>OX638130.1:31578053-32305553 GCA_951804985.1 Dryomyza anilis | reverse complement strand
AGTTAGCGATTCATAATCTTCCAACTGTAGGTACGAAAGTAGAGCTACAAAAGCGCCTAATGGAAGAATTAGAGAACCAAGGCATTGACCTCGCAGAGCACGTGTTTGAAGTGGAAGCTGCAATAGCGTCATCGAAAAGTGTAGACACGGAGCAAAAAAGTACAGTCCCAAAGTTTTGATATGAGCCAGTTGTTCGGAGCAATACAACAACAGCTTCAAGAAAATTCCATCAAGATGGAACAGAAACTTCTAGAAAATTCAAAACAGCTCCAAGAAAATTCAACCAGAATGGAACAGAAACTTCAAAAAAATTCCAGCAGAATAAAACAGAAACTTCTAGAAAATTCAAAACAGCTCCAAGAAAATTCGACCAGAATGGAACAGAAACTTCTAGAGAATTCAAACCAACATCAAGTTAAAATTGAGCAACAGATGCAGGCACATTCTAAGCAGATTCTGGAAGTTTCTAATACACTCCGTGGCAAAGTAAACGAACTTAAGGCACATGTAAATGACATTGTAGTGGACATTGATGACAAATTGGAAAAGTTGGAAAATGGTTTCGACAAAAAGCTACAGAAACTACAAGAAAATGTCAGTTTACTACAGATAAGTGGACCTACACAGCATGTTGTTACTGGTACGAGGCTAAAATCGCCGATTTACGATGGAACCACAGTGTTCAACATTTTCAAGTTGCAATTTGAGACTACGGCTGTAAGTAATCGATGGAATAATGAGGACAGCGTAGCCGCACTTATCGTGGCGCTTAAAGGAGGCGCAGCCGAAGTATTGCAGACTGTTCCAGAATGTAATCGAAACAGTTATTTAGCGGTTATGGCTGCACTGCAGAGAAAATATGGCAGTGATCACATGAAGCAAATCTACAGAATGGAACTAAAGTGCCGAATGCAAAGAAATGGTGAAACATTGCAGGCGTATGCAGCGCACGTCGAGAGGCTTGCGCATTTGTCGTATGCAGATTCAACGAGTGATTTCATAGAAAAGTGCAAGATCGAAGCCTTCGTTGACGGCATACGTGATCCGGAAACAAGACGTGCCACAGTGACAATGCCGAAAGTGACATTTACGGAAACTGTAACCACAGCGCTAACACAGGAGACAGCAACTACGTTGTGCCGCCCAGCGCCAAAGGTCCGTAAACTAGATGTGGAGAATGAAGACCTACTTCAGGTAATTTGCCAAGCGTTAAAAAGTGGAGCTAAACCAGATTACACTGCTGCCAACCGAGACACCCAATTTAAAGGTAAATGCTACAACTGTGATACATATGGGCATATGGCACGTGATTGTCGTAAAAAACGCAAGCGCTCAATGAATCCATTTGCAAATGAATCCCGACATGAAGAAACCCAGATAACGTAAATTTTACAGAGGTCATTTTTTTTTATTTGGGGGTTATTTTTTATTTTCAATGTAGTCATTGTTAGTTCACTTTTCGTATTCTAAACGAATGACAATAACGGTTTACTCCAGTTTTTATAAGGGTGGTAGGTATAGGGTGGTATATATATATATATATATATATATATATATATATATATATGTATGTGTATATGTATGTATATATATATATCTTTATATATATATATATATATATATATATATATGTATATATATATATATATATATATATATATATATATATATATATATATGTGTATATATATATATATATGTGTATATATATATATATATATATATATATATATATACCACCCTTATAATATATATATATACTTGCACTATAAGGGTGGTAGGGGGTTTATTGCCCCTTATTAAAATAAGGCAAAATATGCGAACGTGCAAATGTAGAATAGATGGAAATTAGATATATATGTATATGTAATGTATATGTGTATGCATATATATATATATATATATATATATATATATATATATATATATATATATATATATATATATATATATATATATATATATATATAGATCTATATATATAGATATATATATATATATACTTATAAAAACTGCACTGGAGTAAACCGTTATTGTCATTCGTTTAGAATACGAAAAGTAAACAAACAATGAGTACATTGAAAATAAAAAAATAACCCCCAAATAAAAAAAAAAAACCTCCGTACCACTTTCAGTACAAATATAACACGCACAGCTCAAAATTGTGAGAGAACTCGGCCTAAGTTCTTATAGGACTGTAGCTCCAAACTAGTATTATTTAAATAGCACATTGGAGCAAATTACATATTTTGTAACACTGTCCTCTACAAAAATCTGTTCGTCGGTACGGCGCCAACATTTCTAAATGTTCTACTTTAATTTCTTCTCTAACGCCTACAGTATTCTACATCATTAATCTTTTTAATTATCTTGCATAATTAAAAAATAAATTACACCCAAATAAAATGAAGTAGCTCCAAACAATATGAAATAACCTCCAAATATAATGAAGTAACCCCCAAATTCAGAAAATACAATAACCCCCAAATCGAATGAAATAACACCCACGCACATTGCTTAGTGTGCTGAATGATTTTGCGTCTCTTTCTAACACATTGCTTATTGCGCTGAATTGTCTTGCGTCTCATTTATTATTGCTGATTACTTGCACTATAGGGCAAATTACATCTTTTCGTAACAATATGTAAATTATTTTAAAGTAGATTTTTTGAGCAAATAGGACAATATGTGCTATATTTTTTATTATTAAAAATGTATATATTTAATTAATTTTCTTTATTATTGGTAATAAAACTGGTTTTATGGATAACTAAAGCCATAAAACCGATTGTAATAGTTTTATTTTAAATTAACAAATAAATATGCAAATATATATGCACCTAAAATATAAAAATATGCCAGAAAAAAAACATGCACCTAAAAATCAAATTGTTAATAGATCTTATTTATTTTAACAAAAATGTAATATCATCCTTTTTATAGTTTCACTAAGAAACTCATAGTTACTCTACGGGAAATTGATCCGGTACGTGACTGATCACGTGACTGGCGAAATGGTGATGGTGACGGGTTCGAGTTCTGACCCAATCGTTTGAAACGTACCGGTAGCTTTTACATGGCTTTGCCATTGGAGGTGACCAATTGACACCACCATAGGACCATTCACCGTACTGTCCTGTATTCTAATTTAAGTTTGTCACTAAGTGCATGTCCAACACATAATATAATTATTTTTTATAGATATATATAATTATTTTTTATAGATTTTTATAATTACTTTTTATATATATTTATAATTCAATAGGCATTATCAATTTATTAAAATTAAATATATAAAAAAAGTTGGAAGATTTAAGATTTCGTTAAAAAAAAAACTACGATAAAAATACGGGGAACTGTTAATACGCTAAATGCTTCTTGGTTCAATGCAATAATCAAATACTGTTTGTAATATCAAGTACCTAAATTTCTTAAATTCAGCATCACTACTATACAACTTTCAATAGGTTGAAAAACTGAAAAATTTTACGAAATCAACTCAAGGTATTTTGTTTTTGTAGAACTGCTGTAGAAAAACTGGCACTGTACATCGGCTCAGTTTCGTGAATAATTTCATGAATAATGTTAATATATATTTTTAATTTGCATTACCTCATCAGAAATGACCCCTTGTCCGTCAAAAGAAAATTAGATTGAAGGAAACCCAGAGATAGACCAATGAAACAAAGGAGATAGATTACTTGGATACTAATGAAATAATTGTGATCTACATTCAAATTTTTAGAAATTTTTCACGTTAGCCTCGATATAAATCGTTTTTTATTTGTTTGGCCAAATAGAATATGTAAAATGCACTTTAAAAATTCGCTCTGGTTGACACTGGATGTATTCCTTCCAACCAGTTCCGTGACAGATATCTTTTCACCAGTCACTTGACCAGTTGTTCAAGGGTAATTCACACTAGAGATGGGCACGTGAATGAGTTTTGACTCACACTCAGTCACGCTCATGAAAGAATTTTTCTAATCACGCACTCACGGTCTTTTTTGCTCTACTCACACTCACTCACAATTACGTGAGTAAAATTAAGATTCAGTCACAATCACGCGTGATTCACGTGAATCACGAGTTTTTTTTCAGAATGCATAAAAATACATATTTCATTTACATATGTTGGTGCGATTGGTCGACCGAGCGTGGCACCTCTAATAAAACCCACATCTTTAAAACGCAATATTGATATTATGACGGGAGTTTGATAAAATATATCTTAATTTTTTTTCAGATGTGCTAGTAAAGAATTCGTGTAAAATCTTGGAGAATTTTCCCTGGAAAAATGATCTCTGGAAAAAAAATTATCAATAAAAAAATATTCCGGGGTAGAAT
The DNA here is from genome assembly GCA_951804985.1 of Dryomyza anilis. NCBI lineage: Eukaryota > Metazoa > Arthropoda > Insecta > Diptera > Dryomyzidae > Dryomyza > Dryomyza anilis. The sequence continues at coordinate 32,301,206 of OX638130.1, read as the reverse complement.
TTACCAGGGATGAATTTACTATGTGAACAACTTTTTTTGAAGCGATTTTTTTGGTTACTACATTTATAACTCGAATAAAAACTGGACCCCACACGATCCTCTGGAACAAACTAAACTTAATAAACAAAACTTAATAATCAGAGTTATCATGTATAGTTGAAATTGAAAATTCAACTTTTTACAAAAATGGGTATATCGAAAAAAATGTGTTCTTTGTCTATTTCCATGAACGGTCGTATGAAACCAAGCAAAAACTATATAGTCCATACTAAGTACGGCCGGTTGGCAGGGGTTAGATCAATTGTTGAATGAAACCTTGCAACTTATTCTGAGTTGAAGAGTTTATTATAGTTCTGAGTAGTGGCCACCCGCCTTCCCAAAGCCATCTGAGTTCAAGGGGTGGCCCTACTTGTTCTGTAGTCAGCAAAAATATAGAAAAATCGAAAAAATTAAAAGAGAGATTTTTTATTTTATGAAACAAAACGAAAAAAATTTACTCACGCACACTCACTCACGGTATTTTTTGGTCTACTCACACTCACTCACAATCACGTGAGCAAAATTAGGATTCAATCACAATCACGCGTGTTCACGCGTGATTCACGTCAGTCACGATGAATCACGCTGATCTCTAATTCACACTGTCCTACAGGGAAACGAACAGGTACTACACTGGGAACCTGACTGGTTTTCGGAGATAATTAACCGGAGGAAATAAACTTTTATATGAAATCAACCGCCAACATTAACACGGCGTTGTCCTAGGAAGGGGTGAATTAACACCTCATGTATACCTTTAGACCTATCCCAGAATGGTCATAAAGATTCAGTCCACAGTCGGTACCAATGGTACATGAGGTGTTAATTCACCCCTTCCTAGGACAACGCCGTGTTAATGTTGGAGGTACACATTAAATGCAGTGACTTTTTACGTGCGATTGCGACTGTTTCTTTTTAGTTTTGAGTACGGCGTTTGTAGAAACGGCGTTTGTAGAAGGGGTGAATTAACACCTCATGTATACCTTTAGACCTATCCCAGAATGGTCATAAAGATTCAGTCCTCAGTCGGTACCAATGGTACATGAGGTGTTAATTCACCCCTTCCTAGGACAACGCCGTGTCAATGTTGGCGGTACACATTAAATGCAGTGACTTTTTACGTACGATTGCGACTGTTTCTTTTTAGTTATGAGTACGGTGAGATGTCGGGTATTGGCAACGGCGATAGAAAAATTTCATGAGTTCCCTCCTTTTTTCTGTTTGCATTTGATTATTTTTGTAGAACGTTTATACCTATATATATATTTTTATTGGGGGACTATGGGGGCAATTATCACAAGGCAAAGTGTCTGAGTGCTTCAACATGGCGACGCCAGCGCAATCCTTGTCGGTGTCATCTCAAGTCAACTCACTGGTCACCAGAAGTGGCAAATTGTCAAATGGTGACACCTCCACTTCGGTGGAAGTCCTCCTCGTGGAAGTCCCTGGTAACGGCGCTCTACACCACCCGGTGTAGAAGTCGGCTAAAGTGAGTGGCGAGCATCTCCCTCAGAGTGAGGGTTCGTGCGTTGGATTTGGGTCCCACCACGGAAAAAACCTATGCGCCCAATGAAAACAAAAAAGAAGCCTCGGATAACGACCGATTACAACGATGACGACCCACGCAAACGTTTTAAGGAACATGATTTACGGACATGCACCTGGAATGTCCGGACCCTTTATAGGGAAGGTGCCTCTATCCAGCTAGCAGATGTCGTCGAAAAATATAAGGCTGACATCACCGCTATCCAGGAGATGCGATGGACGGGACAGGGCTGTTCGAAACAAGCGTCCTGTGATATCTACTACAGCTGCCATGCGGAGAGACACGAAATTGGATGTGGATTTGTGGTCGATCAACACTGTGCATTGCATGAATAGGGGGCATCCCCTGAGCGTTGGTTAATTTATAAAAAAAAAAAAAAAAAAAGTCCCTGGTAACGGCGCTCTACACCACCCGGTGTAGAAGTCGGCTAAAGTGAGTGGCGAGCATCTCCCTCAGAGTGAGGGTTCGTGCGTTGGATTTGGGTCCCACCACGGAAAAAACCTATGCGCCCAATGAAAACAAAAAAGAAGCCTCGAATAACGACCGATTACAACGATGACGACCCACGCAAACGTTTTAAGGAACATGATTTACGGATATGCACCTGGAATGTCCGGACCCTTTATAGGGAAGGTGCCTCTATCCAGCTAGCAGATGTCGTCGAAAAATATAAGGCTGACATCACCGCTATCCAGGAGATGCGATGGACGGGACAGGGCTGTTCGAAACAAGCGTCCTGTGATATCTACTACAGCTGCCATGCGGAGAGACACGAAATTGGATGTGGATTTGTGGTCGGCAAGAGACTCCGCCTCCTTGTCTCTAGGTTCACGCCCGTGGACGAAAGGCTGGCAACAATCCGCATCAAGGCTAAATATTTCCATATCAGCCTAATTTGTGCACACGCTCCGACGAACGAGAAAGATGACGAGACTTCTACGAGCGCATAGACAACGCATACGAGCACTGCCCCCGCCACGATATCAAAATCGTGCTAGGCGATTTTAACGCCAAGGTGGGCAGAGAAGCCATCTATTGTCCCACAATCGGAAAATTTAGCCTCCATGCCAACACTTCCGATAACGGAACGAGGCTAATCGACTTCGCCGCAGCACGAAACATGGTAGTTAGTAGCACTAGATTCGAACTAGATTTCGATATCCACAAGGCCACATGGTTGTCGCCCGATCAAAAAACTCGAAATCAAATTGATCACGTTGTGATTGACGGAAGGCACGCTTCGAGCGTGATGGACGTACGCACTATCCGAGGTGCCAATATGGAATCGGATCATTACCTTGTAGCAGCCAAGGTCCGCACACGCTTAAGCGCTGCGAAGAACGTACGGAACCAAACGCAGAGAAAGCTAGACGTCGGAAAGCTGCAATCACAATAGACAACGCAAGCCTTTTCCAAAGCACTCCTCTTCTCGATGATATAAGCTCGATGCTCTATGCGTACGGCTGCCGAAGAGTGGCTTGGATTCCAACGCCCCCTGAGGAATCAGTGGTATGACCAAGAGTGTCGCGCGGCCACTGCAGAGAAAGACGCTGCGTACAAATCCAGCCTGCAGTCAGTAGCTACGCGAGCTGTGAAGGAGCGATACAAAGAGAAGAGAAGGGAAGAGAGACGTATTTTCAGGCGTAAAAAAAGCGAGGCAGAAAAACGTGAGTGTGAGGAGATTGAGATGCATGGGGACAGGAATGAGGGTTGAAAATTCTTCGAGAAAATAAGACGGCTAGCCGGAGGTTCAAAATCCGGAGCCTCTTCCTGTAAAGATGAGAACGGAAATCTAGTGACAGATATCCATAGCACACTGAAAATATGGTGGGATCACTTCTCTAAACTGCTGACCGGTGATAATGACCGCAATTCCACCGATAGAGAAGCAAACCCGGCAACCCCAGTACTTGATGACGACGTTGAGATTCCGCCACACGACCATGACGAGGTCAGAACAGCCATTGCTCGGCTGAAAAACAACAAAGCCGCAGGTGCTGATGGCCTGCCTGCTGAATTGTTTAAGACTGGAGGCGAAGAGCTAATAGAGAGCATGCACGAGCTCGTAAGCAGAATATGGTCGGATGAAAGCATGCCAAGTGACTGGAACCTCAGTGTACTCTGCCCCATCCTTAAGAAAGGGGATCCCACTATCTGTGCCAACTACCGTGCGATCAGCCTACTTAATATCGCATACAAGGTTCTATCGAGCGTATTATGTGAAAGACTGAAGCCCATCGTCAACAGACTGATTGGACCTTATCAGTGCGGCTTCAGACCTGGAAAGTCCATCATAGACCAGATTTTCACATTGCGCCTAATCCAGGAAAATACCCTAGAAAAACAGATCGACACCTACCACCTATTAGTCGACTATAAAGCCGCCTTCGACACTCCGATAAGGGAACGATTATACGCCGCAATGTCTGAGTTCGGTATACCTGCGAAACTTATAAGGCTTTGCAGGATGACCCTGAGCAACACACGTTGCTCAGTGAGAATAGGAAAAGACCTCTCCGAGCCATTTCATACCGAACGAGGTTTCAGACAGGGTGACTCCCTATCGTGCGACTTTTTTAACTTATTGATGGAGAAAATAGTTCGAGCTGCCGAACTCCGTCAAAGCGGCACTATCCTCAACAAAGTGTCATGCTGCTCGCATATGCCGACGATATTGATATCATTGGCAGGAGCACACGAGCAGTCAGCGCAGCATTCTCCAGATTGGAGAAAGAGTCGCGTCGAATGGGTCTAGCGGTGAACGAGGACAAGACGAAGTTCCTTGTGTCAACAAGCGAAAAAGAGTCCGTGCGTCTTGGACAAAAGCTGATTTTGACACCCACAAGTTCGACATTGTGAAGGACTTCGTATATCTGGGATCCAGCGCAAACAGCAACAACGACGTCAGCCTGGAGATCAAACGGAGAATAACTCTTGCCAACAGGTGCTACTTTGGGCTCAGTAGGCAATTGAGAAGCAGAGCCCTCCCTCGCCGGACAAAAATAACGCTCTACAAGTCACTCATCATGCCCGTCCTACTTTATGGTGCAGAAACATGGACGCTGGCCTCCACCGATGAGAGAGTACTGGGAGCGTTCGAGAGAAAGATTCTCCGTAAAATCTTTTGCCCTATCTGCTTTGCTAAATAGTATCGAATCAGGATGAACCACGAGCTTTATGAGTTATTCGACGACATTGACATAGTCAAGCGCATCAAGATCCAGCGGCTTCGCTGGCTAGGTCATATCGATCGAATCGATGAAAACACTCCAGCCAAGAAGGTGCTTGAATGGAAACTCGAAGGTGGACAGCGTAGAAGAGGGCGTCCAAATCTGCGTTGGAAAGACCAAGTTGAGGACAACCTGGCAACGCTTGGTATTTCTAACTGGCGTCAGCGCGCACAAAGTAGATCCGACTGGCGCGGCTTCATCTCAGCGGCCAAAACCGACCCACGGTTGTAAGGGCCATTTAAGTAAGTAAGTAAGTAAGTAAGTATATTTTTATTTGCAATGTATGAACATTTTAAGTGTCTATTTTCAATCTATTTTGAAATTTAAACTATTGTTCGCCCCTCGCCCTGTCTTGGCGGTTGGGAACCTCTCCGAGACCGCACGCTAGCCGGTGCAAGCCATGACAGGGACGATAACCTGGGGGTTAGTAAAAATATGGCACCCAATATTAATAAATAGGTAGGCCTCGATCTGACTTTTCAGTGTATCCTTGATTATTTATGTCTTAGCAGAAGATATTTTCTTCTTCAAAGCTAATTGCTAATTGCCAATGACATAGTGAAGATTATTCGATCGAGAGTTTTAGTCAATTTCCAAATAGAGTAAATTTAGATTTTCAGTCATTTATGTTGTCATATATATACTAGAGTATATATGTAGCCGCGGTAGCTCAGTGGTTAGTGCGTTGGACTGCGAGCCGAAAGGTCCCTGGTTCAAGCCTGGACTGGGGCTAACAACAATCTGTTAGAAATTTGTGCAAAAGATCATGTCCGTGAACAAGCGTTATTTCTATGTCTTGTCATTGTTGCGTGTTGTGATGCACGAAAGATTGCCATGTCATAGAGCAGGTATGTCAAACTCAGTTGGCATCACGGGCCTCATTGACGATTCAAATGATGAGGCGGGCCGCATTTGTGTACCAAAAGAAAAAAAAATCGGTCGTTTTTTACATTTGTTAAAAAATAAAATGTTTAGATTAATTAAATTGTTCATTGATAATTGTTAAAAGCGCCACAGGCGATTTTTTTGTAAAAATGGTGCGATTTTTGTCTGTTTGAAATAATTTAAAAATTTTCCGAACTTCTCTGATCCTGCCAAATATTTTGTCTGAGGTATTTACAGTGGAGTACCTATATTTCAAACGTTAGTGAACATTTTATAAAACAGACACCTGACAATCATCCAAAATTGTTGCAAATTATGTCGGCAAAATTGTACGATATCGAATTAGATCTTGTACCAATATCGAAGGCCAAATCGTACTAAAACTGAAAAAATAGTTCAAAGCGACATATCGCAGTTTTTTTCGAAACGATAATAAAAACTATTCTGGAATAATACTGCATCAAATAGTTAAAATATATCGATATTTATTTGAAAAGCATTGCGATATCGATGTGGAAAATGTTTAAATTATTAAAATTTTACTCTACGAAAATTACAAAATTTTAAAAATTAGCAACAAGATTGGATTTTTGTTATCCAAGTTTGTTCAAGGAAACTTCAAGGCATAAATCACATGGCAACCAATTTTTTTAGATTTTTCGATACAAACACTACTTAAACTATTGAAAAACTTTGTTTTTTAAAATTCCGTATACAAATTTGATATTTGAATAAATTTGAAAAGGTTTCCTTTTTATGAACAATTAATTTAAATTACAATGACAGTGGCCATTGATTAGATGTTCAGATTTAGGACTTATGACGAAGTTGGTTTTATTTCCAGAAAGCGAGGTTTGCTGAATTCTACGGTCAAGATTTTTTTTTCTACAAAAAGTGATTATTGATTCATTTTTTGAAACTTTAAACCAATGTATCTTTGGAGAAGGTGAGTGTTGAACTCTGGTAGTTTCGGTGTGGAATGTATCTAATACAAAAAAAATTACTTACTAAAAAAAAAAATTAAAATGATTCCAATTCCAGTTTGTGCAAAACCAAACCAAGAAACTTGTTTAAAAATTTGTCGTTTTTTTTATAAAAGTCCAAAGTCTGATTGCGGCTTTATTTGATACTGTAGCTAATTCCGAAAATGGTTTTGTTAAATAGGGTCCAGTTTTTAAATTTTAAAGTTTTAATTATTTTTCTCTCCTTTTATTTTTAATAGTCGAATCAAAAACAATTACGTAATTTTCTTTTTGGTGTTAGACGTACAAAACTAGGGTCCAGTTAAATAGGGTCCAGTTTTTAAATTTTAAAGTTTTAATTATTTTTCTCTCCTTTTATTTTTAATAGTCGAATCAAAAACAATAACGTAATTTTCTTTTTGGTGTTAGACGTACAAAACTATGCGCCAATATATATTTTTTATATTCAAAACTTTACAATAAATTTTAAATTTTATGAATAAAAAACAATATTACTTGATGTAAAAATTATTGTTGTGGCATTTTGCAAATTCATGTATAATATTTTAAATGGCAATTAGGAAAATAAATTAAGACTCTACATCAAAAACTTATTAATATCTGATTATTAAATTTTAGAAAATAATGTACCTACAAAAATATTGATTTTTTTTAATAAATTAATAAGTTTTTAACCAAGATTAGTAATTTCATTTTATATATGGCATGTTAAATTGGATACATGGCGCTGCATAAAAATGCACAACAATACATAAAAATAATTTTAACGCCTGAAAATAAGATAAATTTTTAATATTATTAAATATATTAATAATATTTAAAAAGTCTTCGCGGGTCGCAGATGAAAGGTTGGCGGGCCGCGTGTTTAACATGCCTGTCCTAGAGTATTTTTGGTAAGACCCCCATGGCCTGATCGAAAATGTTCTAGTCAATTGTTTTTGGAAAGCGTAAAAAAGGCTAATAATAACCGCAGTGTACTTGCTTTCAGGAACTATTGAACAACCATATCTCTGATGTATTTGATAACAAGCACTTCAAATCAATATGAAATAAATTCTGCTTGAACATGTGCAATAGTAAATTTTAGTTTTTTCTGTTATTAATTCTCTTTGTTAAACTATATATAGGTAATTGTCAAGTTGATTACAAATTATCGCCAATAACCCAATATCCTTTTTAAGTCACGACTCCCAAACTTAAGCCAGTTTGAACATAATGTTGAAAGGATTTTCTAATAAGTTACAAATACTATTAAATATTGAGTATTATTTATTAAAAGTATCGTTGTAAAAAAAAAAAATGTTGAGATATGGATAGCACCGAAAAGAATCGGATAAACTCAAGTTCGAGGAGAAGCTTAGAGTTCGATAGAAATCGGGACGAATTAGAGGTAAGCAATGCAAGTCTAACTTGGAGACCGGTACTGCATACTCCGAGGCCTACGACCGCATTTACTGACCCGACTTTCAGAGACCTGTCGGCTATTACCAGTAGGGAGCAAGTCACTCGCATGCCACCCACGGGGGCCATATCGAAGCGTCCAAACATAACTATAAGTGGGGATTATACTCCTGATATTTCAAGACCCCCATTGTGTCTGATCCAAATTCGAACAATGGTGCCACAAACTACATCGATCCCAACGAGCCTGGACAGTTAGGTTAAGACGGAACTGAAACTGAAAAGAATGATTTGTCAAGCGAATTGCGTTCCGCAATAAATGCTGCTTTCGCCCAAGCTCATGAAGGAATCTATAAAGAGTGAAATGGCCGAGTTAAAAGGGTTGCAGGAAACGGTAAAATCAAGCTTTATGGATTTTATGAAGCAAATAAATGACGCCATGAAGCCGTTAAGGTCATTGGCTACCATTGATACGAGCGTGAGTAATCATGTTGCCAATGACAGAGCATTACAAACAACAGGTAGGACGATAAACCAAAACTATAGTACCAATCGTAACCCCAACGGAAATGGGCCAGGCTCTTTTGAACATGAATACCCATTAGATATTAATGCAGTGAATAACCATGACAATAATAATAATTATAATAATATGCATTTAAATAATTAAAATATTAATCATAATAACTTACAAAATACATATAATCATCCTAATTCTAATAGCTTAAATAGTAATAATGGTATAAATAATAAAAGAGCAACAAATAATAGAAAGGTGGTGCGGGCAGATGCAGTGCGACAAAACCAAAACCGAGAATGGAATCCTGAAATAGAGTCCGCTTCTAATACATGTTGATAATTTAAAAATTATCAACATGTATTAGAAGCGGATGAGCGCGGAGCACGATATGATGGTGGTGGCGGCGGCCGTGGCCTACAATACAAAACATTTCGTCCTGGCGAAGTTTATCATACGAACGTATCCGAGGAGCAAGGGCAAAGACGAGAGCGAATGGTACCACAAGCAGAATCGGCGCATAAATTTTCTAGATTGCTGCAAACCGGACCAGAAAGAAATGTAATTACTGAAGGTCATCGTTCTACGTCTGACTACCAGAACCAAGAAAGACACGTTCAAGAGGTGCGATCGATGAAAATTCACGAGTGGGGAATCGATTCCAACGGCGAATACGACAGGATGACCGTGGAAGATTTTCTGTTCAGAGTAGAATTTCTTCAAAACAGACATGGCGTACCGTGGGATTTTGTGTTACGCGATATTCATCGATTGATGAGCGGACGCACCCGAGAGTGGTACTGGCTCTTAATAAAAACGAATCCAGTGACTGATTGGCCAACACTTCGCATGGCACTATTGGCACAGTTCAAATCGACGAGAAGTTATTTTGAGGTGATGCGGGACCTTGTAGAGCGGAAACAGCAGCCGTCCGAGTCAGTAGATGCCTATTTCCATGCCATGCGCGCATTACGGCCCCGTTTACGTATGCCTATTCCTGAGCACGATATGATTAAGGTAATGGAACGGAACCTGCGTTCGGAGTTGGCACAATACGTATACTCGATGGCTATATACAATTTAGAGTAATTGAGTGTATTGCGGCAGAAATTTGTTTTCCGAGACGCGATCCGCATATCCGCAACAACCACGTTTCCAGCAGAGGACTGCCCAAGTGAATGAGGTTATGCATGAAGAATTTCCGTACGACGAACCGGAACTAGACGAGTTAGACGTGAACGCGATTTAGGAGGAGAGACGGCAACCACCACAGCAACCACGGCGCGTTTTAGTCTGTTGGAATTGTAAAGAACCCGGCCATACCTATATGGATTGCGAGGCGACCGTACGAAACATTTTTTGCTACCGGTGCGGACTCGAAAGAGTGATCACACCCAGATGCCCCAACTGTAGCGGGGGAAACGCGAGAAGGAGCGTGCCGATAGCGACGGAGACAGTTCCGGCCGTCGCAGCCGGATTGTCGCAACAGCAACAACGTTAGTAACATCAACAGCAGCATCAGAAAAAGTAATACCAGCAAAAACAACAATAACGCCAGTGACATCACCAGCAGCATCAAAGGTAGTAATACCGACAAAAACAACAACATCATCAGTTAGTAAACCCGAAGTAACATCCGTAACAGCCACCACATCAGGCGAATTATTGCCAAATAATGTCCCTGTGGGAAAAAGAATAATTAAAATATTGAACAAATTTAATAAAATCGATACAAATTATAACAGAAAGATATTTCACATAGAACCTGTGGAGGAGCGATATCGACGCTATAATGAAGCCCGGCAACGCATTTTTGGTGAACAGCAGTTAGGCGGAATGTGATTAATCGCTCACAAGATCCAGAAGGCGCGCGAACGATATAAACGAAGGAAATCCGAATGGCAGTTGGTAGCGGCGTCAGTTAAACACGCAAACGGAACCGATCCGAGGAGGTATGCAGACATGTTGGCGGAGTGAAGCTTAGTGGGCTTTTATATACAGGTGCATCCGTCAGTCTGTTCGGGCAGGGTTGCCGTGAGTTGTTGGAAGAGATTGGCTTCGACCATGAAACCTACTGGTCGCGCGTAAAGACAGCTGGAGGAAGTGCTCAGTGTGTACATGAAAAAATCACACATTGAAAAAGAACGTGAGATTACTTTCTACTTGTGTCCTACCTTGGAACAATCAGTTTATCTGGTCATCGATTTCTGGAGACAATTCGAGCTGGTACCAGAGCTAATAGGAGTCGCAGAGATCAGCGATGATATTTTAAGTCCGGAAGTACTAGTCACGGGAAAAGGTCCGGAACATCAACTGTCAGTGGAGCAGGTTCACCAGCTAAATGAAGCAAAAAACAAATTTGAAGAACACGGGTTAGGTAAAACTCACCTCGAAAAGCATAGCATAGAGATGACCGAAGGGACTGCAGCTGTGTAGGATAGTCACTATCCCGTTTCACCTGCCGTCCAGGAGCTCGGGGTGATACAAGAAAGCCAAAGCCCCTGGAGCAATCGGACTCACTAGTGTGGTCCGATCGTTTTTGCTTGAACGCTAGGAAGCTCAATGTTAGAACACTTAAGGATGCGTATCTTCTCCAGGACATAGAGGGCATACTCAGCCGGATTGACGATACTGCCTTTATCAGCAGTGTGGACCTCAAATATGCGTTCTCGCAAATCGAGCTTGACGACAAAAGCAAGACGTATACAGCCTTCACGATACCAGGTCGCCCGTTATACGAGTTTGCCGTCATGCCCTTTGGCTTGTGCAATGCGGCTCAAAGACTTTGTCGGTTAATGGATAAAGTGGTCCCTCAGCGACTCAAAAACAACGTTTTTGTATATCTCGATGATTTGCTAATCATAGCACCTGATTTTGAGACGCATATGAAGGTCCTGGGCGAAGTAGCGGAATTTCTGAAAAAAGCGAACTTGACAATAGAGATGGCAAAGTCAAAATTTTGTTTCAGAGAACTACGTTACCTGGGTTTCATCATTGGAGGGGGAGCCTTGAAGACGGATCCGGAAAAAGTGACGTCGATCAAAAATTTTCCGATTCCGAAATCGCCACGACAAGTTCGCAGCTTCCTGGGGACTGCGGGGTGGTACCGGCGGTTTGTAAAAAACTTTGCTGCAATGGCCGCACCACTCAAACTACACTGAAGAAAAATAGTAAATTTACCATGAGTCCTGAGGCACTGGAGGCGTTAAAGCAGGCGTTCTAGTCCACCCAGATTTCAAACGGAGATTTTATGTCCAGTGCGACGCGTCACAAACTGGCATTGGATCAGTCCTGTTCCAGTTGGAAGACGAAAAAAATGAACGACCAATAGCCTTCTATTCCGAAAAACTGAACGCAGCATCACGGAGAAGGAGTGCCTAGCAGCGGTCCTAACAGTGAAGCGGTTTAGGCCGTATGTGGAATTGACGGCTTTTACTGTTATTACCGACCACGCCAGCCTGAAATGGATGATGCAGCTGCGGGATCTGAGTGGACGGTTGGCTAGATGGTCTCTGCAGCCGCAAGCCTTCAACTTTGAGATTGAGCATCGCAAAGGTTCCGAGAATATTGTTGCCGACACGTTATCACGATCCTTCGAAGCCCTGAAAATAGAAGAAGCGGATTTACTCAATTTCGAAACTATTGAATTTAGTTCGCCAGAATAAAGGCAGTTAGTAGAATCCTACGAAGAAAATGCTACGAGATACCCAGATGTGAAAATGCAAGATGGTATATTGTACAAACGAACGGATTTTATCCAGGATGAATCCTTCTCAAATCCGTGGAAAGTTTGGATTCCTGACATCAAACTGATAGCTGAAGCACACGAACCGCAGATAGCGTCTCACGGTGGAGTCGCGAAAACCCTCAATCGATTGAGGCAGTTCTATTATTGGCCTCGCATGGCGATTCAAGTTAGGACGTACCTCAAGAACTGCGTTATCTGTAATGAAACCAAAGCCGTCAATTTCCAGCTAAAACCGACAATGGGGGCAGAAATCGTCACGGAAAGACCGTTTCAAAAACTTTATATCGACTTTGTTAGTAAATATCTAAGGTCGAAAAGCGGTCACGCGTATATTTTTTATCGTCGTAGTTCATTTCTCGAAATTCGTCTTTCTTAAAGCTATGAAGGAAGCTACAGCGAGCAATGTGACGAAGTTCTTGGTGCACCAAGTCTTCCATACCTTCGGCGTGCCGGAAATAATCCATTCTGATAACGGGAAGCAGTTCCTCAGTCCAACGCCTTGGAACGTGTAAACCAGTCAGTGCTCGCGGCAATTCGAGCATATTTGGAATAAGACCATCGTGACTGGGATGTGTATTTTACCAAGATAAAGTGTGCGCTACGAAGCGCAGTACACTCTGCAACCGGAACGAGTCCGTGTTTTGCGCTGTTAGGACAACATATGTTCACCTACGGGTCGAGTTACAAGCTTGCAAGGAAGCTGAATACTTTAGCAGACGGAGAGGTGAGCGTTCTAGAAAAAAAAAAAATAAAATAGCATTCATACGAGAATCAATAAAGGAAAACTTGCACAAGGCTTACGAAAAGAGCGCTCGCGTATATAATCGACGCGCGCGTGAAGTAATATTTTTACCTGGACAGCAAGTGTACCAACGTAATTACGTCCTAAGCCACTTAGGGAGAAACATTAATGTTAAGTTTAGCAAAAAGTTCACCAAGTGTCGAATCCTGAAGGCGCACGGTAAAAACATCTACGAACTAGAAACGCTGCAGGGAAAACCACTGGGTATATACCACGCGAAAGACCTAAAACCATGAGAAAGTCAAACAAAGTAAATGTCTTTTGGTTTAAAAAAAAATATATATATTATGTATACGTCCCGTAAACTCCTGGAAACCGCTATGGAACTGCCAAGAATACTGCCGTGAAGGTATGTTGAAACTGCCGGAGAACACCACCAATTTGCATATCTAAATATAAAGAAATGAAAGAAAAAGGTCATAACCGAATTAATAAAGTAAATTAGAATAAATAGATAATGAATATAAAAAAAATAATGATAATTCTAAAGTAATAATAAATATATAAAAGAATTAGAGTAAAATTCACGACTTTGAACATAAACATAATTAAACATTAATATAACACAAATAAAAATAATAATAAATTAATTAATCTAAATAATTAAAAAAATAAAATAAAAAAATTATATATATGAGCATAATGCCGGCTGAGACTCAATCATGGTTGTGGGCGTTTCCTACGTTGGGCGCTGCTTAATATACTTGCATAACAAGTTAATGATAACAAACATTTAATTACATAAACATCTAAAAAATTAAAATTAAACACAACATGTAAAAAAATATCAAAAAAAAGGAGTTGATTACAGAAGATTATTAAACATCACACTTATAGAAATATATATAAGCATAATATATAATAGTCACCTGCCCACTAGCCTTTCTTCGTTCAAACTGGAAAAGCTAGAGTTTTGTAGCGTGTGACTTTATTAAAATTTTAAATTAATATTAAGTGACAGTTTAAATTGATATACGAATAATAAAGATATATGGGCCATTCCACACCAAATCGACCAAAACAAAGTCAAATTCCAGTTCCGGTACAACACATTTTTAATAACGATACTGGTTCCAATAATCTAAACGGTTCCGGTATTATTTTTCACGTTTCACTTGCTTTTTCATGTTTTTCAGTGCTTTTTCGTGTTTAGTCGTGTTTTTCCGTGTTTTGACGTGTTTTTCCGTGTTTCTTCGTGTCTTTTAAAATACAGTGTTTTATCGTGCTTCTCGTGCGTGCCTCTAAATTTACTCGTCGGGCTCGCGCTCGTGCGTGTCACCTATCGGCGTGCCCGTGCGTGTCCGTGCCATCAAAAACAGGCTCGCGCCCATCTCTAGTATCGAGACATGCACTAACCATTTTAGAGTTAAAAATACATTGAAAAATAATTACAACTTTTATTGTAGAAAAACAAAAAAAAAAATTTCTATACAAAAAATAAATAAAAATTTAGAAAATTATTTTTTAAAATATGATGCCATCAAAATACCATCTTGATATTTTGCATGAATATATATAATAAATTGACGAAAACTTATGATTTTTTTCAGAATTTTAAAAAGGGTCCTTTTTAGGACATCAATTTTGAAGTGCAAGGATAATGACCACGGGCCACATGTTCAAGTTTAGAAATTACAACATAATTTTTCTGAAAACTTGTTCTATTAGCTTTAAAACGAGCCATCAATGAAATTTCTAGCATTTCTAGTTCAAGAGATGAACAACAATACAAAAGTGATTTTTGGCCCTTTTTCCCAACTTTGAGCCACTGTATCTCTGGAAGTAGAGGTCGGAAAAAATACAAAAAAAATTGGTTAGTGCATGTCTCAATATCCTTTATTAATTCCCATCAATTTTATTGAAATCGAAGAAGGTGAGTTCCAACCGCAGGTCGATTTGGTGTGGAATGGCCCATATATTAAACATTTTTGTGTAGCCATTAATATCCAAAATTAAATAACATCTAAGACTGCATCTGAAAAGAAAAATAAAATAAAAATGTTTAGTAGAAGAAACTTATACTTTCACCCATACACGGAAACTTCTTAATGTCTCCAGAAAAAAATAAAATGAAATAATTAGTAAAATTGCGCCTAAAGTTGAAACTAAAAATCGAAAGCCATCTTTCTTTGCACACAAAATGTGTTGCAAAAGAAAAAAAAAGAAACCAGTTAGATGTGCGAGATGTGCGAGCGAGATGCGACTACAGCCACATTTATTGGTATGGCAAAGCAAGATGAAAGATTTATGGTGAAAAGCTTTTCATGCTCATTTTTGTGTAAAGCAAATTGATAGTGTATATGTGACCAAATTTCAGGTTGCAGTTTTTGCAACAGAAAAATCACGTTGGTAGAAAAGCGTGAACAGACAGCAACGTGGACGGACGTCAACACATCAGAAACGTGACCGAAAATTTGTTATCAATCAGTAGCTTGAAAAAAAAAGTGAATTAGGAGAAGTCAAGACACTCTGAAGCCGTACCAAGAGAATACGAGCCAAATCAAAGATATAATTAAAATTGTAAAATAGAAAAAAAAATGTCAGAAACCACAAACCTAAAATTTTCTTAGGGTAACTCTCGAAGCAGCCGATCCATGGAAACGAACAAACTCAAAGAAGTCCTGGTTCCTTTTCTGAGCTTGGACGGCTGCTACACATTTCCGGAAACCGGTGAAATAATGATAATTATATGTCCATGATCCACCATCCATGCTACTCCGTTCATTATTCTAGAAATTATTTCCCTGCAAATAAAAGAATAAAAAAATAGCAACGTGAAATAAAAGAATAAAATAGAAAAAATTAACATTTAAAAGGGAGGCTTAGAAACAACTAAGAAAATAAAAAAATCTTATATCAAAAAAAAAAAAAAAAGAAAAGATCTGAAAAGAAAGAAGTCAATTTTGGGAACATAGAAAATACTTACCCAAACCTGAAAAGAAAAATACTCACCCAAAACTGAAAAGAAAAATACTTACTCAATCCTGTAAAGAAATTGAAACGAAAAGACCTGAAAAGAAGAAAAAAAAAATTGGATCGGAGAAAATGTGTCGTAACCTGCAAAAAGAAATAATGTTATTAATAAATTAACGTTTGCACAAGAAATAATTTTAAAATAAGAGGTGTACAATTATAATTATATATATTAAATTAGCTACAATTGAAAGACAAAAAAAAAAGAAACTGAGAAGATAAAGTAAATTAAAAGAAAAAAATAGAAAAATCATATGTACAAAATCAAGAAGGTTTAAATTAGGGTCTAATTGATCTTAAATCTTGTCCATGTCCCATATTTAGCTCGCGATAAAGACGGAACATTTTCCCATTCTCACCCCTCCCCCTCCAAAGAGATCTCTAGAGGTAGGACGTTTCGAAAATTCGCCGCGTTGTAATCCATCCCAAAACGTGTCGTATCCTGAAAAAAGAAATAATGTTATTAATAAATTAACGTTTGCACAAGAAATAATTTTCAAATAAGAGGTGTACAATTTAAAATAAAATCTTTATATATATTAAATTAGCTACAATTAAAAGAAAAAATAGAAACTGAGAAGATAAAGTAAATTAAAAGAAAAAAAAAGAAAAATCATATGTACAAAATCAAGAAGGTTTAAATTAGGGTCTAATTGATCTTAAATCTTGTCCATGTCCCATATTTAGCTCGCGATAAAAACGGAACATTTCCTCATTCTTACCCCTCCCCCTCTAAAGAGCTCTCTAGAGGTACGACGTTTCGAAAATTTGCCGCGTTGTAATCACAAAACGCGAGGACCTGTTCAAAATAATAAGAAAAAAAAGTGAAAAAAAAGGAAATGATATATATAAAGCAAAAACGATTTAGAAATTATTAAATTCAATAATTTCTCAACTTACCCTTCAAGGCACGGACAAAATGTGCATTGCTAGCTTCTTTGTTTTTGTTGTTGTTAATGAATGATGTTACAGTTTCACTAAAACGAAAAGAAAGACAAATGTATATTTAATGGATGATGTAAATAATGTTATAAATAGCACTTATATACAAACAACAAAAAAAAAATAACCCACCAAGTCGTGGTAGTGTGACACAAAAAAAACCAAAAGAAAATTGAAGTGCGTGATAATAAAAAAAAAAAAAATTCTTGTTTGTTGCTGGGGCTTTAATCTGTGTTCGGCCAGAGCGATCCTGGCTAAATGCCCTACCAAAAAAATATATGAGCAAAAAAAATTCTCAAGAGAAACACCGCTCTTATAAGTGTTGGTATATTCTATATTTTTGTGGGATGGCTTGATTCGTGCTCTAAGATATGTTGTTTCTTTACAAGCAGCGAAATAAACGCAGCAAAAATAAATAGTTTTGGTGTAACAATACGATTATCTTTAATATATATTATATATATATAGTTCTATATATATATATATATATATATATATATATATATATATATATATATATATATATATATATATATATATATTTTTGCTGCGTTTATTTCGCTGCTTGTAAAGAAACAACATATCTTAGAGCACGAATCAAGCCATCCCACAAAAATATAGAATATACCAACACTTATAAGAGCGGTGTTTCTCTTGAGAATTTTTTTTGCTCATATATTTTTTTGGTAGGGCATTTAGCCAGAATCGCTCTGGCCGAACACAGATTAAAGCCCCAGCAACAAACAAGAATTATTTTTTTTTTTATTATCACGCACTTCAATTTTCTTTTGGTTTTTTTGTGTCACACTACCACGACTTGGTGGGTTATTTTTTTTGTTGTTGCCTAATATTAAATTTTTTTATGTATCGCTTTGGTAACATCACTTGTTTTTGTTTTTCGGTAATTTAAGTAAATCACTTTTCACTTTTTTATTCCGATAATGATAATGTTAAAACGTTCATTGTCGAGTCCAGTTTGTTTGTTTAAACGTTAGTGCAGCATATAACCCCGAGTACCCGGTACCTCACATTGCTAATTTGCGCTTATTGGGGCGAAATGACGAGAATCGAGATGGTGGGTATTGGCAACGGCGATAGAAAAATTTCATGAGTTCCCTCCTTTTTTCTGTTTGCAATTTGATTATTTTTGTAGAACGTTTATACATATATATATTTTTATTTACATATGTATGAACATTTTAAGTGTCTATGTTCAATCTATTATGAAATTTAGACTAATGTTCTCCCCTCGCCCTGTCATGGCGGTTGAGAACCTCCCCGAGACCGCACGCTAGCCGGTGCCATCCATGACAGGGACGATAACTCGGGGGTTAGTAACAATCTTTTATGATATTGTGTCCTATTTGCTCAAAAAATCTATTTGAAAATAATTTACATATTGTCACGAAAAGATGTAATTTGCCCCATAGTGTAAATAATCAACAATAATAAATGAAACGTAAGACAATTCAGCGCACTACGCAATGTGTTAGAAAGAGACGCAAGATCATTCAGCACACTAAGCAATATGCGAGCAAGAGGTGTAATATCAGCACATTGAAACACATGAGTGCGATTGAGATGCCAATTCAACAAACGAGCAGATGGTTCTCGAAACATGTTAAAGCTTGTCGAAACGTGTCGAACTGATGCATGCAGTATATAAGGACGATGCATTTGAGGCACAGCACTTCAGTGGTAATTTGATAGTGAACTAGTGCGTCTCGTGAGTGAACATCCTTAAGCTAAATTGTAGAAATTCAGCAGTTAATATAAGTGATTATTCTTTATCATATCACCATCTCAAAAAACGAGTCTAAACACATCGTGCTCACAAACAATGTGATTAAGGACATCATCCTGCGAAGCAACGAAATTAACGACATCTTCCTTACATGCCACGGTATCATCATTTTAACAAATAAAACAGAGCTCATATCAAGATACAAATTTTAAAGAACTGGTTATTAAGGACAATAAATAAATCAGCTTTGCCGACTAACAGATAAGGTAATTAGCATATTTATCATAGTATTAACACAAGTATCCACCAATAACATATTTAAATCATAATTTAGTTGTAAAAAATTATATCCTAGTTTTGTTCAACTCACTTTTAACTTACCTTATTTAACTTACCTTATTCAATTTACCTTATTCAACTTACCTTATTCAACTCACCTTTAAATTACCTTATTTAACTTACCATAACCCAATTTATAATATAACATAAAACCAGTAGACTCGCCTCCAGTAAACCTTAATTAATTTTTAATGGTATTGACTAGATCATTTACTGCAAATAATCCTTTGCAAATCAATACAAACACTCAAACCACCAAATATATTCATACCACACCACAAACACCTCCAACTGAATCATCAACACCAATACAAACACCTCAACATAACTCAACAATGGAGAACAATCATGTTTCTGAAAATCTAAATTTAAGTCCACTTTCGGTACCAAGCGCACCCTAATCAATCAAATTACCAACATTTTATGTTGATTGCCCTGATGCGTGGTTTTTACACGCGGAAGTGCAATTTGCTTTACATAACATTACAGAGGACAAAATTAAGTTTCAAAATGTCCTAGTTGCACTTCCGCAAAATGTGATTACCAAAATTGACAAGATTCATCCACCTCCAACCATTCCCAAGTACCAGTGCATAAAAAACAAACTGTGTGAACGATTTTCTCGTAGCGAAGAGATTGGAACAATTATTCCGTAACATGAAGTCCTTGGCAGGGTATGATTCAATCGTCGGTAACGCTTTACTTTTCAAATTGTGATGAAAGTTACCACAACAAATTCAAATACATTTGACGTCTTGTAGTGATAAAAGTGTCGATGAGAAACTTCATCTCGCGGATAAAATTTTTATTCGAATTCGAGTTATTCGAATATCCGCAATGAAATATGTTGGTATCATAAAAATTTAATAAAAAATCATTAAAATGTATTAAACCATGTGATTTTGATAATAAATATAATAGTAACAATAATTTGTCTGATAATTTAATATCAAACATTCCATTATGACGCTGGCGGATGATGGAAACAATGTTAAATCCTCTTGCCGTCTTTTTGTTTTTAATAAAAATAAAAAATTAAATTTCCTCATTAACACTGGTGCAGTAGTTTCAGTTGTACCATCTTCCAAATTCAAATCATTGAAGAAAAATTCAGGAGTGGAATCGCGTAACTCGATATCGAACAAAAACGATAGTTTTTCTATCGTTTTTGCTGCACGTATGTCTATACGCTATCGAACTGACGATAGTAGCTGCTCGACATCACTTGAGGTATCGTTTTCATATAATGTTTGTTTTGAGTTAGTTGACAAAAATTTTAATAAATAGCATGTTTATAAAAAAAAAGTTTATTACAAATTTATTTTAGAGTTCAAAAAATACGATTTAAATAATAAAAATATATTTAACGGAAAGTTTTGTATAGAAAACTAGTATCAAAACGATAGTATCACTTAAAAGTTACGTGAAGCAAGAATCTGCAATCGAGCAGACGATATCGTTCACAGCATGGTTGAAGTATATACAGGTTAAGTCATCTCTAAAATTCAGGCGCCATTTACTTTTTTTTGAAAACTGTTTGAAAGTTTCAACATTTGTTTACGAAATATTTAAAACAGAACATCAATGCTTTGTTTACAATTTCACAAAATTATCAAAATCTTAACATCAACAAAACACAATATTTAAAACAGTTTTAAGATCTCAAGGATTTCAAAATGAACCATTTAGTATTTAGAATGTAAAATAGTTAATTTGTGCAGTGAAATTTTAATAAAATAGTGAAAATTAAGTGCAAAAAACATAACCTTTAAATAAATTTTAAAATGACAATTAATTGTTCTATTTTCAATATTTTTGTTGACATTCTCAAAATTCTGTATGCCAACTATCTGTCTAGATGAACTAACCTGTATATACTTCAACCATGGTTCACAGCTCTCGTTGAAACGACGGTCGAGTATCAACTTGCGCTGCAAACGGATCATCAATAGAAACTTTCGGCTCAAAACTTTTTAAAATTGACTTAGGTTTACGTCACGATTTTGAGTTCCCTTTTCTTTTAGCCAACATTTCTACACCAATTATTGGATCTAATTTATTAGAAAAGTTTGGTATAATTGTTGATATAAAAATAAAGAAATAGATAATATCATGGCACTTCCGGTTTTTGTGATATTTATTCATTAAAATTTCCTCTTAATAAAAAAAAAACACACATTTTCTCAAAGAGTTTCCTTTACTCACATCTGAACCTGATTACTCTAAACCTACGAAGCACAATACTGTTCATAAAATTGAGTAGATTGAGAAGTTATTCGGCATGATAAATTATTATCATCGTTATATTCCGATGTTACCTGTGGAACTTAGTTCTCTATATGACATTATAACATTAGCCAACAAAAGCAAAACTAAAATATTAAACTGGACAGATGAGTCAAGAACAGCATTTGAAAACGTTCGATCTTTTTGCTAAAAACACACTTCTGACACATTTCAACAAGGAAGAGCATTTATCACTAGCGTTTGATGCATCGATCGTCGCTGTTGGTGCAGTTTTACAACAGTCCACTAATGATTTTTGCGAACTCACATTTACAGAAACTAAATACTCTACCTTCGATAGAGAATTACTTGCCGTCAAACACTTTAAACATTATTTGGAAGTCATATCCACGGACCATAAACCTTTAACTTTCATTATAACTTCAAAAACAGACAGATTACACAGGCAAACACGACACTTAGAGTTCATTTCTCAGTTCACAAATGACATTCAAAACATTTCAGGAAAGCAAAATTTGGTTGCTGACACTCTCTCAAGAATTCCAGAAGTCGATGCGATTGACACACAAGACATATACTTTAAACACTATACAACGAACAGCAATCTTATGAAACACTGACATAACTTATTAATGATCAAAATTCTAAATGCTCTCTCAAATAAATTTTGATTTCAGTATTAAATATTAAAATCTGGTGTGACAAATTCTATGAGAAATGCAATCTTTCATAAAATACACTCATTACAAGACGCTTGATACAATCGAAATACTTTTAGCCCAATATGCGAAAAGAATTAAATGATTGGTCATCAAGTTTTCTAAATTGCAAAAAATCCAAAATTCAAGTTTACACAAAGACATTTATACAAAAAATCGCTCACACTGTCGCAAATAGTTTTGTGCAAAATTGTGTACCTCGCTTCGGAGTTCCACTTGAAATTTCTGTGGATCAGGGCACACAATTCAATTCCAAATTATTTAGTGAATTAACTAATTTACTTGGTGCATACAAGATATACACCTCATCATATCATCCGCAAGCGAATGGGATGATTAAACGTTTTCATCGGCAGCTCAAGACGTTAAGCTCAAGGTTAATCATACATCAGGCTTGCAACCACCATTTGAAGGTCCATTCACAATTATTTCAAAATTTGACAAAATTTTTAAAATTCAAACACAATAAAATCTGTCTTCATTGATCATCTTAAACCTGCACACACAATCAATACACCCTAAATACACCCACTTCTACGAATATTTCAAAGAAAAAAAGTAAATTTTAATATTAATTAATACATATATCATTATTTTTTATCTTTGCATTATACTAGAGAGTGAGTAATGTAGTGGTCTAATCAACTTCATTAATTTTTACTTATAATTTAAAAATATTTTTGTTCACATTAATCAAATTTTAAAATATAAAAAACTAAGTACTTTTGTAGTACAACATAGAGACATTTATCATCAACGTAACAATTTTTATAATTGAAACTTAAAATTTAATTTATTAATTTAAAACTTAAAGTTAACAAAAATTTTGTAAAAACACGAAAAATATTTAAGATACCATATAAAAAAGTTAACATGGAGTCTTAATAATAAAACTAAGAATAATTAAAAGGAAAGATATGAAGGATGGATAGAAGAGTTAATAGAAGTTTGGCTTAACAAATATAAAAAAGAAATATACGGAAAGCTTAAAGTTATTTGATCTGACAGTAAATTTAATTTTTAACGGCAGTGAATTCCAAAGTTTGATGGCGTTAATAAAGAAAAGTCTCTTTGCGTGCGAATAATCATATTTAGGTATTCTAAAGTTACAACAACAACTGTTCGAAACAACTGTTCGAAACACTGAAACGTAGCTTTTGACAGAGATATGTTGGAGTCTTCTGATTAATAAACTTATGTAAGAAGATACAATTTCATGCGCTTAGATAATCAGTTATGCTACAACCCAAAATGCATTTACTATTATCAGATATATGTTAATAAAGTGTTATATTGAATACATATCTGGTAGCATCATTAAATGCAACGTGTAATTTATGTGATGAGTGAGAGTCAAGTTTGCTTTAGATTAATTCAAAATAAGTGATTATGTCATTATTAATTAAATAACAAGTCTCTTCTTTTTTTCAAAAGGTAGAAATTTGGCAAGAAAAAAAATACATTCATTCCAACAGATATGAGACAAGTTTTCATACAACATGTAATAGTCAATGGACTTGAAGTCATGATACGATACAGTCATTGGTCTGAAATTTGAACATACATTAATATTAAGAGTACAGAAAAGTAAATTATGATCAGATATAAAGGAAATTTGGTCAAAAAGTAACAATAAGGAGTCATCAGATAGAATAATAACATCAAGTAAGCTAGGAGTCACATTAGGAGCAAAACCCGTCGGAGTCATTGGATTTATAATTCTCATTCCAGCCGTAGTAACTTTGTAAAATAAATATTCAGAAGCACGATCTTTCTTAAGTAATTAACATTAAAGTCACCAAACATTATGTTAACATTATCGTATACTGAAAAAATCAAAATCTGTAGCACGATTACATATATCACAGAAAAAAGGTTCTAGACTAAAACATTTGTTGGGATTATAGACGAAAGAAAGAAGTATTTTTATGTCACGATTTGATATTAACTGTTCAATATCAGACCCACAAGACTTACTTACAAGCTTGTATTGAGATATGATTTGCAATAAATTGCAACTCCGCCACCCTTCTTGGTAATCCTGTCATTTCTGAAAAGTCTATAATTGACAATGTCAAATTAACTATTAGGAATGTCAGGGTTAAACCAGGTTTCAGATACACACATAATGTCGACTTTTGAGTTCTTAAAGATATATTTAATATAGTCGAGTTTAGATACGTTTAAACTTCTCGAATTGAAATGGACAACGGAGAGTCCATTGTATTGCTTACAAAAAATATCTTTTAAGACTTTATTATTATTACCAACGCCACAGGACGGTTTAGAATTCATTTATAAATAAATAAGTAAATAAAGTCAGAAAAATAACAATTAGCTTCACGAAAATGCCGATCCATTATGATCAACAAAAAATAGTAAACAAAAATACTAAAAAAACCAAATAACTTTACATTAAAAAAATATGAACAATTAAGAAATATTAAGGAACGGTAAGAAAATGTAGAGAAATAAAAAGAAAATAATTAATAAACTAACCTAATTAACATTATCGGGGATAACATCATTGGACACCAGTGTATTGAGATCTGCTTCACTATGCACAGCCGTCGAGACATCAGCTTTATGCGCTCTTGCATGTATAACTCCACGTATGGAGAAAACATTGAAAAGTTGTTTGCTGCGCTTCAGTTTAATATGCCTGCTTGCAATATTTTTCTCGCTTTCACTGGTAATCTCTCAAAGATAAACACTTTGTTATAGTGATCAAAGCCAGCCCCTCTCAGAGTCACTGCAGTTCCTCCTGTACTCAGCTAAGCCTTTTTAAAAAATCTTTATAAGGGCCTTTCTCCGCTGCTTCAGCTTTAAATTGTTCAACTTCAGTTTTGTTCAACTAAAAACATTAAATATGTAACGAGCCCATTTATAAGAGGCTGATAAAATATAAAATAACGCCACAGGACCTAGAACAGGCAAACGGCACTGACAATAACAAATATATGCAATTGCGTAAACAAATAAGCATTCAAATCATAAACGCAAATAATTACACAAACAACGTACAGACTGCAACAACAATAACCCGGCCCCAGCATAGGCGCACGACGCACACAAAAACCGGGTCTGGCAAAAACAAATACACGATACGTAACAAATTACCACTCAAAGCATTGTTTGTGCAACTACACAAACACTTCTATAGAACACAACAATAACAACTACCATACGATTTACTATAAAAGCAGCCAGTTAGAACAGAAAGACAGGCAGTCGCCAGCAGATCTTCGAAGCGAACACAACACATAATTGGTGGAAGTGTCAAGATCTAGGTGAACGTCTCATACTCCAAGGATATCTTTATCCTTGTGTATTCGGCTCTGGTGGTCAAACACTACGTGACCGAAGCCAGGACACACCTTTACCGTGTCCTGGAACTCATTACGCCGAGGATATCTTTATCCTTGTATATTCGGCTGAAGTGGTCAAACACTACGTGACCGAAACCGTCAAACACTACCGTGTCCTGGAACTCATTACGCCGAGGATATCTTTATCCCTGTGTATTCGGCTCTGGTGATCAAACATTACGTGTCTTGGAACTTACAACATCATTCCTTATTTCAACTATTTCCCTTTTTTATGATAAAGGAAGGACAATATCATCAGACTGCAACAACAATAACCCGGCCCCAGCATAGGCGCACGACGCACACAAAAACCGGGTCTGACAAAAACAAATACACGATACGTAAGAAATTACCACTCAAAGCATTGTTTGTGCAACTACACAAACACTTCTATAGAACACAACAATAACAACTACCATACGATTTACTATAAAAGCAGCCAGTTAGAACAGAAAGACAGGCAGTCGCCAGCAGATCTTCGAAGCGAACACAACACATAATTGGTGGAAGTGTCAAGATCTAGGTGAACGTCTCATACGCCAAGGATATCTTTATCCTTGTGTATTCGGCTCTGGTGGTCAAACACTACGTGACCGAAGCCAGGACACACCTTTACCGTGTCCTGGAACTCATTTCGCCAAGGATATCTTTATCCTTGTATATTCGGCTGAAGTGGTCAAACACTACGTGACCGAAACCGTCAAACACTACCGTGTCCTGGAACTCATTACGCCGAGGATATCTTTATCCCTGTGTATTCGGCTCTGGTGATCAAACATTACGTGTCTTGGAACTTACAACATCATTCCTTATTTCAACTATTTCCCTTTTTTATGATAAAGGAAGGACAATATCATAAAAATTATATTAAAATAATAAAATAAGTTTATAAAAGTAGTATTATAAGACTTGAATTATAAAAGAAAATATAAAAGAAAAACCATAAATAATAATAAAATTTAATATTAGAAAAAAGTTTGGTGATCTTTTATTTCCGAACCCTGGCAACCGCTGAGCATACCTCAGCGATGACCAAAACACCATTACAAATGGCGCCGGAACAGGGACCTGATACCGATAGTATAACAAATAAAGCCGGTGCTGAAGCAACAAACTTCGACACCGACACCGGACCTAATATAAGAGTAACAGATGAGTCCGGTGCAGGATCAACAAACTCCTACACCGGCACGAAACCAAAAATGATTTTAACCCGGGAAATCGGAGTAGAGGCTCTAACTTACCATACCGGCACCAAACTTAAAAAAACATTAACGAGCAATCAGCCTGACGTTGGGGACATGTTATCACAACTAGAAATCGGGGGCAAAACCCGTAATAAGGGAACGTCCCCAGCAAAACCCGAAACACGGCTACTTTTGGGGCTTGATTCTCTATCGTGGATCTACACCTTAAAAAAGAGGCTCTTGTCAGAGAAATGAGTAAGTTGGGTCTCTACACCGAGGATTCTACAGTTGACGAGCTACGGAAACGACTGTCTTTCTTCCTTAAAAATAGGAGAGGATGGAAATCAACCGAAGATTTAATACAATCATTGTCAGAAACGAATAAAAGTGAGTTAAGGGATAGATCAGCACGCCCCACCACGCCGTCGAATGCCGAAATTATGGACACCACCAGAAAATGGGGGGCTCAGATACGACGGCAATGATGATGTCATAGAATTTATCAAGCGGGTCGAATATTTAGCAAAATCATACGCAAAATATGCAAAAGATTATTGATGCGGAAATTCAGGAGTTAGTTAAGGACGGGCGTATAGAACCCTCATAAAGTGCATATAGCGCGCCAATTGTATTGGTACGTAAAAAGTAGGGAACTTGGAGGCTCTGTGTAGATTTTCGGCAATTAAATGCGGCTACATTCAAGGACGCATACCCACTGCCACAAATCACCGCGATACTGGATAAATTACAAGAAGCTAACTACATTTCAACTTTGGACTTTAAACAGGGGTACTGGCAAATTGGACTACGAGCTGAAAGGTCCCCGGTTCAAGCCTGGACTGGGGCTAACAACATCTTTTCATAGAAACATTTTTCTATACCGCGTTACCTCTCGGCAGTAAATGGCAAACCTACGAGAGTAAAACATTTCCTATGAAAAGCTCTCACCCGCCGTTCGGATTCGGCAATAAACTGTAGGTCCCACCACTTTGAGTACAAATATAACACGCACAGCTCAAAGTGATGAGAGAGCTCGGCCTAAGTTCTTATAGGACTGTAGTGCCAAACTATTATTATATTACTGGCAAATTCCTCTTACCGAAGAGTCGAAACCTTATACCGCATTTACGGTACCAGGTCGTGGATTGTACCAATGGAAGGTAATGTCATTCGGCTTGCATTCCGCGCCCGCCACCTTTCAACGAGCTTTGGATATAATCATCGGGGTTTCAATAGAACCACATGCGTTTGCATATTTAGATGACATAATTGTCCTAGGGAAAACATTTGAAGAACATTTAGCCAACCTGAAGGAAGTATTAACGCGGCTAGCGCGGGCAAATTTGAAGCTTAACTTCGAAAAATGCGAATTTTGCAGAACCTAATTGACCTATCTAGGACATGTATGCTCACAAGGCATTCACACCGAACCTGAAAAAGTGACTGCGATTCAGGAGCTTAAGGCCCCTGAAGCTTAAGACGCTGAAAGAATTACGCATGGTATCGCAGATTTCTTGCGGATTTCTCCACCATTGCGGGACCATTAACTAAGCTTCTGAAAAAGAAAGTAAAATGGCAAATGGCAGAAAGTAAAACGGCACAAGAGGAAGCATTTAACAGTCTAAAACAGAGGCTCACATCAGCTCCAGCTACTAAGATGTCCTGACTTCAACATCTCGTTCTATTTACAGACAAATGCGAGCAACGAAGGGCTAGGCGCCGTACTTTTTCAAAGAGAGGATGGTCAAGAACGTGTAGTAGCGTATGCCAGCAGGTCTTTAACTGAATTGGAAAGGAAATACGATGTTGCTAGTGTTTGTGGACAAATTTATGAAATGGGTGGAACTCATCCCAGTAAGGAAAGCCACAAGCAGAGCCGTAATTCAAGGATTAAAGAAAAAAATAATTTACCGATTTTAATGCCCGAAAATATTGGTGTCCGACAACGGACCACAATATGTAAGCTCGACAATAAAAACCTACTTAGAAGAGCATAATATTAAACATCACCATACCCCACCCTACACCCCGCAGGAAAACCCGACGGAGCGGGTTTACCGCGTGCTAACAGCCATGATGGGGCAACAGGCAAATGGAAAGCACATAACATGGGACGAAGCGCTGGACGAGACGGCTTTCGCCATTAATACTTCTCGGCATGATACCACCAAATGTACTCCGGCCGCACTAGTGTATGGGTGAAACCCGGCACCACCAATGCAGATGATATCGCAAGGACGCACCCCCGAGGAACCAAAAAATTACAGGAACCTCGAAAAACCCTACGACTTGGTTTGGAAAAACGCATCTAAAGCCTCGCAAGTACAAAAACAACGTTATGCTCTACGGAGAAGACCCTGGAAACCAAGAATTGGGGATCAGGTATACATTCCAGAACATCAGTTATCCTCCGCAATCAAAAATTTCGCACAAAAAATTGCACCTAGGTACGAAGGTCCGGTAAAAATATAAAAATATACCCTAATATTGCGCTGGTAGAATCGGCGACGATGTCGCCGGCGACCACAGAAAGAAAAAGACAAAACAAGGTATACATATATATAATATATATATATATAGATATATATATATATATATATATATATATATATATATATATAATAATAATAAAAAATTAATATAATATATTTATATAAAAAAAAATAAAAGAATTTTGAAAAAAAAATGGATAAATAAATATGTTTATAATAAGTAAATAACGAAAAAAAAGGAGCATAATCCATAAAAAAAAATTAAATAAATACAAAAAAAATATAATGGAAAACAAAGGAAAAAAAAACGAGAACGAATAAGAAAAAAAATATATACATATATATATATATAAACTTAAAAAAAAAACATGGCATACATCAGAACACAAGTATACACGCACACAGACATACCGACAACCACGTCGACTCGACTATAAATAGAGCCGCATCTATGTCGGGAGCATCACTGTTTTTCGAACAGCGACATCATGAGGAAGCAACCAGTGATACCAGACAAAAAAAAGTGCGCTCCTTGCAAGCCATACCAAATATCCAAGGGATCGTCAATACGGACATTTCAGGATAACCTCAAGGAACAGGACGCTAAAAGGAAGGACAATAGGGATCGGTCATCTAAGGAGAAGGACGACAAATATCGGCAGAGATCAGACAACATGCCGGAGCTCCAGCCGGATAAAAATGCGAAAAAATCAGGACCACCGACTCAAGCAAGGACAGTAGCGCTGAAGGAACTGCCTCGTGCTCATGCCCCGGAAATGGAAAATAAACCGGCACCACGACATCGCATTGGCCATTGTCAAACATCGTCCTGTCTTCCAATGAA
Source organism: Dryomyza anilis (assembly GCA_951804985.1). Classification (NCBI taxonomy): domain Eukaryota; kingdom Metazoa; phylum Arthropoda; class Insecta; order Diptera; family Dryomyzidae; genus Dryomyza; species Dryomyza anilis. The sequence continues at coordinate 32,271,200 of OX638130.1, read as the reverse complement.
GGACAAACACCCACAGGCGCCGGGAGTCGCTCAAAAACGATCACCACACAAGGAAGTAGGAACGGCGACGGTAGCCAAACGACCACGTGCTAGTGAAAAAAAAACAACCACCGCCAGACGTCTCAGATCAGGGTCGCCAGGAAGCAAAGGCACACATACATTCAGTGGTAGTAATACCAGCCTGTATGTTGATAGGTACAGCGAACGTCAGCCCGAGGAAATGAGAGAAAGAAATACGTCCAAAAGAACAATCGCCTAAATCAATGGTGATGTTGGACAACTATTGGCGAGACGTTGCGCTCTTCGCTACCAGCGGCGATTCGGTGCAGCTTGTCGAGTCACCACCAACTGGTTGTCAGACTAAAGCATCGCGCGCGAAACCACAGATGACAGTAGCCAAACAGGAGCAGGCCAAAGCAACACGCGACAAACAGCAGACAACCGGAGCCGAAGAAGAACGGGCCCAAGAAACGCGCGAAAAAACGCTGACAACCGCAGCCGCACAAGAGAAGACGACAGCCACGCACGGAATAGAAGCCTCAAAAGAAGTCGAACCAAAACAGGTGAAACCAACGAACGAAGGAGCACACCTAAACATAACCAACAACTCGAAGCTAAGTACTATCATCTACACAAAACGCGAGTGTAGCGTACCAGATGCTGAGTCGCACCGAACATCCTGAGTGGTTCGAGGGCATAAAAATATAGCGACCAATGACTAAGGGACGGCATCGCTGGTCGTTCATGTAGAACCAGCGGCGGGTGATCGTGGTACCGCTAAACGAAGACATCGTTCAGCTAAAGATCGGCAACAAGATTGCGTACCAATTAATGAAGTAAAAATTATGTATTTTGTAAGAATTATTTTAGGTGCATTTTGAAAAATTTACGAACTACTTTTTGTTTTTTTTCTCTATCATTGAAAAACAGAATAATTTTTTTTATTATATATATTTAAAAAAAGGGGTGATTTTTTACTCAATAAGACAAGTAAGTACTTGTCAAGGAAGTAGGGGAGGACTGTAACGAGCCCATTTATAAGAGGCTGATAAAATATGAAATAACGCCACCGGCCCTAGTACAGGCAAACGGCACTGACAATAACAAATATATGCAATTGCGTAAACAAATAAGCATTGAAAGCATAAACGCAAATAATTTCACAAACAACGTACAGACTGCAACAACAATAACCCCGGCCCCAGCATAGGCGCAGGACGCACACAAAAACCGGCTCTGGCAAAAACAAATACACGATACATAACAAATAACCACTCAAAGCATTGTTTGTGCAACTACACAAACAATTCTATAGAACAAAACAATAACAACTGCCATACGATATACTATAAAAGCAGCCAGTTAGAACAGAAAGACAGGCAGTCGCCAGCAGATCTTCGAAGCGAACACAACACATAATTGGTGGAAGTGTCAAGATCTAGGTGAACGTCTCTTACGCCAAAAATATCTTTATCCTTGTGTATTCGACTCTGGTGGTCAAACACTACGTGATCGAAGCCAGGACATACTTTTTACCGTGTCCTGGAACTCCTTACGCCAAGGATATCTTTATCCTTGTGTATTCGGCTCTGGTGCTCACGCACTACGTGATCGAAGCCAGGACACACTTTTACCGTGTCTTGGAACTTACAACATCATTCCTTATTTCAACTATTTCCCTTTTTTATGATAAAGGAAGGACAATATCATAAGAAGTATATAAAAATAATAAAATAAGTTTATATAAGTAGTATTATAAGACTTGAATTATAAAAGAAAAACCATAAATAGTATTAAAATTTAATATTAGATAAAAGTTTGGTGATCTTTTATTTCCGAACCCTGGCAACCGATGAGCATACCTCAGCGATGACCAAAACACCGTTACAAATATTAAATCAATTTTCTAAAAAATTTAAATTTTGCTTTTGATTATAAATAGTTTCCAAAATATATATATATATATATATATATATATATATATATATATATATATATATATATATATATATATATATATATGGAATTTTTGAAATCATTGAAACTGTCAATACTTCCGTAGTTTTCGATTTAACGATAATGATTAATAGATTTGGATCAATTATACCTAAAATTATAAGAATGCAAAATTTTAAGGCCAGAAGTCTTTACCTCTACTTTTTACAGTAATTTAAATTTGATAAATTCAAAAAAATGCATTGAAATACTCTAGGTTTTTTTACTTCTTCTCTGTTTTTGTTCCAATATCTTCACTTTAGGATCATACTTGCTGAGAAAGAGGTGCTCGATACACGTGGGAGATCATTTTGGCATATGTTTAATTTGAATAGCATAATTTTATAGTTTGATATATGATGGTGCAAAATTGATACCTTTTTTTCCCCATTTTCAAAATGTCCGTGTTTTTTGGCCAGGGCCCCCCCCCCCCAATGAAATTTTAATTTGAAAATATTAGTTGAAAGCTGTTATAAAATTCACGGTATGACCTATATCTCATTATTGTGCCATCCAGATCAAAAGAGTACGATCACTACAAATGTCGAAAAAAATTAGCGTTAATTTGTTCAATACAGCAGTTTTTCGCGAGGCACATTCCCATTATTATTTGAAATAGTCTAGTATATTGCGTGAACTGAGTTTTTTATTAATTGCTATCACAAAATCAGTGGCGTATATTAATATAATGATATGCAAAAATTTTATGGATTTTTTGAAAATTGTGAAAAATTTTGATGTTTTGTTTTTGCTTATTTTTATGGTAAAAATTGTTTTTAAAAGGTTTTAAGCATCTACGTAGAAAGATTTCGATTCAAATAATTGATTGCAATCAAAAATGTCTATCTTAAGTCCTTTAATTGTGAAATCGTGACATTTTTGTCAAAATATACTTTATCGAGGCACATCCACAGTATTGCATGAAAAGGATCAAAATATTATCGTAATTTCAATGTTTAAACCAAAAAAATTAAACACATTAAAATTTTTTGAAATTTCTAGATTTTACGCGCCTATTTACATTTTTATAATCTCAAAAAGCATCACTATTGGCCATGTTCCGACTTTCGATCGAATTTCAAATAAAATATGTAAACAAACGGTTTTGAATTCGATGTCTCTGAACAAAAATTTGTTTTTTCAATGAATTCAATCCGTTTGCTTTGACTTCAACGATTTGAATTCGTTTGAAAAACACATTTTTATATTGTGCCATCGAATTCAAAACCATTTGTTTACAAATTTTAAATGAAAGTCGATCGGAATTCGATCGAAAGCCGGAACATATTTCTTTTTATGCTTTATTTTAAATTGTCTTTAATGACTAAATTATATATAATTTAAAATAAATTCAATCGTATGTGTCCTTAAAACAGTGAAAAAGTTTTAGTTAAAAAAAAGCATTTTTTAAAGTGTAAAACTGCAAGTATTAGAAATTAATTATATATTTTAACTTATATTGGTAACTCTTTATAAATATATACAATTTTTTCCGAAATGAAGTGAGAACGGTTGTAGTAGGATTTTTTTTTTTAATTTCCTACTTAAAACCGCCATAACTTTTGCGCCCCTTGCAATAATTGATTTACGCGAACGGAATTCACATGCTATATTAGCTGCGTTCCCGTGGTTTTTGATCCTGATCCGTAGATCATTTTCATATACAAAAGCAAAACAAACAATTAGAACCAGGTTTGTTTTCGGATCAATTACTGATCTGGTACTGTACGAATCAAAAGTAAATTTATTTGTGGTGATGTTATGCTATTGTGAATAGCACTTAAAACGAAGAAGAATTCGCGTTCAAAAAGAAAGGGCAAAAGAAAACAGTGCTGCCAAATTTATTAAAATAGAACCGATGGCGTTCCGTGAAACAGATCTGGTTCAAGTACCACGGGAACACAACTAATAGCTGCGTTCCCGTGGTACTTGAACCAGATCTGTTTCACGGGAACGCCATCGGTTCTATTTTAATACATTTGGCAGCACTGTTTTCTTCTGCCCTTTCTTTTTCAACACAAATTCTTCTTCTTATTAAGTGCTATTCACAATAGCATAACATCACCACAAAACAAATTTACTCTTGATACGTACAGTACCAGATCAGTAATTGATCCAAAAACGAACCTGGTTCTAATTGTTTGTTTTGATTTTGTATAAGAAAATGATCTTCGGATCAGGATCAAAAACCACGGGAACGCAGCTAATATCAGACATTATCGCCACATCAAATTAATGTGCCATTAAAAAAAATATATTTTTTGTAACCCAAATTCAAAAAAAAATCTATTTTTAATCATATATGGGCCATTCCACACCAAATCGACCAGCGGTTGGAACTCACCTTCTTCGATTTCAATGAAATTTTGGCAACTGATAAAGGGTATCGAGACATGCACTAAACAATTTTTTTTTTATTTTTATCGACCACTACTTCCAGAGATACAGTGGCTCAAAGTTTTATCAATATTTTTTGTATTAAAAAAAATATTTTTTTTTCAAAAGTAAAATTTGCAATAGTTTTTCAATGTATTTGTAACTCTAATTTCGAAAATGGCGTCAGTTTCATGAAATTATCTCTAGTTTTTGAAATATAAACCATTTTTCGAAAATCGTAAAAACTATATGCCAAAATCAATATCTCAAAAACTACATTGAATATGATACAACTGACTTCATTTTAGAAATCAGAGTTACATATATATTCAGGAATTATAACAACTTTTAGTGTAGAAAAAAAATGTTTTTTTTAATACAAAAAAAAAAAAAATATTAGAAAATTATTTTTTAAAATATGATGCAATCAAAATACCATCTTGAAATTTTGCATGAACATTAACAATAAATTGACGAAAATTTAGAATTTTTTTCAGAAGTTTAAAAAGGGTCCTTTTTAAGGACCACAGTTTTGAAGTGCAAGGATAATGATCACGGGCCACATGTTACCGTTTGGAAATTACAACTTAATTTTTCTAAAAGCTTGTTCAAGAGATATTTAAATATGAACAACAGTATAAAAGTGATTTTTGGCACTTTCTTCCAACTTTGAGCCACTGTATCTCTGGAAGTAGTGGTCGGAAAAAATAAAAAAAAATTGTTTAGGGCATGTCTCGATACCCTTTATCAGTTGCCAAAAGTTCATTAAGATCAAAAAGGTAAAATCTCAAATTTGACTTTTTTTGGTCGATTTGGTTTAGAATGGTATATATATATATATATATATATATATATATATATATATATATATATATATATATATACATATATATATATATATATACATATATATATATATACATATATATATATACCTATATATATATATATATATATATATATATATATATATATATATATATATTCTACACCAAATCGACCAAAAAAAGTCAAAAAGTGCGTTGGACTACGAGTCGAAAGGTCCCCGGTTCAAGCCTGGACTGGGGCTAACAACAACTTTTCATAGAAACATTTTTCTATACCGCGCTACCTCTCGTCAGTAAATGGCAAACCTACGAGAGTAAAACCATTGCCTATGAAAAAGCTCTCTCCCGCCGTTCGGATTCGGCAATAAACTGTAGGTCCCACCACTTTGAGTACAAATATAACACGCACAGCTCAAAATGGTGAGAGAGCTCGGCCGGACTGTAGCGCCAAACTATTATTATTATTATTAACATATATATATTAATATATATATATATATATATATATATATATATATATATATATATATATATATATATATATATATATATATTATATATATTAATCTCTATTCGGCTGTACGTAAAATAGCAAAACTCATATAGTTGGCATCACTATATAGGCCTCTCTCATTAGCTCGTTTCGGTAAGATGATTGGGTCAGCTTGGGTTATTTTTGTACCTTTTGCACAGTCACCCGTCCTCTGCAACAAAAAAAAATCTGCTATATGTAGCCAACGAATTCGTTATACCTACAGAATTAATAACTTTCTTAATACGTTCGTCGTGCGACCCAATTTCAAATATTTAAAATAAATAAATATTATATAAAACAATAATACAGTTTGTGCAATATGTAGAGAACGAATTTTCAATACATGCGAATTAAGCGAAATAAACACAAATATATTTAAAAGCGAACAAAATGTAGTAGACCTATATATATCGAAACAAACACATGAATGTAATATTATTTACTACACTATTTTTTCGGTGTAAACAAATATATTGGAAAGTATGAAATGGAGCTAGTAATGTAGATATTTATAATATTTTAATATTTATATGTAATTTAAGTAATTTATTTGGGTACAAATCAATCAATTATATTTATTTTTCAGAAAAATTATTTGATAATATTAATGACAGTGAACTAGATATGGAACCTAATAAAGAATTAATCATTTATACAAACGATAAAAACATTGCTTCAGTAGGTAATATAATTGCAAATGGTAACTTTTGTAATAATTATATTAAAGCTTAATTTAAAATATAATTTGTAAATTTTAGGAATATCTGAAGTAAATTATTTGTCCTGCTCAACTGTCCAATCATCGGTACAATCAATAATAAAATATAGTTTATCAAACCACAGAGCTGAACAACTTACGATAAAATCAAAATTACACCGAAATGGTGCCCACGATTCTGCTACCAACAAGTTACTATCAACCAAGGAACCCATTAAAGTGGGATACTACGATATTGAAAGGACTATTGGTAAGGGAAATTTTGCAGTTGTGAAACTCGCTCATCATCGAATAACAAAAAATGAAGTAAGTAATTTTTTGATAATATACATTAATTTTTTATAATGTTTACATTAATTTTGTACATGTTCAGTTCGGCAAAATTGTTAAGGCGAAAAAAGATAATAATAGTAGTACGTTTGTTGCGGTTCTGGCTCAATGGGCTCCATGGTGTATGTGTGTATGTATGTATGTATGTATGTATGTATGTATGTATGTATGTATGTATGTATGTATGTATGTATGTATGTATACAACATATATTATAATGGCATGGAGCCATTGAAATGACATGTTAACATGTGTTGTTAATGTTGATACATGCATAAATATTATATGTATTGTTACGAAAATTTAGTCTACGGAAAACTGTTCTACGAGTTCGTATCGCTGGATTGTGTACAAAATAAAAACGCACTTATATTTGGTTTTAACTAGTATTATTTCAACTAGTATTAATTAACTTTATTAATTTAAATAACAACTTAAAGAATAATCACTTATATCAACTGCTGAATTACTACAATTTATCTTTACAATGTTCACTCACGAGACGCACTAGTTCACTATTAAATCACAACTGAAGTACAGTGCCTCAGATGCGCCGCCTTATATACTGCATGCATCAGTTCGACACGTTTCGACAAGCTTCGACTTGTTTCGAGAACCTTCTACTCGTTTCGTGAATGACGCATGCTATTGGCATCTCATTCGCACTCATGTGTTTTAATGCGCTGATCTTCCATCTCTTTCTCGCACACAGCCTCAGTGCGCTGAATGATCTTCCGTCTCTTTCTAACACATTGCTTAGTGCGCTGAATTGTCTTGCGTCTCATTTATTATTGTTGATTGCTTGCACAGTGGAGCAAATTACCTCTTTTCGTAACACTGCTCTCCACCTAAATCTGTTCGTCCCGAACAGATGTTAATCCTCTCTCTCTCTATACGGCGCCAACCTTTCTAAATGTACCACTTTCATTTTTCTTCTAACGCCTGCAGTATTCTGAATCCGATACACGACATCGTTAATTCTTTTAATTATCTTGTATGGTCCTTCCCAGTGTGCTTGTAGCTTAGGAGATAAGCATTTCTTCCTTTGTGGGTTATATAGCAAAACAAGTTCTCCTTCCGTAAATCCCTCTGAATTTGTGCACAAGTCGTATTTGGCCTTCATCTTATTACACGCAAATTGTGTACGCTGCCTGACAAACTGATGCACTTCGTTCATTTCTTCACTTTTCCTGGAAATAGGTATTCCAGCTGAAGGACTCGCACCAAACTTTAAATCCGCAGGTAATCTTAAGTCCGTTCCAAAAACAATTTTAGATGGTGAAGCTGCTGTGGTATTATGAACCGCCGTTCGATAAGCCACGAGTAATAGTGGTATGTGTGTATCCCAATCTTTTTGATTTTTATCAACAATTTTTCTGAGATACTCTTCCAAAGTCCGATTGAATCTTTCCACCATGCCGTCAGATTGCGGGTGCAAAGGCATTGTTCGTGTTTTGTGTATCTTGAGGACTTTGCATATTTCCTTAAATACTGCAGACTCAAAATTTCTTCCTTGATCTGAATGCAATTCTACCATTAGAAGAATTACCCAGTTGTTAACGGTTTACCCAGTTGTTAACTAATGCATCTGCAACTGTTGTGGCTTCTTGATTCGGCATGGGATACACTTCAGCCACTTGCTTAAGTAGTCAATAACGACAAGGACATACTTATTACCCGAATCACTGATTGGAAACGGCCCGGCGACATCCATGGCAATACGCTCGAATGGTGCTCCCACGTTGTACTGATGTATCCTGCCGCGACTTCGGACTGTTGGTCCTTTTGCTGGTACACATTGCGGGCAACTGCGAATCCAATCGGCGACTGACTCTTAGCATCCAATCCAATAAAAACGTTTCTTTACCTTCTCGACCGTGTTATTAATGCCCAAATGAACACCACTATATCCACCATGGTATTCCGCTAATATTTCTTTTATTTTTGACTTGGGAACAATAATCAAACTTCGAGCGGATGTGCCACCTTCATTTTCCCATACACGATATAAGCAACCATCTTGTAGCTTTAAGCTCTGCCACTGTACCCAGTAAGCTTTAGTTATTGGACTGTCGGTCGCTATATCTTCCCACGTTGGTTTTCTTTACTGTCCCTTGAACATCATGATTTTTGTGAGGTCGGGATCACTCTTTTGATCAAATTGAATTTGTTCCGGAGTCCATTTTTCATCGGGCAAAACATTTAGCAAACGAATGTCAATTATGTTTTCTTTTCCTTCCGCTCTTAAACAATGTCTGCATTCTAGTTTACATGGGCGTCGTGACAGAGCATCTGCATTTCATTGGTTTCCTCCTTTACGATGTTCGATTGAGAAATCGTAGCTCTGCAATCGCTCTATCCAACGCGCAATTTGGCCTTCCGGATCTTTGAACTGAAGTAACCATCGTAGTTCTGCGTGATCGGTTCTCAAGTGAAACTGTTGTCCGTACAGGTATTTGTGGAACATTTTCACACTTTCGATTACAGCAAGAAGCTCCCTCCTGGTGACACAGTAATTTCGCTCGGGTTTGGACAAGGTTTTACTGTAGTATGCGATCACTTTTTCTTGTCCATTGATCACTTGAGAGAGAACTCCGCCGATTCCGTATCCACTCGCATCCGTATCAAGTATAAATTTCTCACCTGGAATTGGATACGCAAGAATTGGTGCCGAGCACAGCAGATCTTTTAATTCCAAAAACGCCCTTTCTTGATCATCGCCCCATTGAAATGCGCGGTTTTTTCTTGTCAACTCGTGAAGACTGCTAGCAACATTGGCAAAACCTGGAACAAATCGCCTGTAGTATGTACATAGCCCCAAGAAACTTCGTAGGTCATGTAGGTTTTGCGGTCTGGGCCACTCCTTGACTGCAACTATTTTATCCTCATCGGTATGCACTCCTTCCGTGGTAACTCGATGGCCCAGATACTTGACTTCTTTTTTGAAAAGTGAGCATTTCTTTGGGCTAAGTTGTAGACCCGCATTTTTCAATCGAAGGAATACTTCCTTTAGATTTCTTAGATGTTCGTTGAAATCCTTGCCAATAACAATTATGTCATCAAGGTATACTAGGCATGTTTTCCAGTGTAAACCTTTTAATACGTGCTCCATTAACCGCTCGAATGTTGCTGGGGCATTGCATAGTCCAAACGGCATTACCAAAAATTGTCATAGTCCATCTCCCGTACTGAATGCAGTCTTCTCTCGATCTTTCTTATCGATTTCTACTTGCCAGTAACCGCTTTGCAAGTCCAACGTTGAAAACCACTTAGCATTAGATAGTGTATCCAAGGTGTCATCGATTCTAGGCAGCGGATAACTATCTTTCTTGGTGACGTCATTAAGTTTTCGGTAATCAACGCAAAACCGAGTGCTACCGTCCTTCTTTTTCACCAATACTACTGGTGAACTCCATCGGCTCTCAGATGGTTCCACCACGCCATTTGCATGCATTTCTTCAACCAAATGTGATACTTCGTCTCTTTTCGCAAGTGGTACCCTTCTTGGTGCTTGACGAATTGGGTTAGAATCACCAGTGTCTATTCGATGTTTTACAATGGCAGTTCTGCCATCCTTTTGGCCCTTTTCAGCAAATATACACCGATATTTGTCAATTAGCTGTTGCACTTGACTCTTTTCATTGGCAGTCAAATCCTTCGTCCACTCATTTATAAACCTGTGAGTAGATTGTTTGTCTATTTGCGATGTGCCGTAGTCCCTTGATGGATTTGACTCACAATTTATAATCGCTGATGCCTCTTAACACTGGCCTATCACTGTTCCTTTTTTAATTAATTTGGACGAGTTTTCCATGTTGAGAACTCTTATTGGAACAACTTTGTCTTTTATCGCTTCTACTAATGTTCTTCCTACAACAATATTACTTCTGCTTAATTGCTCATCATTCGCTTCTATAACCCACAACTTGCTTATCCCACAATCTCCATTTAATTTCGCCCAAACAATTGCTTCTGAATTAGGTGGTATTTTTCTATTTTTATGAGCAATAACTTGTTTAATTTTCGGGCTCTGATCACAATCAATGTTTAGTTGGATCTCCGTGTTGGCATAACTCAAAATTTTTCTTGTTAAATCTAGTGTGAAACCGTTTCTTAACATGAAGTCCATGCCAAGTATTATTTTGTCTACTATTTCCGCCACTATAAAATCATGCCTAACTGTCGTAGTGCCAATAGTGATTTCCTTGGTAATTTTTCCTCTGATTGGAGCCTCTTCACCTGTCGCTGTTTGCAATCTTATTCCGATAAGCGGCTCTATATCGTCCCTAACAAGGTTACTTCTTATAATTGAGTGTGGAGCTCCTGTATCCAACGTTACCATATATGCTGTACAATCAATAAGTCCTTCGACAGTTAAACTATTTGGCTTTCGAGTAATTTGTGAAATGGAGATTCTGGGGCAATCGGTTATGGGAGTCAGATCGTGCCCCGCAGAACTGACTCGTTTTAGTTTAAAGATTGATTAAAATTTACGTTATTTTGGACATGATCCTGGGTTTCTTCATGTCGGGGTTCATTTGCAAATGGATTCATAGAGCGCTTGCGTTTTTTACGACAATCACGTGCCATATGCCCATATGTATCACAGTTGTTGCATTTACCTTTAAATTGGGTGTCTCGGTTGGCAGCAGTGTAATCTGGTTTAGCTCCACTTTTTAACGCTTGGCAAATTACCTGAAGTAGGTCTTCGTTCTCCACATCTAGTTTACGGACCTTTGGCGCTGGGCGGCACAACGTAGTTGCTGTCTTCTGTGTTAGCGCTGTGGTTACAGTTTCCGTAAATGTCACTTTCGGCATTGTCACTGTGGCGCGTCTTGTTTCCGGATCACGTATGCCGTCTGTAGCTTTTTTTCGAAACCATTTTCCAACTTTTCCAATTTGTCATCAATGTCCACTACAATGTCATTTACATGTGCCTCAAGTTCGTTTACTTTGCCATGGAGTGTATTAGAGACTTCCAGAAGCTGCTTCGAATGTTCTTGAAGCTGTTCGGTATTTTCCTGAAGTTTCTGTTCTATTTTGGTCGAATTTTCTTGGAGCTGTTTTGAATTTTCTAGAAGTTTCTGTTCCATTTTGTTATAATTTTCTACAAGTTTCTGTTCCATTTTGTTGGAATTTTCTACAAGTTTCTGTTCCATTTTGTTGGCATTTTCTTGAAATTGTTTTGAATTTTCTAGAAATTTTTGATCTAATTTGTTGGAATTTTCTTGAAGCTGTTGTTGTATTGCTCCGAGCAACTGGCTCATATCAAAACTTTGGGACTGTACTTTTTGCTCCGTGTCCACACTTTTCGATGACGCTGTTGTAGCTTCCACTTCAAACTCGTGCTCTGCGAGGTCAATGCCTTGATTCTCTAATTCTTCCATTAGACGCTTTTGTAGCTCTACTTTCGTACCTACAGTTGGAAGATTATGAATCGCCAGCTCCTTCTTTAGCTGGTCGACTTTAAGTTGTTCGAATTTAACAATTTTGTACCACAATCCCACTTCTGACACCAATGTTACGAAAATTCAGTCTAAGGAAAACTGTTCTACGAGTTCGTATCGCTGGATTGTGTACAAAATAAAAACACACTTATATTTGGTTTTAACTAGTATTATTTTAACTAGTATTAATTAACTTTATTAATTTAAATAACAACTTAAAGAATAATCACTTATATCAACTGCTGAATTACTACAATTTATCTTTACAATGTTCACTCACGAGACGCACTAGTTCACTATTAAATCACAACTGAAGTACAGTGCCTCAGATGCGCCGCCTTATATACTGCATGCATCAGTTCGACAAGCTTCGACTTGTTTCGAGAACCTTCTACTCGTTTCGTGAATGACGCATGCTATTGGCATCTCATTCGCACTCATGTGTTTTAATGCTCTGATCTTCCATCTCTTTCTCGCACACTGCCTCAGTGCGCTGAATGATCTTCCGTCTCTTTCTAACACATTGCTTAGTGCGCTGAATTGTCTTGCGTCTCATTTATTATTGTTGATTGCTTGCACAGTGGGGCAAATTACATCTTTTCGTAACAGTATGTTATAAAGGCATGCAGCCGTAAAGAGTAAATTTGCAACTCATACTGTTGTTGGGATAATTATTTCGGAGTAAGCATTTTTGAATGGGAATATTTATAAACGTATATGTATTTACGTATTATTTTTTGTTGTTGTCATATGCAATAATTTTTCAGTTTTATACTTGATGGTTTATTTTCATGATCATCAAGAGAGTTGAGGAACAAAGGGTTCAATTTGAAACTTTGTTGAGGATCGAATATTGTAATTTAAAACTTGGCTATATGAATAAATTTTATTACACTGTTCTAAAAATTGAGGGTTGTTGGCCTAATCTGGAATGAAACCTTCGGTCTACTGATTCTTGCTGCGTACTCAGAATTTTCCCAATACGTCGAGATTTTGCACAAAATCGAGTCAAAGTTGCAAAAAATGCCGTTTTTGGAAATTTATCGCACGATTTCGCCATATTTCAGATGCAAACGAATAATTGGCAAAAAAAATCTAAGTAAATATTAGTTCGCAAAGTCTTTGCTGTCAAAATGTCGAAAAAATGTTTTAAACTTTATCTCATGGTTGAAGTATAAACAGGTTAGTTCATCTAGACAGTTAGTTGGCGGACACTATGCTGAGAATGTCAATAAGAAAATTTAAAAAATACAAAAATTACGTGTCAATTTAAACTTTATTTCAAGGTTATGTTTTTTGCACTTTAAATTGGCTAATTTATTAAAATTTCACACCACAAATTCACTTTTTCACTATTGTTATACACTGTGGTGTTCTTCTGGAGCCTATAGACAGCTTGAAAATTACCAAAGTTTTGTAATTTATTTATTTAAAAATTTTGAAGTTCAATTTTTTTATGAATTTGTAAACAAAGCATTGATGTTTTGGTTTAAATTTTTCGTTAACATATGTTGAGTCTTTCAAACAGTTTTCAAAAAAAAGTAAATGTCGACTGAATTTTGAAAAATGACTTAACCTGTATATACTTCAACCATGCTTTATCTTACTGAAATTTGTCGGAATATTTTTTATACATTTCATACATACACTAAGAAAACAAAGATGATTGCCAGAAATATCACAGCCTTAAATATCAAGTTATTTACAAATTATTTAAATCGTATTTGAGACAACCATCTCTCAAACATCCGTCAAATTCGATAAATATTGCTAACAACCATCTTTCAAATTAACGATTATGTATAGAATATTTTATTTTCACTTTTACCATTAAAATGTAATATTTGAGTGGTCACTTATTTACACCATTTAATGTACTGAACTGTTGTAAGGATCGTAAGGAAAAAGTACGCCGTTTTCCTTTTTTATGGTAGTTAAATGTCAATATACCTCAAAATTTTGCTGCAAATGTCCAAGAACTCAGTATGTTTGTTATCACTCAACTGTAAATATCACAATTTTCATTGCTGTTGTGGCAAACATCTCGTAACTATGTCATATTCAAAAAATATTCATAATTTTGTTGCAAATTTATTGAAACTTATGGGATGGTTGAATATTTAATACAAGGCGTAAATTTAAAAGGATAGTTGCTAGATGCAAAATCGAACAAAATTCTTAGCATCTGATGTACGCATTATGGGAAAACATGATGGGGAAAATTGCACTGCGTAAACTCCTGATGTGTATCTGATTCGGCAGGCTTTGATGGGTTAAAAAATCAAATATGCATCCGTCGTCAACGAATGCTTCTGAGCGACTCAACTGAAATTTTTAAAAATTTTACATGAACAAAAATAAAAAAATGCGACACCCTACTGCTACTCTTTATCAAAATTAAATTTATAATATTCTACGGACGCGGCTGTAGTTGTAATATGTATTGAACATTTTATTTTAAATAATGGCAGATTCGTAACGAAGATGAAATGTGAAAATTTTAAAAAACATGCCTTAATCATAATAATAAAGCTTATTATCAATTTTATAATAAAGTAATAATAAAATTGGTCACGCAACGTTTGAAATCTAAATGAGAGTAACATTTCTTGTATATTTTCAAAATACAATATAGCGGTAGCTCAGTAGTTAGTGCGTTGGACTGCGAGCCGAAAGGTCCCCGGTTCAAGCCTGGACTGGGGCTAACAACATCTTTTCATAGAAACATTTTTCTATACCGCGCTACCTCTCGTCAGTAAATGGCAAACCTACGAGAGTAAAACCATTGCCTATGAAAAAGCTCTCACCCGCCGTTCGGATTCGGCAATAAACTGTAGGTCCCACCACTTTGAGTACAAATATAACACGCACAGCTCAAATTGGTGAGAGAGCTCGGCCGAAGTTCTATACAGGACTGTAGCGCCAAACTATTATTATTATTATTATATATATATATATATATATAGATATATATATATATATATATATATATATATATATTGCATAGCTAAGCGTAGTTAAGCGCTTTTAATGTGATTTTTTTGTACATTTAATGCAAACAAAAAAAAATATATATAGATATATATATATATATATATATATATATATATATATATATATATAAATATATATATCATAAACTAATTTAAAGTAAATACATTTTTTGTATATAACATGTACTCTCTAACCTAAAATGATGGTTGTTCACTACTTTATAGTTGGCAGAAGATTATGTACTATTATAATAGTAAATTCCCGTCACAATAAAATACAAAAAAATCACATTAAAAGCGCTTAACTACGCTTAGCTACGCAATATATATATATATATATATATATATATATATATATATATATATATATATATATATATATATATATATAAATATATATATATATATTTATATATATATATATATATATATATATATATATATATATATATATATATATATATATATATATTGCGTAGCTAAGCGTAGTTAAGCGCTTTTAATGTGATTTTTTTGTATTTTATTGTGACGGGAATTTACTATTATAATAGTACATAATCTTCTGCCAACTATAAAGTAGTGAACAACCATCATTTTAGGTTAGAGAGTACATGTTATATACAAAAAATGTATTTACTTTAAATTAGTTTATGATAAACTTCATCTTCGTTACGATAAATAGTTCCAAATCTGTCATTAAATAAAATGTTCAATACATATTACAACTACAGCCGCGTCCATACAATATTATAAATTTAATTTTGACAAAGGGTTGCTGTAGGCCAAGGTGTATTTAACTAGGTGAGGAAAATATAAAAACTTCTCTCTTTGTTTATTTTCATTTTTTTGTTTTCGTCGTTTTCGGTTAAAAAATATTGTGTTAAAATTAAAATGGTCTAAACTGTTCACAAAACGAAAGTTGCT
Organism: Dryomyza anilis; assembly: GCA_951804985.1. Lineage (NCBI taxonomy): Eukaryota > Metazoa > Arthropoda > Insecta > Diptera > Dryomyzidae > Dryomyza > Dryomyza anilis. The sequence continues at coordinate 32,255,055 of OX638130.1, read as the reverse complement.
GATAAACTAATGACGAGACAATCGTCGCATGCCTGTGGCCAGTTGCGGTGAACGAAAATTTCATGTTCCCGAAGCAAAAAATGTGGAGTGCGCACTATCCACGCGAATTTTCGAATTTATTGAAACCCCGGGAAAAAACTATCCTATTCTGGTGCGCTGAAATGCTGTCCTCATTGTGGTGCCTGTCTATACTATAATAATGTTAAATCTTACTTACTTAAATGGCCCTTACAGCCGTGGGTCGGTTTTGGCCGCTGAGATGAAGCCGCGCCAGTCGGATCTGCTTTGCGCGCGCTGGCGCCAGTTAGAAATACCAAGCGTTTCCAGGTTGTCCTCAACTTGGTCTTTCCAACGCAGATTTGGACGCCCTCTTCTACGCTGTCCACCTTCGAGTTTCGATTCAAGCACCTTCTTGGCTGGAGTGTTTTCATCCATTCGTTCGATGACCTAGCCAGCGAAGCCGCTGGATCTTGATGCGCTTGACTATGTCAATGTCGTCGAATAACTCATACAGCTCGTGGTTCATCCTGATTCGATACTCGTTAGCAAAGCAGATAGGGCCAAAGATTTTACGGAGAATCTTTCTCTCGAACGCTCCCAGTACTCTCTAATCGGTGGAGGCCAGCGTCCATGTTTCTGCACCATAAAGTAGGACGGGCATGATGAGTGACTTGTAGAGCGTTATTTTTGTACGGCGAGAGAGGGCTCTACTTCTCAATTGCCTACTGAGCCCAAAGTAGCACCTGTTGGCAAGAGTTATTCTTCGTTTGATCTCCAGGCTGATGTCGTTGTTGCTGTTTACGTTGGATCCCAGATAGACGAAGTGCTTCACAATGTCAAACTTGAGGTGTCAAAATCAGCTTTTTGTCCAAGGCCCACGGACCCTTTTTTGCTTTCTGACACAAGGAACTACGTCTTGTCCTCGTTCACCGCTAGACCCATTCGACGCGACTCTTTCTCCAATGTGGAGAATGCTGCGCTGACTGCTCGTGTTCTCCTGCCAATGATATCAATATCGTCGGCATATGCGAGCAGCATGACACTTTTGTTGAGGATAATGCCGCTTTGACGCAGTTCGGCAGCTCGAACTATTTTCTCCATCAATAAGTTAAAAAAGTCGCACGATAGGGAGTCACCCTGTCTGAAACCTCGTTCGGTATGAAATGGCTAGGAGAGGTCTAAAACAAAGCACTAAGCGGTTGTCCCCATGCTACTGCAAAACCCACCTGGTCAACTTAGCGCTCGCTGTACGTAAAACAAACAATAAAACGAGGCACTAAGTTCTCCTAATAGCAGCGGTCGTCGTTCGTATCGGTCGAAGCGTATGGTAAGTCGGTCGGCAGCAAATGAGAGCGATCTCTGTTGCGCGCTGGCTTTTATACGCGTTTCTTGTCGCCAATGGAATCTGGTTCGCCGTGAATGTTGTTGTTTTGTTGCCTTCATCTATGTAGCTTTGCTTAGCTTTGCAGTTATTGGAAAGTTAGCGGCCCCGTTGGTGACGCGTTGATGTTGTTTCAAAGTTGGGCTGCGTTTAATATCGCAGCTGCGTTTATTTTGTTTCTCGCCGTAAATTTATGCAGTTATTGTGCGATACCATTTTGCATAAAAAATGTATCGTCACACTCTATCGGTGGAATTGCGGTCATCATCACCGGTAAGAAGTTTAGAGAAGTGATCCCTCCATATCTTCAGTGTGCTCTGGATATCTGTCACTAGATTCCCGTTCTCATCTTTACAAGAAGAGGCTCCGGATTTTGAACCTCCGGCTAGCCGTCTTATTTTCTCGAAGAATTTTCAACCCTCATTCCTGTCCCCATGCATCTCAATCTCCTCACACTCACGTCTTTCTGCATCGCTTTTTTACGCCTGAAAAGACGTCTCTCTTCCCTTCTCTTCTCTTTGTATCGCTCCTTCGCAGCTAGCGTAACTACTGACTGCAGGGTTGATTTGTTCGCAGCGTCTTTCTCTGCAGTGGCCGCGGACACTCTTGGTCATACCACTGATTCCTCAGAGGGCGTTGGAATCATAGCACCTCTTCGGCAGCCATACGCATAAAGCAGAAGATATGGTTCCACTGCGCGCTTATATTATCGAGAGGAGGAGTGCTTTGTCTAAGCAGGTGTGTGAGTCGAGTGGAAAAGGCTTGCGTTGTCTGTTGTGATTGGAGCTTTCCGACGTCTAGCTTTCTCTGGGTTTGATTCCGTAAGTTCTTCGCAGCGCTTAAGCGCGTGCGGACCTTGGCTGCTACAATAATGATCCGAGTCCATATTTGCACGTCGGATAGTGCGTACGTCCATCACGCTCGAAGCGTGCCTTCCGTCAATCACAACGTGATCAATTTGATTTCGAGTTTTTTGATCGGGCGACAACCATGTGGCCTTGTGGATATAGAAATGTTCGAATCTAGTGCTACTAACTACTATGTTTCGTGCTGCGGCGAAGTCGATTAGCCTCGTTCCGTTATCGAAAGTGTTGGCATGGAGGCTAAATTTTCCGATTGTGGGACAATATATAGCTTCTATGCCCACCTTGGCTTTAAAATCGCCTAGCACGATTTTGATATCGTGGCGGGGGCAGCGCTCGTATGCGTTGTCTAGGCGCTCGTAGAAGCGCTCTTTTGTCTCGTCATCTTTCTCGTTCGTCGGAGCGTGTGCACAAATTAGGCTGATATGGAAATATTTAGCCTTGATGCGGATTGTTGCCAGCCTTTCGTCCACGGGCGTGAACCTAGAGACAAGGAGGCGGAGTCTCTTGCCGACCACAAATCCACATCCAATTTCGTGTCTCTCCGCATGGCAGCTGTAGTAGATATCACAGGACGCTTGTTTCGAACAGCCCTGTCCCGTCCATCGCATCTCGTGGATAGCGGTGATGTCAGCCTTATATTTTTCGACGATATCTGCCACCTGGATAGGGGCATCTTCCTTATAAAGGGTCCGGATATTCCAGGTGCATATCCGTAAATCATGGTCCTTAAAACGTTTGCGTGGGTCGTCATCATTTTAATCGGTCGTTATCCGAGGCTTCTTTTTTGTGTTCATTGGGCGCATAGGTTTTTTTCCGTGGTGGGACCCAAACCCAACGCACGAACCCTCACTCTGAGGGAGATGCTCGCCACTCACTTTAGCCGACTTCTACACCGGGTGGTGTAGAGCGCCGTTTCTAGGGACTTCCACGAGGAGGACTTCCACCGAAGTGGAGGTGTCCCTATTTGACAATTTGCCAATTCTGGTGACCAGTGTGATAGTCCCCCCATGTTAAATATACCACACCATTAAAGCTGCATCTTGTCGTTAAGACTTCACATGTTCCGGGACTCCCATTTATGCCCCTTCCCAATCTTTAACTGCCACGGCATGATTCAGCTTTTCAAGTAGCTGTGAAGACGTGTCCATTCCGTAAAACCTCCCACACAACCAACATTTTTAAATTTGATAACTCCTGACTTATAAAATTAGTTAAAAATATCGATGAAAACGATCGCCTCACTTTACGTGGCGATTACAATGCACACTTGGACGTGGACAAGGTGTATTTATCAATATGTGTACAGAATAACGCTCAAATTTGTAGCTTCTCCAAATTTTCCTCACCTTCCTTAATACACCTTGCTGTAGGGTGTCGCATTTTTATTTTTGTTCATGTCAAATTTTCAAAAATTTTAGTTAAGTCGCTCCGATGCATGCGTTGACGACGGATGTATATTTCAGTTTTTAACCCAATAAAGCCTGCCGAATCAGATACACACCAGGAGATTATGCAGTGCAATTTTCCCCATCACTTCTAATTGAAAAATATGGTAAGAAAGATTTTTTTTATTATTTTTTATTTATTAATATATTAATATATATTAATATATATATATATATCTATATATATATATATATATATATATATATATATATATATATATATATATATATATTTATATATATATATATATATATATATATATATATATATATATATATATATATATATACATATTGTTACGAAAAGAGGTAATTTGCCCCACTGTGTAACTGTAATAAATGAGACGCAAGACAATTCAGCGCACTAAGCAATGTGTTAGAAAGAGACGGAAGATCATTCAGCGTACTGAGCAATGTGCGAGAAAGAGATGGAAGATTAACACATTAAAACACATGACAGCGAATGAGATGCCATTACCATGCGTCATTCACGAAACGAGTAGAAGGTTCTCGAAACAAGTCGAAGCTTGTCGAAACGTGTCGAACTGATGCATGCAGTATATAAGGGAGCCGCATCTGAGGTACAGCACTTCAGTAGTGATTGTAAAGTGGTCGAGTGCATCTCGTGTGATAATTGTCAAGTTAAATTGTGGACATGCAGCAGTTGTTAGAATTTGTTATTAATAAAGTTGTTTATTAAAGTGAATTAATAAAGTTAATTGTTATAATTTAAACCAAATATAAGAGTGTTTTTATTTTGTACACAATCCAGCGATACGAACTCGTAGAACAGTTTTCCGTAGACCGAATTTTCGTAACATTGGTGTCAGAAGTGGGATTGTGATACAAAATGGTTAAATTCGATCAACTTAAAGTCGACCAGCTAAAGAAGGAGCTGTCGATTCGTAATCTTGAAACTGCTGGTACGAAAGTAGAGCTGCAAAAGCGCCTAATGGAAGAATTGGAGGCCCAAGGCATTCTTCTCGCGGAGCACGAATTTGAAATTGAAGCTGCAGCATCGTCATCGAAAAATCTGGACACAGAGGAGAAAGTACAGACCCAAGTTTTTGATATGAGTCAGTTGATCGGAGCTATGCAGCAAAAGTTTCAGATAATGGCCCAAGAAAATTCCAAACAGCTTCAAGAAAATGCTAACAAAATGGAACAGAAGCTTCAAGAAAATTCCAATGAACTTAAAACAGAACTTCTAGAAAATTCCAATCAGCTCAAATTAGACATGAAGCATGAACTTGTAGAAAATTCTAACAAAATAGAACAGAAACTTCAGAAAAATTCTGAACAGCTTCAAAAACATTCTAAGCAACTTCTGGAAGTTTCTAATACACTACATAGCAAAGTAAATGAACTTGAAGCGTATATAAATGATGTTGATAAAATTAAAAGATTAGAAAATGGTATAGACAAATAAATCCAGGAAATAAAACAAGATTTGCACGTGTTGCAGATAAATGGACCTACACAGCATGTTGTTAGTGATACGAGGCTAAAATCGCCGGTTTACGATGGAACCACAACGTTCAACATTTTCAAGCTGCAATTTGAGACCACGGCTGTAAGTAATCGATGGAATAATGAGGACAGCGTAGCCGCACTTATCGTGGCGCTTAAAGGAGGAGCAGCCGAAGTTTTGGTGATAGTTCCAAAAAGTGACATAAACAGTTATTCAGCGGTCATGGGTGCATTGCAATGAAAATACGGCAGTGACCACATGGCACCTATTTACAGAATACAGCTGAAGTTCCGAAGGCAAAATAATTGCGAATCGTTGCAGGAATATGCTGCGGATGTTGAGAGACTTGCACATTTGGCGTATTCCGATTCAGCCTGCGATTTCTTGGAAATGTGCAAAATAAATGCATTCGTTTATGGCATACGGGATACTGAGACAAAACGGGCAACAATGACTAATCCAAAGGTGACGGAAACGGTCACCACAGCGCCTACGCAGGAGATAGCGTCTACATTGTGCCGACCACCGACGGAGACACGTGTACAATATGAGGAGAGAGAAAATTTATGTCAGGGAGTAAGTAGAGCGTCCAAAGCCAGCGTTAAATCTGGACATTATGCTGCCTACAAAAACACCCAATTGAAAGGTAAATGCTACAACTGTGGAAAATATGGGCATATGGCACGCGACTGTCGTGAAAGACGTAAATGTGTAAATCTGCAACCACCCAAAGGATACCGACCAAGAGACCTGAGGATGACCAAAATAACGCCAGGGAACATCATGGCAATTCGGGCACTGTGTCGGCACGAGTGTGTAAAGTGGAATCCAGAGAATGCTCGACGGAAGAAGAAAAGACGAACATAATTCACATTCGTTCGTTAAATGTCATAGCAGAAGATCAATAGACTCTAGAGCAAATACGAAATGATCAAAAGAAGGACCCCGACATCGCAAAAATTAGGACGTTCAAGGAACAACAAAGAAAACCATTCAACAGTCCAATAAGCAGGGCTTACTGGGCGCAGTGGCAAAGCCTGAAGCTACAAAATGGTTGTTTGTACCGTGTGTGGGAAAGTGAAAATGCAGATCTGCACGAAATTTGATTGTTGTTCCCAAGTCAAAAATAAAAGCCATAGTACTGAAATGCCATTGTGGAACCAATGGATGTCACTTGAGCATTAATATAACGATTGAAGAAGTCAGGAAGCATTTCTATTGGGTCGGATATCAGAAGTCAGCCGCCTACTGGATTCACAGATGTAAGCAATGTGTATCCGTAAAAAGAAAACCCGTCAGAAGTTGCGGTAAGATAAATCAATACAACGTAGGAGCACATTGCGAACGTGGATGGGCAAAAGTCGATTCCAAAAAGTGTTTTGCATATGAGAAAAAGTGAAGACCGAGACGAGTTGCATCAGTCCTTAAGGCAGAGAATACAAATTCCAAGTAGTAAGATAAAGTCCAGATACGACTTGAGAGCAAACTCTGAGGGGTTTAAGGAAGGAGATCTGGTTATGCATTGTAGCCCGCCACAAGTGAATTTGATAAATCCAAAACTACAAACACACCGGGAAGGACCGCACAGGATAATTAAAAGGATAAATGACATTGTGTATCGGATTCAGAATACTACAGGCGTCAGACGAAAAATTAAAGTAGTACATTTAGAAAGGTTGGTGCCGTATATAGAGAGAGAGGATTAACATCTGTTCGGGACGAGACAATTCAGCGCACTAAGCAATGTGTTAGAAAGAGACGGAAGATCATTCAGCGCACTATGAAATGTGCGAGAAAGAGATGGAAGATCAGCGCATTAAAACACATGAGTGCGAATGAGATGCCAATAGCATGCGTCTTTCACGAAACGAGTAGAAGGTTCTCGAAACAAGTCGAAGCTTGTCGAAACGTGTCGAACTGATGCATGCAGTATATAAGGGAGCCGCATCTGAGGTACAGCACTTCAGTAGTGATTGTAAAGTGGTCGAGTGCATCTCGTGTGATAATTGTCAAGTTAAATTGTGGACATGCAGCAGTTGTTAGAATTTGTTATTAGTAAAGTTGTTTATTAAAGTGAATTAATAAAGTTAATTGTTATAATTTAAACCAAACATAAGAGTGTTTTTATTTTGTACACAATTCAGCGATACGAACTCGTAGAACAGTTTTCCGTAGACTGAATTTTCGTAACACAATATATATATATATATATATATATATATATATATATATATATATATATATATATATATATATAAGGATTTCGCTGAAATTATAAGTTTACCTCTCTACATACATTAGAGTAGATAATTTGCCTATTGAGGATTTGAGGAATTGAGGATTTCTAAATATGAATGGAAAATAACTATTAAAGGAACAAAATTAATTGTACATAGATAACAGGTGGTATATACCATCAAGAATTTCAAGAAAAGTTCAAACTGATCCTTATTTATTTTCGAGGACGACAGTCAGAAGTCATGGGGATGGCTCTTCGTAGTTGGATTACTTTTGTTTGATTATTTTCAAATAATCAATCAAAACAATGCAGTGGAGACTTTTAAACTGCTCTCCCATTGTTTACTTTTTGTTGCATTATTGGCTTACATGCGAAGTGTTTTGTTTCTCTTAAATCTTTTTGAATACAAAATGAAAAAAAAATTAGCAAAACATGGATTAAATATTATGCTTTTAACTATTTTACTTTAATCGATCTAAAAATTAATAATTATGATGTACCCGAATATCTAAACAATTTTGCATTTTTTTTCTTTCTATTTAAATAATAAACTAAAATTATTTTTAAGAACTGCACTATTATTTACGTGCCATTGGATTATAATTAATAATTAATTTAGAGCATATGAATTGAAAACAACTGGTTTATAAAATATATTCTATAAGTAAATTGATCATAAACTACCTTACAAAATAATTTAAAGTATACCATCAAAATAAAATTAATTTATGTGTCTGAATCTATGTTCAGTTCTGAAAATGACGTCGAAGTTAACCGGTCTTAAAAATGTATCTTGCTCTTGAACGAAATATTAAATAATTAACTATGAGTCTTTAAACATATAATTGTTTCCTTACGATAATATGATGGGTTAGGAGGCTTTTTGTGGGATCTTGCCTAAATAGCCACACAAGATCATGGTAGGGAGGGCACTGACGATTATTCCACTCTTCATCTTCGATAATCATGTTAAAGTACGATGGATAGGTGGAGTGGTTTTTTATATTTATATTAAATTTCAATAGATTTTTTTGATTTTGGTATCGAACCTGTCGCCTCTTTCTCTCAAGTTTTCTATATAAGGAGTCTGTAAAAATTAGTATGTCCTTTTGCTGGTAGGATTCGGTTGGAAAAAACCCACCCACAGACAGCTTGCTGGCGGACAAGATGGCTACCGTCGCTTTCTTTCTTACTTCAATTATTAACTCTTAAAAGGGAGAGTGATCAGTAGCAGAATCAGTTGAATATATAAGGAACAACTTGATTGCAGTTCATGTGCATTACACGGAGTTGTTATAAAATATTTAAAAAATATGAAATCTTCTTCTGAATTTCAAGCAGAAAACATGCAGTGGGATTTTTTTAAAAATTTAATTTTCAAATAAAAGTAACTCTAAGAAGCATGTACTGCGAAAACATAAATTTTCATATATATAAAAAACAAAAACTTATCCTGGTAATTAAATATATTTTGAAATTATTTAAAATTGATAGTAAACATTTTATTAACAGCAAATCATTGAATCGAAATACTAGAAGTCGTAACACTCCCGCCAGTTAATTTGCTAAATGTGGGTATAAGGTAGGGGTAATTAGATAATGGGATGGATGCAATATTCCTTAACTTGGAAGATCCTACGATGTTAAATGCGGATCACAGTTATAACAATTTAATGGATGATGAGGATGATGATGTTTTATTAAACGCTCTTCTCAGTTTTGAGCAGATTATGCAATAACAATTCTAGTTGATTTCGGTCTCCTGATTCTTGCTGCGTACTCAGAATTTTCCCTATACGTCGAGATTTTGCACAAAATCGAGTCAAAGTTGCAAAAAATTACGTTTTTGGTACTTTATATCGCAAGTTATTGCACGATTTCGCATTGTTGCAGATGCGAACTTTATCACAATATAAAATATGAACCTTGCCCTATGGATAATTGGCAAAAAAAATCTGTTTCCAGATATTAATTTTTGCAAAAAATCAAAACGAAATTTTTACCAAAAAAGTGTGTCAGGAAAGTAATTTATCACAATTCTCTAAGCTCTCTTAAAAAACATTTTAATATTAGTTCGCAATGTGTTTGCTGTCAAAATTTCGAAAAAAAAATTTTAACTTTATCTTACTGACATTTTTCAGAAATATCTTTTAAAATATGTTTATGAAATATTTGATTAAAATGTAGGAAATTGCACACAGAGATATACAATTTCATACATATATAATGTAGTGGTACTAGATGCAAAATCGAACAAAATCTTAGCATCTGATGCACGCATTATGGGAAAACGTGATGGGGGAAATTGCACTGCGTAATCTCCTGGTGTGTATCTGATTCGGCAGGCTTTAATGGGTTAAAATAATCAAATATACATCCGTCGTCAACGAATGCTTCTGAGCGACTGAACTGAAATTTTTGAAAATTTGACTTGTAGAAAAATAAAAAATGAGACACCCTACTCAGAAGCATTCGTTGACGACGGATGTATATTTGATTTTTTTAAAGCCTGCCGAATCAGATACACACCAGGAGATTACGCTGTGTTATTTTCCCCATAATGTTTTCCCATTAAGCGTACATCAGATGCTAAGAATTTTGTTAGATTTTGCATCTAGTACCACTACATTATATAGTATGTATGGAATTGTATATCTCTGCGTGCAATTCCCTCCATTTTAATCAAATATTTCATAGACAAATTTTAAAAGATATTATTTTTTTGAAATTTTGACAGCAAACACATAGCGAACTAATATTAAAATTAAAATGTCGACACACTTTTTTGGTAATACAAATTTCTTTTTGATTTTTTTGCAAAAACTAATATCTGGACACAGATTTTTTTGCCAATTATCCGTAGGGCAAGCTTCATATTTTTTATTGTGATAAAGTTTGCATCTGCAACATGGCAAAATCGTGCTTCTTGCACGATATAAAGTACCAAACACCTAATTTTTTGAAACTTTGACTCGATTTTGTGCAAAATTCTGAGTACGCAGCAAGAATCAGGAGACCGAAATTAACTAGAATTGATAGGTTTTATTCCAGATTAGGCCATCAACCCTCAATTTGTAGAACAGTGTAATTAATAAAATTTGTTATTGCATAATCTTGTTATTGCGATAATAGGATGTGAAGCATATGCGCATCACACTCTCTGGGGAAGTACAGACACAAACCACAGTGGCGAGTCTGTTCTAGGTTATATGATAAAATACAATCTTGCCATCCTAAACAAAGGCTCTAAGCCAACGTTCGAAACCAGAAATAGAAGAGATGTATTAGATATAACACTTCACACGCGTTCTAACATCACACGACCAGACTGCTGGAAGGTGTTAAGTGAAATGAGTTTTTCAGACCATAAGTATATCGAATTCACAATCAATACAGGGAAACAAAATGACCAGTCCCAGCAGAACATAACTGCATCGTTTCGGCAGTGTATTTGGTAGGGGCCACCGTGGCCACAACGTCTGCATACGGTCCTCGGGTTGATACGTTCGTTGTGGTTATCCTCCAGACGTCGGTTGTACTCCTGCCGGGGTCCTGGTGCATGATGTGGCTGCGCATGTACCATGCCTTGGATGACATCCAGTTCATCCGCCAGTCTTATTAGCTCAGCCAGCGTCGTAAAATCGCGGCGCCGAATATACAATTGATATTCTTGGCGGAAATTTTTTAATATGCGCTGTAGCTCCTGCTGATCATTGTACTGTGCGTGCCGCGTTAAATCTCTCATATCCAAGACGTAATCCCTAAAAGATTCACGTGGCCGCTGCGGAGGGCATCGTCTAAGTGTTCATAAAACCCTGGCGACAGGAAAAATCCCAACAAATCGTCCATGAAGTCGCACCATCTTTCCGATTGCGTGCGACGGGTGTGATATCACGTTTGCTAGCCAGTCGCGATTGATCCCGTAGTTTCGCGTCAGCTCTTCGACGCGCTCGATGAAAACCAACGGGTCGATGGTGCCGGGTTTGGTGGTCAACGTGGGGTTTGTGGTGTACGGGACGAACGACAATTTTTGTTGCTCCTGCGGTTCACTGGCTACTGCCGACGGTAATGGTGACGCACTTTTCGTGTGCCTCAGCTCTAGCTTCTCGAGCTTTTCTAGCACGTCGCTGGAAAATTAGCCGTCGCTGATGAAAGCCGCAAAGCTCCTGCGTAGTTCCTCCACCGTCCCGGTACTGACGAAACCAAACTCCGCCGCGTACGCCGTGAGGTCCTCCTTGCGGAGACCGTACACCCACGTCAATTTGACCATATTTTTTCGATGATTTTAAATTTGTTTATGGGGCCTTTTTTTCACTATAGCTCCGCGCTTTTTTTTTCACTTTAGTCTTTACTCAATGTTAATTTTATTTTCACTGTTTAAATTGTTGCTCTCTCGCAGTTCTGTTCCTTTATTTTTTTCTTGCGGCTTATTTTAGCGACGCTCGCTGCCGTCTTTTCTGTTCACTGTTTCGTTTCCCTTTTTTTTCACTTCTATTATATATTGTTTTATTTTCTCGCGCTCTTGGGTTTTATTTTCACTGTGTGTTTTTCGCATGAGGCTTATATATTTTTTCATTTCATTCTTTGCCCTAGCGTCGTAAGTTAATCTTGGGTCCACTTAGCGCTCGCTGTACGTAAAACAAACAATACAACGAGCCACTAAGCAGTTCTCTGCAACCCACTTAGTGCTTGTGTTTCACGTAAAACAAACAATAAAACAAAGCACTAAGCGGTTGTCCCCATGCTACTGCAAAACCCACCTGGTCAACTTAGCGCTCGCTGTACGTAAAACAAACAATAAAACGAGGCACTAAGTTCTCCTAATAGCAGCGGTCGTCGTTCGTATCGGTCGAAGCGTATGGTAAGTCGGTCGGCAGCAAATGAGAGCGATCTCTGTTGCGCGCTGGCTTTTATACGCGTTTCTTGTCGCCAATGGAATCTGGTTCGCCGTGAATGTTGTTGTTTTGTTGCCTTCATCTATGTAGCTTTGCTTAGCTTTGCAGTTATTGGAAAGTTAGCGGCCCCGTTGGTGACGCGTTGATGTTGTTTCAAAGTTGGGCTGCGTTTAATATCGCAGCTGCGTTTATTTTGTTTCTCGCCGTAAATTTATGCAGTTATTGTGCGATACCATTTTGCATAAAAAATGTATCGTCACACTCTATCGGTGGAATTGCGGTCATCATCACCGGTAAGAAGTTTAGAGAAGTGATCCCTCCATATCTTCAGTGTGCTCTGGATATCTGTCACTAGATTCCCGTTCTCATCTTTACAAGAAGAGGCTCCGGATTTTGAACCTCCGGCTAGCCGTCTTATTTTCTCGAAGAATTTTCAACCCTCATTCCTGTCCCCATGCATCTCAATCTCCTCACACTCACGTCTTTCTGCATCGCTTTTTTACGCCTGAAAAGACGTCTCTCTTCCCTTCTCTTCTCTTTGTATCGCTCCTTCGCAGCTAGCGTAACTACTGACTGCAGGGTTGATTTGTTCGCAGCGTCTTTCTCTGCAGTGGCCGCGGACACTCTTGGTCATACCACTGATTCCTCAGAGGGCGTTGGAATCATAGCACCTCTTCGGCAGCCATACGCATAAAGCAGAAGATATGGTTCCACTGCGCGCTTATATTATCGAGAGGAGGAGTGCTTTGTCTAAGCAGGTGTGTGAGTCGAGTGGAAAAGGCTTGCGTTGTCTGTTGTGATTGGAGCTTTCCGACGTCTAGCTTTCTCTGGGTTTGATTCCGTAAGTTCTTCGCAGCGCTTAAGCGCGTGCGGACCTTGGCTGCTACAATAATGATCCGAGTCCATATTTGCACGTCGGATAGTGCGTACGTCCATCACGCTCGAAGCGTGCCTTCCGTCAATCACAACGTGATCAATTTGATTTCGAGTTTTTTGATCGGGCGACAACCATGTGGCCTTGTGGATATAGAAATGTTCGAATCTAGTGCTACTAACTACTATGTTTCGTGCTGCGGCGAAGTCGATTAGCCTCGTTCCGTTATCGAAAGTGTTGGCATGGAGGCTAAATTTTCCGATTGTGGGACAATATATAGCTTCTATGCCCACCTTGGCTTTAAAATCGCCTAGCACGATTTTGATATCGTGGCGGGGGCAGCGCTCGTATGCGTTGTCTAGGCGCTCGTAGAAGCGCTCTTTTGTCTCGTCATCTTTCTCGTTCGTCGGAGCGTGTGCACAAATTAGGCTGATATGGAAATATTTAGCCTTGATGCGGATTGTTGCCAGCCTTTCGTCCACGGGCGTGAACCTAGAGACAAGGAGGCGGAGTCTCTTGCCGACCACAAATCCACATCCAATTTCGTGTCTCTCCGCATGGCAGCTGTAGTAGATATCACAGGACGCTTGTTTCGAACAGCCCTGTCCCGTCCATCGCATCTCGTGGATAGCGGTGATGTCAGCCTTATATTTTTCGACGATATCTGCCACCTGGATAGGGGCATCTTCCTTATAAAGGGTCCGGATATTCCAGGTGCATATCCGTAAATCATGGTCCTTAAAACGTTTGCGTGGGTCGTCATCATTTTAATCGGTCGTTATCCGAGGCTTCTTTTTTGTGTTCATTGGGCGCATAGGTTTTTTTCCGTGGTGGGACCAAAACCCAACGCACGAACCCTCACTCTGAGGGAGATGCTCGCCACTCACTTTCGCCGACTTCTACACCGGGTGGTGTAGAGCGCCGTTTCTAGGGACTTCCACGAGGAGGACTTCCACCGAAGTGGAGGTGTCCCTATTTGACAATTTGCCAATTCTGGTGACCAGTGTGATAGTCCCCCCATGTTAAATATACCACACCATTAAAGCTGCATCTTGTCGTTAAGACTTCACATGTTCCGGGACTCCCATTTATGCCCCTTCCCAATCTTTAACTGCCACGGCATGATTCAGCTTTTCAAGTAGCTGTGAAGACGTGTCCATTCCGTAAAACCTCCCACACAACCAACATTTTTAAATTTGATAACTCCTGACTTATAAAATTAGTTAAAAATATCGATGAAAACGATCGCCTCACTTTACGTGGCGATTACAATGCACACTTGGACGTGGACAAGGTGTATTTATCAATATGTGTACAGAATAACGCTCAAATTTCTAGCTTCTCCAAATTTTCCTCACCTTCCTTAATACACCTTGCTGTAGGGTGTCGCATTTTTATTTTTGTTCATGTCAAATTTTCAAAAATTTTAGTTAAGTCGCTCCGATGCATGCGTTGACGACGGATGTATATTTCAGTTTTTAACCCAATAAAGCCTGCCGAATCAGATACACACCAGGAGATTATCACTTCTAATTGAAAAATATGGTAAGAAAGATTTTTTTTATTATTTTTTATTTATTAATGTATTAATATATCTATATATATATATATATATATATATATATATATATATATATATATATATATATATATATATATATATATATATATATATATATATATACATATTGTTACGACAAGAGGTAATTTGCCCCACTGTGTAACTGTAATAAATGAGACGCAAGACAATTCAGCGCACTAAGCAATGTGTTAGAAAGAGACGGAAGATCATTCAGCGTACTGAGCAATGTGCGAGAAAGAGATGGAAGATTAGCACATTAAAACACATGACAGCGAATGAGATGCCATTACCATGCGTCATTCACGAAACGAGTAGAAGGTTCTCGAAACAAGTCGAAGCTTGTCGAAACGTGTCGAACTGATGCATGCAGTATATAAGGGAGCCGCATCTGAGGTACAGCACTTCAGTAGTGATTGTAAAGTGGTCGAGTGCATCTCGTGTGATAATTGTCAAGTTAAATTGTGGACATGCAGCAGTTGTTAGAATTTGTTATTAATAAAGTTGTTTATTAAAGTGAATTAATAAAGTTAATTGTTATAATTTAAACCAAATATAAGAGTGTTTTTATTTTGTACACAATCCAGCGATACGAACTCGTAGAACAGTTTTCCGTAGACCGAATTTTCGTAACATTGGTGTCAGAAGTGGGATTGTGATACAAAATGGTTAAATTCGATCAACTTAAAGTCGACCAGCTAAAGAAGGAGCTGTCGATTCGTAATCTTGAAACTGCTGGTACGAAAGTAGAGCTGCAAAAGCGCCTAATGGAAGAATTCGAGGCCCAAGGCATTCTTCTCGCAGAGCACGAATTTGAAATTGAAGCTGCAGCATCGTCATCGAAAAATCTGGACACAGAGGAGAAAGTACAGACCCAAGTTTTTGATATGAGTCAGTTGATCGGAGCTATGCAGCAAAAGTTTCAGATAATGGCCCAAGAAAATTCCAAACAGCTTCAAGAAAATGCTAACAAAATGGAACAGAAGCTTCAAGAAAATTCCAATGAACTTAAAACAGAACTTCTAGAAAATTCCAATCAGCTCAAATTAGACATGAAGCATGAACTTGTAGAAAATTCTAACAAAATAGAACAGAAACTTCAGAAAAATTCTGAACAGCTTCAAAAACATTCTAAGCAACTTCTGGAAGTTTCTAATACACTACATAGCAAAGTAAATGAACTTGAAGCGTATATAAATGATGTTGATAAAATTAAAAGATTAGAAAATGGTATAGACAAATAAATCCAGGAAATAAAACAAGATTTGCACGTGTTGCAGATAAATGGACCTACACAGCATGTTGTTAGTGATACGAGGCTAAAATCACCGGTTTACGATGGAACCACAACGTTCAACATTTTCAAGCTGCAATTTGAGACCACGGCTGTAAGTAATCGATGGAATAATGAGGACAGCGTAGCCGCACTTATCGTGGCGCTTAAAGGAGGAGCAGCCGAAGTTTTGGTGATAGTTCCAAAAAGTGACATAAACAGTTATTCAGCGGTCATGGGTGCATTGCAATGAAAATACGGCAGTGACCACATGGCACCTATTTACAGAATACAGCTGAAGTTCCGAAGGCAAAATAATTGCGAATCGTTGCAGGAATATGCTGCGGATGTTGAGAGACTTGCACATTTGGCGTATTCCGATTCAGCCTGTGATTTCTTGGAAATGTGCAAAATAAATGCATTCGTTTATGGCATACGGGATACTGAGACAAAACGGACAACAATGACTAATCCAAAGGTGACGGTAACGGTCACCACAGCGCCTACGCAGGAGATAGCGTCTACATTGTGCCGACCACCGACGGAGACACGTGTACAATATGAGGAGAGAGAAAATTTATGTCAGGGAGTAAGTAGAGCGTCCAAAGCCAGCGTTAAATCTGGACATTATGCTGCCTACAAAAACACCCAATTGAAAGGTAAATGCTACAACTGTGGAAAATATGGGCATATGGCACGCGACTGTCGTGAAAGACGTAAATGTGTAAATCTGCAACCACCCAAAGGATACCGACCAAGAGACCTGAGGATGACCAAAATAACGCCAGGGAACATCATGGCAATTCGGGCACTGTGTCGGCACGAGTGTGTAAAGTGGAATCCAGAGAATGCTCGACGGAAGAAGAAAAGACGAACATAATTCACATTCGTTCGTTAAATGTCATAGCAGAAGATCAATAGACTCTAGAGCAAATACGAAATGATCAAAAGAAGGACCCCGACATCGCAAAAATTAGGACGTTCAAGGAACAACAAAGAAAACCATTCAACAGTCCAATAAGCAGGGCTTACTGGGCGCAGTGGCAAAGCCTGAAGCTACAAAATGGTTGTTTGTACCGTGTGTGGGAAAGTGAAAATGCAGATCTGCACGAAATTTGATTGTTGTTCCCAAGTCAAAAATAAAAGCCATAGTACTGAAATGCCATTGTGGAACCAATGGATGTCACTTGAGCATTAATATAACGATTGAAGAAGTCAGGAAGCATTTCTATTGGGTCGGATATCAGAAGTCAGAAGTTGCGGTAAGATAAATCAATACAACGTAGGAGCACATTGCGAACGTGGATGGGCAAAAGCCGATTCCAAAAAGTGTTTTGCATATGAGAAAAAGTGAAGACCGAGACGAGTTGCATCAGTCCTTAAGGCAGAGAATACAAATTCCAAGTAGTAAGATAAAGTCCAGATACGACTTGAGAGCAAACTCTGAGGGGTTTAAGGAAGGAGATCTGGTTATGCATTGTAGCCCGCCACAAGTGAATTTGATAAATCCAAAACTACAAACACACCGGGAAGGACCGCACAGGATAATTAAAAGGATAAATGACATTGTGTATCGGATTCAGAATACTACAGGCGTCAGACGAAAAATTAAAGTAGTACATTTAGAAAGGTTGGTGCCGTATATAGAGAGAGAGGATTAACATCTGTTCGGGACGAGACAATTCAGCGCACTAAGCAATGTGTTAGAAAGAGACGGAAGATCATTCAGCGCACTATGAAATGTGCGAGAAAGATATGGAAGATCAGCGCATTAAAACACATGAGTGCGAATGAGATGCCAATAGCATGCGTCTTTCACGAAACGAGTAGAAGGTTCTCGAAACAAGTCGAAGCTTGTCGAAACGTGTCGAACTGATGCATGCAGTATATAAGGGAGCCGCATCTGAGGTACAGCACTTCAGTAGTGATTGTAAAGTGGTCGAGTGCATCTCGTGTGATAATTGTCAAGTTAAATTGTGGACATGCAGCAGTTGTTAGAATTTGTTATTAGTAAAGTTGTTTATTAAAGTGAATTAATAAAGTTAATTGTTATAATTTAAACCAAACATAAGAGTGTTTTTATTTTGTACACAATTCAGTGATACGAACTCGTAGAACAGTTTTCCGTAGACTGAATTTTCGTAACACAATATATATATATATATATATATATATATATATATATATATATATATATATATATATATATATATATATATATATATATATATATATATATATATATATATATATATATATATATATATATATATATATATATATATATATATATATATATATATATATATATATATATATATATATATAAGGATTTCGCTGAAATTATAAGTTTACCTCTCTACATACATTAGAGTAGATAATTTGCCTATTGAGGATTTGAGGAATTGAGGATTTCTAAATATGAATGGAAAATAACTATTAAAGGAACAAAATTAATTGTACATAGATAACAGGTGGTATATACCATCAAGAATTTCAAGAAAAGTTCAAACTGATCCTTATTTATTTTCGAGGACGACAGTCAGAAGTCATGGGGATGGCTCTTCGTAGTTGGATTACTTTTGTTTGATTATTTTCAAATAATCAATCAAAACAATGCAGTGGAGACTTTTAAACTGCTCTCCCATTGTTTACTTTTTGTTGCATTATTGGCTTACATGCGAAGTGTTTTGTTTCTCTTAAATCTTTTTGAATACAAAATGAAAAAAAAATTAGAAAAACATGGATTAAATATTATGCTTTTAACTATTTTACTTTAATCGATCTAAAAATTAATAATTATGATGTACCCGAATATCTAAACAATTTTGCATTTTTTTTCTTTCTATTTAAATAATAAACTAAAATTATTTTTAAGAACTGCACTATTATTTACGTGCCATTGGATTATAATTAATAATTAATTTAGAGCATATGAATTGAAAACAACTGGTTTATAAAATATATTCTATAAGTAAATTGATCATAAACTACCTTACAAAATAATTTAAAGTATACCATCAAAATAAAATTAATTTGTGTGTCTGAATCTATGTTCAGTTCTGAAAATGACGTCGAAGTTAACCGGTCTTAAAAATGTATCTTGCTCTTGAACGAAATATTAAATAATTAACTATGAGTCTTTAAACATATAATTGTTTCCTTACGATAATATGATGGGTTAGGAGGCTTTTTGTGGGATCTTGCCTAAATAGCCACACAAGATCATGGTAGGGAGGGCACTGACGATTATTCCACTCTTCATCTTCCACTCTTCATCTTCCACTCTTCATCTTCGATAATCATGTTAAAGTACGATGGATAGGTGGAGTGGTTTTTTATATTTATATTAAATTTCAATAGATTTTTTTGATTTTGGTATCGAACCTGTCGCCTCTTTCTCTCAAGTTTTCTATATAAGGAGTCTGTAAAAATTAGTATGTCCTTTTGCTGGTAGGATTCGGTTGGAAAAAACCCACCCACAGACAGCTTGCTGGCGGACAAGATGGCTACCGTCGCTTTCTTTCTTACTTCAATTATTAACTCTTAAAAGGGAGAGTGATCAGTAGCAGAATCAGTTGAATATATAAGGAACAACTTGATTGCAGTTCATGTGCATTACACGGAGTTGTTATAAAATATTTAAAAAATATGAAATCTTCTTCTGAATTTCAAGCAGAAAACATGCAGTAGGATTTTTTTAAAAACTTAATTTTCAAATAAAAGTAACTCTAAGAAGCATGTACTGCGAAAACATAAATTTTCATATATATAAAAAACAAAAACTTATCCTGGTAATTAAATATATTTTGAAATTATTTAAAATTGATAGTAAACATTTTATTAACAGCAAATCACTGAATCGAAATACTAGAAGTCGTAACACTCCCGCCAGTTAATTTGCTAAATGTGGGTATAAGGTAGGGGTAATTAGATAATGGGATGGATGCAATATTCCTTAACTTGGAAGATCCTACGATGTTAAATGCGGATCACAGTTATAACAATTTAATGGATGATGAGGATGATGATGTTTTATTAAACGCTCTTCTCAGTTTTGAGCAGATTATGCAATAACAATTCTAGTTGATTTCGGTCTCCTGATTCTTGCTGCGTACTCAGAATTTTCCCTATACGTCGAGATTTTGCACAAAATCGAGTCAAAGTTGCAAAAAATTACGTTTTTGGTACTTTATATCGCAAGTTATTGCACGATTTCGCATTGTTGCAGATGCGAACTTTATCACAATATAAAATATGAACCTTGCCCTATGGATAATTGGCAAAAAAAATCTGTTTCCAGATATTAATTTTTGCAAAAAATCAAAACGAAATTTTTACCAAAAAAGTGTGTCAGGAAAGTAATTTATCACAATTCTCTAAGCTCTCTTAAAAAACATTTTAATATTAGTTCGCAATGTGTTTGCTGTCAAAATTTCGAAAAAAAAATTTTAACTTTATCTTACTGACATTTTTCAGAAATATCTTTTAAAATATGTTTATGAAATATTTGATTAAAATGTAGGAAATTGCACACAGAGATATACAATTTCATACATATATAATGTAGTGGTACTAGATGCAAAATCGAACAAAATCTTAGCATCTGATGCACGCATTATGGGAAAACGTGATGGGGGAAATTGCACTGCGTAATCTCCTGGTGTGTATCTGATTCGGCAGGCTTTAATGGGTTAAAATAATCAAATATACATCCGTCGTCAACGAATGCTTCTGAGCGACTGAACTGAAATTTTTGAAAATTTGACTTGTAGAAAAATAAAAAATGAGACACCCTACTCAGAAGCATTCGTTGACGACGGATGTATATTTGATTTTTTTAAAGCCTGCCGAATCAGATACACACCAGGAGATTACGCTGTGTTATTTTCCCCATAATGTTTTCCCATTAAGCGTACATCAGATGCTAAGAATTTTGTTAGATTTTGCATCTAGTACCACTACATTATATAGTATGTATGGAATTGTATATCTCTGCGTGCAATTCCCTCCATTTTAATCAAATATTTCATAGACAAATTTTAAAAGATATTATTTTTTTGAAATTTTGACAGCAAACACATAGCGAACTAATATTAAAATTAAAATGTCGACACACTTTTTTGGTAATACAAATTTCTTTTTGATTTTTTTGCAAAAACTAATATCTGGACACAGATTTTTTTGCCAATTATCCGTAGGGCAAGCTTCATATTTTTTATTGTGATAAAGTTTGCATCTGCAACATGGCAAAATCGTGCTTCTTGCACGATATAAAGTACCAAACACCTAATTTTTTGAAACTTTGACTCGATTTTGTGCAAAATTCTGAGTACGCAGCAAGAATCAGGAGACCGAAATTAACTAGAATTGATAGGTTTTATTCCAGATTAGGACATCAACCCTCAATTTGTAGAACAGTGTAATTAATAAAATTTGTTATTGCATAATCTTGTTATTGCGATAATAGGATGTGAAGCATATGCGCATCACACTCTCTGGGGAAGTACAGACACAAACCACAGTGGCGAGTCTGTTCTAGGTTATATGATAAAATACAATCTTGCCATCCTAAACAAAGGCTCTAAGCCAACGTTCGAAATCAGAAATAGAAGAGATGTATTAGATATAACACTTCACACGCGTTCTAACATCACACGACCAGACTGCTGGAAGGTGTTAAGTGAAATGAGTTTTTCAGACCATAAGTATATCGAATTCACAATCAATACAGGGAAACAAAATGACCACCTATATAGAAACCCAAAAAAAAACGAACTGGGCGGAATTTATAAACATAGTAGAAAAATCTAAAATAGCTAGTTCACAAAGACAAAATAGCTAGTTCACAAAGACGAACTTAAAATAGAGCGCACGATAAACTCCATAAACTCAACCCTTGAGTATGCCACAAGGCATGTCCATTGATAAGGAGTAAACAAAATAAAAATCAACCTTGGTGGAACCCTCCTCAAACGAGGAGAACGTTCAATACTGTTAGAAACACAACCGACAAACAAATGTGGGAAACATACAAAAAACTACTAATTAACTTTAAGAGGTAACTTAGGAAAGCAAAGCGAGTTGCTCATGAAAATGTAATAAATGAGCTAAACAGCATAAAAGACACTTCTAGACTCAGGAAAATTCTCTCAAAACAGAAACATGTTCTTTGCAACATTAAAGATTCTAATGGTGTATGGACACACACATCAGAGGAAACACTGAAAGTTCTTCTGCAGACCCACTTTCCGGGATGCGAACAACTACCACAACAAATTAACGAAACAATGACATACACAACCACCGAGTCAATAACGAAGACGAAGTGAGAAACATAATCCACCTCGAAAAAATTGAATGGGCTATGAACACCTTCTCCCCATACAAATCCCCGGGATTGGATTGCATATATCCAATGAGGTTAAATAACACATGTAACCTAATAAGCCCAATCATGGTAAGTGTATTCCAGGCGTGCCTACACCTAAAATACCTACCAACCATGTGGAAAGAAGTGAAGGAAGTATTCATACCTAAAGCAGGGAAAATACAGCACTCCTCACCCAAGGATTATAGACCTATAAGACTATCCTCCTTTATGCTCAAAACTCTAGAAAGAATACTAGACAGCCATATTAAAGCAAAGTTACCAAACCTAAACTTTTCATGCAATCAACATGCATATCTTAAGGGAAAATGAACTGAAACCGCGCTCCATGACGTAGTCTCCCACATTGAGAAATCCCTTAAATTCAAGGAATACACTCTGGCAGGTTTTTTAGATATAGAAGGTGCCTTCAACAACATCTACTCTACAGTCATCCGATATGCGCTAATAAACGCGCAGGTAGAAAACGGCTTAGCAGCATGGCTGATGGAAATGCTAAAAAGCTGTAGAATCAATGCAAATATTGGGCAGTGTGCCATAAAAGAGCTAGTCGCGGAACCCCTCAGGGAGAGTTATATTCCCAACACTCTGGATACTAGATTCTAATAGAATTAGAAAACACAGGTATCCACGTAGTGGCATACGCCGATGACTTGGTAATATTGTCGACAGGATAGATACAGTGTCCAATGTTTTAGAAACCTCTTTAAAAAAACTGACAAGATGGGCAAAGACATGTGGGCTAAACATAAACCGATCAAAAACGGAACTTGTACTATTCACAAATAGAAGAAAAATCCCACCATTTCGGCTACCCATACTAGAGGAGACCATGCTTAACCTGTCGGAAAGTGCAAAGTTTCTTGGTATTGTCTTATTCGACAAACTAAACTGGAAACTAAACATAACCGAGAGGATAAAGAAAGCCTACGCAGCCTCCTATTCCTGTCAAAAGATAATTGGTACAAACTGGGGTCTTCAATCAAGATTAATATATTGTATGTACACACTCCCCATACTGTGCTATGGTAGCATAGTATGGTGGACAGCCCTTGAAAAAAAATGTAACACAACCGAACTGGAAAAACTGCACAGAACAGCCCTTATAAGTATAACAGGAGCACTGAGAACAACACCGACCACGGCACTAGAAGCTATTCTAAACATAATGCAAATATACCTCTTCATTAAAGGTGCTCCATCAAAAACAGCTCTGATACTCTCTCATTCAACAGATCTAAACAGATTGCCATACGGACACTCCACAATAACTCGTCAATTTATGTCGACTGCTCCTGTAACGGACTATATTACACCTTATATTGACTTAGAAAAAAGAATAAACGTAGTTTTTCCAACAAGGGAACAATGGACCCAGAACAGGGTCATAAATCAGTATGAACTAAGTGTCTATACAGGCGGGTCCAAGATGGACACGGGAAATGGGTGTGGGATATTCTGTGAAGCCCTTCAAGTGGATGAACTATCGACAACCGATATTACATTTTTCATTGATAGTTAAGCTCCCACAAAATAGGAATATAAGATCTGAAGTAGTCAGCCGCTTTCGCAGAGAGATTCAGGTTCTCAACGAGCAACACTGTTCAAAACTGTCATTCAGATATTCAGATAGGTCATTCAGATATTCCGGGTAATGAAAAAGCAGACGAGCTAGCCAAGATAGGAGCAGATAAAACAAACGACTTCATTCACCTATGGCGGAATACAATCTACAGATCACAAAAACACTAGAGAACCTTAGGAATACGAACTGGGTTAGATCAAATACGAGGAAAACGACAAAAAAACATGGAACCATCTCAACAAAGGTCACAGTACTAGTATGCTAGAATTACACAAAAGAGAATTAAGACTACTAATAGGGATAATAAAAGGACATAACACGCTGGGAACCCACTTGAGAAGGATGGGTTCTCAGGTAAACGACATTTGCAAGTGGTGTGGGGATAGTGAAGCAAATGAAGACAGCTACCATTTTCTCTGCCAATGCCCAGCAATGGCTCGAATAAGAAATAAATTTCTAGACTCTTTTTTCTTTCAGGAACTAGATGAGATCCACGATGCGCATCCAATGCAGATAATGAAGTTCGTTAGAGAATCAGGATGACCCCAAAAAGAGGGAAGACACAAACACCCTCCGTAACGCATATTCTTAAGAAAACAAAATGTAATTAAAATTTAATATATAAAATGAACATTGTATATATACAATAAAACAGAGGAAACACAATGGAACAAAAATGGTCTCAGTGGGTTGACAAGTGTCAAATATGATTATTATTTGCATTGCCAACATCCTCACTACCTAACCTATTGCATAATCTGCTCAAAACTGAGAAGAGTGTTTAATAAAACATAATCATCCTCATCATTCATGAAATTGTTATAATTGTGACCCGCGTTTAACATCGTAGGATCTTCCAAGTTAAGGAATATTGCATCCATCCCATCAACTAATAACCCCTACCTTATACCAACATTTAGCAAATTAACTGGCGGGAGTGTTACGACTTCTAGTATTTCGATTCAAGTTTACTATCAATTTTAAATAATTTAAAAATATATTTAGTTATATACTTACCAGGATAAGTTCTAGCTTTTTTATATGAAAAATTATGTTTTCGCTGTATATGCTTCTTAAAGTTACTTTTATTTGAAAATTAAGTTTTACAAAAATCCCACTGCTTATTTTGCTTGAAATTCAAAATAAGATTTCATAATTTTTGTACATTTTATAACAACTCCGTGTAATGTTTTCTGCTTGAAATTCAAAATAAGATTTCATAATTTTTGTACATTTTATAACAACTCCGTGTAATGTATATGAACTGCAACCAAGTTGTTTTAGTCGGATTACTAGTTTTTGATTAATTTAAAGTAGTCGTGAAAATAATCAAAAAATGTACTAAGAATGAAATTACTTTTTGATTAGTTCTAATCGTAATCAAAATTTTTGATTACGACTACTAAGAATCGTAATCAAAATTTTTTATTACAATTAGAAATAATCAAAAAGTAATTTGATTCTTAGTACATTTTTTGATTATTTTCACGACTACTTTATAATAATCAAAAACTAGTAATCCGACTACTTTTTTTTGATTATTTGAAAATAATCAAAAAAAGGAATCCGACTACTTTTTTTTGATTATTTCTATTTTTGTTAGATTATTTTTCGATTGATTATTAAATATAATCAAAAAATAATTAAGAAAAATAGAAATAATCAAAAAAAGTAATCGGATTCCTTTTTTGATTATTTTCAAATAATAAAAAAAAAAGTAGTCGGATTACTAGTTTTTCATTATTTTAAAGTAGTCGTGAAAATAATCAAAAAATGTACTAAGAATCAAATTTCTTTTTGATTATTTCTAATCGTAATCAAAATTTTTGATTACGACTACTAAGAATCGTAATCAAAATTTTTGATTAGGATTCTTTTGTAATCGTAATCAAAAGTAATCGTAATTCAACCTTTACAGCTCTGATATCAATTCAATGTGATTTCCGTTGGAATGACCACATATTTAATGTGTAGAAAGAAGCGGCCAAGTGCCTCGGTTTTTTAAAACGGTGTAAAACATACTTCACTCCTGCTGACTTACGCACTGCCTACACTACCTATATACGGCCTAAAATGGAATTCAATTTGCACATTTGGGCAGGGGCCTCAAAATCCTCCTTGGAGTTCCTGGACCGAATCCAACAACGTGCGATATATTTAATAGGGGATGAAAATATTTCATAGTCTATTGGATCTCTTGAGCACCGAAGGACCGTTGGGTGTGTAAACCTGTTTTATAGATATTACAATGGTGAGTGTTCGAGGGAAATACATGGCTTTATTCCACCAGGTCGTGTGTTCTCTCGTTCTATTCGGGCGTCAGACCAAGCCCACCCCTTCGTAGTCCACTTGGCTCTCAACAGAACCGCGCATTATAGAGAGAATTCGTTCTTCAGTCACACGATACGTTTGTCGAACAATCTCCCTGCGTCCGTTTTTCCCAACATTTTTGATATTGGCAAGTTCAAAACAAACATTCACCGACACTACTCTATCTTTCCCCCCTCCTTTTAACCTATCATTCCTTCTTACGATCAACACTGTGCTTTGCATGAATAGGGGGCATCCCCTGAGCGTTGGTTAATTTGTAAAAAAAAAAAAAACAATGGGAGAGTAGTTTAAAAGTCTCCACTGCATTGAAAGCAGAGTTCGTAAAATATCCCTCAACGATATTTATCAATTTATATCCCTCACAAAATGAGGGATATAAATTGATGAAAAAAAAATGTCCATCATGAGCAATATTT
The DNA here is from genome assembly GCA_951804985.1 of Dryomyza anilis. Lineage (NCBI taxonomy): Eukaryota > Metazoa > Arthropoda > Insecta > Diptera > Dryomyzidae > Dryomyza > Dryomyza anilis. The sequence continues at coordinate 32,228,309 of OX638130.1, read as the reverse complement.
TTATTTTCGTCATTGATGATAAAAAATATATCGCTCAATGGTCGAAATTAATTCTCATCTCAAAAGTACTCAGCACTGATGATGAAAATAATTTGTATCTTCAATTTTTCTCATCATTGAAAGATTTTGGACATGTCCACTGGAGGATGAGGTGCTCCTGGACATGTCCATGATGACCTCGGACAATTTTTTTTTCATTATTTTTTGAAATTTTATAAAAATGATTTTGGACAGGTCCACTGGAGGATGACGTGCTCCTGGACATTTCCATGATGACCTTGGACAAACATTTTTTTTCATTATATTTTGAAATATTATAAAAATGATTTTGGACATGTCCATTGAAGGATGAGGTGGTCCTGGACATGTCCATGATGACCTTGGACAAATATTTTTTTTTCATTATTTTTTGAAATGTTATAAAAATTATTTTGGACATATCCACTGGAACATGAGGTGCTCCTGGACAGGTCCATGATGACCTTGGACAAAAAAAATAGTTTTTTTTCATTATTTTTTGAAATGTTATAAAAATGATTTTGGACATGTCCACTGGAGAATGGATGAGGTGTTCACGGGTATGTTGACCATGGACATTTTTATTTTTGGGTTGTTTTTGTTCGATGAATATCTGATATTGTTTAAATGAAAATACATATATACATTTGTATTGTTAATGAATTTTTTTTATTAAAAATGTAACTGTTCAACAATATTATGATTTAATTTTACTAATAATAGCTTACAAATTTAGGTAAATTATCCCTACTTCCTTTATTTCTTAACATTCTATGTAACATAGGTAATGCTCTAAAAACCCGGAAACTTGCTTAGCTGGAACAGACAATGCAATTTCAGCTATATCTCCTAAAGACTTTTCTTTGTAATATATAGCTTTCCAGTATAGTAGTACGTCACTTTGAATTGGCAGTCTATCGACGTAATGACGGTTTTCTAATTTTTGTCTTATATTATCGTTTTCGCACTTTGATGGTGTTTCAGCTGAAAGTTTCTCTTCTAGTTTGCTATATCTGCCTTTTGGCGTTGATGTCGATGGGGATGGTTCTAGTAATATTTGTTTACTCACTGAACTTGGATTAAATTCATTTATTAATTCAAAAATGGTCATCAAATGATCCAGAAATTAAAGAATACGTCATTTTTTGCATGTAAATTAGTTTAAATTATGCTTACAACTGCTCTGCGCTTTTGAGATTCAGTTAAATATGTTGAACCTCTATAGCAAAAAATAGCAGCTAGAATAGCATCATTTTCTAGCAGTATCCGTTTTCTTATTTTCATCGCGTCTAAAAGCATTTTCGCATAAATGTTGTTAAGGTGAAGTTCCTCCAAGTCTGTTTCACAAACAAGCCATTCACGGTAGAAATCTCCCATTACCAACTGCTCTGTTTGCAACATTTTGGTACAATCTGAGACAGGTAAAAACGATACGCAGAAATTTTCCACAAACGCCCAATTAATTTCATAATTATAGGAAGTATTATCCTCTATACTGGCTCCGATTTCTTTTAGCGATCGAATCATATTATATGTAGAGCTCCATCTTGTGTTGTTGTCTAATATCGGCATGGGCAAACCTTCTTCATATCGAATAACCTTTCTCAATGATTTTTCAACTTTTCTGCATTCATCAACAGGCGTTACTATTTGCTTCAAAACGTCCCACGAAGCTAACTGAAGTGTATGTTAATATCATTGAAGTTGTCATCTATATCATCGTTGTCACATATTCCAACGTCTTCATATTCCTGAAGAAGTCGTGACATTTGCTCCATTGTCTGTCGTCATGAAATAAATTTGCTTCATATCAATTTCAAAGTCGTTTAAGCAGAATTTCACTTTTTAGATATCGAGCTGTGTGACGATCCGTAAGTTAAACTATTAAAATTGTATTTATATTTATTTCAAAGTCTTTGATATATTGAATATTGATGCCCATTATACTTCTATCCTTCGACTTTGCAATGTCCATTCTCAAGCATATTACACGATTTTTTATATTATTCATAATATTTTCTCGAACTTAATTTTTATCATATTTAAATGATCGACGATATTTCTCGAGTTTAACTTAATACCAAAAGTGGACGACCAGGGTTGTAAAATTTTTTGAAAGCATTTGTCATCATCAAAAAATCTAAATGGCTTATGTAGACGAGTAATAGTGTAACCAATACATTTCAAATATTCATTTCGATCCATTTCTAAGCAACACTTTTTTAATTTTTTTATTTTTTTTTTGATGGTGATGGTCCATCGGAACTGAACTCGCTTTAAGAAGTCTCTGTACAGTTGTAATTATAAAGTTTTTCGATGTGTTTCTAGCATGGTTTTTCAATGTTTTTTTGCAAATCAGGCATTTAGCATTCTTTTTATCCTCATCCAAACACACCAAAGTTGGAACATCAAATATTTTATTTCTTCCCATTTTTTAAGATAGAGATTCGCAATTATAGTGACAATAGATTTTTTTACGGAGGTATATATAGAAATTAAAATTTTATTAAAAAGTACCTGTACCATGAATGAGTTATTCTAAGCCATTTAAAAATTGAAATCTTTTTATTATTCGCAATACCATTTTTTGTGATATTTCAAATCGTAATAAAACGAGTTGGGAAAGTTAGGTCACATGGGTAAGTTCGGTCACATGCGGCGGATTTTTATAGTCGGTCGCGTCCGACTATGGAATACCCTACACCTTTGGTGGGGATATTAAACCTCAGAATATTATTCATATATCAGAAATTTACGTCTTATATCCCCATAAATTAAAAAATTTATATAAAGTACAAAAAAACTAAAAAAAAAAATTGAAAAATATAATTGGGCGGACCACGCCTATATTTAAAATTTTGAAAGGCTAATATTATATAGATTTGATTTTAATAATTTACGGATCAAATTTCCACTATGAAAACCCGGGAAATAATGAAAAAAAAAAGTGGGCGGATCACGCCCATTTTTGGACCACATATTTTAAGATGAATTCTAACAATATGTTTTAAATTTTATAACTATACCTTGAATAACTTTCGAGATATTAGTTCCGAAAGAGTTATATAAAAGTGACTTGTATGGGAGGTGGGCGTGTACGTTGACCGATTTGGCTCATTTTCAAACTCAGTTCCTACTTTTGGCTAAAATATATTGAGACGAAATTTCATCGCATTCTGATCAGTATTTCTCAAGTTATTCTGTATTCGGACAGCAAGACAGCAAGACGGACAGACAGACAGACGGACATGGCTAAACGGACTCGGGTAGTGATGCTGATCAAGAATATATATACTTTTCCATACCGGACACGCCTCCTAAGGGGCGTTACAATATATGCACAAAGTTAATATACCCTGTACCTCATAGGTGTAGGGTATAAAAATTGTGTAAAGTCATCATGGACATGTCCAGGAGCACCTCATCCTTCAGTGGACATGTGCAAAATCATTTTTATAACATTTCAAAAAACATTGAAAAAAATATGTCCAAGGTCATCATGGAGCACCTCATCCTCCAGTGGACATGTCCAACATCATTTTTATAACATTTCAAAAATAATGAAAAAAAATGTTGTCCAAGGTCATCCTGGACATGTCCAGGAGCACCTCATGTTTCAAGAGACATGTCCAAAATCATTTTTATAACATTTCATAAAATAATGAAAAAAAAAATATTGTCCAAGGTCATCATGGACATGTCCAGAACCACCTAATCCTCCAGTAGACATGTCCAAAATCATTATTATAACATTTCAAAAAATAATGAAAAAAAAATGTGTCCAAGCTTAGCATGGACATGTCCAGGAGCGCCTCATCCTCCAGTAGACATGTCCAAAATCATTTTTATAACATTTCAAAAAATAATGAAAAAAAAATGTGTCCAAGCTTAGCATGGACATGTCCAGGAGCGCCTCATCCTCCAGTGGACATGTCCAATATCATTTTTATAACATTACAAAAAATAATGAAAAAAAAAATTGTCCAAGGTCATCATGGACATGTCCAGGAGCACCTTATCATCCAGTGGACATGTCCAAAATCATTTTTATAACTTATCTAAAAATAATGAAAAAAAAAAATTATCCAAGGTCATCATGGACATGTCCAGGAGCACCTCATCTTTCAATAGACATGTCGAAATCATTGCTTACATATCATTCAGCAGCAATTGGATGTGTCCATTATCTCATTTGTCCTCATATTTTTCTAATCATTTTATCATCATTTGTCTCATCATTTTTCTCATCATTTTTTTCATTTTTTCTCATCTTTTTTCTCACCATTTTTGAACCACATATTTTTAGGTAATACGTATTAAATTTTATAAGTATATATTAAATACTTTTCGAGGTATTAGTTCCTAAAGAGTTATATAAAAATGACTTGTATGGGAGTTGGACGTGTCCGTTGATAGATTTGGTTAATTTTCAAACTCATATCCTACTTTTGGCTAAAACATATTTCATCGTATTCTGACAAGTATTTCTCAAGTTTCTGCGTATCCGGTCAGACAGCAAGACAGACAGACGGACGGACAGACAGACATATATACTTTTCACAACATAATAATCATTTTAACGCCTGAAAATGTAATATTTTAAATATTTTTCATTTCTTTTTTTAATATTATTTAAAAAGTCTTCTCGGACCGCATATAATAGGTTGGCGGCCCGCGTGTTTGACATGACTGTTGTAGATGTTCTAATTAATGTACTCATCGATCTACAATTGTTGTAAGTCAACATAGTGCGTTTTGCTAAATCACTATACGTTGATAAGATAAACGTATCGTTATCTACTTCCACGATGACTACTTCATGTAGTTATCGTGAAGTTGAAGTAAAGTGCAATGTAGGGTATTGTCAGAAAATAGTATTGGCGAAGCTCGGTCAAACCAGCTTCGTTGAGTGTAATTTGCACTCTACCAGAACCTGTAGATTTGGAACATATTATACTTTAAGTTAGGTTTTAAGTGAGTTGTTAGTTAGAGTTGTAAATTAGAGTTTAAAGGTGTAAGAAGTTATAAAGTATACTTAAAAAGTATAAAAATAAAGACTAAGTTTAAAAATGAAAATAAGTGTATAAACAATTTATTTGGAATTTAATTAAAGCAGTTAAGTGGAAGTAGGTATAGTTCAACATTGGAGAGACCAACATTTGGTGCAGCCGATTACCAAAAACCAGGAAGGAAGAGACATTTTTTTTGAGAACAGGAAGCTATGCAAAGTAATTTTAAGTAATTATTACTGAAAGTTATAGAAGTTGTAATAGCCCGAATTTAGATTTTTTTTTATCACTTTAAATAACAATTCTTTTTTTTTATAAATTTAAATTTATATAAAAATAAAAAATTTTAATATTAAATAGAAATAAAATTTAAAATAATTAGAACATTCAAAATATCATTTTAAATTTAAAAATAAAATTACATTTGAAATATTTCGAAAATTTAAAATATTTTTTTTAATAATATGGTCAATTTCATTAAAAATTTAAATTGTGTTAAATTGTGAATTTTGTTTGGTGTTGATTAATATATGGCGGAATTGGAAGAATTACACTTAGCATACAGAAATATATTAGGGCAATTCGACTGGTTGTGGGCTCAAATGAGCCTCGAAGTATATAATAAAGAACATTTAGAATTAATAACCAGTTGGGAAGGTTAGATCACATGAGAAATTTTAAAGTAGGGACATTTTATAGTATGTGTTCTTATGATCGCTAGGATTATTAAAATTATAGTCGGTCTAAGCCGACTATAAATATACTACAGATATATGTGGTTACCATTCAAAGTGGTATATAGGTCACCAGGGTATACGAATCCTGAAAATAACTATAAACTTTCAATCGCTGAAGAATTTCCATTCATTTTATATTCATATTTACAAATAGGTTAGGAACCATAAGTCGTTTCGGCGGAAAACATAATTTACATGTATTTGAGCTTGATGTCAATATATATTTGACCAAAAAAGTTTACCTAAGCACGTAAACAGTAAAATTGATCTGTAGATGTAAATTTTATATGAGGTATTTGAATAGAAGTGGTCAGATCACAGGTCACAATGGACCGATTTTCGCACATACAGCGTAGGTATATAAGTAATCTAAATTATGAGTTTCATTCATCTAACTCTTCAATTTTTTAAGTTGTAGGGATTTTAACAGACAGACGGACTGACAGACATACAGGCTGACGGACAGAGAGACGGACATCGCTAAATCAGGAGGTCATGCTGATTAAAAATAATGCAAAAAAAAATATCCAAGGTCATCATGGACATGTCCAGGAGCACTTCATCTTTCAATGGACATGTCGAAACCATTGCTTACATATCATTCAGCAGCAATTGGATGTGTCCATTATCTCATTTGTCCTCATATTTTTCTAATCATTTTATCATCATTTGTCTCATCATTTTTCTCATCATTTTTCTCATCATTTTTTTCATTTTTTCGCATCTTTTTTCTCATCATTTTTTTCATCTTTTCTCATCATTTATTTTCATCTTCAAATGATGAGAATTCGCTACGTTCTGCTTTTTTCTCATCATTCAATGATGAGAAAAATTGAAGATACAAATTATTTTCATCAAGAAGATGAAAATTATTTCGATCATTGAGCTATATATTTATATTCATCAATGATGCAAAAAGATATTTATCAGTATTAAGCAAAAAATTATCATCTTTAGTGAGGGATATAAATTGAGCGATGAGAAAAAAAACATCTTCGAACCCTGCTTTTAAATAATGAATTACAGATACTTTTCAACTCTGTTGTAGGGCTTTCTTGATATATTTTGAAAGTAAACGCAGAGTTGTACTCAGAGAAGTATAAAATTTACTACTTTTGTAATAATATTTCTTAAAAAATATAAATTTTTGACAAAATCATGGCGTATTGGGAGGGGGGGGGCGATCGCCCCCATCTATCCCACCTGTGTATCCGCCACTGTATATTTAACGCCTCTTCCAACAATGCATGTTTCTGACATACTACCCAACAGTATACCTTTTATCGTTGGATCATTCACCCCTACTTTAAAAGAGATCAATACTGAGCTCTGTAATTCCAATCTGAATACGTTATCCTCACTTATCTTTTTACTGTATTTTTTACCTGCAATTTCCATAGCCATGGATTGCAACTCATCTAATCGTCTTCCAAACGCTCTCAAACTCTTTTTACTATTTTGCTAAGCCTTTTTAATCTCTTCTAGTACTGAATTTAAAGAAATTTCATTTAAGTATGTATTTTCATGTTAGTTTCATATTATATAAACTTTTAACCATAATTTAATTTATCTATTCAATTTTTTAATACATTATTTATCTCATTTGAATTCAATTAATTGCTGTATCAAAATTCTTCTGTTGTTTAATTTTTTTAAATTCACAATTTTATTAATCATTATGATTTAATGTCTCAAACTATTCCATATTGTTTCACAATTACTTTAAAAATGTTCTTCAATATATAAGTTAATCAATTTTATAAAACATTTAGTCTACTTATTTAATTTCCTCATTTATCAACACATTTGTGTAATTCATTTGACAATTTTATTTCACAGTTTTATTAAAAGTGTAACGAGACCATTTATAAGAGGCTGTTAGAATATAAAATAACGCCACAGGCCCTACTACAGGCAAACGGCACTGACAATAACAAATATATGCAATTGTGTAAACAAATAAGCATTCAAAGCATTAACATAAATAATTACACAAACAACGTACAGACTGCAACAACAATAACCCCGGCCCCAGCAAAGGCGCACGACGCACACAAAAACCGGCTCTGGCAAAAACAAATACACGATACGTAACAAATAACCACTCAAAGCATTGATTGTGCAACTACACAAACAATTCTATAGAATAAAACAATAGCAACTACCATACGATTTTCTATAAAAGCTGCCAGTTAAAACAGAAAAAGAGGCAGTCGCCAGCCGATCTTCGAAGCGAACACAACACATAATTGGTGGAGGTGTCAAGATCTAGGTGAACGTCTCTTACGCCAAGGATATCTTTATCCTTGCACCATCGCACATCAGGCAAATGTAAAGCATATCACATATGATAAAGCTCAGTCCGAGATGGTTTTCGCCAGTAATACCTCTCGCCAAGACACCACCAAGAATATTTCTGCAGAACTAGGGTGTGACCAAAATCCTGCACCAGCAAGGCATATTAGAAGTCAAGGCGTTACCCTCAAGGAATCTGAAAGGAGTATGAACCTCGCAACCTGGTCCAGAAAAATGCATACAAAGCATCCTACCTATCTTAACAAAGGGAAGGGAAATACAAAATAATGTTCACATTAAAGATTTGGAACTTTTCTCTACAGACACGGATGAGGAAAAAAGGTAGAAAAACAATGGAACATCTGTACCCGAAATTAAATTAAAATAAATGAATAAATAATCAATACATTGTTTAATAAAATAAATTAATCAATTAATAAGTATTACAAATAATAATAATAAATAAAAAAAACAAATAAAACCAATAACTGACAACTAGTACTTACATTCTTTTACACTACTATAAGACAAGTAAGTACTTGTCAAGGAAGTAGGGGGGGACTGTAACGAGTCCATTTAAAAGAGGCTGTTAGAATATAAAATAACGCCACAGGCCCTAGTACAGGCAAACGGCACTGACAATAACAAATATATGCAATTGAGTAAACAAATAGGCATTCAAAGCATTAACATAAATAATTACACAAACAACGTACAGACTGCAACAACAAATACCCCGGCCCCAGCAAAGGCGCACGACGCACACAAAAACCGGCTCTGGCAAAAACAAATACACGATACGTAACAAATAACCACTCAAAGCATTGATTGTGCAACTAAACAAAAAATTCTATAGAATAAAACAATAGCAACTACCATACGATTTACTATAAAAGCAGCTAGTTAAAACAGAAAGACAGGCAGTCGCCAGCCGATCTTCGAAGCGAACACAACACATAATTGGTGGAGGTGTCAAGATCTAGGTGAACGTCTCTTACGCCAAGGATATCTTTATCCTTGTGTATTCGGCTCTGGTGGTCAAACACTACGTGAGCGAAGCCAATGACACACTTTTTACCGTGGCCTGGAATCCCTTACGCCAAGGATATCTTTATCCTTGTGTATTCGGCTCTGGTGGTCAAACACTACGTGACCGAAGCCAGGACACACTTTTAACGTGTCCTGGAACTCATTAAGCCGAGTATATCTTTATCCTTGTGTATTAGGCTCTGGTGCTCACGCACTACGTGATCGAAGCCAGGACACACTTTTGCCGTGTCCTGAAACCCACAACATCATCCTTTATTTCAACTATCCCTTTTCTATGATAAGGAAAGGACAATATCCTAAGAAGTATATATTAAAATAATAAAATAAGTTTATGTAAGTAGTATTATAAGACTTGAATTACAAAAGAAACCATAAAAAAAAAACCATAAATAATAATAAAATTTAATATTAGATAAAAGTTTGGTGATCTTTTATTCCCGAACCCTGGCAACTGCTGAGCATACCTCAGCGATGACCAAAACACCGTTACAAAAGTTGATTTTATTACACAATTTATTTCCAAATGTTCCATTTTTTTTCCAAATGTCAATTTTTATAATATATTGATTGTTTTGCTTATTCAAATTCTCTAATATTTCGTTTGATTTATATCACAAATTCACAAACTTTTATTTTTTACCGCTCACATTTTTTCCACTATTTTTCACAATACTCACAAATACAACAAATATTTTCTCTGGTACAAAATAGTTATTTCGTCTAATATTAATCTCCATACAGTCCTTCTCGTCCTTTGGGAGTTGATGTATGGTCCTAAAACCGGCTGCGCCAAGTGTTGTAATTAAAAAGACCGTTGTTTTGACCTGTGGCAAAACGTCGTAACGTTCCTTTTATAATTACCCATGATGTCCTACCAGAAAATATCCAACGTTGAAGTTTCATTTTTATTAACCAAAATAATTTAAACAAGTCTTTTCTTTTAAAACATACTTTTATTTAAACGAAAGTAATATTTTAATATTACCATCCAAAGCAAACAAAATAACACGGTAAGAACAATGCTGTGTTAAAAGAGAAAAACAACAAACACACGCACTGACCGATGCTCAGTGCTGCAGCAACAACCATACGTGGGACAACAACAACAGCAAACACACGCAGTGAACGATGCTCAGTGGGGAAACAAGAACAACAGCAAACACACGCAGTGACGATGATCTGTGGAGCAACAACAACAACAGAATCACACGCATGGACCAATGCTCAGTGCAAGAATGCCAACAACAACCATACGGTAATACAAAAGCGCGGGAATGTCGATCTTTTGCGCAAAAAAAGGCAACAATAAATGCATATGGGCAAGGGATAACGCGAGACCTCGCTCCAAAAATATTACCGACATCCACACATGATGGATAAAGGAGACGGGGACGCAGCGGCAGCGCAATCACCGAAAGTACACAGAAGAACAAAATAATTAGTATATAAGGAGCTGATATTTTTAGTGGAAGGCAGTTCGTTTCCGACAAGGAACCGGACTGGTAGTAATTAGCTTGGAGTATATTTGGTGGACCCTAAATCCCCAAATTAAGGATATCAATAAGTATATGTTTGGAGGACTTTAAATTCCCAAATAAGAATCAATATGTTTATATTCGTTGGAACCTAAATTCACAAATAATAAGAAGTAATATTTGGAGGACTTTAAATTCTCAAATAAAACCATTGAATTTTAAACAAATAAAAAACTTATTTTCTTCCCTGGAAATATACATTTTTTGTACCCTGGACACCGGCGAGCATACCCCAGCCAGAGATCCATTACATAATTAACAAATGATTAACCACTGATTTTCAACTGACTTAAAATCTAACATAAACTATTATATGAAGGCATGTTCCAAATCTACATGTTCCGTGCAAATTCCACTCAAGGTATTTACTTCCGTAAAGACGCCGCCAGCCAATCACGCTGCCGTTGGTTTGAGCCATCTTTGTGAACACTGTTGGCTGACAATCCTCCATTGCACTTTACTGCAATTTCGCGATAACTGCATGAGGTAGTCACCACGTATGTAGATCACAATACGTATATCATATCAACGTATAGTGATATAAAACAAAAATGGAAAACAACACAATATAAAACAAAAATGGAAAAATTATAAAAGAAACTGTGTTTTTCATATGAGATTTGTAAAATTACAAAATTTAAAGTAACGAGTAGTTTCAACTACTCACCAAATACCTATTTTAAAACAATTGTCGAGTACTGACTTACTCGATACATAAATTCATAAAGTCAGTGATGCCAGCTAAATCTGTGGGTGAATGCAGTAACTGGTTTGCGATATCGTTTTCGTTAGTTTGCGATAATTATGTATTGATAACTTAACGTTGATTTTGAAATCGTTGTTAAGCTTTAATGCATGTTATGTGCTTTTCCTTTGTAAACTGATTTAAAAAAATCGACGTTGAAAATGTTTAATTATCCTAACATAAAATTTTACTCCACGAAATTTACGAAATTTTAAAAAATAGGAACAAGATTGGATTTTTGTTATCCAAGTTAGTTCAAGAAAACTTCGAGGCATAAATCACATGGCAGACTGGTAACCACATTTTTTTAGATTTTCGGTACAAGCAATACTTAAACATTTGAAAAAGTTTTTTTTAAATACCGTAAATAAATTTGATATATGTATGAATAAATTTGAAAAGGTTTCCTTTTTATGAACAATTAATTTAAATTGCAAGGACAATGACAATTGATTAGATTTTCGGGTTTAGGAGTTATGACGAAGTTTGTTTTATTATCCTTAAAATGAAGTTTGCAGTAGTCTACGGTCAAGAGTTTCTACAACCACATAAAGTGATTATTGATTAATTTTTTTTAATTTTGGTCCACTCTATCTCTGGAGAGAGTGAGTCTTTAACTCTGGTAGATTTAGTGTGGAATGTCTCTAATACAAAAAGTTTTACTTAATAAAAAAATCTTAAAATGATTCCAATTTCAGTTTATGCAAAGCAATACTCTTGGTTAAAAACATGTCGTTTTTTTAATAAAAGAACAAATTTTTGTTTCTTGATTTGTCTCTCCTTTTATTTTTCATAGTCGAACCAAAAACACTAATGTAATTTTCTTTTCGGTGTTAGACGTACAAAACTATGTGCCACCATATATTTTTTATATATGCCGGCGAAATATAACCAAGGGAAATTCCAAACTTTACAGTAAATATAAAATTTTATGAATAAAAAACAATATAACTAGATGAAACGAGTTGGGAAAGTTAGGTCACATGGGTAAGTTTGGTCACATTGGACGAACTTTTATAGTCGGTCGGGCCCGACTATGGAATACTCTTGGTGGGGATATGGTGGGGATATTAACGTAGGATTTTTAATTGTATACCTTAATTTTAAATTTCTTAATTAAGCTGAACCGCCCTACCCTCATAATATTATTCACATATCAGACTATTTACGTCTTAAATCCTCATAATTTAAAAACATTAAATAAAAGAATAAAAAACTAATAAAACATTTACAATTTTGTAAGACTTATATTTTATAGATTTGATTTTAATAATTTACGACTAAAATGTATACTATGAAAACCCAGGAAATAATGAAAAATAAAATGTGGGCGAATCACGCCCATTTTTGGACCACATATTTATAGGTAATGCGTATTAAATTTTATAAGTATATATTAAATATCGGCTGCAGCCGATTACCAAAAACCAGGAAGGAAGAGACATTTTTTTTTGAGAACAGGAAGCTATGCAAAGTAATTTTAAGTAATTATTACTGAAAATTATAGAAGTTGTAATAGCCCGAATTTAGATTTTTTCACTTTAAATATCACTTTAAATATTCACTTTAAATAACAATTCATTTTTTTTATAAATTTAAATTTATATAAAAATAAAAAATTTTAATATTAAATAGAAATAAAATTTAAAATAATTAGAACATTCAAAATATCATTTTAAATTTAAAAATAAAATAACATTTGAAATATTTCGAAAATTTAAAATATTTTTTTTTAATAACATGGTCAATTTCATTAAAAATTTAAATTGTGTTAAATTGTGAATTTTGTTTGGTGTTGATTAACATATGGCGGAATTGGAAGAATTACACTTAGCATACAGAAATATATTAGGGCAATTCGACAGGTTGTGGGCTCAAATGAGCCTCGAAGTATATAATAAAAAATTTACTTACTTACTTAAATGGCCCTTACATCCGTGGGTCGGTTTTGACCGCTGAGATGAAGCCGCGCCTGTCGGATCTGCTTTGCGCGCGCTGACGCCAGTTAGAAATACCAAGCGTTGCCAGGTTGTCCTCAACTTGGTCTTTCCAACGCTGATTTGGACGCCTTCTTCTACGCTGTCCACCTTCGAGTTTCGATTCAAGCACCTTCTTGGCTGGAGTGTTTTCATCCATTCGTTCGACATGACCTAGCCAGCGAAGCCGCTGGATCTTGATGCGCTTGACTATGTCAATGTCGTCAAATAACTCATACAGCTCGTGGTTCATCCTGATTCGATACTCGTTGGTGGACTTTCCAGGTCTGAAGCCGCACTGATAAGGTCCAATCAGTCTGTTGACGATTGGCTTCAGTCTTTCACATAATACGCTCGATAGAACCTTGTATGCGAAATTGAGTAGGCTGATCCCACGGTAGTTGGCACAGATAGTGGGATCCCCTTTCTTAAGGATTAGGCAGAGTACACTGAGGTTCCAGTCACTTGGCATGCTTTCATCCGACCATATTCTGCTTACGAGCACGTGCATGCTCTCTATTAGCTCTTCGCCTCCGGTCTTAAACAATTCAGCAGGCAGGCCATCAGCACCTGCGGCTTTGTTGTTTTTCAACCGAGCAATGGCTGTTCTGACCTAGTCATGGTCGGGTGGCGGAATCTCAACGTCGTCATCAAGTACTGGGGTTGCCGGTTTTGCTTCTCTATCGGTGGAATTGTGGTCATCACCGGTCAGCAGTTTAGAGAAGTGATCCCTCTATATCTTCAGTGTGCTCTGGATATCTGTCACTAGATTCCCGTTCTCATCTTTACAAGAAGAGGCTCCGGATTTTGAACCTCCGGCTAGGCGTCTTATTTTCTCGAAGAATTTTCGACCCTCATTCCTGTCCCCATGCATCTCAATCTCCTCACACTCACGTCTTTTTGCATCGCTTTTTTACGCCTGAAAAGACGTCTCTTTTCCCTTCTCTTCTCTTTGTATCGCTCCTTCGCAGCTAGCGTAACTACTGACTGCAGGGTTGATTTGTTCGCAGCGTCTTTCTCTGCAGTGGCCGCGGACACTCTTGGTCATACCACTGATTCCTCAGGGGGCGTTGGAATCCAAGCACCTCTTCGGCAGCCGTACGCATAGAGCAGGAGATATGATTCCACTGCGCGCTTATATCATCGAGAGGAGGAGTGCTTTGTCTAAGCAGGTGTGAGTCGAGTGGAAAAGGCTTGCGTTGTCTGTTGTGATTGCAGTTTTCCGACGTCTAGCTTTCTCTGGGTTTGGTTCCGTAGGTTCTTCGCAGCGCTTAAGCGTGTGCGGACCTTGGCTGCTACAAGGTAATGATCCGAGTCCATATTGGCACCTCGGATAGTGCGTACGTTCATCACGCTCGAAGCGGGCCTTCCGTCAATCACAACCATGGGCGACAACCATGTGGCCTTGTGCTACTAACTACCATGTTTCGTGCTGCGGCGAAGTCGATTAGCCTCGTTCCGTTATCGGAAGTGTGGGCATGGAGGCAAAATTTTCCGATTGTGGGACAATAGATGACTTCTCTGCCCACCTTGGCGTTAAAATCGCCTAGCACAATTTTGATATACAACATAAAGTAAACAGCACACAGGTTTTTTCTAAAGTAGAAGGAGTATATATCGTTTTCGAAGAGCTAATATATTTACTTGAAAAACAAGAGTGGCAATAAAATAAAAGAGATATAATGCTGGAAAGGCGAATTTGCAGTATTAACTAAAAAATAAACGATAAATTAGCAGATAAACAGGAGTTGTTAGACCACACCTGCGGTATAGAGTCGGAAAACGAAAAATTAAGAGCCTTGTTAAAAGATAAAGATATTCCTGACGAATTAGTATCTAGGGCACTACTTCAATAACCTAGATTAGAATTCGAATTAGTCGAAGAAGAAAATAACAAAGTAAGGGAATTAGATTCAAAAATCAGATTTTTAGAGACGGAAGTGAACTTAGCACACGAAACATCGTTATACCATAAGGAAGCTTTAATAGTAGAAGAAACTTTAGATACAATAACGACAAATAGAACGATACTTGAAATGCCTACAGACGATATTTTGAAATGCGTACGCAATTTGGTTCCGGTGTTTAAACATTCCTAAAAACAGAACTGCTTTGATTTATAGACGGTTGTAAGGCGGCGACCCTTCAAATGAATGAAGAAAATCAGGAGGAGTTCATAATATGTGTTAAACTGCGTCTTGATGGAGATGCATACGAATTAATGAGGACCAAAAAAATCGATGATTTGGAATCGTTGTTTGAATTACTTAAAAACACATATTTAAAGTGTGCTACATTAGATTCCTTTCAATACAACATCAGGCAAGCATATCAAGGTGGAGGGGCATTTGCAAGGTAGAAGTATTGCAGTCGAACGCAGACGACATAGCCGACTCTATGTATATATAGAAAAATCTGAGAGTAAAAGACGCTCAATGAATAACACACTCAATAATGACCTGAAAACAATCTCAGAGTGGGGTCTTGCTAATAGAGTTTATTTTAATGCAAGCAAGACCCAATGTTGTCTGTTATCTCACAAAAGAATGGATCACATATTTACGGTGTCGAAAGAAGCGGCCAAGTGCCTCGGTTTTTTGAAACTGTGTAAGACATACTTCACTCCCGCTGACTTGGGCAGCGGGAATTCGGCCGAAGATGAAATACAATTCGCACATATGGACAGGGGCTCCAACATTTTCTTTGGAGTTCCTGGATCAAATCCAACAACGTGCAATATATTTAATAGAGGATGCAAATATTTCTTCCTCTATTGGTTCCCGTGATCACAGAAGGACCGTAGGGTGTGTAAGCCTCTTTAATAGGTATTACAATGGTAAGTGTTCGCGGGAAATACATGGCCATATTCTACCAGGTCGTGTATTCTCTCGTTCTACTCGGGCATCGAACCAAGCCCACACCTTCGTAGTCCACTCGGTTCTCAACAGAACCACGTATTACAGAGATAATTCGTTCTTCAGTCGCACGATACGTTTGTTGAAATCCCTGCGTCTGTTTCTCCCGACATTTTTAATATTGGGAAATTTAAAGCAAACATAAACCGACACTACTCCATCTTTCCTCCTCCCTTAAACCTATAATCCTTACTTACGATCAACACTGTGCATTGCACGAATAGGGGGCATCCCCTGAGCGTTGGTTAGTTTGTAAAAAAGAAAAAAATACTAAATTCAGTGCTCTAAAAATACTAATGTTGAGTAACAAGGCGGCCACAATATTGAATGGGCAGAGACTACCGGAGGAACTGTAAAGTTTTAAAAAAGACCGAATGGAACTTCACTTAGTAGAAATAATCAGAAAACTGATATTAGAAATTCACGACAAGATAGGGTAAAAATTAGAGATGGGCGCGTGCCGTGCTATTTTTGTGCCACGCCAGAAAATCTGAGTGCGTGCGTGCAAATCTCCGTGCGTGTTAGTTGCTGCCGTGCCCGTGCCCGTGCGTGTCCGTGCCTCCAAAATCAGGCACGTGCCCATTAAAGTTTTTTTTTTATAGTTTCTACCCCTATTTAAAAAAAAACCCTTACTTCCAGCTTCAGAAAATAAAAATTTTATGGTATTTTAACATTTTCTTAAAAAACTGTGGTTTTAGATTTACTTATGGATTTAAGAGAATAAAACAATAACAAAATTATTGTGGTTCCGATTCCGGTTTCAACCAACAAATTAAATGGGTTTCGATTCCGGTTCCATACATTTTTAATAACATTTTTAATTCCAGTTCTTTGCATTTCCTTACAGGGACTATAATATCTGTTCCGGTTCTGGTTCGGATATTTTTAAAATGGAGGTACCTATTCCAACCAGAAAAAAATATATATGTTCCGATTCCAGTTCCGGTTCAACACATTTTTAATAACGATTTTGGTTCCAAAAATTTAAACGGTTTCGGTATTATTTTTCACGTTTTGCTTGCATTTTTATGTTTTTCCGTGTTTTTTTAGAGTTTTGTCGGGTTTTTCCGTGTTTGTTCGTATCTTTTAAAACCCCGTGTTTTATCGTGCTTCTCGTGCGTGCCTGTCAATTTTCTCGTCGAGCTCGTGCGTGTCACCTATCGGCGTGCACGTGCGTGTCCGTGCGTGTCCGTGCCATCAAAAACAGCCACGCGCCCATCTCTAGTAAAAATCAACAAAATAGAAGGGAAACTTCCAAGGCCAATAAGCTGGGTCCCGTTAATATTAGAAAAGTTCAAAGAAAAGGTCAAAGGTAAAAATAATGGATCTATGTGTGATCAAATTTGCTACCGCAGCCAAAAAACCGTGGGCGAAAATATTCTTCATCATACGCCGGGAGTGCACGTTGATACATATGCTGAGCCACCGTATTTGGTCTGTAAGGAGAAAGTAAAAAGGGAAAAATAGGCGAAAATATTGTTCGTCAAACGTCGGGAGTGACCGTTGATACATATGTTGAGCCACCGTGTTTTGTCTGTAAGGAGAAGGTGAAAGGGGAGAAAATGGGCGAAAATATTGTTCATCATTTTGGCGATCACTGAACAAATCTTTAAAATTTAGTATTGTCCTGTCGCGATGATAACTATAAATAAATAGTATAAATGAATTCAGTTAGTTACATATGGCCATTATGTTCTGAGGTTGTATATTAAGGACATGACAATATAAAATTCGATAGTAACAAATAAATGTATATGTTTTGATACACCTCGTCAATTTTATCAATATATATATCAAATTAAAGCTATTTTAATTTACTTTTTAATAGACTATAATGCAACAAATAATATAAAAGATATAGCGGTTTAAGAATAAAATAGATTCAGAACTTTATTTTATATCTAATTTACTAAAAATATAATGTTCATAATGTATATTTTTTATATAATAAATCAAAGCTCTGATGATTTACTTTTAATTTGAGATACCACTTTCTAACACTAGTTTAAATATTTAATTAAATTTTTTTATAACAACTCAAATGAGTAACTCCATAATAAAGCATCAATATATGAAACCACACTATCTCGAAAGCTGAATATTGGACAATATCATAATTTTGAGCTGTTTCAACATACTTACAAATGTTATCCAATTCTACGAAAGTCCTACAAAAATTGTTTTTTTTTTATTTTTTTTTGTTGATTTGTATGGAGTTAATTTAAATAATTTAATTAAATATTGCAACTGGTGTAAGAAAGTGGTATATCAAATTAAAGGTAAATCATTAGATCTTTTGTTTATCATATAAAAACTATACATTATGAATATAATATTTTTAGTAAATTAGACATAAAATAAAAATCGAAACATTTTAGTTCTAAAAGCGCTATATCTCTATTAATAGAAAGTAAATTAAAATAGCTTTAATTTGATATATATATTGATGAAATTGACGAGGTGTTTCAAAACATATACATTTATTGTTTATTATATATTGGAAGGTCCTTAATGTCCTATATACAAACTTAGGACATTATGACCATATGTAACTTAGTAAATTTATTTATGCTATCATTAGGAGAAAGGTCCGTAGGTTCTGCCGGTCCGTAAGCTGGGCCACCTCAATTTTTTTGTTTTTTTACACTGGCGATCATAAATTTTTAATACAATATCTCAAATAACATTGTACTACAACTTTTCGCAAAACTTTAAAGTGAAATGGCCTTCTGCTTAGTAACCAGCCGACGAATACTAAAATGTACTCAAAAAAAGTTTTTTATTGACTTTTACAATTGTTGATAAGGTGGTCAATTTAAATTATAAAATTTAAGTTAAATGCATTAAAATGCTACTCTTGAATACCTTTTTATAAACAAATTATTTATCAAAATTTTATGTAGAAAAAATGGTTAAATTTTTTTCAAAATTTTGATCACTCAATTTTGGGTCACTCAAGGTACGTTGGGCCACCCATTAATAAAAGCACCCACAAAGTTTTTCGTTGCATATAATTGCTTAGATGCAAGTATCATAGTGATTGTTTTTGATATAGAGTGTCAAATCAAAACATTTTTAGTTAATTTTCAATGATTTTTCAGTTCACATTTTGTAGCGTGTGACCTGAAGTGAAAAAAAAGAATACACAATATTAAATAACACAATAATTGATAAATCATTGAAAGTAAAGAAAATTATAAGAAATGCTGCTGAAAAGATAAAAAAAAGAAAAATGAAAGAAAAATTAGGAACACATGAAAATATAAATAAATTTAAAATTAAAATAATACTCTGATACTTACCCTAAATCCAAAAAACTGCACCTGAAAAGAAAAAGAAAGTTAGTAGTAAAAAAAAAAATACTTACCTGCAAACCCGGATCCAAAACACCAAATCTGAAAATAAAAAATTACAATTAATTGCGCTTAAAATTTAAATCCCCAAAACGAAAGCCATATTTATGTGCAAAAAAATTTGCAAAAAGAACGATTCAAAATATATGTTTAGTGGCATGAAATTAGCTCCGCCAAATAAGGAAGGAAAAGCGAGATGCAAAATATAAAAAGCTTTTATAGATACTCACGATCTCAATTTTTTTAGTGATTTCTTCCCCGTTCCTTCGTTGCTCATACAGCAGCTTAATGCAGAAAATCACTTTGCAGAAAGTGTTACAGCGATTTGAGGTCTACGGAAAAATAATTAAAAACAGTTAATTTAAAATAAAAATTAGTAAATTAAAATATAAAGAATTTTCAAATTTTTTTTAAATGGAAGGATATAGGACAAGGGGACAGATATATCTGAAAAGAAATAAAATTTAAGTTTAAAGTAGAAAAGAAAAGAAAGAAATTTATAAGTTGATAAAAAAAAAAAAATAAAACAGTAGTAAAGTAAATGTGAATAAAAATTAGTAAAAAGATTAAGGAGTAGAATAAAATAAGTAGAAAATTGATATATATTACCTTGACCATGTCCAACCCATCATATCTGCGTTAAAGACCTTTGTCCAAGATCCCATCCCCTCCAGAGAGCTCTTTTGAGGTAGGGAATTCGAACGTCCTGAGGTGAAAAGAATCTTCCACAAACCGATAGGACCTGGCCAAAATATATATAAGAAAATAGATGTATTTTCACTAATTTTGAAATTACTACAATTGGCAATTTCAAAATACGCACCTTAAGTTCACTTAAGCACCTTTTGCGTGGCACCAACCGTTGCAGTCGGTTGTTGCTAAAAGTCTATCTTAGTCTTTAATTGTTTGATGTTGTACACTGAAAATAAAGAAATAAAAATAATTAGTAAATAAAAGAAAATAAATAAATTTAAACATTATAACAGTTCTGTTGAAAATAAAATAAAATCAGCACATATATATACAAATAAATAATTATATTTCAACTTTTAGTAAACGTTAATGTCAAGAATAATATAATATTAAAATTTTATAATTTATACAAATCAAGGCTAGGAACCGAAATTCTATTTTCTGCGGTTCCAGTTCCGGTTCTATAAAAAAATAAAAAAATGGTTCCGGTACCGGTCCCGGTTCCGGTTCTTAAATAATTTTTTATTTCGGCTTCAGTTCCGGTTCCAGTTCTATAAAAAATAAAATAACGATTCCAGTTCCAGTTCCGGTTCCACAAACAAGCAAAAAAACACAATAAAAATATTTTTTTTTATTTTTACGAAAAAACATAATGAAATTTATATACATATCTATCTATGTATATAAAAATTAATTGCCATGCATTAGTCTCGCAAAAACATGAGAACGTATCGACTGCTTTGGATGATTTTCTGTTTTATTCGTCTCAATACTGGGAATTCGAAAAACTCCCATGGAAAAACCGGAAAATCGGAAAAATTTAAATTTGTGTGTTTGAGAGAATGCATTAAGTGCACCACCAATGGGAATTGTATTTTAATAATGGGGATTCATTTATATAGCCACTATGAATAGATTGGACAAAGGGGAGTGGCACGTCACATACAACCAAACTTTTTTTAAATGCTATTGCTCCTGACCTCCTAAGAGGAGATTTTAATAATGTGCCGCGATATGTTTTTCCCTTGAGACGTTTTTCACATGTCGAAGATGTTAGTAAGGGCATTTTAGTTTGTTGCATTACAAACTATCTGGATATAAGAAACTGCATATTTCTGCAAAAGTTGTTATATTTCAAAACTCCATTATATATTTAAGCTGCCCTACAATTGCGACAATCCTTGTGATACGTCTGAAGATTCAGGCTATTGTTCATAATTTGTCATGAGTATTTCACTCATAATCATGTCATTACACTTGAGAGTTGAGTCGGTAGATAAATAAATATGTAAGAGGTTAACAATAGGTTAACAAGAGGTTAACTTAATGTAAGTATTACTTAGTAATACTTACATTAATTTACAGACTTATTGTTCATACAACTTCAAAGAATATATTTTTGGACGTTTAAAAACCTTTAGTATTTGGTGTAGGGTGTCTTAAATTTTAACATATCGTGCAAAGAATACGTTTGAAAATATTATAAAACACATAATTGGTAAAGTTGTACCGAAGTTATAGATGATTATATTGTCAAAAAATGCATTATTTTTATACATTTTTATTTTAAATATAATTACTCAACAGAACAAAAATAAAATTCTATAATATGCTATATTTTTTACGTATTTAACAAAAAAAAATGTTATGGTAAGGAAACAACCGAGTCGATTATCCAATATACAATAACACTACTCAACAAAACGAGAAATAAAACAAAACTAAAAACTATCAACAACGCATATTTTAAAACGTAGTAAATATGGAAAAAAATTCTAATTTTAGTTTAAGTTATCAAGAGCATTGATAATCATATATCGCGTTCTTATTTATCATTAGATCCGAAATTCTAAAAAAATAATGCAAAAGTAGTCTATAAAATAAAAAAAATCGTATTTTTTTTTTACATACATTTTATTGCAATTTTAATTT
This sequence comes from Dryomyza anilis, assembly GCA_951804985.1. Taxonomy (NCBI): domain Eukaryota; kingdom Metazoa; phylum Arthropoda; class Insecta; order Diptera; family Dryomyzidae; genus Dryomyza; species Dryomyza anilis. The sequence goes on along the minus strand of OX638130.1, from coordinate 32,206,051 downwards.
AACAAGACATCGAGATGTTCTAACAAGTTATCCAATGTATATCTAACATTATAAAATTGTTACATTACCGATACAACATGTTGAATCAAACAGATAATCCATGTTCAGTTAACAATTTTTACTATTTATAATTAACATTATGAATAATAATAATAATTAAATTAATGTACCATATTAAAAACTAACAATATCAGCGTTACCAATAATCCCCGTTACCAATAAAAATAATGTCCAACTTAAGATAGAAGTCGATTTTGACATACATTATATGGAAGATTTGTCAAAAAGACAACTATTTGTTAAAGCTGTACACTATTTTTTGATTATTGGTAGCGATGTATGAATCTTTTTGAAAAAAAAAATAACATGAAATCTGTTTAATTTTTGTTTAAATTTACATGATATTCTTTCCGTGGTCAAAGTGGCTTAAAATTAGAAATTTTCAAAATTATGTTACGTAATAGGAAAAAACTGAGTATGCAGTGAAAATCAGCATACACGATTTATATTACATTGAAGTTTGTGATATCTCCATACGAATATTTTTTCTCGTTTCTTGAGTAAAGTGTTATTGAATTAAATAATCAAATGCAATAAAATATATATTATTAAATCAGTAATAAATGAAACATTTCACGATCGTACAATTATATATTAGATTTGTTGAGTACATATTTTTTAATTAAAAATGTATGAAAAAAAAATCATTTTTCAACTATATAATCACATATAATTACGGTATACCTTTGCCGATTATGGTTTTATATTTTTTTGTGAAAAGATTACGACGTTTTCTTTCGACTATATTTAAAATATTGGAAACCATACTGGCAATACTAAAGTTATAAATAAATCAATCTCTGAAAACGTTCGTTTTATACGAATTTCTGAATGTAAATGATCTGTACCGCTACATTTTACCTAGTCCCGCGATTAAATTATATTTATTAGATACATTTGATATGTAAGAAACAATTATTGGATGTAGCGGATACAAACTGATTAGCGGAATTTTTTTTATTAACTGAAATTAATTCATGAATTTATAATTAGTTCCTGTATTAATAAGTCGATGTTCAAAATTTTAACAACAGTTTTGGGAACTGCATTATACTGGAGCACTTTTCCCAAAATTTTGTGAATTTACTCTTCAAATAATTGTCGGAACTGGACATTGATTGAAAGCTGATGTGTAATATTGAATAGCAAGCTATATGCAATAATAATGTAAGCTTAATATAAAACGTTTTGTAATGATTTTGTTAGCTTATTAAAAATCGTTATGTAATAATTTTTGTAACAATTTTTAACACATCAAGTAGCCAATTGTTGGCGAATTAAAATTTTATCTTGGAAATCTAATTCATCGGACGAATCAGATGTTCCTAAGGATGGTGTGTGCATACACATCCAATATCATTCGTAGAAATATTATTATTTTCAACCATATCAAATATGTGATGTTGACAGTCATTGCCCACTGAATCTCCCCGAATTATCTTGCGTTTATTTGGTTGTTTACGTTTCAAAGACATTATTGAATTATTATTTAAACGTACTTATATGTTTTCTCTAAATATGAGAAATATTCTTAAAATTTGCACACAAAATTAACACAATTGTCTATTCTTCGATGTTTTACGTTGCCGTTAGTAAATATAAGATCTGAGCGTACGCATTTTACAAACACTTGTTTTCTTATTGCGTTTACATTTGTTAATATGCTTATTAACAAATATAAAGAAAGTGATTTGAAAACATTTACGAAATAGTTGTGAAATTAATTAATTGTAACCTTATTAAGAAATCTAAGTCTGCAAACCTTTACAAAAATGTTTATTGGGTAACAAGACGTGTTTGAAATGTGGGAATTACTAATGTGTCAGTTCTGTGCCTAGTCTAGGCATGTGTAAAGTCTGGGAGTGACGCTTGTCCCAGGCTTGTGTCTAATCTAAACTAATGAGGCTTGTTTGAAATCTGGGAATGACAAATGTGCCAGGCTTGTATCTAGCTTGATATATCAAGGCATGTGTGGAGTTTGTGACCAGTGTTCAAAGTTTTCGCCAATGCAAATGGAGTAGAAAATTTTGGGGAGTAGAAATGACTAAAAAGGAGTAGAATTGAAAATATTGCAAAATGGAGTAGATTTAATGTAAAAGAAGTAAATTTGATGAAAAGAATGTAGAAATATGCATTATATCATTAAATTGAATATATTTTAATAGATATTTTTTTTTTTTTATAATTTCCGATTTTATAGAGTTTCAATAACGCTGATGTTTAAAGAGTGGTTCGTTCTTGAGATGGGGTTTATCTGGAACGCTCAATGAAATACATGTTCTTTTCAAAATTTATATTAATAAACTTGATACAAATTTATATATAATTTAAACATCTACAATTTGGCGACCAGGGAAAAAAAGATTATAGTAATTTTACAAATAATCGATCATAGTTATTAGAAAAATTATAATATTGACATTTTCTATGGGGCGCTATGAAATTTTTCTCATAAATTAAAAATAAGTAATCAATTTTAGAAAAGGGAGTATATTTCAGTTAAAAAGAGTAGACAATTATGAGAAAGGAGTAGAAAATGCTAGTACCGGAGTAGAGGAGTAAATTTTAAAAATAATAATAAAATGGAGTGGATCTACTCCGGTCGGAGAAAAATGAGAACACTATTTGTGACTAATGATTGTGCTAGCTTTATATTATACCATGATACAAATATATACAGGTACGATCACTCTCTCATTTTTTTCCAATGTTTACTTTAGCTGACACTAGGCAAGTTTTATGAAGTTTAGATTTAAAAGCAAAACAAAATCGACAATTAAAAAAAATCTCATATAAAATTCTATAGAAATGAAAAATAATTATCAAGACATGCTTTGAGATAACTTAAAAATGTTCTCAAAAATGTTTATAATCAAAACAAAATCTGAAAAATAAATTTAATTTTTTCTTTGAACATAAATTTCAAAATTTGAAAATTTGAATTTGAATCAAAACAAAATATTCCAAAATGTGTCAAAAAAACTTGCCTAGTGTCAGAGTGATCGTACCTGTAAATATTTGTATCATGTATTATACCAACGTGCGTCCAGTTGCCAACGACGTCGGGCAACGGAACGAAACACAGGGTGTGTTTTTTAATTTATAGAAATGCGTTTTTGGGGCTTTTGGAGCCTTTTTGGGGGTTCTTGGTATCAAAATCAATTGATTTTGACTAAAGAATTCGTTAAAATTAATATAAACATCAATATTTGGATATTTTAGAAGATATACGCATGGAACCTCTAGAGAATTCCGGACCCGATTTGATACACTTAAATATCTTCTGCAGATATGACACCTGGTCCAAAAATTTTCTAAAATTATGACCTTTTCACAAAGGTATGTCACATATATGCAGAGAATGTCTGAGTGTGTGAAATCGTCCCTAACCTCAAAATGTGTTCACAGGACAAAACAATGTTTTTGAAGGATTTTACAACTGCTGGAACTGTAATTTCAACAAATTAAATTAGGGAATAATTTTAGAAAAATATTCATACCAAAACAATGTTGATAACTCAAAGGTCACTCTTGGAAATCCTTGAATCCTCCAGTGGAAAATTTTAACGGCCCCAAAATGGTTAGAGACTTGATTTTGGTGTCCAATTTTTTTAAAAATCTCCTCTATCGAATGCATATGGTGTGATATGTGCAGAAAATTTTTATCCTTCCAGAAACGATTTTTTGTCAGATTTTTGCTGATTTTGAAACAGTTAGAAATCTCTAACCGAGATGACAGTTCCTTCATTGTATAGGATATTTTTTTCCAATTTTTTGACACCACTGTCTGCAGAAAACTCCAAAGTGCTCCAAACGGGTTAGCAACGATTTTTAAAAATTCGTTGCTAACTGGACGCACAGGGTGGCTCCACAGGCAACGATTTCTGCAACAACCACAAGAAAAATAAGAATAATGTTGTTGTAAAATACGTTTCAAGACATTGCACATGCGTCAAAACAAAAATGAAATATATATGCTCTTTTATGTAAAATTTGCTCAATATGCTAAAAAGTGGTGTATGGAACAATGCAATGTTAAGTAAACGATAAAATAATTAATATGGGACAAAGTCGATTCTGAATATCTCAGATGTAATAAAAGATATCGAAAAACTAATAACGGTATTACAACTACAATATATAAGTGACAAAGATCCAACACCTAATTTCACCCAACCAAAAATGGCGTATGGGGCAAACAAATTCGCAGCTGACTAAATTTGGGAATAAATGTCTTAATAAATCCCACATGTGACATTTTCAACACGAATGGCAACACGCATGACATGGCACAACATGAAGTATATAAAATAAAAAAAAAAACAAGATGTACTGGACAATTCTCTTAGAATCGTCTACACCTTCTAATGAATACCCTTACCAGTTTCACCAAAATATACTGAATTTTATTGACTCCAATTCTCAAGTGACAAAATGTGGGAAAATGTCTAATAAGTCCCACTGGTGATATTGTAAACGCAAATGCCAACATGAGTGGCACAAAATGAAGTAACAAAAAAAAGAACCAATTGAGACCAATCAAGATTCACTTAAATAGAGAATATATAACTCATAAAAATACAATACCTAACTAAACTCAACCAAAAATGGCGTATGGGGCAAACAAATTCGCAGCTGACTAAATTTGGGAAAACATGATTTAATAAATCCCACTGGTGACATTTTTAACACGAATGGCACCACGCATGACATAGAACAAAATGGAGTAAAAAGAAAAAGGATGAAATGGTAGATTCACTTGAATGCTGTATCAACACCATCTAATGAAAGCACTTACCAGTTTCACAAAGTATACAGAATTTTATTGGCCACAATATGACATATTCACATATATGTTACATTTGTATTTTAATAATAGTTTTGTTGGATTCGTTGCTATCTATAGGATAGAATTTCAGTGAACAAAATCAAGTCGCTAACCACTTTTTATAAGTGCTCCATTATCCAAGAAAATTGGCATTGCATGGCAGTGCATTCCATAGAGAAAAAAAATTAATCCCAGCAACGAAATCAAACAAAACAAGAACAGCTGATCGTCCAGCAACCACCCTGTCGCAACCACCCTGTCGCAACCACCCTGTGGCGTCCAGTTAGCAACGAAGTTTAAAAAATCTTAGACACTTAGACATTTTCTTCAATAAATTGGAAAAAAAATATCTATACAATGAACTAACTGTCATCTCGGTTAGAGATTTCAAACTGTTCCAAAATCAGCAAAAATCTGACAAAAAATCGTTGCTGGAAGGATAAAAATTTTCTGCACATATCACACCATATGCATTCGATAGAGGAGATTTTGAAAAAAAATTGGACACCAAAATCAAGTCTCTAACCATTTTGGGGCCGTTAAAATTTTCTACTGGAGGATTCAATGATTTCCAAGAGTGACCTTTGAGTTATCAACATTGTTTTGGTATGAATATTTTTCTAAAATTATTCTCTAATTTAATTTGTTGAAATTACAGTTCCGGCAGGTGTAAAATTCTTTAAAACAATGTTTTGTCTTGTGAACACATTTTGAGGTTAGGGACGATTTCACACACTCAGACATTCTCTGCATATATGTGACAAACCTTTTTGAAAAGGTCATAATTTTAGAAAATTTTTGGACTAGGTGTCATATCTGCAGAAAATTTTTAAGCGTACCAAATCGGGTCCGGAATTCTCTCGAGGTTTCATGCGTATATCTTCTAAAATATCCAAATATTGATGTTTATATTGATTTTAACGAATTCTTTAGTCAAAATCAACTGATTTTGATACCAAGAACCCCCAAAAAAAGGTACCAAAAGCCCCAAAAACGCATTTCCCCAAGTTTAAAAAACACACCATGTGTTCCGTTCCACCCGTTCCGTTGCCCGACGTCTTTGCTCGACGTCGTTGTTAACTGGACGCACGTATTATACCAAGCCTTTGTAGTCAAGCTTGTAACAAGGCAGGCACTTTTGTTGCAGCCTGGATATTCCTACCTGGGATGATAAGGGGCTAAATAAACTTTTATATAAAACAGAAAATAATTTGTGTTTGTATTCAAACGTCGTGGGTCTTATTCCTACATGTATGTTTTAAACTAACAAAAAATATTGGTATAAAAAAAGCATATTTATGTATATGCATAGAAATGGCCATTTATAAAGTCGCATGCTTTCATAGTCGTATTTAAGTTTCCTCGCGTGGACACGATCTTAAACGTAAGTACCGTCAACATTAATCATAATATACATCTTTTGAGAAATAAGTGAATGAAATATTTGCCAAAAATACAAAACATATTTTTATGACAATAAATATGTATAAAGAATATTTGCAAAACTCTACATTCTTAAAATGCCATTGTCCACTTGTGTAACTTAATTAATATTTGTTTTTGTCTCCAAATTCATTGTACAAATTGATTTAATTATTATTTTTTTGATATATTAATTTCTGATCTAATTAATTTAGTAATGGTTTCAGTTCCAGTTCCGGTTCTGGTTCTGGTATTGGTTTTCTGTTCCAGTTCCGGTTCTATAAAAAATAAAATAACGATTCCAGTTCCAGTTCCGGTTCCATAAAAAATTCAAAAACGGTTCCAGTTCCAGTTCCGGTTCTATAAAAATGAAACGGTTCCGGTTCCGGTTCCAGTTCCGGTTCCACCCGAGCCCTGATACAAATACATTTTTTTCGTTTTTCTTTTTTGTATGAATCGGACGGACGATACAACGATACTCACCATAATTTCAGTTTCTGCTTGTTTTTTTTTTTGGTTTAATTTAGATTTTTTTTTATTTGTTTAGTTTACATCATCTTTCACTTTATTTCAAATTATTCACTTCACTTATTATTAATTTCACTTTACCTTTTTTGTTGTGCAGTGAAACGCACTGTGGTGTATAGTATTAGTTTTTGTTGTATTTATTTAATCACTTTAATTCGTTTATTTCTTTGTGTTCGCGTAATTTTTTTTTGTATGGTTTCACTCATTCTATTTTCAGTTCACTTTTCTTTGGATCAATCACTTGTGATGTAGGCGGGTGGTCATTTGAAAGAAGGTGCCCGACTACCTACCACTATTCGTACTGTACCAGTGATACTCTTACTGTACCTTTTAAAGAGAACACACACTGCCAATTAAGCGGATTTAGTATCTTTTTTTGTGTTCAGAATTTGATGTGCTAATTGCAGCATAGGGGTGAAATGGCGACGACCAAGATGGCAAAATTTGGCAACGACAATTTTAGTGTTTTTTGAGAATACTTTTTTGTGAAATGTGTTTAAACTTTTTTTTGTAGATTTTGTGTACATATGTCAATTTTGTCATGTATGTACGTAAAATGTATATTTTTGTCTGGTTTTCGGCAAAAGCGGAAAACCAGGCTATTGTTCGCCCCTCGCCCTGACATGCCGGTGCAAGCCATGACAGGGATGATAACCTGGGGGTATGTTTCGAAACACAGAAAATGCTAATCAAATCTAAATACAACGTATGTTCGCAACGCTCGTCTTAATTCGATAATTTATCGACTGACGAATCTTTTGCCATCGTTTGAACATATTGATGTTTAAAAACAAACAAAAAATAAAACAAAAAGGATGTAAATAGGTGTATTCTTGCAACATTCTTCTTGTATACGAAGTTGGCACTCGTTAAGCAGAATTTTCTACCTACGTCACTTTTGTCGTCGTTTGAAGTATGTATAGGGTCATTTTAAACATACTAATGTTTGAAAACAAACAAAAACCAGTTGGGAAGTTTAGATCACATGGGAAATTTTAAAGTACGGACATTTTATAGTATGCGTTATTATGATAGTTAGGATTATCAAAATTATAGTTGGTCTAAGCCGACTATAAATACCCTCCACATATGTGTGGTTACCATTCAAAGTGGTATATAGGTCACCAGGGTATACGAATCCTGAAAATAAATACAAACTTTCAATCATTGAAGAATTTCCATTCATTTGATACCCATATTTACATATGGGTAGGTGCACCGAATTGCGATCTTTTTTTTTGGGAACCACAAGTCGTTTCGGGGGAGAACATTATTAGCATGTATTTGAGCATGAAATCAATATATATTTGACCAAAAAAAAGTATACCTGAACACGTATACAGTAAAATTCACCAGTAGATGTGTTTTATATGATAAATTTGAACATAAGTGGTCGGTTCACAGGTCATAATGTACTGATCATACCCATTTTAACGTAGATATATAAGTAATCTAAATTAGTTTCATTTATTTAGATCTTCTAGTTTTTCTGTAATCGTGATTTCAACAGACAGACGGACATCGCTAAATCGACTCAGGAGGTCATGCTGATCAAGAATATATATATACTTTTCATACCGGAGATGCTTCCTTCGGGGTGTTACAAACGGCGTACCAAACTGAAGATACCCTTTCACTCACAGGGTATAAAAATGAATTCAAATGTAAATAAATGTATTATTGCAGCTCTCTTCTTGTATACAAACAAATACGTGTCTTTTGTTGTTTGTTGAGAAAACGTGTTCGCGTCGATAATATAAAGCGAGCCTGAATCGTCTGGTTTAGCGTCTGCTGGTGCAATTTTACATTCATTGATTCTGTCACTTGTACTTGCAGTTTTAAACCAATTATTTATTTATGCATTTACAAATTTGTATATGAATTCAATTATTATAAATTCATACTGTGCATGTTTAAAGATTTTTAATAAAAATTAGTAAAAAAACAACATTTTATTTTCAGGATTTCTTTCCAAAGATATTTAAATATGTTTCTATGCAAACATACTACTTTTGAACTGAAACAACTAATATGTTTCACTGGAAACATATTTATATTCAGGCCGTTCAAAATGTTGTTTTATTTTGAACATATTTATGTTTCGGTTCAAATATTTATTTTATTTGGATGTAGAAATTATTATGTTTCCATTATAACATACTCCATTTTAAGGGGCAACATTTAAATGTTTCCGTGATATTATAATGTAAGTCAGAGCTCATTACAACACTGTTCAAGTCTCAATACAACCCTGTTTACAAATGATTTATCATTCAATTATATATTATGTACCCTGCAGTGTAACGGACTAGTTGAATACTAGTATTTGTCTAGTTCTCCGTAGATACTCAACTGACCCGAATTCGACCCCAATTTCATACAATGAACTGTAATTTTTTCAATGCTCATGTCCTACGATGTGTCAATTGTCCCCTCTTGCATTACATTTAAGTAGTTTTTAAACTAGCTTCTTGTAACCAGTCTATGCCTAATTTTTACAGTCAGTCTATAAACTAGTTCATTTAATCCCTCTCTAAACTGGTTACTATTTACCAGTTGAAACACTAGAGGTGTAATCTATTCGACGACAATTGACATAGTCAAGCGCATCAAAATCTATGTTTTCGCCGCCTAGTTCATGTGGACCGAATGGATGAAATTGCTCCTGTCAAGATAGCTTGTAAATTGAGACTTGATGGTGGACAGCGTAGGAGAGAGCGATTGGCTCGTCTTGTTATCAGCAGCCAAGCTACGGTTTAAAAGGTTTTTAAAATACGTTATTTGTTAAATTGTACAAGTCCATGGCGGAAAGAAATAAAACAAATCGCACGATGGAACCCACAATATAGTTCAAAAGAAAGATGTTTCCTTTGTTTAATTTGTATTTCATAATTTATTTTGTTTTTGACAACTTTGACACGTTCCTCTACGAACAAATTTTTGAACTGTCATTCTCTGCATCCATTTTAACTAGCTACCGAACTACAAACATGGTTACTAATATGAATACTACATATGTATGCTACTAGTTTAGATTTCACTGCAGGGTATACATAGATTTCCAAACATACATGTTAATGCCTGCAAAATTATGTTTGGGAGAGCCCTTTTTTTGCAGCGTGTACGCGTGGATATGTCCGTGAACAAAGTGTAATAATCTTATCAATGTTTCAGTCAAATAACGTCCATGTCCTAGGGTCTTGTTGCAAGACATCTACGGCGCCTGGAGTTGTTTGTCCAGAATCTGGTTGGCTCATTTGCGGAAGGTGGAAATTGGTTAAGCATAACCAGGGTTGTCATGCCTCTGAGTTGAGAAGGTAATGTCTCACACGCATTAAAAATTTTATTTTTGATTTTTATGAGATTTCAATTCTAAAAAGTGCAATATAAATTTTTGTTTATTATTTATTAATGTTTGTTAATTTATTTAATTATACACTGTCGTCGTCAAATTAGCTTAAGGTGTGTCCAGTCATTAAGCCCCGATTAAGTTAAAATATTTGTTAGTGAGATTTTTGGGAGAGTTCTTGTTGAGTGACAAAATTTATAGGATAATAAAGTTAACATAATTTCAATAATATATAAATAAAGAATAAAATATAAATAATTTGTAGATAATAAAAATAATTTAGTATAATTAATACATAACGTAAAATAACTTAAATATAATTACAATCACTTAATAAAACAAAATAACTTGAATATGTGAAAATTAAAATTTTTAAAATAATTTAATATAATTAGAATAATTTAATCAAAGATAATAAATTTAATAAAATAAATATCATAAACTTAAAATATTGATATTATATATGAAAAGATAAAATAAATTAAAAATAATAATAATATTTACAATAAAGATAAAAATATAAATAAAATAATTGGATGAATAAACATCCAATTACAAAATAAAACTTAAGTAAATAAAATTAATAAGTATTTTGTAATATAAATACTTTTAAAATTATCTATAAATTATAAAAAAAATATAATAAAAAAATAAAATACATTAAATCTAATAGAAATTAGCAATTCGTATTTTGAAGGATACACATTTTTTGTGAGTGTATACCATGAATGCTAACGAAGGCCAGATTAATAACCCCGATTAAGATCGAGGGGAGCAGGTAGAAGAGGGTAACGCTGCCGATGCGGCCTCCTTATTCATAAGGTAGACGTCCAATGGTGACACATTCCCCTAAAATAGCAGCGGTGTTTGTCGGCTACGATCGGTGGAGGGGACAAGAATACTCGAACTCCGGAGACGATCCAAAATCGATCTCGCAGCGTCTGACCCAATTCGATTTTCCCCCTGACGTTTCAAATCCCCCTCCGAACGATGTTGATCTCCTAGGCGCTGCAAGTTTACGCGAAGATAGGCATTCAGTTTTGGAGAAAGATACACAAGCCCAACCTTATGAATCCCTACCAACCGAGTGGCGATCGGCCGGGAATGCTGCGATTGCGCAAGCTAATGAGAGCTACCGGGAATCAATTAAAAATGACATGTAGGAGATGAAGGGCATGCAAACCATGGTGAAGGAAAGTTTCTTAAATTTTATGCGTCAAATAAATGACTTCCTGAAACCCCTTTGTGTGACGCAAAAGTCCTAGTCCTAGTTCCGTGGCTACAAACGAGACCGCTTCCGCTAAACATACAGAAGTCCCTAGACCAAATTAAAATAAGGGAAAAACTGTTTTGGAAAACAACAATGATTTATTGAATACTCCCCTATATTACAATGCTCGTATTCAGAACCAAAATCTTAATAATAATACTATTCATAATAATAATAACGGCCAACTACCGTGGGATCAGCCTACTCAATATCGCATACAAGGTTCTATCGAGCGTATTATGTGAAAGACTGAAGCCCATCGTCAACAGACTGATTGGACCTTATCAGTGCGGCTTCAGACCTGGAAAGTCCACCATAGACCAGATTTTCACATTGCGTCTAATCCAGGAAAAGACCCTAGAAAAACAGATCGACACCTACCACCTATTAATAATAATAATAATAATAGTTTTGCACTACAGTCCTATAAGGACTTAAGCCGAGCTCTTATTTCTATTTTCTATATTTAAGGTATTTTATTGGTTTAAAATTTTTTTTTTTATTATTTATAGGTAATTTTAAAAGTATTTATATTACAAAATACTTATTAATTTTATTTACTTAAGTTTTATTTTGTTTTCTTTAAGTGTAATTATTTTATTATGAAGTTTTATTGTTTTACTATAAATGTTTATTTATAATTATTTTATTTATATTTTTATCTTTATTGTAAATATTATTATTATTTTTAATTTATTTTATCTTTTCATATATACTATCAATATTTTAAGTTTATGATATTTATTTTATTAAATTTCTATATTTATTATCTTTGATTAAATTATTCTAGTTATATTAAATTATTTTAAAAATTTTAATTTTCACATATTTAAGTTATTTTGTTTTATTAAGTGATTGTAATAATATTTAAGTTATTTTACGTTGTGTATTAATTATACTAAATTATTTTTATTATCTACAAATTATTTATATTTTATTCTTTATTTATATATTATTGAAATTATGTTAACTTTATTATCCTATAAATTTTGTCACTCAAAAAGAACTCTCCCAAAAATCTCACTAACAAATATTTTAACTTAAACGGGGCTTAATGACTGGACACACCTTAAGCTAATTTGACGACGACAGTGTATAATTAAATAAATTAACAAAAATTAATAAATAATAAACAAAAATTTATATTGCACTTTTTAGAATTGAAATCTCATCAAAATCAAAATTAAAATTTTTAATGTGTGTGAGACATTACCTTCGCAACTCGGAAGCATGGCAACCCTGGTTATGCTTAACCAATTTCTACCTTCCGCAAAAGAGCCAACCAGATTCTGGACAAATAACTCCAGGCTTCGTAGATGTCTTGCAACAACACCCTGGGACATGGACGTTATTTGACGTGCACACTGGACTGAAACATTGACAAGATTATTACACTTTATTCACGGACATATCCACGCGTACACGCTGCAAAAAAAGGGCTCTCCCAAACATAATTTTGCAAGCATTAACATGTATGTTTCGAATTCTATGTATATATAATATATAATTGAATGATAAATCATTTGTAAACAGGGTTGTATTGAGACTTGAACAGTGTTGTAATGAGCTATGACTTACATTATAATATCCCGGAAACATTTAAATGTTGCCCTTTAAAATGGAGTATGTTATAATGGAAACATAATAATTTCTACATCCAAATAAAATAAATATTAGAACCGAAACATAAATATTTTCAAAATAAAACAATATTTTGAACGACCTGAATATAAATATGTTTCCAGTGAAACATATTAGTTGTTTCAGTTCAAAAGTAGTATGTTTGCATAGAAACATATTTAAATATTTTTGGAAAGAAATCCTGAAAATAAAATAAAAATAAAATGTTGTTTTTTTATTAATTTTTATTAAAAATCTTTAAACATGCACAGTATGAATTTATAATAATTAAATTCATACACAAATTTGTAAATGCATAAATAAATAATTGGTTTAAAACTGCAAGAGGAAGTGACAGAATCAATGAATGTACAATTGCACCAGCAGACGCTAAACCAGACGATCCAGGATCGCTTTATATTTGGTACAGTTACAGTTGGTCTGAGTACAGCACATAGGGTAGGCAAGGAATTCTCTGATTGAAAAATCTGTTTGAAAATCGAAACACAGATTATTATTTGTGGTTTTTTCACATTAGTTTCGGAAATTTTATACTGCACTATATTATACTCTGTTACTATTTGTACTTTTTGTAACACAATTACTATATTTATTTAATTTACAAATAACTAAATTATAACCGACGCGAACACGTTTTCTCAACGAACAACAAAAGACCCGTATTTGTTTGTATACAAGAAGAGAGCTGCAATAATACATTAATTCTTTTTTTTTGTTTGTTTTCAAACATCAGTATGTTTAAAATGACCCCATACATACTTCAAACGACGACAAAAGTGACGTAGGTAGAAAATTCAGCTTAACGAGTGCCAACTTCGTATACAAGAAGAATGTTGCAAGAATACACTTATTTACATCCTTTTTGTTTTCTTTTTTGTTTGTTTTTAAACATCAATATGTTCAAACGATGGCAAAGATGGCGTAGATAGAAAATGCTACACAACGTTGCCAACTTCGTCAGTCGATAAATTATCGAATTAAGACGAGCTTTGCGAACATACGTTGTTTTTAGATTTTATTAGCATTTTCTGTGTTTCGAAACATAGTTTTAACCAAGTAAATTGCCAAGAAATATTTTATACAAATGCAATTAAAACTTTATGTTGGTATTGTAACATATGTATATTTGACAGTTTCTGCTGGACAATATAATAATGTTTACACCTGAACAAAAATAAATTCAATTTCGATTATAATTTAAAATAATGTATGGTAATTTCGTATTACTTTTTAATTACATTCAAACAAATCTTTTCGATCCGTGTACACTTAGAGAACTGATCTCACAAACAATTATAAAAAATTAGCAAACATTACTTTCAGAGACTGAATTTACTAAACTTTTACTTTAATAACAAAACAAAACTAATTTTCTCGATCGTTTGTTTCTTTCAACATCCCCTTGGTTTGGTGCAATTAAAAATGAGGTTGAATTCTTCATTCAAGTCATCAAATAGCAAGGAGATGCGGAAAGAAACTCGATCGAGTCCTCTATTTATATTTTGGGCGCCATATTGTTACAAACCCCCAGGTTATCATCCCTGTCATGGCTTGCACCGGCATGACTGGGCGAGTTTTCCGCTTCCGCCGAAAACCATACAAAAATATACATTTTTTTTGTATACAAAATTCACATATGTACACAAAATCTTCAAAAAAAAAGTTTAAACACATTTCAAAAAAAGTATTCTCAAAAAACACTAAAATTGTCGTTGCCAAATTTTAATCATCGCCATTTCACCCCTATGCTGCAATTAGCACATAAAATTCTGAACACAAAAAAAGATACTAAATCCGCTTAAGAAAATACGCGGATATTTGCGGACTATTTCCGTATTGGCAGTGTGTGTTCCCTTTAAAAGGTACAGTAAGAGTATCACTGGTACAGTACGAATAGTGGTAGGTAGTCGGGTACCTTCTTTCAAATGACCACCCGCCTACATCACAAGTGATTGATCCATAGAAAAGTGAACTGAAAATAGAATGAGTGAAAACATACAAAAAAAAAATTACGCGAACACAAAGAAATAAACGAATTAAAGTGATTAAATAAATACAAAAAAAACTAATACTATACACCACAGTGCGTTTCACAGCACAACAAAAAAAGGTAAAGTGAAATTAATAATAAGTGAAGTGAATAATTTGAAATAAAGTGAAAGATGATGTAAACTAAACAAATAAAAAAAAATCTAAATTAAACAAAAAAAAAAAAAACAAGCAGAAACTGAAATTATGGTGAGTATCGTTGTATCGTCCGTCCGATTCATACACAAAGAAAAACGAAAAAAATGTATTTGTATCAGGGCTCGGGTGGAACCGGAACTGGAACCGGACCGGAACCGTTTCATTTTTATAGAATCGGAACTGGAACCATTACTAAATTAATTAGATTATAAATTAATATATCAAAAAAAAAATAATTAAATAAATTTGGACAATGAATTTGGAGACAGAAACAAATATTAATTAAGTTACACAAGTGGACAATGGCATTTTAAAAATGTAGAGTTTTGCAAATTTTCTTTAAACATATTTATATTCTTAAAAATAGGTTTTGTATTTTTGACAAATATGTCATTCACTTATTTCTCAAAAGCTGTATATTATGATTAATGTTGACGGTACTTACGTTTAAGATCGTTTCCACGCTAGGAACCTTAAATACGACTATGAAACCATGCGACTACCATGCATATACATACATATGCTTTTTGTATACCAATATTTTTTTTTAGTTTAAAAAATACATGTAGGAATGAGACCCACGACGTTTGAATACAAACACAAATTATTTTCTGTTTTATATAAAAGTTTATTTAGCCCCTTATCATCCCAGGTAGGAATATCCAGGCTGCAACAAAAGTGCATATGCTTTTTTTATACCAATATTTTTTTTTGTTTAAAAAATACATGTAGGAATGAGACCCACGACATTTGAATACAAACACAAATTATTTTCTGTTTTATATAAAAGTTTATTTAGCCCCTTATCATCCCAGGTAGGAATATCCAGGCTGCAACAAAACTGCGTGCCTTGTTACAAGCTTGACTACATAGGCTTGGTATATCGGGCCAGACACAAAGCTAGCACAATCATTAGTCACAAACAGTGTTCTCATTCTACTCCGACCGGAGTAGATCCACTCCATTTTATTATTATTTTTAAAATTTACTCCTCTACTCCGGTAGTAGCATTTTCTACTCCTTTCTCATAATTGTCTACTCCTTTTTACTGAAATGTACTCCCTTTTATAAAATTGATTACTTATTTTTAATTTATGAGAAAAATTTCATAGCGCTCCATAGAAAATGTTTTTCTAATAAGTGTGATCGATTATTTGTAAAATTACTGTTATCTTTTTTTCCCTGGTCGTCAAATTGTAGATGTTTAAATTATATATAAATTTGTATCAAGTTTATTAATATAAATTTTGAAAAGAACATGTATTTCATTGTCAACAGACTGATTGGACCTTATCAGTGCGGCTTCAGACCAGGAAAGTCTACCATAGACCAGATTATCACATTGCGCCTAATCCAGGAAAAGACCCTAGAAAAACAGATCGACACCTACTCACCTATTAATAATAATACTTAATAGTTTTGCACTACAGTCCTATAAGGACTTAGGCCGAGATCTCTCACCATTTTGAGCTGTGCGTGTTATATTTGTACTCAAAGTGGTGGGACCTACAGTTTATTGCCGAATCCGAACGGCGAGAGCTTTTTCATAGGCAATGTTTTACTCTCGTAGGTTTTCCATTTACTGCCGAGAGGTAGAGCGGTATAGAAAAATGTTTCAATGAAAAGATGTTGTTAACCCCAGTCTATTCTTGAACCGGGGACCTTTCGGCTCGCAGTCCAACGCGGCTACCACCAATTAGTCGACTATAAAGCCGCCTTTGACACCCCGATAAGGGAAAGATTATACGCCGCAGTGTCTGAGTTCGGTATACCTGCGAAACTTATAAGGCTTTGTAGGATGACCCTGAGCTCGGATAGGAAAATACCTCTCCGAGCCATTTCATACTGAACGAGGTTTCAGACAGGGTGACTCCCTATCGCGCGACTTTTTTAACTTATTGATGGAGAAAATAGTTCGAGCTGACAAACTCCGTCAAATCGGCACTATCCTCAACAAAAGTGTCATGCTGCTCGCATATGTCGACGATATTGATATCATTGGCAGGAGCACACGAGCAGTCAGCGCAGCATTCTCCAGATTGGAGAAAGAGTCGCGTCGAATGGGTCTAGCGGTGAACGAGGACAAGACGAAGTTCCTTGTGTCAACAAGCAAAAAAGAGTCCGTGCGTCTTGGACAAAAAGCTGATTTTGACACCCACAAGTTCGACATTGTGAAGGACTTCGTCTATCTGGGATCCAGCGTAAACAGCAACAACGACGTCAGCCTGGAGATCAAACGGAGAATAACTCTTGCCAACAGGTGCTACTTTGGGCTCATTAGGCAATTGACAAGCAGAGCCCTCTCTCGCCGTACAAAAATAACGCTCTACAAGTCACTCATCATGCTCGTACTACTTTATGGTGCAGAAACATGGACGCTGGCCTACACCGATGAGAGAGTTCTGGGAGCGTTCGAGGGAAAGATTCTCCGTAAAATCTTTGGCCCTATCTGCTTTGCTAACGAGTATCGAATCAGGATGAACCACGAGCTGTATGAGTTATTCGACGACATTGACAAAGTCAAGCGCATCAAGATCCAGCGGCTTCGCTGGCTAGGTCATGTCGAACGAATGGATGAAAGCACTCCAGCCAAGAAGGTGCTTGAATCGAAACTCGAAGGTGGACAGCGTAGAAGAGGGCGTCCTAATCTGCGTTGGAAAGACCAAGTTGAGGACGCTTGGTATTTCTAACTGGCGTCAGCGCGCGCAAAGCAGATCCGACTGGCGCGGCTTCATCTCAGCGGCCAAAACCGACCCACGGTTGTAAGGGCCATTTAAGTAAGTAAGTTAGTAATAATAATGCTTATAATTCTAATGTTCCTAATAATAACTTTTTAAATAAACCAAATAACAACCTTATAGCGAGTTGAGTAAGTAACCATGTACAAACTCACGAATACGGAAATCGTGTTGAAAATTTAGAAGGGCGTCAAGGACGCGAACCAAATGGCGTACGATTTGATCGAAGCTGAGTTGGAAATCGAAGTCCGGCGCGACTAAGAGCGACCCAACACCCTTTCGTGAGGGGTGCTATAGATCGTGATCCGAGACGGGGCAATGCAAGTGGCGGCGAACACGGTGCAATGGCGAGCGAGACAGGATGTCAGTTAAAGATTTCCTGTTTCGAATGGAATTCTTCAAAAGGCAACACGCGGTCCCATGGCAATTTGTTTTGCGAGACATACATCGGCTGATGGGTGGGCGTGCCCAAGAATCGTATTGGCTGTTCGTTAAAACAAGCGGAGACTTGTATTGGCCGACACTGCGAATGGCGTTACTATTGCAGTTCAAATCCAACCGAAGCGATTTTGAAGTAATGCGTGATCTCTTCGAGCGGAGGCAGCAACCAACCGAATCTATCAATGCCTATTTTCATGCCATGCGAGCGTTGTGATCACTATTGGACGAACCAATACCGGAGACGAAATCTTCGTGAAAATTTAGCACGATATGTGTACCCGATGGCGATTTATAGCGTGGAGCAGATGAGTGTTTAGAAGGGGAAATATGTTTCCCGAGGCGTGATAACCGAACGTTCGCACCAAAAACAACAGCAGCTACAACAACAACAGCAACAAAATCAGCCACAACGGCATCGTCAACACCAGCATCAGCTACAAACGCATCAATTACATCAGCAATAAGAAAATCAGCAACAACAAAATCATCAGCAATAAAATCAGTGGAGGTTGTAAAACAGACGCCACAAACGAATACAGAACCTGTAAATAAAAAAATATGACGGCGTTACACCGTTATTTGATATACAACCCTATGAAGGACGATATGCGAAATATCACGAAGCCCGGCGACGAATTTTTGGTGAACATCAACTCGGAGGCATGCGTGTAATATCCAGAAAAATTCAGAAAGCGCGCGAGATGTACCAACGTCGCAAATCAGTTCGTCGAATGGTCCAAGAAGTTCCGCCGAGATAGAAGAGCTCGGGAAAAATTTAAGTGGCCTGTTAGACACCGGAGCCTCCTTAAGCTTATTTGGTGAAGGATACCGCGAGTTACTGAACGAGTTGCGCGTCAATCATAACGATTATTGGTCGCGCGTTAAAACAGCAGGTGGACGGACGCAGAACGTATTCGGTAGAGTAACTGCACTTGTAAAATATAAAGAAAAGGTACGTGAAATTACATTTTACTTATGTCCGACGTTGGAACAGACGGTCTACTTAGGCATCGACTTCTGGCGGAAGTTCGAGTTGGCACCGAACGACACTGGTGAGGAAGCCCGATAAAAACCGCTTCTGTTTGGACGCGAGCAAGCTGAAAGCAAGGAAGGTCAAAGATGGGTATCCGACACAGTCTTCATCAGCAGCGTCGATCTTAAATACGCGTTTTGGCAGATTGAACTCGATGACAGCAGCAAGGAGTATACGGTCTTTACGTTACCCGGTCGACTCTTATACCACTTCGCTGTAATGCCGTTCGTTCTCTGATGGACAAAGTTGTCCCGCAAAAACTGAAGGGTAACGTTTTTGTGTACTTGGACGACCTGCTCATAATTGCCCAGGATTTCAAGACGCACGAGCAGGTGTTGAAGGAAGTGGCTGAGTGTCTGAAAAAGGCAAAATTAACAATCGGTCTTCAAAAATCTATATTTTGTTTTAAGGAATTGCGCTACCTTGGATTCATCATTGACGGAGGAGTCTTAAAAACCGATCCAGACAAGGTAATGGCAATTAAAAACATACCTGTTCCGAGATCTGCAAGACAAGTTCGCAGTTTTTTGGGTACTGCGGGTTGGTACCGTAGTTTCGTGAAGAACTTTGCAGCGATGGCAGCGCCGCTGAGTGATAACAAGCGATTGGTTTAAAAACAAGAACAAAAATCGACGAAATTAACCACAGCACAACATGACAAATAATATTGTTACAAAAATTCAGTCTACGGAAAAATGATCTACGAGTTCGTATCTCTGGATTGTGTACAAAATAAAAACACTCTTATGTTTGGTTGAAATTATAACAAATAACTCTATTAATTCACTTTAATAAACGACTTTACTAACAACAAATTCTAACAACTGCTGAATGTCTACTTTTTAACTTGACATTGTTCTCACACGAGACGTACTCGACAACTTAACAATCACTACTGAAGTGCTCAGTTGCGGCGCCCTTATATACTGCATGCATCAGTTTGTCATTTTTTGACAAGTTTCGACATGTTTCGAGAATCTTCTACTCGTTTCGTCAATGGCGCATGTGTTTAATATACTAATATGCCATGTATTTCTCGTGCATTGCTTAGTGCGCTGAATGATCTTCCGTCTCTTTCTAACACATTTCTTAGTGCGCTGAATTGTTTTGCGTCTCATTTATTTTGTTGATTGCTTGCACTTTGAGGCAAATTAACGTTCGCAATGTGATCCAGCGTTGTATTGATTAATCTTACCGCGATGGGTTTTATTTTTGCGGATATACATTGCTTGCATCTGTAGGCGACTGCCTTATGATATCCGACCCAATAGAAATGGTTCCTGATTTCTTCAATTTTTTTATTAACGCTCAAGTGATCTCCATTGGATCCACAATGGCATTTCTGTACAATCGCTTTTATTTTGACAACAATAATCAAATTTCGTGCAGATCTAACATGTCCACTTTCCCACATACGGTACACACAACCATTTTGAAGCTTCAGACTTTTTCACTTCGCCCAGTAAGCCCTGCTTATTGGACTGTTGGATGCTATGTATTTTTGTAATGGGTCTCTTTGTTGTTCCTTGAACGTCCTAATCTATCTCTATTGATCATCTAGCACGGCACCCAATCAACGAATGTGAAATATGTTCGTTTTTTCGTCTTCTCTCGTACTAAGACATTATTATTGTGGATTGCTTGAACTATGGGGAAAATTACCTCTTTTCGTAACAATGTATATATATATATATATATATATATATATATATATATATATATATAGATATATATATATATATATATATATATTCTTTTTCAAAATAATAAAAAAAATAAAAAAAACTAAAACCGAAGTCAGGTGGAAAGTTTTTATATATATATATATATATATATATATATATATATATATATATATATATATATATATATATATATATATATGTATATATATATATAAATATATATATATATATATATATATATATATATATATATATATATATATTCTTTTTCAAAATAATAAAAAAAATAAAACCGAAGTCAGGTGGAAAGTTTAAATAACATGTATGTGTATGGAATAATTTGGTATGTTAAGGTGGGGAAGGTAGATTAAGTTAGGACATAAGTGTTTATAATTATATATATAATAGATATGAATAATTATTTTTGTTTTAGTGACATTATGAGTAAGATCCTTATGCTGGTCCTGGTGTTGGCAGCAGCTGAAGCAGTCAACATCACGCAGACGCCGATGAACGAGACAAGAATATTTTTTGAGAAAACTACTGAGGCATTTTTATAGTGACGAATGGACAGAGATATCTAAGTTCAAACCACTGCAGATGAGAAATATAACGAAAAAATATATAGAAGCAGCCATTGAATTGTGGAGGAAAATTAGTGCAAGCGCACTAGAAATGAATTTCGGAAGATCGTGTGAAGCGGCAATGCAAGAAACAACGTCGATAATGAGGACATTGCATAAGAATAAGAGCGTTATTAAAAGAACAATTAAAAAGAATCACCAGAAGAGGTCTCTACGTTTCGTAGGTGAGGGCTTTAATTGGGCTTTCGGCGTAATGGGCAACGGTGATCGAGAAAAGATATACAAGCAGCTGATGGACTTTGAAAACCGAGAGACCGAAAACCGAAACGTCATGAGGAAACAGGTGACGGTGATGACATCAAATTTTGGAAAACTGTTAGCGCCTTTGCTGGAGTCTCTAATAGAGGTGGAAGAACTATAGAGACACTGAACAACACCATACAACAAAAGCAGAAGATAAATAGAGATATAGATAACAAGCTCAACCGAGTACAATTTATGTTACATTTGTTGGAAATACCGTCAACCATAAATGCGAATTTAATGGAGATTCAGGGCAACAATCAATATAAATGGCAATAATTGACGATCTCAATTGGAACTATATGCAATGTTGGCCCGTCTCTTTTTAAGGGGCGAATAGGTTTATTCAACAGACATTTGATATGCATCATTTGTCAACGATACGAGTTTTCCCGGACGGGGATAGTCATAATTAAGACACCACTGCTGTCTGATGTGTTATTTGCATTGTACAGGATTTATCCGGCCCCATTAACATAAATGAGGAATAGGACTCGCTGGTTAAGACAAAGTATGACTACATATCGGAGACGGAGGACCGGAGTAGGTTCATACGTTTAACGCACGAGAATCATTTAAGATGTGTTACGGTAAGCCAAGAGACGGACAAGGAGATAACGCTATGTAGACGTCCGGGAACGATTATAACGAGCAGCAACGCACTTTATGAGATCACGTTGATGCAACACAGAAGAGATAGAGTGGGTCGAAAAAAATGTTTCAAAGTCCGCCCCTAAAATGAAAGCTTTCCTCGTATATGCTCTGAGCCACTGCGTATCCACTTTCGCAGTTAAAAACTCCCGAATTCAATATTTGCGGATAAACATCCGCATCCAACTCTATAAACATTGGGTCGGAAGCCGTAACTTTTGCGTCGGCAAGCATCATGTGAGTAAATCGGCTCAAAAGGGCTTCTTCAACGTCACGCTCGTACGGCTTCCTAGGCAACTCGGTTGACACTAGTGCGTTAATGTCGCATCAAAATGGGTCGTCAAACCGAGGACCCACTACCACCTTACAAATTTTCAAATTATCTAGGCGACATTTCTAGGAGTTACTTGGAAAACTTTTTGTTGCTCCAGCTGGTGCTGTTTTGCCATGTGCGGTTGCCATCGGTGCGGCTGCCATTGCTCGTGCTGGCATCGTTGTCGTTCTTGATCGCTTCTTGATGGGGCGCTTACTATTAGATCGCATTTTGGCACCGTTGTTGTTGGGGCGCTTGCCATTCGAGCGCTTGGAGTTGACACCGCTGTTGTTGGCACCACTGCTGACGTGTTTGTTGTTTGGGGCCATGGCTACTGAAAAATAAGGGTGGGTCAAATTGTATATTGCCATGGCGATATAAATGGGTGTTTAATGGGTGGGTAGGACTAATACTTTTGTAATGGGTCTTGTAGTAGTCTCTTTGGCCGTTCGAATATCGACGACTCTGGTTCGTGAGTCTGAACCTTGCATTTTTACTACACGCCCTAGGGTCCACTCGTTTGGGGGTAAATTCTCGTGTCGAATAACATCGAGATCATTTACTTCTACGCATTTCTGGGGGTTTTTCCATTTATAGCGTATATGTAATTCTTTAAGATATTCATCTTTCCATCTGTTACAGAAATGGTGATGTAATATCTTCAGCTTCTGCCAACGATTTACAACATCGCAAGCAAAGTCGAAATCTCTTCGAACGTAAATCTTTGACTTGCAGATCTCTTTTTTTAAATCTGTCTTGATACTTTTAACGCCGGCTTCCCAGAGTCCACCCATGTGTGGAGCTCCGGGTGGATTAAAATGCCAGGTTAGTTATTGATGACTGTGGGTCGCTATTATTTGGGTCTGCAGTGTCTTTATAAAATCTTGCCGATCTTTCTTCAGCATTTGTGCTGCTCCGACAAAATTAGTTCCGTTGTCGGAGTAAATGGCAGCAGGACATCCGCGTCTCGACAAAATTGGGAAAAAGCCGCTAAATAGGCTTGGGTCGTAAGATCACTGGCTGGTTCAAGATGAACCGCTTTTGTTGGAAAGCAAACAAACACGCACACATAGCCTTTTGTAAGCAAACAGGCTAGTCCGGTGTAATTTTTGATTTCAACGGGTCCTGCGAAATCTACACATTTGTTTGTGAATGGGCGCGTGAGTGTGGTGCGCTCTGGAGGCAATGCAGCCATTATTTGTGTTAGTTGTTTCTTTTTGTGGAACACACAAATTTTGCAATTATTGATCGTAGTTTTGATCATGATGTTGAGCTTATTAATCCAAAATTCAGCTCGTATTAGCCTTTAAACTAATTGGTTACCACCGTGTAGGGTCACAATATGGGTCATATGTGTGAAGAGTTTAGCAAGTCTACAATGCTACGCTAAAATTATTGGGTGGCGTTTATTATATGTAAGGGTCGGTGACATTGCTAATCTACCATGTGCTATTAATAGACCTTTACTGTCTTTAAATGGGTTTAGGGTTAGTAGTGAACTTTTGGACGAAATTTGGGTTTTATTCGTCAAAGCGATATATTCATCAGAAAAACACATTTTCTGACTCACTACTATGAGTCTTTCTTTTACCATCTTAATTTCTTCGGGTACTATTTCAATAGTTAAGTGTGTCATTTGAGTACGACGAGATGGTAAAGAATTTCTCACGAATCTTAGAACGTATGCTAAGACTCTTAATGCTTTTGGAAGTGTGGAAAATCGTTCCAACACATCCTCTTGGGTCGTGATCGCAAATGTTTTAATTGGTTTAAGATCAAGGGTCGTGTCGATTGGGTCAGTGGACATTGGCCATTCATTTGTTACGCACCTTAGCCAACTTTGACCGTTCCACCAGAGTTCATGTTCTGCCAGTTCTAGCACAGAACAACCGCGGTTTGCTACGTCCGCCGGGTTTTCGTGTGAATCGACATGTTGCCAATTTTCATCACCAACGCTTTCTGTAATGGTCGAAATGCGGTTGGCTACAAAAGTGGTCCAAGTGCAGGGCGGTTTTGTGAGCCTGGCTAAGACAATAGTCGAGTCTGTCCAGAAGTACGTATTGTACTGGGTCACTCTCAAATGATCACTCTTGTCGAGCCATACCTGTTGCATAATTATTTTGGCGGCCTCTATAATTGGCGCTAAGCAACCAGCAGGGTCAAACAGCTTCGCAATAGAAGACAAAATTTCGCGTTTTGCGTATGCACCTTTTAGTTCGATGAGTGGAACTTGAAAAAAGATTTTTTTTTTAGATTCCATCGAATGCCTAGGGTCTTTGCATTACCTTGACATTGCTCAGATAAATTGAGAAAATCTTTTAGCAGCAAGTGTTCTTGTGGTAGATTTTCCAATATTTCGGGTGCGTTCGCAATCCATTTGCTCAACGAAAATCCTGCTGATTTTAAAGCAGCGTTTAGCTCATCTCGAGCATTAATAGCACATTCAATTTCAAGAGTGCCTGCCAGAACATCATCTACGTACATGCACTTTCGTAGCATAAACGAAGCCTGTGGGTGGATCTCATGTACGTGAAAAGTTGCAAGATTTAGCTGGCGAATGAGTCACTTTTCTCATATGATCAAGTTGCAAATATTCGGAAATTGCTTGGTTATATTCTGCTTTAATAGCGGGTCTTTTGAGTAATGGCTTTTCATTTCTCAAATATTGCGCCATTGCAATATGTCTTGATAGTCCAAGATCAATGCAATTTGGGTCTTAAAATGGCAGGGTGACTACATAACCGGCTGAGGGTTCTTGTCGTAATGTCTGTATGAAATTGTTTTCACAATTCATATTTGCATTTGAGAGGGTCGTGGATTTTAGTACTTCTTCAATTTCCCAGAAACGAGTCAATAAAGTATCGAGGGTCACTTTATTAAAATATGTAACAATACTGTTGGGTCTTGACTCAGGAATTGGCTCAGAAAATATCCAGCCGAATTCAGTTTTTTGCGCCAACAAAGATTCTACAATGTTGTGCTGAACACCGTTACGTATAATTTGTGGGTATAGATCACATCCTATGATCATATCCACGGGTCGGGTTTTATAAAACTGGCCAACTGTATACCATTTAAATTTCCAAAGGTCGATTTGATATGATGCCAAGTCACTTGTGAGGGTCTTAAGTACAAGTGCTTGCGTTTTGACTCTAAAATTCGGATTAATCGGTGAATGCAATGGACACGATTTGAACGGGGTGCAACTGTTTGGTTGAGTCCTGTTACCTGAGCGCCTACGGCGTTAGTTGGAAGTCCTATCCGCTTCCTCAACTGCTCCGTGATAAAAGTCGCTTCTGATCCAGAGTCGATTAGAGCGCGCGTCAGGAACATTTCGCCTTCGTGTTCAATGTTGAGCGTTGCTGTTCCAAGAAGTAAGCTCTTCATCGCAAAACGGGTCTCTTCGATGTTTTAGTTGGGTCTTGAGTCAGTAGACTGTATAAGAGTCGTGAAAGCTTGCCGCTGTGAAGTTGACGACTGATCAGATTTAAATGCAGCTGCACTTGTGCTTGGGCAGTCTTTTGGGTCTGCTTTCGGGTCTAGCGATGCTAAATGTAAAAGCAAATGATGCTTCTTGCTACAAAAGCGACATTTATATCTGCTATTACAGTCCCTTATGCTGTGACATACTGCTAAACAATTAAAACAGCACTAAAATCTTTTCACAGCATCGTGTCTATCCTATACTTTCATGGATATGAATCTGGGGCACTCACGAAGAGTGTGCTTACCATTGCAAATTCTGCAAATGGCACCATCAACTTCCTATTTTGATGGTTCCTGGCTCTAAAAATCAGATCTTGGCATTTTTGATGCAAGTGGATTTTGTAAAACATTGGTGTGAAAAGAATTCACAGGTTTGTCTCACCAAGTTTTGGGTCCAGCATTACTGGAAACTGTCTGTTGACTAGTAGTCGAAGACTTAATGTCGCCAACAGATTCAAGGGTTTTGTATGTTTGGGTCAAAAATTTTTGCAAAATTCTCCATTCAGGAATTTCTGAACTATCTGCTAGAGATC
Source organism: Dryomyza anilis (assembly GCA_951804985.1). Classification (NCBI taxonomy): domain Eukaryota; kingdom Metazoa; phylum Arthropoda; class Insecta; order Diptera; family Dryomyzidae; genus Dryomyza; species Dryomyza anilis. The sequence continues at coordinate 32,178,999 of OX638130.1, read as the reverse complement.
TTTCAAATATCTCTAGCGTGTTTTTGGAGAGACGGGTCGAACACAGATAAACTAGAATTTGACTCCAGTTATCCAACATTTGCAGGATCGTAATACAGTTGTTGATTGTCCGTTGTAACTTTTTAATAGAGCTACCGGGCCCAGACGTAACTGGTGGCAATTTAAATAGCGTCTTGAGTTGAGCATTTACATGCATTCTTTTATTCTCGCATTGTTCAACGAGATTACTCCATGCCAGTATAAAACCATCATTGGTAAGAGGAGCATTTTTAACAATGTCTCTTGCTTCGCCTCGGGTCTTTTGATTAAGATTTTTCCACAATGCTTAATCTGGCGTTGTTTATGTAGAGAGCAGAAAACATATTCCTAAAAGTGGAACAGGTGACGTAGTCATCATCAAAATTATCCGTGTCACATGAATTGAGGGGTGCATATTGAATAGAGGGTGCATATTGAATTGGGGTCGTTTCTTCTCTTGCCTTAGGAGTTTCTACCGGTTGCTTCAGGGTCTCAATTATTTCTGAAAGGGAAGAAATACAGCGTATATATACGTTATATCCTTTAGTATATTTATCATTCAGCTTCTTTTGGTCCACATCGGGACTGTCGGGTTCACTTCGTATAGTATTATACGAAATTTGGAAATTATCCCACAGAAAAGTAAGCTGCTTCCGATGATACTCTAAGGCAAGAGGTACTTAATCTTGGGTAGGGGTCTCGCAAATAGTTTGCTCAAATTCAATAATGTCGTTTCCGAATTGAATAAATGCTGTCAGAGCCGCCAACTTTTTTATTGGGGTTGGGTTTAAATAATATTCAATTTAAATAACTTGAGAAATTCTCAAAAAATTCAATAATAAAATGTTGGGTATGGATGGCTTAGTTAAAAAAAAAATAATTAATAACGAGTCGCAATACTTTTTCAGAAAATAAATCTGATAAAATTTACAAAAATTTATAAGCAATTTTTATATGGCGTCAATGTTATAAATCTTCAAAAATATTTTTGATTTTCACGGGTTGTATTATATTTTCAGAAAAAATCTAAAAAAAAATTAAAAAAAAAACTTTTTATTAAAATAAATAAAATTATTTTTGGGTGTGTATGGGTTAACAGCAATTATTATTGCCAACGAAACGTATTGCAAAACTTTGTTTTTTTGATAAAATTTCAACAAACTTTGAAAATTTTATTTTTGGGTCACAATGGGTTAACTTTAAAATTTTACTTAGTGGTAAACCGGGTCGCAAATAAAATTTAATAGCGCAGTAAAGCTTTTTGGTTCGCAATTTGTTAAAAATCAAAAATATTTTTTATAAAAATTCGATAAAAGAATTAATTTTGGAAATAAAATTCTAAAACTTTATTTTAAAATTCTTAAACTTTATTTGAAAAATCAATTAAATGATTTTGGATCGCTGTGGGTTAAGCTTCAAAAAATATTTTTGATAAAAAACGGGTCGGGTAATTTTTTATAATAGTTTTTTTTATAAAAAATTGTTAAATATCATTCAAAATGTTTTTTGGGTCTAAAAGGTGTGTTAAATATTAAATGTGAGTTAAATGTGAGTTAAATATTGCTCAAATGGTTAAAACTATGTTTGGAAACACAGAAAATGCCAATCAAATCTAAATACAACGTATGTTCGCAACGCTCGTCTTAATTCGATAATTTATCGACTGACGAAGTTGGCAACGATGTGCAGCATTTTCTACCTACGTCATCTTTTGCCATCGTTTGAACATATTGACGATTAAAAACAAACAAAAAAGAAATTGGATTTAAATAAATGTATTCTTGCAACATTCTTCTTGTATACGAAGTTGGCACTCGTTGATCAGAATTTTCTACCTACGTCTCTTTTTTCGTCGTTTGAAGTATGTATAGGGTCATTTTAAACATACTGATGATTCTAAACAAACAAAAATGAATTAAAATGTAAATAAAGGTATTCTTGCAGCTCTCTTCTTGTATACAAAGGTGATCGGCATTTTCTGCGTACGTGTATTTTGTTGTTCGTTGAGAAAACGTGTTCGCGTCGGTAATAATTTTGCTATTTGTAAATTAAATAAATATATAAATTGTGTTACAAAAATTACAAATAGTAACAGAGTTTAATATAGTGCAGTATAAAATTTCTGAAACTAATGTGAAAAAACCACAAATAAAAAACAGTGTTTCGATTTTCAAACAGAATTTGTCATGTTTTTTTACCAAAGCCTCCGTGAATTCCTTGCCTACCCTATGTGCTGTACTGAGACCAACTGCAACTGTACCAAATATAAAGCGAGCCTGGATCGTCTAGTTTAGCGTCTGCTGGTGCAATTGTGCATTCATTGACGCTGTCACTTGTACTTGCAGTTTTAAAGGAATTATTTATTTATGCATTTAAAAATTTGTATATGAATTCAATTATTATAAATTCTCACTGTGCATGTTTAAAGATTTTGAATAAAAATTAATAAAAAAACAACTTTTTATTTTATTTTCAAGATTTATTTCCAAAAATATCTAAATGCAAACATACAACTTTTTGAACTGAAACAACTGATGTGTTTCACTGCAAACATATTTATATTCAGGTCGCTCAAAATCATGTTTTATTTTGAACATATTTATGTTTCGGTTCAAATACTTATTTTATTTGGATGTAGTAATTATTATGTTTCTATTAGAACATACTCCATTTTAAGGGGCAACATTAAAATGTTTTCGGGATATTATGATGTAAGTCAGTGCTCATTACAACACTGTTTAAGTCTCAATACAACCCTGTTTACAAATGATTTATCAGGAAATTATATATTATGTTTACATAAAATTCCAAACATACATGTTAATGCCTGCAAAATTATGTTTGGGACAGCCATGCACTTAACGCGTTTACACGATTGTCGCGGGTACGGGTTATTGTATTTTTATGTCGCGGTGACGGGTGTAAAATAACTTCAAACTTATAAAACATTTCCCTGTCGCTGAGACGGGTGGGTGAGCGTTCGATCGTTTTTAAGTAAACGTAGCTAGTGAAGTATTATTTGCGACGAACGTTGACAGAGCCGACGGTCGATCAGTTCGCCGCAGTAATCGATAAATAATCGATTGTGTGGATTTGACGGACGGAAATGTACAATCTTTTCGAGTTTACGTTTGTATGTAAACATACAGTAAATAATGAATTACACACAACTTTACTTCTTTAAACCAACTTTTAATCTTAAAATCACCAGTTTTATTTGCTTAAAAAATAAAAAAATAGGATGGATCCTAGAAAAATCGAAAACCGGTGCACCTACCTATTTGGTCATATAGGTACTCAAATGAAAGGTAATAATGCCACATTAGTAAATATATGGTTATTTATATGATCTGATAACCATAGCGATTAGGATTTGTAATTATGTAAACAAATAAAAATTAAAATGAAATGCTGATTTTTGAGAACAATATTTAATTATTTATCAAAATTACGACGAAATTTAGAAATAAATAGATAACGCTGAAACTATTTTTTAAATTTTCTAGAAGTGGCCCAACAGTTATCTATAATATTTCGTAGGGAAGTTATATCGAAGAAGCGCCTCAAGCGACATTTTTTTAGTAAATATTTTTTTATTTTATTTTTTATTTTTTAAAACATAAATACAAAAGTGTATAATAGACTCCTGAGTAAATTTCTTTTCATACACCAACATATCTAAAACTATGAATTGTTGAACTAAAATTTATTCTTTTCAAAATTTAAAGTCGAATTATTAATGTTGACTTAAAATTGTCTATGTTTAAATTCGATTTAATATTGATACCCCGAGACAAAATTTATGTCATTTTTCAGGAATATTTAGGGAATTTTTCCGGCCAACACATAGATAAATGGAATATTTTGGGAAGTGTATAGCAGGTTGTAAAATGTTGTGGAAGGTTCATGGCATATTTTGGGATCAGCAGAAAACAGAGAGCTTGTGATACAAATTCCGCCTTCATCTATTTAAAATATGTCGAAAAAAATGTTTCTAAAATGACTCGACCTTGTCTTGGGACATTTTGATATAGAACTCAAAACATTTAAAACTCGAATTGTGTTTTCTTCAGAATCTTCAAGATGCATTGGCGGATATTAGTGGACAATTTAAAGTCAACTTAAAAATAAAAGTATACCCTCTATTTTGGACAATTTTAACAAAGATTAAAATGTCAGAAAGCTGATATAATTTAAAGTTTAAATCGCAAAATTAAACAAAGCTAATAATTAACGAGTTGGGAAAGTTAGGTCACATGGGTAAGTTCGGTCACATGCGGCGGATTTTTATAGTCGGTCGCGCCCGACTATGGAATACCCTACACCTTTGGTGGGGATATTAAACCTCAGAATATTATTCATATATCAGAAATTTACGTCTTATATCCCCATAAATTAAAAAATTTATATAAAGTACAAAAAAACTAAAAAAAAAAATAGAAAAATATAATTGGGCGGACCACGCCTATATTTAAAATTTTGAAAGGCTAATATTATATAGATTTGATTTTAATAATTTACGGATCAAATTTCCACTATGAAAACCCGGGAAATAATGAAAAAAAAAAATGGGCGGATCACGCCCATTTTTGGACCACATATTTTAAGATGAATTCTAACAATATGTTTTAAATTTTATAACTATACCTTGAATAACTTTCGAGTTATTAGTTCCGAAAGAGTTATATAAAAGTGACTTGTATGGGAGGTGGGCGTGTACGTTGACCGATTTGGCTCATTTTCAAACTCAGTTCCTACTTTTGGCTAAAATATATTGAGACGAAATTTCATCGCATTCTGATCAGTATTTCTCAAGTTATTCTGTATTCGGACAGCAAGACAGCAAGACGGACAGACAGACAGACGGACATGGCTAAACGGACTCGGGTAGTGATGCTGATCAAGAATATATATACTTTTCCATACCGGACACGCCTCCTAAGGGGCGTTACAATATATGCACAAAGTTAATATACCCTGTACCTCATAGGTGTAGGGTATAAAAAGGCGCGTAATGTACAGATTATTTTCTCAAAAAGGCGTAAACTATTCAAATAACAATCAAAATTAAAACAGCGCGTAACTTAGTCTTTACAAGCGCAAAATTATCAAAACAAACACAAAATGGCAAAGACGCATATTTACAAAAGGCGCAAAAAATCTGTAAATTAAGATAATTTTTCAATGTTGTGTGTTTTTTTTTTTTGAAAATTTGCGCCTTTCTCTATATTTTGCACTCTTTTAGAAAGGCTCAAAATTTTTGTAAATTAGGCGCCTTTTCCATTTTATGTTTTGAAAAATGTCCACCTTCCTTTATAATTTGTAAATTAGGCGCATTTTCAATTGTATGCTTTTTTGAGAATTATACGCCTTTTCTATATTTTGCGCTCTTTTAGAAAGGCGCAATATTTCTGTTAAATACGCGACTTTAATATGGTTAAGGTTTAATATGGTTAATATAGGTTTAATTGACCTCCGAGGTCAACTTCAAAAAGTGATGTTAGGTTTTTCAGACTTCTACCCCCCTAAATGCAATTATATTTGTAACGTTATTTTATGTCTGTTGTAAATTTAGAGTTGATTATTTTAAACATTCGAGATATTATTTAATTAAAAACACTTTTTAATTTAAAATTGAAAAACACTTTTATTACTTAAGTGGAGGTACTTAAGGTTGATTAAACTACACTCTTTTCAATTGCAACGAAAGGTATTAACAGTACCTTCGTTGCAAGCTTTTCTTAAATTCTATTTTCACTATGTTCTAGTGAATTTTCACTTCCACTCAATTTTGGTGTACCAAACACCAATTGCGAAATAGCAGAATTGTTGGCAATCGCTGCTTTGTTTATTTTAACATAGCACCCTAATCATGCAATGCAATTATATTGCAAGCCTCTGTTAACTGTGCAAGATAACTTGAAAGAGGTGTGGTCTAAGCAAAGCTTTAGAACTTTGCCATAGTATTATCATTGTTGCCAACGTGAAGCGTTGGCCTCTGTTAACTGTGCAAGATAAATTGATAGAGGTGTGGTCTAAGCAAAGCTTTAGGGATTTGCCAAATTATTCTCTTGGTGATAATGTGAAGCGTTGGCACAATGCTATGAACATGTTGCTGTACAACATGAGTACAACATGCTAAAAACATAATGCGCTCAACATATGTACAGCAACATCCAAAACCGAATGAATAGTGACGAACCATAAAGAAAAGAAAAATGTGCGAACTAACATTCCTCCCCCTTTATGGAAAAAAATTAATATTAATATTAGGAATAATAATAATTTTTTACTAGATATCTTAGAAATATTTTCGAATATATAGAGATTATGTTTTCTTAGAATAAATATTAAGAATAATAACGATAATATATAATGGTGATAATAATGATAAATGTTATTATATTATATAGATATATATATATATATATATATATATATATATATATATATATATATATATATATATATATATATATATACTAAATATCTTTTATTTATACTTGTGTAATATTTGTTAATACTTATAACGATAATCCAACCGATTTAATACTTGTAATTGTATGATAATTAATATATATGTATATGGATAAACTTATGCAAATTATTTTATTTATATGTGTTTTGTTTGTGTGTTTATTGGTATTTTAAAATGAATATATTGTTACGAAAAATTCAGTCTACGGAAAACTGTTCTACGAGTTCGTATCGCTGGATTGTGTACAAAATAAAAACACACTAATATTTGGTTTTAACCAAGGATTGAAACCGCAACCGAAACCAAAACCGATATCCATTTAAAACCGTTCCATTTTTAAAACCGAAATCGTAACCGAAACCGTTATACGAAAATCAGAAATAAACCGATATCCAAAACCGATATAAACGGTTTCGGTTTTATACCGGTTTAAAACGGTTTTTAAAAAAGTAAAAAAAGAAACAGAAAAACATATTTTATTTTATATAGAAGATCTTAAGTAAAATGTCATTAATTAAAATTTGGTGTTCCAAAAATAAACATTTTTGGTTGTACAAAAATTCACATGTTGTTTTTTGAGAAACGATATTTCCAAAACAACGGTATTTGGTCTAAAATTTGTTTTTTGTTTCATTAATCGAATTAACAACAAAACACCATCAACTCCAAGCAAAATGTTTACGTTAAAAAATGATTCATATTTTAATAATATTGGTTTTTTCTTTATTTTATTAGTAAAATATATAGGGGAGCTTGGGGTAAAGTGGGACAAGTTTTGAAAAGTTCATTTGAATATTTTTTTTGTATTCTTTTAAAGGATCTATTCAATAGAATACCATTTATAAGTCTTCTAATGGATTTTTGACTGATGTTTCAAAACAGCTCAATTTCGGACATAAACAAAACAATGGTAATGCATGTAATGTATGTAAAAAAAGTTTCAAATTATTAACTTCTCAGTAACTATTTAAGGAAATACGAAAAATGAAGTGCAAGTTCGACAAGTTTAAACATTTCAAGTATAAGGCAGATATTTGTTTACATTAGTGATGATTAAAAATTTCTTGTTCTTGCATTTTTTTTTTGCCAGAACAAAAACGAGAACAAGATCCAGATTTTGTAAAAAAAAGAACAAGAACAAGTGATCTTAATGTATTTATTATGTTTTTAAGGTAATAATGATATACAAAATAATTCATGATATTACTAAATATTGAACAACAAGTAACAATGGAAAGCGTGCAAAATATTTATGAACGTGAACATTAATGAAGATGTGTGTTTTTTTTGTTTTTGTCAATTCTAAAGAATATAAGCATTTTAAAAATAAGGCCTGTGAAGCACTTTTGAAGCGGTAAATAGCTTTAAAAGTGCTTCAAAAGTCGCTTCAAAAAGATAAAACAGACAAAATAATGTTTTTTCTCTTTTCTTCGCTTTGTTGCGTTTGAGTTTGTGTTCGCATGGTGTTCGCAAAGAAAAATGGTACTATGCAAGATATTATTTGAGTTATTTTGACATACGGTATGTGTAGCATACGGATTTTTTAATCTGTGACGAAAACAGATATATGCCTATACGAAATATTTCTTATATTTATTGTATTGTAGAACGAAAGTCACTAAACACATTTTTATGAAAAACTTAATTTTCGAGTTTGTTGATTAATATTATGGAAAATATGGAAAATAAGTAACTTAAATACAATTATTGTCCAAATTCTATTCGTTTTCATATTTAATATGCAGTTTAAGATATTTGTCTTCGATCTTTTATTTAAAATTTAAAAGATTAAGATTACCATTTCTTGACTTGCTCTTGCAAATGATCATCACTAGTTTACATATATTGCAGTTCACAGAATTTTTGAAATTTAATTTCTTTGGCTTTTATGGATGAAAATCATATCTCAGGTGAAGTCAAAATGTTGCTTTTCATTGGTTTGTGGTCACGAGTTTTTAAATTAATTTTTTTTTCTTGGCGTAATCAATTAAATAATTCATATAACACAATATTTTTACTAAAATAACAACAAACATTGTTTAAATTGCGTTTCCCACTTCACCCCAATATCATAATTTGATCATAATTTAGCACCTTATAAAAAATGTAAAATTATTTGAAAAATATGGAAATAAAGAAAATTTATCCAAAAACCGAAATCAAAACCGAAACCGTATCATGGAACCGGTATACCAAAACCGTTTCGTTATAAAAACTTAAAACCGAAACGCGGAAAAAACCGAAATCGAAACCGTTTAGGTTTCAATCCTTGGTTTTAACTAGTATTATTTCAACTAGTATTCATTAACTTTATTTAAATAACAACTAAAGAATAATCACTTATATCAACTGCTGAATTTATACAATTTAGCTTAACAATGTTCACTATCAAATCACAACTAAAGTGCTGTGCCTCAGATGCGTCGGCTTTATACTCATGTGTTTTAATGTGTTGATCTTCCATCTCTTTCACGCACATTGCTTAGTGTGCTGAATGATCTTGCGTCTCTTTCTAACACATTGCTTAGTGCGCTGAATTGTCTTGCGTCTCATTTATTATTGTTGAATGCTTGCACTATGGCGCAAATTACAGTTTTCGTAACAATATTGATTTTATATTTGGATTAGAGAGGTGTAAAGAATTACATGAGTGACTTTTGTATGCCCTACTGTTGGACCAGATTTCTCCTCTTGCTCTTCTGTGTGTTGGGTCGGATTTGCCTTGTTCATCTTCAATTTTTCGTTGTATGTAGTGTGATGGATGTGTTGGGCTTCGATGGTTCTTGTGGAATTTGAAAATGGTGCTATCTCTAGTGGACGTCGTCATGTTGAAATGTTGGACTCTGAGTCGTTCCAGACAGATTTGGTCCCGTTGACTTGGTTTAAGATTGGTTCGAGATGAGTGTTTTTCTCTGCGATCTTGTCAACAATTTTTTAAACATCTTGGTGCTCATGTCACGTTATGGCATGACGGTAAAATTAAATAATATTTATTTGCATAGTTAATGGTATCAAAGAAAAAACTGCAAGATCTGCATTTATATGCCAGCTATGAACGCTCGCTTTACGTATGATATAAATACGTTCATACAGATATGATCAAATATTTGTTTGTATGCATATGTGCTTCAGCATGAAACACTTAGGTGGAATGACCATTTTCAAGGTTCTTAGATTGCGCTATTAATGTTGGTCAGTAATGCAATTGATGTTTTGCATTATCTGTATTGAATACGACAGTTTTATTACTAACTTTGCTTTAACTTTAAATGAATGCAATTGGTTGCATGTGACTAATTAAGATATGATCAAATATTTGTTTGTATGCATGTGTGCTTCAGCATAAAACACTTAGGTGGAATGACCATTTTCAAGGTTCTTAGATTGCGCTATTAATGTAGGTCAGTAATGCAATTGATGTTTTGCATTATCTGTATTGAATACGACAGTTTTATTACTAACTTTGTTTTAACTTTAAATGAATGCAATTAGTTGCATGTGACTAATTATTTTTTTTTCTCAATTGATGTTTATCTAACTTTAAAATTATAAGTTCTTCTCCTAAAATTGTTGTATATATATTTTTTATTTTTTATTACTAAATTATTGTTTTTAATATGTCCTATGTTTTTTTTTACTTTTTTTACTCTATTTATACGTATTTCTTCCTCTAAATGATGAGTTATTTAATGTAATTGTTTAATGATTTCTCTATATCTTATGGTTAGATTTGCTTTTGTTTAACTTTCTATCATAATTTTGCAATTTACGAGTTAATTGTCAACGCATAGCTAATTGGTTTTATATTGTTACTTCTATGGGTTCTATCTAAGGGTAATATTATAATCTTTTTAGTTTTAACGGCATACACTATTTGTGATATGCCTTTAACAAATTAGCTTTCTTTTTGATCAATATCGTCGTGGTCACTGGCCCACTTCCCTCAACGACCACGTAGGGTCCCTTCCAAATTGAGAGAACTTATTCTTCCTAGTTTGGTTTTTCATTAAAACCATGTCGTGTGGTTGGAATTGTATAGAGTTGAATATCTTGTCGTATTGTTTTTTCAACAACTCCTTGGCCCTACATTGAATTTTCCTAACGATCTCGTGTGATCGCTGTATTTGGTACTTTAGTACCTTATTGAAGTCCTCTGCGTTATACGATAGTGAACATTTACGCTTCAAATTCATAGGCATGTCGATGTCAAACCCGTACAACGTACGGATTGGTGTCTGACCTGTCGACGTATGCACGGTGTTATTATTATGTTACATTGCAGAATGTAACCATTGGTCCCAGTATAGCAAAACTACGTAGATATTCAGCTAGTGGACGATGACTTCGTTCCAATGACCCATTAGCCTGTGGATGGTAGTGTGTTATATGTAATTTTTTAATTGCTAATAACTTACATGTATCCGAAAATGGTTTTGAAACGAAATTCGATCCATTGTCTGTTACCAATACTTTGGGTATATTGTGACGTGTAACTATTTCGTTGAAGAATGCTTTTGCTACGGTTTTGGCTTCCGCAACGGATATAGCCACACAGAAATTTAGAGAAATCGTCTTAAACCTTAAGATGTATTTATTTCCTGAAATGGTTTCAGGCAGAATACCCACCAGGTCCATGTACACTTTGTCAAAGGGTCTGACTGGCGTATCAGTTAGAACCATTGGCATCTTCGTCAGCCTTGAACTCTTGTTTACCTGGCATTTTGAACAATTTCTCACATAATCTTTTATTTGCTTTTGCATACCCTTCCATCGGCATTGTTGCCGAATTCTTAGAAATGTTTTTACCCCACCTTGGTGACCACCTAACGGTGAATCGTGAAAATCTTTAATTATCATCTCTATGTCACGGGGTTCAGTTAGAATTATTATATTCTAACTGATATATATAGATAGACTGATATATATAGATCTTTTATGTTTACAATACCTTTTAGGCTGATGATCAGTATACATTTTAAATGCAAACAGTTGTTAAGCAAACAGTTTATTGGTAATAACATCTTCGCCATACCTCCTATAAATTTTCTGGAATAATTGATTAAGCCTAAAAATGCTTGAACCTCCTTCCTATTTTTCTGAACTGGAATATTTTTTACACACTCTAATTTGGCAGGGTCTGGTAGGGCACCTAACTCAGAACACTTATGTCCTAAATATATAACCTCGCGTCGCAAAAACTGACATTTTTCTCTATTTAATTTCAAATTATGTTCTCTCAGCTTTTGCAAAACCTTGAATAGCCTATGCTCGTGTTCTGCTAAATTATTTTTTCCATATACCACTATGTCATATAAATAAACGAAACAGTCAATACCCTGTAAACCTGTTAGTATGTGGTTCATTATCCTTTGAAAAGTGGGAGGTGCCCCCTTTAAACCGAATGGCATCCTGTTGAATTCAAACCGAATGGCATCCTGTTGAATTCAAAATGACCAAGGCTTGTACTGAAAGCCATTTTTCCTTTGTCGTTGTCTTCAACTAAAACCTGATGGTAACCACTTACTAAATCTAGTGTTGAAAAATACCGACTATTACCTAGCTGGTATAAAATCTCATCTATTCGTGGTATAGGAAACACCTGTTTGATGGTGACATCATTTAATTTTCGGAAATCTGTAACCAGTCTCCATTTCTTATTGCCATCCTTATCGCTCTTTTTAGGTACCAGTAATAATGGGGAATTCCAAGGCGACATCCTAGGTGAAATAATTACATCGTCTAACATCTTATATACTTGTCTATTAATCTCATTTCGATGCGCATGGGGAAGTTTATACTGTTTCTGATTTATTGGTGGCTTATTCCACTGTGTGGATATTACATGTTTTAATATCGGAGTGAATGTTAATTCATCCCCTTCCAATTGAATATGACAAGAAAATATTTTGCAAAGATGCAAACCCTGATTTGCTGATTAAATTTTTTATTTTTTTGTGGGATAAAAATAGACAGGGTTATATCCATTGTCCTGTGACCCAGTTCCCTGGTTTTTATTGACACTTCTTAGATTCATTATTGAATCTAAGAAGGCTATTGTGTGATAAAGAGTGAAGCTGATCCTCTCTCATCACGTCTGTGCCAAAGATCTGCCTTCTAATTCTAGAAAATGCTGGACAGTCACAGAGATAGTGCTCTGTGGTGCCAGTTTCTTCGTAGCAGGCAGAACATAAGGCGCTTTCGGCCAGGCCGATGGCGTTCATGTGTTTTTCACATGCGTTGTGTCCCGTTAGAAGTCCCGTCAGTTTTCTGCACTCGAGGCCGATCTTTTGGTTAACGTCGGTGTCATGAGCTTGGAGAATCTGCATTTGGTCTCATTCAGCCATCTGCTCTTGTGTGCAGAGGCGACCCAAGAGCTGATGGCGAATTTTCCCGTAGATGCAGGTAGTCCAAGCACAGGTTCTGGTCCAAATGGATTATCCTCAGATCCAGTACGTGCTAGTTCGTCAGATGTTTCATTGTCCGAAACTGCTTTATGGCCCGGCACCCAAATAAGTTTCAGTGTATTGTATTTACCAACACAATTGAGACGTGCTCTGCATTGTCGTAAAATTTCGGATGTAATGACCGGGGTGTTCAAAGCCAAAAGAGCAGCCTGACAATCGCTGCAAACTAATATAGCTCTGTTCCGCCATATATTATCCGCAATGTAGTCCATAGCCATAAGTATGGCATAATCTTCGGCTTGAAATACCGAGGCATTGTCGCCTTAGGTGAAGTGAAGTCTGCGGTCATCCGGTTCCACAAACACTCCAGCACCAGATCACTGATCGGATCGGTTTGTTAAAATGCGGTGTGACCCTCTACCTGGCTCACAGTCAGCCGTTAGCCAGTCTTGAATGTCAGGTTGGCAGACCTCAAAATTTCGCCTTGGTAATATTTCTGTTATCATTGCATCAGAGGGCATCTCCAGTAGACAGGTGTCTAATGGAGTGTCAAGTGCAATGTCAGAGATATTCCAGGGAACATTAAACCAGAAACCACATCGTTTTGGTCTCCAGCAGCCTTTCATGGCTTCGCCTCTGATGAAGATGTCAAGTTGTGGTAGGTTTAAGATTGCATTCAGTGCTGGACCAGGTGTAGTGGGAAGGCACCCGTAACACCCAGACACATGGTTCTCTGAATCTTGGCAAGACTAGTTGTCACGCATTTTCGCGACAGCTTGTTCCACCAGACTACCGATGCATATGATATCATCGGTCTTATCATTGCCGTGTAAATCCATAAGGTTTTGCTCGGCGATAGTCCCCATGTCTTCCCAAAAATTCCTCTGCATTGCCAGAAGGCATTCAGTGCTCGCGAAATATTATTTTCAACATGTTTTGTCCAAAGTAGTTTAGTATCTAGAGTTAAGCCCAGATATTTTACTTCGTTAGACAGAGGAATAGTGACACCGTTAAGTACTGGTAGAGATAATCCTGTCAGTATTCTTTTCCTGGTGAAGAGAACAATCCCTGTTTTGTGAGGGTTGACGGAAAGTCCGTTTGCAGTACACCAGCTGTCAATTAGATTCAATGAGTTTTGTTTTTTTAACACAGACCTCATTGAGGGATAAGCCTTTGGCATGAATGGCAACATCGCCTGCATAGGCCTGGAAATAGATACCTGTTCCATCAAGATCGTTGAGCAGAGAGTCAACCAGCATACTCCAGAGCAGGGGGGAAAGAACCCCTCTTTGAGGACAACCTCTATTCACCCCTGCCATAATATACTGACCGCACTCCGCCTTAGCCATTTGACCAATGTTTCATCTATTCCATGCCTTCCAGCTGCGTCACACATTACATCAAAAGTCGCATTATCAAAAGCACCCCCGATGTCCACAAATGTGCCCATGACGTACGTCTTCCTCTGCAAAGCATGCTCGATCCGGCCAACCAGATGTTGCAATGCTGTTTCACAGGATTTTCCACGTTGGTGGGCATGTTGTCTTGATGATAGTGGGTACCTTGACAACGATGTTTTTCAGATGTGCAACTCAACTAGTATTTCTAAACACTTTAGTATGAAGGATATCATACTAATGTGTCTGAAGCTCTTGGCTATGGAATAGTCTTCTCTTCCAACTTTAGGAATGCTACTTTAACTAAACGCCAGGTTGTCGGAATGAGTACCCATACGAGCCTAAAGAAGAGCTTTAGAGCAAGCTCTTCTTTAGGCATGGTAGCAATTGGGTTATACCTTTCTGTAGCATGACTGGGTAGATGCCGTCCGGCCCAGGTTGAAGCCATCAAAAGAGGCAACTGCGTATTGGATAGCTTCATCGTACACAACCAATCTGGCAACCTGCCAGTTATATTTTGTCACATTAGAGTTATTATTGCAGTCCCCAGTGCTGGGATTACAAAGTGAACCTATGTGGATTTGATTTCCCATAAAGTGAGTCTCAACTAGGGCTGAGTGCCTCTGTGTTAGACTTAGTATACGAGACACTTTTTGATCAGGTTTCCGCAGTGAGTCCAGTCGGGCAGTTCGGTCTCTTTTAAGAAACTTGACCAATCGGCTAGTCTCACTGCAGGATTCGATGCTATTGCAACACTATAAGAAACACTTTTCGATTTACGAATTATTTTCTTATACTCTTTCTGCTTAGCTCGATAAAGAAACCAGTCAGAGTCTAAATTGCTCCTTAGGGCAATATTTAGAAGCTTTCTGGAATCCATGCGCAAGGTTTCAAGATAAGCGTTCCACCAAGGAACGGGAGGTCTAGATAACGTTTTTCATACCGAACATGTTCGTACAAAACTAGAATTTATGATATCGTTCATAACTTGAACGGACGTAAATACTTTCTTTGGCACGAATTCTGACTGGAATAGTAAGGGAATTCTTAAGTTCATGTCTGAAGCGTGCCCAGTTCGTTTTTCTGGGGTTTCTTACCGTCATAGAGGGCAGCACCTCTCGGTCAGTAAGAAACTCGATATACCTGTGGTCCGATAAAGAATCTTCGAGTTTAAGATTGACTCTCTCAGTCTACAGTTAGACAAAGTTAGGTCTATCACTTCCTGTCTTCTAGCAGTCACAAACGTGGGTTTATAACCAGTGTTGTGAATGTTCAGAGTGGAGGTCATGCTGAAGTCAAGGAGTCTGATACCTCGTGCGTTGCATTTACTTCTGCCCCACACAGTGTGTTGAGCATTAGCGTCACAGCAAAGAATAATGAAAGTCTCCTTAAGATCACAGTACTCTATGAGCTCAACAATTGCCTTTGGCGGAGGAGGCAGTAGTGACTCATAGGAGAAGTAGCCTGAGGCGACAATCAAATGACCTAGTTTCCCTGTTGGCGTCGGTCTCTCTACGATTAGATGCTGGTAACACACCTCTTTCATTCGATCGACCCATGTTTCCAAATACGTGACATAAAGAAGCCCTGAGAGGAAACAACACTGTCGAGCAGCCGTACAGTGGAGGATTAGTCGTAGGCATAGCCGAACCGACACTTTTCTCTACTGGTATGGAAACCACTGCGTTGTCGTTATCCTCCTCTAGATTCCTAGCTGTCTCATAAATTTGGGAGATGGAAGGGCACGATGAACCTGGGGATCGGACAACCTGACCTCTGTATTCAGAGATCCGGGTCCGGTCTCCAATGGAAGTTTAGCTTCCAGTTGGGCGTCGGTCTCTCTAGGACCCATGTTTCCAAATAAGTTACATAAAGGAGCCCTGAGAGGCACGCACCAGGGTTGGTTGCGTAGATTGAGGCCTCCAGAATCCTTGCCTCAGCCGCCGAAGTAGGAACCACCTGGAGTAGTTATATCTTTATGTTGACCCATCGCGGTGGTGTAGGGTTAGAGTCTGCCACCCCACCCATAAAAAAGACTATGGTAGTATTTAGTTCATTACTCATCACAAGCCTGTCTGACAAGGGTGACCCTACCGGAAACTTTAAAAAGTTTCCGTCAGCTTAGCCTTATTGAGTCATTGTAACTTAAGCCCCCACTTCACGTCAAGGTAACCACCACGTGGGGGACCACGTCCGGGCCCTTAATCACAACTATCTTTTTATTCGATTTACTTTTGATTTTAATATTCTTGATTTTAATATTTTTGATTTCCGATTCTCTTTATTTTATTTGCTTTCTTTACAATTTGTTTATTTTTAATTTCCTTAATTCCTATATTCTGTTTATTTTTCGCGTCATGTTGTGTTTTATTATCATGTTTTTGTTGGAAGATTTCTATGTATCTTCACTTTTTGTTCTTCATTTTCTGCGTTAATAATATTAGCTGTTTTATTTTGTTGTAGTGTCCTCTTTGGAACTTCTACAACTACCGGCCTTACTACACTATCTGATAAGGGTCCCCAGTTTAGTGGCCTTGATTGGGCCCCCAATAGTTTCCCTGTGGAACGCTATTATTGTTCCATGTATCATATTTGCGTTTGGCATAACAATTCATATTAACATGTCCGTCCTTTCTGCACCAAGTGCAATATTTAGCGGGCCTGTTTGCAAGATACCCATTGCCATTATTTCCTTGAAAAACTTGTTTATCGCGTTTAGCGCGACAATCACTCTCGACGTGTTCCCTCTATGGCACCAATCGCATCTCAATCCTGGAGCACCTTGACCATTTACTTGAGGTACAGGTGGCAGACTTCCTTGGGGAGCAGTATGTCCTGGTAAAACATTCCGACCCGAACGAACTGCACACTGTTCATGTCCATAAGTACGACAGTCACTGCAATACGGAGTGTTTCTCCGTGTATGACATTCATCCCTCAGATGTCCCTTCTTCTTGCAAAAAGAACATGTAGGTATAGGCTGCTTCATACCTACATTTAATGTCTTCCGTCTCCTTTTTTTCGTTGCATTACGATTATTTGGCATGCCTCTTCCACCAATTTCTCCAGTGTTGTTTGCCTACTGCTCAACATGAGCATTCGCAAGTGTAATCCCGAAGTCCTAATTTAAATGAACTTTTAACCAAATTATTCAATTCATTAACGAACACGTCGTCTTTCGTATCATTATATTTACATTTAAACGTGCTAAATGCTGCCAACTGCAGGTTAACCAAACGCCTCGAAAAAGATCTAATATTTTCCCCCGGATACTGAGATGCCTTTCTAATGACATATTGGATGTTATCTACTGACTAAATTTCTTTTTTTTTTAAATTCAAATTTAAATTCCGAAGTATATTTTTTTCAAATCTGTTTTCTAAAAATTGGTAAAAAAAAAAAAAAATATTTTTTTAAATAATATTCCCTGAATTATGGAGGAGGGAAAGAAAACCAAAAAAAAATATGTGTATATTGTGTTATTCAAGATTGTAAAAAAAATGTTGACATAAAATGATTTTTAAATATAAATTTTTTGTTATTTTCAAAATCAAACACAAACAATTTTAGATCACATACTTTCTTCTATATTACTTGATTTTAATTTCAATAAACTATAAGTTTATTTACTGCAACTCCCTACTTTTTTGATACAAAAAAAAATAATAATAACAGCAATCAGTGCTGTGTTTACACGCTTTAAAATTTAATCAAATCATTTAGTTTTTATTTGTTATACACTGGAGGGCCGTAGTTGGAATCTCAATGTTATTTCAATTATTATATTGTCCTTTTTCTTTTCAGACAATTTGTAAAATTTTGGTTTTTAATAAAAATATGTTTAAATTAAAATTTATATAATCGCTGTTTCTATGTAATTATTTTCATAGTACAGAAGACGTTTAAGAGAAATGTCAAGTGAAAATTTATTATTTAGAATATTATAAAATATTAAAATTTATTGAATATTTTCAAATGTTATTTCTGACAACACATTCGGAAAATATATTGATTTTTTGATCGCATTTTATTTTTCAATTAATTTGATATAAATATTAATTGCATTTATTAACAGGCATCAGTGCTGTGAAAAACTGATACGTTTTAAATATAAATATTTGTTTGATTATAAAGTGTTATGGTTTTATATTTAATGATAATTATAATTTGCATACTAATAGTATGAATTATTTTATTATACACTAGAGGGTCCGGTGTTCGGATTCGCAGTGTGTATTTTCTTTCATATATTTAATTTTTTATATTTAAATTATTTAGATTGTTTAACATTTTTTATTTATAACTTTAAAAACTCTCCTCTTTAACAAAAAAAAAATATATATATATATAATTAAATCTAGTTTTCAAGATTCGAGATATTATTTAATTAAAAACACTTTTTAATTTAAAATTGAAAAACACATTTATTACTTTATTACCTCCTTGAGGTTGATTAAACTACACTCTTTTCAATTGCAATGAAAGGTTTTAACAATGCCTTCGTTGGAAGCTTTTCTTAAATTTTATTTTCACTATGTACTAGTGAGTTTTCACATTCACTCAATTTTGGTATACGTACACAGAAAAAAAAGTTCATACTATTTATGAATTTGTTCATCAATTTTATGAAATTTTCATTATTATTCAACCAATGACCAAATTCATCCAATTTATGAATCGTTCATAAAACCGTAAGGAATAAGTTCATAATATTGATGAACGCTTTCATAATATTAATGAACGCTTTCATAATATTTATGAAAAAATTCATGACATTTATGAACTTTAAACTAGAGATGGGCATGTGGGCGTGATTCAGCGTGATTCACGTGAATCACGTGTGAGTGTGATTGAATCTTAATTTTTATTCACGTGATTGTGAGTGAGTGTGAGTAGAGCAAAAAAGGCCGTGAGTGAGTGTGCGTGATTACAAATATTCTTTCGTGAGCGAGTGTGAATCAAAACTCACTCACGTGCCCATCTCTACTTTAAACTATTAAAAAAAAAAATGTTTTTATTTTCTTGTATTGTATTACTTTTTATACCCTACACTAAGAGTGAAAGGGTATATTCAGTTTGGTACGCCGTTTGTAACACCCAGAAGGAAGCATCTCCGGTATGGAAAAGTATATATATTCATGATCAGCATGACCTCCTGAGTCGATTTAGCGATGTCCGTCTGTCTGTTGAAATCCCTACTACTTTTAAAATTGAAGAGCTAGATAAATGAAACTTATAACTTAGATTACTAATATACCTACGCTGTATGTGCGAAAATCGGTCGATTGTGACCTATGATCCGACCACTTATGTTCAAATACCTCATATAAAATGTACATAAAATGATCAATTCCTACGTATACGTGCTTAGGTAAACTTTTTTGGTCAAATATATATTGATGTCTTGCTCAAATACATGATAATAATGTTTTCCGGCGAAAAGACTTGTGGTTCACAAAAAAAAAAAATCGAAATTCGGTATACCTACCCATTTGTAAATATGGGTATCAAATGAATGGAAATTCTTCAACGATTGAATGTTTGTAGTTATTTTCAGGATTCGTATACCCTGGTGACCTATATATCACTTTGAATGGTAACCACACATATGTGTAGGGTATTTATAGTCGGCTTAGACCGACTATAATTTTGATAATCCTAACTATCATAATTACACCTACTTTAAAATTTCCCATGTGATCTAACCTTCCCAACTGGTTTTATTTTATTTTATTATTTTAATTTTTTTAACCCTAACCCTCCTGACAACATTTACATACGTAGACTCCTGACAGGGGTGTGTATTTTATATGGAAAAATAGAGAATTTAGATGGATCGCATCGTAAATTTATTATAATGGTAACAGCTAAGGTAATTTTCATTAATTTTATGACATATATATAAAAACTGAGATCCTCAGATACAGCAACAACAAGGGCATTAGATTTCAACCGGCAGAAATTATCCGATATTGAAATTCAAACTGTTAAATATCGCGAGTTTCGTCTGATTACAATGAAAAAACTGAATGATTTCATTAGAATTTTGCTGGTTATTGGTACAAGTTGTGCTAGCGATGATACTTCTTCAATCTGTAAATTTATCACAGTCATCCATCGTAAAATTCAGCATCTATTTACGATAGATTTCAGCAAATATTATCCTTTATTCGCTTTGACAATGATTTTAGAAGATCGGAGAGCAGGCAACAGACAAGGCCGCTCCCATCTTCATTTGGAATGTACTAACGAAGAATCTACAAATAAATTATTATCTGAATGAAAACGCTAAATTGGATGAAGAGTTACTCTGATTTGGAGGACCGGCAAGTTTTATCCAATACATTCCGTCGAAGCCAATAAAATTTGGCATCCACATGTTGGTTGTGAAATACAGCCGATGGAATAATTTACACAGGCAAAGGAACCTGTCGTCAGCGAAATGCAAACGTTGGATAAAATATTGTTTTAGAAACAAGTTGGTCTGACAACTAACATTTTTTTTAGGTCACACTCGATGGCCGAGTTAGAGGAATATCGGTATCCTTCGACAAAACAAAAATTGCATTCCCACAGACGATATAAGTACATCCCAATGTATATTCAATAAACAATAAACTCTTAAAATCATACCATCAGCGTTATCGGTTGATTTTTCATTTTATTCTTCTTTTATACCATTATAATTCCACAAAGTATGTTGTTAAATTACTTATAATTCTCAATAATCAATAAAACATTTAAAAAACAATAAAAACAAACCAAAAATTAACTTTCCTTTGACCCCTGTCAGGAGGGTAAGGACGATTTGACTTTGTGCGGTTCCACAGCTGACCCAAATATTTCTAAAAAGCTACAAATGAGAAAAACCGATAGAAAATGTATATTTGTAAGATGTCACGGAACCTCAAAATTTTAACATTTTTGGTTTGAAAAGTATGTGACTTTAAATTCCGTTCGGGTACCCGGGTACCCGTGTTCGGAGGGTTACTACTCTTGCTGTTGCCTATTGCTGCTGTTTGTTGTTGCATGATGTTAAGTACCTCCGGCGCACGTTTCTTTGGAATTGTAAACAACAAAGAAAACGATTCGATCTATTTGTACGAAATGACATAGGAATAATAAAAAATTAGAATTGTATCTGCTATCATCGACTATCGATGCGTCGCGAAGAGTAGTCAAAATAATCACTGCGCGTCATGCGATATGACGCGTCAGTATATAAAAATATCTATTTATAGTATGCTCAAAATCGCTGCAGAACACATTATACACAAATACTCACATGCGTACCTATCTTGTCTTGTATTTTCTATGCTCCTTTTTGTGGACTGGTTTTTTATTTTTCAGTATCGCCTTTATGCAGTATCGCCTTATGCCTGAATTGTGAGTGACGTGGATGCAGTGCTGGTTTACGTCAAAAAATGAATATGAATACCTTAATGAACGCAATTCATAACAATTATGAACTCTTTTATTATATCAATTTCTCTCAAATTGTGCAATTCGTACATACGAAGAATAGTTCATAAATAGTATGATTATTTCAATATATATTATGAACGGTGTCTCAATTAACGGCGTTCATTCCTTTTATGAACAATCTTTTTCTGTATGACTTTTGAAGAAAGTCCGATTTGTAGTTTTTGGCTGACACCAATTGCAAAATTGCAGAATTGTTGCCAATCGCTGCGTTGCTTATTTTAACATAGCACTAGCGTTGGTTAATTTGTTAAAAAAACTGTGCAAGATAACTTGATAGAGGTGTGGTCTAAGCTAAGCTTTAGGGCTTTGCCAAAGTATTATCATTGTTGCCAACGTGCAGCGTTGGCACAATGCTATGAGCATGTTGCTGTACAACACGAGTACAACATGCTAAAAACATGACGCGCTCAACATATGTACAGCAACATCCAAAACTGAACGAATAGTGAAGAACCATAAAGAAAAGAACAATGTGTGAACTAATTCACAACAGGTCTCGCAAATTTATGAAACTTTACTGTTGGAAGTGTTTAGATTGCTTCATAAACAACAAGTTACAAATATAGTGTTTAAATGAAAACGATTTTGGCAGTTTTTAGAGGATTAAAACATTTTTTTTTGGTTTCGACTTTTTCTCAATGTAAGCTTTAAGTTTAGGACAGAACTTCAAATAAAAATAAAATTTTATATATTTTTTCAATAACGTCTTAACTTAAAAACGAGTTTTTTGCAACTTTTTTGTTTATGAAGGTAACTAAATACGTTCAACAGCAAAATTTAATAATTTTTGGAGATCTTTAATTATATGAGAAAAATTTGCATTTAGCGGAGTAGAAGTCTAAAAAAAGTGATGTGACTCATCGAAGGTGACCTCGGAGGTCAATTCAACTAATGGGACAAATGTGTTAATCGCTGAGACATTTTCAATGGTATATAAAACTTCATGATCGGACTATAATGAAAAAACGGTTTTGGCGGTTTTTGGCGGGGTCAAAAAAAAATTGTTTTTGTTTCTGACACTTTTACGAGATAATCTTTCATTTTAGAGGCGACTTTCAAATACATTTTTTTTGTATGGAGACCGACCCGGCCTAGTGGACACCTGTGAACACGTAGCTATTAGGAAGAGTTCAGGGTTGGTAATGAAACTATGGGCTCCAAATTCCTGGTTGTTTAGGTTTCACACGACAGTGACTTTTGAAGCGATTTGCGGAACAAACATGTCTACACTGACGCTACCAGGGATGGGGTGGATGACAGTGAATGAGGCCTACGACTTGCACAACAGAGAACTAATATTGCGTTTTAAATCTGCACCAAGAATTTTTGGGAATGTAACCGAAAAAAAGGAGGAGCACACCTTATATATCGAAAATATAAAGGGGGCTTGGGGAGCATTACGAACGGTGAATGTCGGACCACAGCAAGTTACGGTCAGCACTAAGGGATGGCCAGCGCAGGTTTGAAGATCTGAAAGCGGAATTGAGTCACAAGCAGGAGCGACTAGAATGGTTGAAGCATCAGAGCGAAATGTAACTATCGGAGCATCGAACGGCGTGGTAGTATTGGTGTTAATGATCGTGGTATCAACGTATTTTTGGTACCTTCGCGTAAAATCATCGAGAAATTAACAAAGTCACTGAGGGAAATGGATACAGTCGCAACAGTAAATGCTCTCAGTAGCGTGAAAATCGAGGAGAACGAGTTAGCGGAGGGCATTGCGAAAGGCCAACCACAAGTCAACGGGCTGAAGTTGTTCAACATGAGGATTAAGAGCTGAGTCGGAAGCCAACCATAAGGACATTGGTACCAGCGTATGGAATGTTTTAGGGAGAAAATCTGTATAAATAGGATAAAATTTTGGAATATGTCTAAGTTAAAGTAAACAATTCGTTGCACAAAATTAAGCATAATTCCTCATAGTTATAAATAAAAATAACAACAGAACAACATAAAACTAAGCAAGTACAAAGCGATAACCTGAGAAACTACTGTTTTCCAACTGCAATGTTCTGTGAATTATAACAGATGTTCACATACATTATATTTATTAAACTTGACACAGTTTTGCTTGAGCATGAAAATTAAAATAGAATAAGATAATTTACAATATTTTTGCAATATTTTTTGTTGTTGTAAAGATAATATTGAGATATATCGATAAGGCTTGTTAAGTAAACTTATAAGAGTACAATTTTTAGACAATATTAATTATCTAAAAGAAAAAAACTATTATTCGTTTTAATAATATTTTTTTTTCTTAAAATAAGGGTTGAGGTATGTTGTAAGTCAACATAGTGTGTTTTGCTAAATCACTATACGAAGATATGATAAACGTATCGTGATCCACTTCCGCGATGACTACCTCATGCAGCTATCGGGAAGTTTCAGTAAAGTGCAATATAGGACAATGTCAGCCAACGGTATTGGCGAAAATGGGTCAAACCAGCGGCAACGTGATTGGCTGGCGGCGTCTTTACGGAATTAAATGCCTTCAGTGGAATTTGCACTTTTCCAGAACATGTGGATTTGGAACATGAAGGCATGTTCCATATCTACTGTTCTGTAATAGTTTAAGTTAGGTTTTAAGTCAGTTATTAGTAAGAGTTGTAAATTAGAGTTTAAAGGTGTAAGAAGTTAAAAAGTGTAAGAGCTTAAAAAGTGTAAAAATAAAGACCAAGTTAAAAAATAAAATAAGTGTTACAACAAAACATTTGTAATAATAATTTATTTGGAAGTTAATAAAAACAGTTAAGTGACCACGTGGTGGTTACCTTGACGTGGTGTGGTGGCTTAAATTACAATGACTCAATAAGGCTTTGCTGACGGAAACTTTTTAAAGTTTCTGGTAGGGTCACCCTTGTCAGACAGGCTTGTGATGAGTAATGAACTAAATACTACCATAGTCTTTTTTATTGGTGGGGTGGCAGACTCTAAAGAAACCCTACACCACCGCGATGGATCAACATAATGATTTAACTACTCCAGGTGGTACCCACAAAAGTGGCAATCCACCCGCTTCGGCGGCTGAGGCAAGGATTCTGGAGGCCTCAATCCACGCAACCAATCCTGGTACGATGAACCTTTCTGCTTCTGTAGCAGGGGATTCATCGTGCCCCTCCATCTCCCAAATTTATGAGACAGCTAGGAATCTAGAGGAGGATAACGACAACGCAGCGGTTCCCACACAAGTAGAGGAAAGTGTCGGTTCGGCTATGCCTACGACTAATCCTCCACTGTACGGCTGCTCGACAGTGTTGTTTCCTCTCAGGGCTCCTTTCTGTCACGTATTTGGAAACATGGGTCGATCGAAGGAAAGTGGTGTCTTACCAGCATCTAATCCTAGAGAGACCGAAGCCCAACTGGAAGCTAAACTTCCATTGGAGACCGGACCCGGATTTCTGAATACAGATGTCAGGTTGTCCGATGCCCAGTTGAGTAGGAGAAGGAAGAATAAAACAAAAGATCGCAAAAAGGCTGAAAAGGCTAAAGGCGACGCTGGAGCTTTCTCTTCCCAAGCTACCACAGCAAAACGCGATAGATCGGTGGAGGTTACTCCGACTGAAGCCGGACCATCCGCTGCTGCTGTTGTGGCTGCCAATGCACTTGAGAAGCGCAATGGCAAGAAGTTTAAAACCTTCACTGCTACTGCGAAACCCCGTAACTCCCAGAACTCGACAGTTTCCAGTGATATTGCTTCCACACGCAAGAGCACTTGTGCTTCATGTTCTGGATCGGCTGCGGATGAACTGCCTTCAACATCCACTGGCAGAGGTAGGGTAGCAGTATCATATCGTGATGCTGCTCGCAAAGCTCTTCCGGTTGCGATTATTGGCAAATTGGGGAAGGAGCAAAAGATGAATGATGCAGAAGTAAAACACTGCACCGATCATCTTTGGCGGCTAGTCAGCACCTGCGGTGTCAGTGCAAACGCAAAAGGCTATGAGACGAGTGATGGCATCATGAAGGTGCTATGCTCGTCTCAAGCCAATTTCGATTGGATTGCCACAGCCGTTGCTAAAATCCCCCCCTTGGGCAAATCGCGCTTCGCTGTTTTCAGCGGAGACGAACCCAAACGCAGGCGAACAATATGCTCGATACCTGGTCCTATCAGGAAAACAGCGGAAGTGTTTGCCTGACTACGTGCTCAGAACCAGGGCATCGAAACGAACGGATGGAAAATCTATAGCCATAAACCAGAGCGAGGTCCGGAGGACAAGGAGGGCTCAACCCTGGTTGTTGGCTTAGACCAGAAATCGTTAGATGTCATACTATCTAAGTATTACAGTTATCTAAATTTATTCTTTGGACGGATCAAATTCCGAATCAATTCCAAATGAATAGGCATATGATGAGAAACGAGTTAATTATCCTGTCATGATATTTACTCAGATCAATCTGCAACATTCTAAAGCTGCTACCGCTTTACTAGGTAAGCGGCTCTCCATGTTGCATACATTACCTCACATCAAGCTATTCAAGAACCATTGGTGTATAATAAACGCATCTGTGGTCTTAGTGAACTACGTGGTGAAACCATACTATACGATGAGCAAGCCGCAAGGCCTAGAAGCTGTCTTATAGTATCGAAACACTTTGCTCTCACCAAGTTAACCCAATTCTTTGGGCAAGACCTGGTGGCAGCCAAAGTGAGCTATGAAAGCGATAGTGGGTGGAAACATCTGATTGTCGCCTCAGGCTACTTCCCCTATGACTCACTACTGCCTCCTCCGCCAAAGGCAATTGTTGAGCTTATAGAGTACTGTGATCTGAAGGAGACCGGCCTTATTCTTTGCTGTGACGCTAATGCTCAACACATTGTGTGGGGCAGCAGTAAATGCAACGCACGAGGTACCAGACTCCTTGACTTCACCATGACCTCCAACCTGAAAATTCACAACACTGGTAATAAACCCACTTTTGTGACTGCTAGAAGACAGGAAGTGATTGACCTTACTTTGTCTAACTGTAGACTGAGAGAGTCAATCTTTAACTGGAAGGTTCTTAAAGAAGATTCTTTATCGGACCACAGGTATATCGAGTTTCTTACTGACCGAGAGGTGCTGCCCTCTATGACGGTAAGAAACCCTAGAAGAACGAACATTGGCACGCTTCAGACATGAACTTGAGAATTCCCTCAATATTCCTGTCAGAATTCGTACCAAAGAAATTATTGAGACGTCCGTTCAAGTTATCGACTGGACTCACTGCGGAGAGCTGATGGCTCGTATACTGAGTCTAAAACAGAGGCACTCAGTGTCCTAGTTGAGACTCACTTTCCGGGAAATCAAAACCACATAGGGCCACTTTGTAATCCCAGCACTGGGGACTGTAATAACAACTCTAATGTGACAAAACATGACTGGCAGGTTGCCAGATTGGTTGTGTACGATGAAGCTATCCAATACGCAGTGGCCTCTTTTGATGGCTTCAAGTCACCTGGACCGGATGGCATCTACCCAGTCATGCTACAGGAAGGTATAACCCAATTGCTACCATGCCTAAAGAAGATCTTTAGAGCAAGTCTCGCATGGGCATACATTCCTACATCCTGGCGTTTAGTTAAAGTAGCCTTCATTCCTAAAGTTGGAAGAGAAGACTATTCCATAGCCAAGAGCTTCAGACCCATTAGTATGATGTCATTCATACTAAATTGTCTAGAAGGACTAGTTGAGCTGCACATCAGAAAAACATCGCTGTCAAGGTACCCACTATCATCAAGACAACATGCCTACCAACGTGGAAAATCCTCTGAAACAGCATTGCAACATCTGGTTGGCCGGATCGAGCATGCTTTTCAGAGGAAGATGTACGTGATGGGCATATTTGTTGACATCGAGGGTGCTTTTGATAATGCGACTTTTGATGGAATG
This sequence comes from Dryomyza anilis, assembly GCA_951804985.1. NCBI lineage: Eukaryota > Metazoa > Arthropoda > Insecta > Diptera > Dryomyzidae > Dryomyza > Dryomyza anilis. The sequence continues at coordinate 32,151,344 of OX638130.1, read as the reverse complement.
TGTGATGCAGCTAGAAGGCATGGAATAGATGAAACATTGGTCAAATGGCTAAGGTCAATGCTAATGTTTAGGACCATAACTTCTGAGGCGTAGTGCGGTGAATATATTATGTCAGGGGTGAATAGAGGTTGTCCTCAAGGAGGCGTTCTCTCCCCCCTGCTCTGGTGTGTGCTGGTTGACTCTCTAGTCAACGATCTCGATGGACCAGGTTTCTATTCCCAGGCCTATGCAGATGATGTTGCCATTCTTGCCACAGGCTTTTCCCTCAATGAGGTCTGTGTAAAAACGCAAAATTCATTGAATCTAATTGACAGCTGGTGTACTGCAAACGGACTTTCCGTCAACGCTCACAAAACAGGGATTGTTCTCTTTACTAGGAAAAGAATAATGACAGGATTATCTCTACCAGTACTTAAGGGTGTCACTATTCCTCTGTCTAACGAAGTAAAATATCTGGGCTTAACTCTAGATAGTAAACTACTTTGGACAAAACATGTTGAAAATAATATTTCGCGAGCATTGAATGTTTTCTGGCAATGCAGAGGAATTTTTGGAAAGACATGGGGACTATCGCCGAGCAAAACCTTATGGATTTACACGGCAATGATAAGACCGATGATATCATATGCATCGGTAGTCTGGTGGAACAAGCTGTCGCGAAAATGCGTGACAACTAGTCTTGCCAAGATTCAGAGAACCATGTGTCTGGGTGTTACGGGTGCCTTCCCACTACACCTGGTCCAGCACTGAATGCAATCTTAAACCTACCACAACTTGACATCTTCATCAGAGGCGAAGCCATGAAAGGCTGCTGGAGACCAAAACGATGTGGTTTCTGGTTTAATGTTCCCTGGAATATCTCTGACATTGCACTTGACACTCCATTAGACACCTGTCTACTGGAGATGCCCTCTGATGCAATGATAACAGAAATATTACCAAGGCGAAATTTTGAGGTCTGCCAACCTGACATTCAAGACTGGCTAACGGCTGACTGTGAGCCAGGTAGAGGGTCACACCGCATATTAACAAACCGATCCGATCAGGGATCTGGTGCTGGAGTGTTTGTGGAACCGGATGACCGCAGACTTCACTTCGCCTTAGGCGACAATGCCTCGGTATTTCAAGCCGAAGTCTATGCTATACTTATGGCTATGGACTACATTGCGGATAATAGATGGCAGAACAGGGCTATATCAGTTTGCAGCGATAGCCAGGCTGCTCTTATGGCTTTGAACAACCAGGTCATCACATCCAAAATTGTACGTCAGATCACGTCTCAATTGTGTTGGTAAATACAATACACTGAAACTGATTTGGGTGTCGGGCCATAAAGGATTTTCGGGCAATGAAACATCTGACGAACTAGCACGTGCTGGATCTGAGGATAATCCATTTGGACCAGAACCTGTGCTTGGACTACCTGCATCTACGGGAAAATCCGTCATCAGCTCTTGGGTCGCCTCTGCACACAAGAGCAGATGGCTGAATGAGACGAAATGCAGATTCTTCAAGCTCATGACACCGACGTTAACCAAAAGATCGGCCTCGTTTCTACTTTCATTAAGTAGAAAGGAGTGCAGAAAACTGACGGGACTTCTAACGGGACACAACGCATGTGAAAAACACATGAACGCAATCGGCCTGGCCGAAAGCGCCTTATGTTCTGCCTGCTACGAAGAAACTGGCACCACAGAGCACTATCTCTGTGACTGTCCAGCATTTTCTAGAATTAGAAGGCAGATCTTTGGCACAGACGTGATGAGAGAGGATCAGCTTCACTCTCTATCACACATTCTTAGATTCAATAATGAATCTAAGAAGTATCATTAAAAACCAGGGAACTGGGTCACAGCACAATGGATATAACCCTGTCTGAGTGCTGTGGCTCTATTTTTTTATCCCACATTTAAAAAAAAAAAGGATAGTTCAACGTTGAAGAGACCAACACAATGACGGTATGTTCGAATTAAATAAAGTATAATCGTTAAACAGAAAAAACTTCAACGGATATCACAATGCTATCGCATTTATTGTTTGGAGTGATTTCGAGAAATATTTGAGATTTCTAATAGTTCCGAGACATGGCAAAGCACTAGTCTTTAGGATTTTTTTTCAAAAACTGTACCCGATAGAAATTGACCATTAACAAACTTGGATTCAGCACACCTAAAAACATAATAAAAAATTACATGTCAAAAAAACCACCCATGCCGATTTTAGAATGGTTTAACCAAAGAAAATGTCGATTTTTTTTGTACTTTTTCAACTTCAAAGATGATGCGAGTTAAATGTTTTTGAACATATTTATTGAATGAACCTTGTGGTTCAGTGCTGATCTTAAGACTGACTTACTTGCTAATTACAGACTTATAATCTAGTTTATAAATATAATAAGAAATGTTCACATCATCATTTTTTGAGGAGAGCGTTAAGTCACAGACAAAAAGATAGATATCCAATTTACAGTGTATTTTGACACCTGCATCGCAGTTTGTGGGAAACACTTATCAACTGCGATGAGACACCATTATACACCGTAGTGTGGGAAACTATTTTGGCTGAGACGTAACTTGCGCGAGTATAAGATTTTATTCAAAATTGATGAAATTTTAGGTGGACATTAATAGATCAATCTCTAATTTTTTGAGTCTATTACGATCCAAAAAAAAGTTTATGTAGATGGTAAAAAAATAAAAATATGGATTTAAAGTGTTTTTTTAACTTTATCTGCAATGCGCGAACAGAGGACATTATTTTTTCGACTGAAATTTTTTGTGGTAAACTTGAGCTGCATAATGTAACTTTTAAGCCCAATAACATTTTGAAATAAAAATAAAAGTTTTGTTTCGATCCGACCTATTGAACAGTATTGTAATGACCCAGCAAAAAAACGAATATGCATTTCCGTTCTAATTGATTCCGAATTGCAATCTTTGGATGTTAATTGTAATGCGTATTTAAAAACCGGCTCCGGATTATAATACATGTAGCTTATTTATAATGCATGCGAGTAAATTGGTTCTGTATTGCATTACTGGATGCTGCTAATCATGAATAAGTATAATTTGATTTTCTCTATTTTTTTTTTTTTTTGTTTTTTTATAACTTTTTATGCAAAAATTTAAATAGCAATTAAATATACAACGTTTTTATGATTAACTTCTTAGTAAAATTAAAAACAAAAATCGCTGGGAGCTTCCAATAGACAATATTGTCTTATGGTCTACGTCTTTATTTTAATTCTTATTAATATGTACACCTTAAAAAGTTGTATATTAAAAAATATATTTGATTTCAATTTTTGTTTTTCTTATTTTTTTTTGTCAGTTAGATTTTCATGTGATATAATTCGAACGACCGAATATCATTAAAATTAAAATCATACATTTTTCAAGGTTTCTTTAATATGGAACCATGGTCACAGAACCACGAAGAACAGGCAAACTATAAAACGATAATATTACATTGTCATCCAGTTCTAGGCTATGTTTAGAATTTTAAGTCTCTAGCTCATCGCGAAGTTAGTTTAAAATCAATTATAAAATGTGTACCGAACAGACAAGAAAACAAATTTAATTATAAAATATCTATTTTTTAGAATTACAAATGTATAGAATTTTCGATTTTGACCAACAAATTAATTTTATATCTTGGACTAAAATTCATAAAAAAACATCTATTCACTTTCAAAAAAATTTGAGTTTTATTGGGAAAAAATACCATTATTTTATCTTATTAAATGATTTAAAGGATATTAAAAAAACAACTCTTTAAACATTATTAAAAATATAAATAACAGAAATTGGCACAAAAAAAGTTTGAACGAATTAGTCAAGTGATTTTTTTTTTTGAAAACAAACGCGAAAATTATTTTTGATTTGACTACCCCACCAGGCCTGGGTTTTTATCTCCACTCCAAAAAAAACCATCCGGATTTTTCTGGATTTTATCCACTTAAAAAATCTATATTTTTCAATATTTTTTGGATTATTGTACATTTTTCGAATTATAGCTTAGAAAATATATTTTAGGTTTTCAGAGTACTATATATTTTTCGAAAACACTTATTTGTAAATCTATGGAGAAGTTGATAATGAGATGATTCATATATTAGCCAACATAGCCATTAGCCAACAAAAATCCGATGGAGTGGATTTTTTCTAAAAAAAAAGGAATTTTTTCCAGCCGTGACCCACACACATTTCAAAGCTTAGTCTGGCTCTGTAGATTAACGAATACGTATCGATACATAGAAATGAATCGGCTCTTGGCTAAGAATGGAAATCTATGTAGACATCTGTATTGAAACTCAAAAAAAATCTATTCAATCATAAAAAAATCAGAATTGATATATAGAAATAATGTGCAAGCGCGGATTACCTCCCCCCCCCCAAAAAAGGCGCACTTTTGAATTTTTCAAACAAATTACCAAAAAAACACAACATGAAAAAAAATGCGCCTAATATTCAGAATTGCGCCTTTTTAAATGAGCGGAAACTGTGAAGAAAGGCTAAAAATTTGCAAAAAATCATAATATTGCAAATTTTGCACCTCTACAGAAGGGCGCAATATACAGAGAAAGGCGCAAAATTTTCAAAAAAGCATAAAATTGCAAATGCGCCTTATTTACAAAATGTTTGCGCCTCTATAGAAGGGCGCAAAATATAGAGAAAGGCGCAAAATTCTCAAAAAGCATAAAATTGCAAATGCGCCTAATTTACAAAATTTTTGCGCCACTATAGAAGGGCACAAAATATAGAGAAAGGCGCAAAATTTTCAAAAAAGCATAAAATTTCAAATGCGCCTTATTTACAAAATGTTTGCGCCTCTGTAGAAGGGCGCAAAATATACAGAAAGGCGCAAAATTTTCTAAAAAGCATAAAATTTCAAATGCGCCTTATTTATACAATGTTTGCGCCTCTACAGAAGAGCGCAAAATATAGTAAAAGGCGCAAAATTTCAGAATTTTTAGGCCTTTTTAAGAGACCGGAAACTACAGATAAACGCGCTAAATTTTCAAAAAAATAAACACAAAATGGAAAAAGCGCTTAAAATTCAGAATATGTGCAGCTTTTAAAAAGATCGCAAAATATAGGAAAAGGCGCCAAATTTATTCAAAAAAAAAAACACAATTAATTTACAGAGTAAATATGCGTTATATTCATTTTTTGTTTGTTTTGATAATTTTGCGCTTGTAAAGACGATAAAATACTGTAAGTTATGCGCTGTTTTAATTTTGATTGTTATTTGAATAGTTTACGCCTTTTTGAGCTTCTCTCTCTACATTGCACCTTTGTGTAAAAATTACTAATATTCTGTAAATTACCTTTTTAATTGTTCGATTTTTTTTAAATTTTGCGACATTTTAATCTTCGTTAAAATTGCCCAAAATATCGGGTAACTTTTATTTTAAAGTTGACTTTAAATTGTCTACGAATATGCGCCATTGTATTTTGACAAAGATTCTGAAGAATTCACAATTCGAGTTTTAAGTGTTTTGAGATCTATATCAAAATGTCCCAAGACAAAAGTTTTAGGCAATGCCGAAGCAGTTTAGAAATATTTTTTCGACATATTTTAAAAAGAGATAGGCGGAGTTTGTATCGCAAGCTGTCTGCCCGAACTGTCCGATCCCAAAATATGCTTTGAATCTGTCATTAAAATTCCACAACCTGCTATACACTTCCCAAAATATTCCATTTATCTGTGTGTTGGCCGGAAATATTCCTGAAAAATTACATAAATTTTGTTTCGGGGTATCAATATTAAATCGAATTTAAACGTTAAAGGCGCATAACCATAGACAATTTTAAACAACTTTAATAATTCGACTTAAAAAAAAATCGACTTTTTTAGAATTTTTGTATAGAATAAATTGTCAAATAGATGATTTTGAATTTAGTTTTTAAAAATATACATATTTTTTTGTTGTACAACTATAAGTCCAAATACCATTTAGTTTGATAAAAGTTCGACAATTCATAGTTTAAGATGTGTTGGTGTATTTTTCATAATTAAAAATCAATTATTCACAAAATATAGTTTTTAAGTATGTCCATTCGGCACTGCGCTAAAAGGTTATGATTGTTTCAAATTATTAACAAAAAAACAAATCGATATTGAAACAACATTTATTTGATGACTTTTAGTTCTATAACGACGAATTATAATCCGATTTTTACGTTTTTAGTATTTTTAAATAAAAAAAAACTGTTGTAAATTAATTTAATAATTGGTGAAATAACTATTACCTTTTAATTCTTGAATAAATGGTACAAAAAACTAGGTTACATATCAAACTTAAGTTTGGTACAAATGGTACAGTTGGTACAAATGTTATACTTTACAAAAAATCAAATTCAAATATTTTAGGTTTTCGAAATATACTGACTTGTTAAGTGAAAATAATCATTAAAAATACATTGTGTATATCTGAAGTAGTTTCCAACGAGATTTCGGTATTGATCACCTTTAATATAATACACAAATTGAATTTTGTCTCCAAAGGATACTGAGATATATACAGCTTCGTAAAATCAGAGACCAAAAATAATTTTTTTTTCCAAATTTATATGTTAAAAGTCATGGTAAGAAATGATGGCACTGTAAAACAAAGGGTACCATAAGATAACATTCGATGAGCATTTTTAATTTATGGTCTTATTTTTATTATAGGACTGTTCAATTTTAAAATATTTTTTAATAATAACGATAACCGGATGAAGTGAAATATGTTTTCTTCAAACTATCGGACTTGTGGTACCCCAGATAATTCGAAACCTTATACACCTACCTATATGAACATGTAGGTACTGAAATAAAAGATATTGATCTCACAATTAATATGTTATTAAGTTCATGATCCGATAACCCCAGCAACCCCAGGACCCCTTTTAGTTTTAACAACTGAGTTCATTTTATACACGAATAATATATAGATACAAGTGTGGGTACCCAAACGAAAAGAAAGTTAATCAGGAGTCTATTAAACACTTTTGTATTTATGTTTTAAAAAATATAAAATTCAATATTTTATAAAAAAATTTCGCCTACGGCGCTTCTTCGATATAACTTGCCAACGAAATATTATAATTAACTGTTGGGCCACTTCTAGAAAATTTTACAAAAAGCGTTTCAGTGTTACCTATTCATTTCAATATTTTCTTCGTCATTTTGATAAATAATTAAATATTTTTCTCAACAATCAGCATTTCATTTTAATTTTATTTTTTACATAATTACAAATCCTAATCGATATGGTTATTAGATCATAAAAATAACCATATAATTACAAATGTGGCATTATTTCCTATCATTTGAGTAGCTATATGTTCAAATATGTAGATGCACCGGATATCGTTTTTTCTAGGGTACCACAGATCCGACCGCACCCTATATTTTTTTTGTTTTTTAAGCAAATAAAACGTTTGATTTAAAGAAAAAAAGTTGCTTTAAAGAAGTACAGTTGTATAAAATATAAAGTACAGAAAATATAAAAAAGGGCGCAAAATAAATTTTTGGGGCGCATTTTAGAAAAAAGGCGCAAAAAAATCAATCGCCCCCCCAAATCATACTTCTGGATCCGCCCCTGATACTGTGTCATGGAACAAGGAATTGTCTACAATTTACCATTTAAATTTCGTTACGTATCTACCATCTATCTACCACTGCCAACCTAACGAAAATATATAGAACTCGTGACGAAATCTGTACTTTGTGCTATAATGTGTTATAATGGGCGGACCACGCCTATTTTTAAAACCTACATTCAGATTTGTAACGCTAAAATTTCACAGATTTGTTTTCAATACTACTATACACTACGGGTATTATAATAATTTAGCATACCGAATGCATTACTGTTATTGCATATGGTATTGTATTTTACTTTTTGCAATACCTTTCACAATACTGGTATTGCAACTGGTAATCTATTTAGAGAGGTATTAAGTACCGAAGATTTTCTTGTCGTTTGTCACGTTGAGCTTTGTCTGAGGTGTGCGTTTATGAGTCTGTAGGTCCGGAGTTCGAATCCAGCAGAAGGTAAGATTTTTTCAAATTGTGTTCTATTTGTCATAAAAATAAATTAGGATTGTTATAATGTTGGTACATGTGGAACAACAAAGTAATTATGTAACCAATTTTTTTTTTATAAAAAAAACATTACCAATTAAATATCAAGAATTCATTCAGTAATGCATTCCAGTAATTGCATGATAATATCGACATTTTATAATGCATTCCATATATTGGGTGACATAATTACTTCTATGCACAGCGTATAGAAGTGCGTTTCTGGTATTGCAAATGGGGCATTCCACAGAAAACGTTACCAAGGTGTGATATATTAAAGTTAAACCTTTTGACTCCGTTTAATGATTTTAAAGATGAGAAATACTTCTAATTTCATATTCTGTGATCAGAATTTACCAATATTCGTGGCAAATGTGTTTTTTCTCAATTAAAGTCAAATATTTTTTTCAAATTTATTATAGTAGAAAATAGAGGCATTATATGAAACACTGTAGTTTCGTTGTTTTATATCCGACAGAAAATTTAATAGTAATAGTGGTTCAAAGTACTGACAATTAACCAAACAGTTTTCCTTTTTTTGGGTTGTAACGCCCGTCACAAAAAAAATAGTAAAAGTTATTTTGCGAACTATTTTGCTAACCTACAACTGGGAAACTTTGTAAACGTAAAGATTTTTATCGTATTATAGTCTTTGGTCTCATAGATATTCCAGATGGTTGCTATATCCATCCAAAATATTGTAACGGCCGTCACAATTAACAATCGTCGCAAAACAAAAAAACTGGAAAATTATATATTTGTTAATATATGCATCAATAATTAATTATATTATTATTTAACCATAGAAAAAGTAGTAAATATTCCAAAATATTTAATAAGCAAAGATAAATAAGGGAAATTTCAAACCATACAATGAAATCATAAAAACCTCAAAAAAAAAAATATTTATGTAAACGGACTACAAATGATCCAGACAGAGTAGTTATTTAAAAGATTGGTAATTGATTGATTGATTGAAGGAGGGGGGAAAAACCCCTCTGTGCATAGCACAGAGTACACCTAGGCCATAAAGTAGGCCCGTTGTGACCCCTCGGATCATAAGTCGTCTGTAATGTTATGCTACTCAGTGGAGTTTAGAAATTCCGTGGATTTGACAAATTTTCTTAGTACTTTCCAGTCCAAGCTTCCCAGTTGTTTCAATGATGAAATAAGCGGAGCTCCAAAGTGGATGAATCTAAGTCTGGAAAATGCCAGGCAGTGACACAAGTATTGTTCAAGCGTCTCTGTCTCTTCCTCACAGGCCTTGCAGAAGTAAGAGTCTACTCTTCCCAATTTGAAAAGATGGCCTCTTATGGACCGTGAGGATGCCTGTGTATTGTTTTAACTCCTTTTTATTAAGCGTTGTTTTGGATTTGTTCGGGGAGCTCCATAACCATTTAGTTGCTTGGCCCACGCTCGATTCTTCCCATGATGTTTTGTGAAGTCGATAAGCCCATGAGCTTATCTCGTTTTTTAGAAATTGGAAAGGTCTGCCGGTTATGACTGAGATTGTGTCAATTTCTGATCCATTTCTCGACAATTCGTCGGCTGTTTCGTTCCCCTCAATGTTACAGTGTCTTGGGACCCAGATAATATCCACAGTGTTAACAAGTAAGAGATCTGCAAGGGCCTCTTTACATTGTAGAACCACTCTGGATTTCACCTTGTCCGTGGATAAAGCTCTAATGGCAGCTTGGCTGTCTGAGAAAATTTTAATACACTTGTCTACACAGTGAGTGATTTGTATAAATTTTGCCCCTTCTGTTATAGCCACTACTTCCGACTGAAAGACGGTGTTGTGGTCATTCAGACGAATGCTTTCTTTTGCAGAAAAGGCTTCACAGAAAAAGCCTGCTCCAGTGTGACCGTTTAGTTTTGATCCGTCAGTAGAGGTAGATCCCCGGATTTCTAGACAATACCTGACCGTTTTTCCATTCCTCCCTAGTCGTGTGGACATAACTTATCTCTTGGTGAGAGGCGAGGCTATCAAATCCTCTTCCATTCTATGGGTCATGGCGCCCGGTTGAGAAAACGCAACTCCACGCCGAGCTACTACTCTACCCGCGTAAATTTAGGTAGTAACCACTGCAATCACGATACTCCCCAAAGGGCCTACCGCAAAAGCAGGCTAAACACAAGGTAGCACCTAAATGTTCAGGGGCTTCTGCTTACCCGTGGTACCAGATTAAAGGCTCCGGTCAGACTTAGTAGCCAATTACGTAACTACTACCAGTTGAGCTCCATACAGCTCGGGACTGGTGGCCGAATGTTGACACCCATCTATCTGCTACTACGCCGCCTTCTGAAAACTTCGAATGCAAAACGACCAATACGAGCAACACGCTCTCCGATGGAGTATGTTACCTATCTCGATCGTTCCACTTACAAACAGCTTACAGGCATACACGCTAGCAAGACCACACGCTGACAAGACAGTATCTTGCGACAGCCTATAGTAGTAGTGACTGTTTCGTACCATACTGACGCACCAAACGTTTAGCAAGCAGCGAACAGTCCGCCATATATGATCCTAACAGAGCGTCTACTTAGGCCCCAATCACTTCGAAGAACACGAAGAAGTTGCCCTACTACGCCAACCAAACGGTCACGTACCCTCTCCAGGTGGGGTGTAAAATTCATCCGTTCTTTCATAGTAAGTCCCTAGTACTTGACTTCAGTCGAATACTTGAAACTGATACCGTTAGCCCGGATGAGCGGTGGACGATTCAATGACAACTTGCCTTTTAGCAACATTGTCAATGTTTTATACCCTGCAACACTCACACCCACACCATCGCCCCACTGGCACACCATTCGCATGGCTTCATTGGCCTTCAGCTCAATGTCAGCCCTAGACTGACCTCTCACCAAAATGACCAGATCATCCGCGCGGCTGTCCGCAGGGGTCCATCAGTGGTCCATTTATTTGGAACATGATGATGGACTCCTTGCTGAGGGAGCACGTCCACACCGACGGTTTCGTTGACACCAACGACAACCGCCCTCCTACCACAGAAGTAGCTACGCCAGAGATCTAATTCCCGACAACTAAGGGCACTCAGCCTACTAATGATGGTTTCCCAACATAGGTAGACAAATGCGCCCTTGACGTCAACAAATAGTCCTAGAACGTAGTCCAGAACGTACCTCAGACTGACGAACAGTCTCCACAGCGCATCGCCATGCGTCCTCCACGCTTCGGCCCCGCCGAAACCCGAACTGCCGCTCGCACAGTTCACCCACGGTGTCTTGAAGCCGCTCAACCATCACCCTCTCCAATACCTTACCCAGCACCGGCAGAAGGCTGATGCCCCGATATGATCGAGGATTGCTCCTGACCTTATCGGGTGACTTCAGAAGCTCCACCACCCGGGCATTTTTCCAAACTTCCGGAAATACCCCTCGCCTACGCATTTGCGAAGCAGAGCCCCGACGTAGTCCGGAGATTTCCTCGCGCGCACAAAGCCCACCGCATACTCTATCTCGCACGTCCTCAACTCAGGAGGAGGGTCAGACGCCCCCGGTGAAGGCTTAACTGATTCCCCCGCCCTCGGGAAGAACGAGCTCAAGAGTATGCTCACACTCTGCCTCCAGTATGTGCTCACCACGTCACCAACGCGGATGCCACAAACATCCTGGACTTTGCCTCGACCACGGCAATTCCTGTAGACCTTACCCCAAGGATCGTCACGCCAAGGATCGTGACGATGACCTCCAGTCATCCTCCTTGACTTTAACAAGGAGGTCCTTGTACTCCCGCATCGCCTGCTTGAAAGCAGCCAAATGCTGAGCAAGGTCTACCGCGCTCCTCCTCCTGGCTCTTTGAAATTTCTTCCGAAGCTGCAGTACGAACCTGCGCTTCACCGTGAGCTCTCGTGTCCACCATTTCACTCTCTTGCGATTAACCGGACGGTTTTTCGGAAGAAGGGTGTCATTGGTTTCCCTCACCCACTCGTTGAGCACATCAATCTGTGCATCAACATCCAGGTAACTGAACGCGTGCAATGGCATACTCAAAGACGATTCATAAATGAGCTCGCCATATGCCGTCCAGTTAACCCCGCGCGTGATCCAAAGCCTTATGGTTGCATGTTCATACTTTTCTGGTAGATGTGAGACGTCGATCACAATAATATTGTGATCACTCACACCCCAGTCAACGCAAACGCGCCACGCAAACCCCAGCTTCGCTCCCGCTGCAGTATTATATGCAGTGACATCAATGTCAGATACACCATTTTGACCCGCAAACGTATACACAGAACCCGGCTCATTGGCTACGCTCACATTCTGGGACACCATCCACTCAAACAGCACATCGCCCCTAATGCGGTTCTGATATCCCAGAGATGTCTGGAACATCTTACTGAACCACATAGGGGATGATGCGTTCGCGTCTAGGGCAAGGATGAGAGGTATGCTACTAGCTTGTAGTAGCACTCCATCCATATACTCGAGATATGGCTCCAAAGGTGCACCAAATCTGCTTAAAACCACTTAATGTAGCAAAGAGTTGCCCCTGAAGAAACAGTATTAGGAATTGAGATAATCATGGTTTGGTGATTGGTTAATGTTTCGGAATTGAGCCATCCCCCAAGGATTTTTAGTCGAGCTACCGCGACCACGGCCTCATATTTAACTTGAATTTGTATTGGACGTATGTTTAGAATAGTCTTAATGGCTTTGGTCGAAGTGGTAGCATCGCACCTGAAATGCCGAGACAACACGCCCGTTGCACTTTCTCGAGTGGTTTGATGTTACATTTTCGTCCCAAACCTGTCCACCATACAAGTACCGCATATGTGAGTATTGGTCGTATAACGCAGGTGAAAATCCAGTGGGTCATCTTTGGTCGAAGTCTCCATGTAGGACCAATACATCTTCTGGAGGTTGCCCAAACCCTAACGGCTTTTGTGGCTCTGCTAGCTATTTGTGCCTTCCAGTTACGTTTAGAATCCAGGATTTCTCCAAGGTACTTGACTTGACCTGTAAGTGCCAGTATCTCTCCGTTTACCTGTGGAAGAGGATAGCTAGGTAGCTTCTTTTTCCTAGTAATGAGACAGATTTCAGTTTTTTGGGGGTTTATATTTAATCCCCTAGGTGATGACCATTCAGCCGAGATATCTAAGGCTTCTTGGATTCGTCTAGAAGGGAGAAAAGGATATGTCCCCGCGGCAAGGATGGCGATGTTGTCTGCTTAACAGACAGCATGTAAACCAGCCTCGGTTAATCTTCTTAGGAGACTGTTTATGGTGACGACCCAGAGTAGCGGTGAGAGAATGCCACCCTGTGGGGTACCGCGAAACACCCTTCCCCTTAGAGTAATATTGCCCTGCTGACAAGTGATGGATCTGTTGCACAACATATGACGTACCCAGTGTAAAATAGCCGAGTCTACGTCAAAGAAGGAGGGACGAGATCAGTGTGTCAATGTAAACGTTATTAAAAGCACCTTCAACATCTACGAAGGCTGCTAGAGTGAGTCCTTTTAGGTCCATAGACCTTTCAATTTTGTTAACCACCTCATGTAAGGTGGATTCAACGGATCGTCCCTTTATGTTTACATGTTGCTTAAATTTAAGCTGCTCATAAGGAATTTTTTCCTTAACAATGGTGTCGCATATACGTTCCATTGTTTTGAGTAGAAGGCCATTAGACTTATGGGTCTGTGTGCCTTGGGGGTTGAGTAGGTTTTTTACCCAGCTTAGGTATGAAAACTACTCTTGATTCTTGCCATGTGAGGGGGGTATAGGCATGCCTCACAAAGCCTGGATCGTCGGACGTCCAGGAGATCCACTGCCCGTTGTAGTAGGGCTGGTAAAACTCCATCTTACCCTGGGGCTTTATATGGCTGGAAGCTATGAATTGCCTTCCCAACCATATCGGTGGTGATGGCTAAGTTGTAGGAGTATTGAGAAGTTTCCCATAGCCTCGTCTCATCTGAGTTAACGAAACAGTTTGGGAAGTGCTCCTCCATTAGAATCTTTAAAGAGTCCTCAGAGTTACCTACCCTAACCCCCTGCCTGTCTATCAGGAGTTCCGGTTGGGAGTGGGTTTTCGAAAGGAATTTCTTAATTCTCGTGGTTTTTGTAACACAATCAACTTGTGCACAGAAGAGTCGCCATGACCCTCTTTTTGCGGAGCGCATATTATTTTTGTATACACTGATTTTTTGGTAGTAGAGATTCCAATGCTCTGTAGTATTTAATCTTTTAGCTTTATTGAAAAGTCTCCATGTCAAGTATATTTTTAGAGCAAAGAGTTATGTCAAGTACTTCACTTCAGACTCTAGTGATGAAGGTGGCAGAGCAACCAACGTTTAGGGTCAGAAGATCATACGCATTAATAAATTAACATGCCCCTCCGAGCATTACAGTCGGAGCTCCGACTATAATTTGTATAATCCTAACTATCATAAAAACACCTACTATAAAATGTCCCTACTTTAAAATTTCCCATGTGATCTTCCCAACAGGTTTTTAATTGTTTTTAAACATCCCTATTTTCAAACGATGCAAACGAGACGTAGGTAGAAAATGCTGCTCAACGTTGTCAACCTCGTCTGTCGATAACTTACCGAATGAAGATGAGCGTTGCAGACACTTAAATTTGAATAGAATTTTATGTTTGTTTTGAAACATAGTTTTAATCAAGTAAACAGCCAAGAAATAGTTTATTCAAATGCAATTAAATTTTATGTTGATATTTATGGTAAATTTGACAGATTCTGCTGGACAATAAAATAATGTTTACATATAGTATCTTGCTATTACAATCTGAACAAAAATAAATTCAATTTGGATTATAATATAATAACAATTCATTCCTAATACAGTATTACTTTTAATTATATTCAAACATATTCAAACAAATCTTTTCTATCCGTGTAGAAATTTTCTCGTGGTTTTTGTAACACAATCAACTTGTGCACAGAAGAGTCGCCATGACCCTCTTTTTGCGGAGCGCATATTATTTTTGTATACACTGATTTTTTGGTAGTAGAGATTCCAATGCTCTGTAGTATTTAATCTTTTAGCTTTATTGAAAAGTCTCCATGTCAAGTATATTTTTAGAGCAAAGAGTTATGTCAAGTACTTCACTTCAGACTCTAGTGATGAAGGTGGCAGAGCAACCAACGTTTAGGGTCAGAAGATCATACGCATTAATAAATTAACATGCCCCTCCGAGCATTACAGTCGGAGCTCCGACTATAATTTGTATAATCCTAACTATCATAAAAACACCTACTATAAAATGTCCCTACTTTAAAATTTCCCATGTGATCTTCCCAACAGGTTTTTAATTGTTTTTAAACATCCCTATTTTCAAACGATGCAAACGAGACGTAGGTAGAAAATGCTGCTCAACGTTGTCAACCTCGTCTGTCGATAACTTACCGAATGAAGATGAGCGTTGCAGACACTTAAATTTGAATAGAATTTTATGTTTGTTTTGAAACATAGTTTTAATCAAGTAAACAGCCAAGAAATAGTTTATTCAAATGCAATTAAATTTTATGTTGATATTTATGGTAAATTTGACAGATTCTGCTGGACAATAAAATAATGTTTACATATAGTATCTTGCTATTACAATCTGAACAAAAATAAATTCAATTTGGATTATAATATAATAACAATTCATTCCTAATACAGTATTACTTTTAATTATATTCAAACATATTCAAACAAATCTTTTCTATCCGTGTAGAAATTTTCCCTATTATGGAAGACATGATCATGGCCAAAACGTTTGTCAAGTATAATAAAATTCATTGTTGTATTATTGATATATTTTTATCTTGCTTGTTACTGTGAATAATTCATATATACAAAATTTTAAAAAATTATAAAAACGGTGGGTTTTGTTTTAAAAAACGGTTTTTGCCACGATTTTATGGGTTTTGCTTTTGAAAAGTTGTCGATAGAGTAATTTATCACAATTCTCTAAGTTCTTTTATTTTTATTTGAAATGTAAGTTCGCAATGTTTTTGCAGTCAAATTTTAAACTTTATCTTACTGAAATTTTTTCTGAATATTTTTTAAGTTTGCATATGAAATATTTGATTAAAATGGATGGAAATATACGCAGCGAACTGAAAAAATGTAGTGGGCCTTGGTACAGAAACAGACAAAATTGTTCGCATCTGATGTCCGCATTATGGTCAAACATGATATGGAAAATATGCACAACGTAATCTGGTGTGTATATGACTCGGCAGGCTTAAAAGGGTTAAAAACAAGTATTATACACCCGCCTTTAGCGAATGCTTCTGAGCGACAGAACTGGAAATTAAAAAAAAAAAAAACGGTACCCTACAGCTAAACATTATTAATTTAAATTTGGTGTACGGTTTAAGAAATAATTACTGCATATTTGAATGTAGGGCTTGAATGTAAATATATTTCGACGGATTATTATGTTTGAAATAGGATTTAAAATAATTTTAAACTTTCACTGTAAAATTATATTTAAAATATCCACATATTCTTTATGCGCTTTAAAGGTGGCAATAAAAATTATTGATAAATCGCAATTAGATGTTAGCAATATGCAGAAGGTATACCGTGAAGTGGAAATCATGAAACAGCTTAATCATCCGCACATTATAAAACTCTATCAAGTAATATGATTTTTATATATAAAATATATATTCAATAATACAATATATTTCAGGTAATGGAAAGTAAAAGTATGATATACATTGTTTCTGAATACGCAAATCAAGGCGAAATTTTCGGTAAGCTCTTTAACCAATATCCATGTTTCATACTAAAAATACTTCATTTTTTTTTAAATTAAATTCACCTCTATAAAGAAAATGTGCTTACATGAGAAAATATCTCGATTAGTTTTAAAGAATAGACTGGAACATGATTTTTTTAAAATTTTTGAAGACTTTAAAATATATTTATACATAGATTGTACATTTTATCATGAAATCAAAATATTTGTATGGGACTTTTATAAACAATTAACACATAAACCATAAATTAAAAACTATTATTTATATACTTATGTTCAATCAAATTCAATGTTAGTTTTGCTTAATTTCCCATACAAAATACTAAACTAGATTCTGGTGTAGACAATTTTGTATTTCGTATGGGAAATTATGCAAAACTAACATTGAATTTGATTGAACATATCTAAATAATAGCTAACCCTATTATCATTAAACCTTTGCCGATTAAATACTAACTTTATATACTTCGAACTTATAAAAAATAATTTTGTAATATATACATTTTGCATGTAGATATAACGGTTCTACGACAAGTCCTTTTAAAAAATTTATATTTTCTGAAATAATGTTGTCCTGCACATATACAAGGTTAAAAATGTTTAGAACTAATTTAGAACTTTCAAATTGCATACCTAAATTTTTAAGTTGGGCTTTGAAAACGTTTCTGTATGTGTGCAAAATCAAACTAATATTAAAAAATACGAAATTTTAATGAAACATGATGTTAATTAATATGTCATTTGTAACATATGTAAAGTAAATATTTAGTATCATTGAAAGAAGAGATTTCATTGAAAAGAAGAGATTTCAAGGAATCTATGTGGCGAATACAAAATCTGTATATATTTTCTGAACACTTATTTTTGGAAAAAGAAGAAAAATAAAAAAAAAATTTAAAATAACTTTAAATTTGATTGAATTTTTTCAAATAATTTAGGTATAGCACTTAGTTTTAAAATGCCTGTGTAAATTGCAAAGTTAGATCAACTATAACTTTTAAACAGAGGAATAATATATGATTCAATCTATATCCAAAAATATATCTGACCTAAGGGACAATTTAAACAGTGTGGTTAATGGTTTATGAAAAATACCCGCACACCGCATAATTACACAACTAGGTATGAAGTCAGGACCTGCCTATGATACTGAAATTGTTTTGAGGTATCTTAAAACTGTATTGGTTGTCGGAAAGTCGGCATTTTAATATAATTGCTTCTATTTAAAGTGAAACAATAGATGACGTTAATTGGTGATTTTCTGAAGATTATGTCGTTTGAAAGAAGCTAGCAAACATATCAGATGTGTCCATGTCGGTTTTAGATACTTTGTCGTTCTATGCTATTTGACAAGGATGTGCCAAATCGGTCAACAGACACACCCACCTCCTATACAAGTCACTTTTATATAACACTTTAGGAACTAATACCTCGAAAAGTATTTAAGATATAGTTATAAAATTTAAAAATTATTGTTAGAATTTATCTAAAAATATATGGTCCAAAAATAGGAGTGATTCGCCAACTTTTTTTTACATTATTTCCCGGGTTGTCATAAAAAATAATAATAATAGTTTGGCGCTACAGTCCTGTATAGAACTTCGGCCGAGCTCTCTCACCATTTTGAGCTGTGTGTGTTATATTTGTACTCAAAGTGGTGGGACCTACGGTTCATTGCCGAATCCGAACGGCGGGTGAGAGCTATTTTATAGGCAATGTTTTACTCTCGTAGGTTTGCCATTTACTGACGAGAGGTAGCGCGGTATAGAAAAATGTTTATATGAAAAGATGTTGTTAGCCCCAGTCCAGGCTTGAACCGGGGACCTTTCGGCTCGCAGTCCAACGCACTAACCACAGAGCTACCGCGGCTACCCGGGTTGTCATAGCGTATATAATTAAAATCAAATCTATGAAATATTTGCCTTGTAAATATAGGCGTGGTCCGCCCACTTGTATTTTTCTAAATTTTTTTATTAGTTATTTTATACTTTTATATCAATTTTTAAATTATTAATATGTACATTTCTGATGTGAATAATATTCTGAGGGTGATGGGGTTCAGCATAATAAAGTACTTTCAAATTAATGTATACAATTAAATATTCCACATTAATATCTCTACCAAATGTGTAGGGTATTCAATAATCGGGCCCGGCCGACTATAAAAGTCCGTCCCATGTGACCTAACTTTTCCAACTGGTTTTGTTTTTAAGTTGTCTTTTAATTTTAAAATATAATTACTGTAGCAAAGTTGGTTTATATAGGTAATTATATCAAGTCTGTGAGTATAAAATATAATTAAACCGGATTTCTTGTGTTTTTAAAATACCTTATTTTTTATTGTTTTTTACAGATTTCAACTCGCGTGTTGACCAAATAGGTGCATTTTTACAAAATTGTTTTATTTTGGGAATATTTTCCCTAAAACAATCAAGTAAACATGTATTACAATTTTTAACCGAACCCACAAAATCTAGCTCCATAATTACCAGCGACCAGGCAATTTTGGAAAGAGATATGTTAAGAGTTGTATAATTATCTTCGATACAATCTCGGTATCAGTAGAACAATTGAGTTGTTGCGTATTTGCACAGAAAAAAAAAGTTCATACTATTTATGAATTTGTTCATCAATTTTATGAATTTTCATTATTACTCAACCAATGACCAAATTCATCGAATTTATGAATCGTTTATAAAACCGTAATGAAAAAGTTCATAATATTGATGAACGCTTTCATAATATTTATGAAAAAATTCATGGTATTTATGAACTTTAAACTATTGAAAAATAAAAAAAAACTAATTATTTTTATTTTCTTGTATTATTGTTTTTTTTTATTTTATTATATTACTTTATTATTTAATTATATTACTTTTTTTTATATCTACTTTTATTTTATATCTACTCTTACTGTTGGTACATATTGATCGGTTTGTTGTTACGAGATGTTAAGTACCAGTCGTGCACGTTTCTTTGGAGTTGTAAACAACAAATGAAACGATTCGGTCTATTTGTACGAAATTACATAGTAATAATACAAACTTAGAATTGTATATGCTATCATCGACTATCGACGCGTCGTCAAAATAATCACTGCGCGTCATGCGGAAGTAAAAGATAAATATCTTTTTATAGATTTGTCAAAAGTTGCATGTCACACATTCGATCATACACACATACTCAAATACCGACCTACCTACTTTGTGTTGTATTTTCTATTCTCCTGGTTTTTTATTTTTCAGTATCGCCTTTATACTCGGCTGAATTGCACGTGACATGGAGGTTGCGCTGCTTTGCCTCAAAAAATTAATATGAATACCTAAATGAACGCAATTCATAACAATTATGAACGCGTTTATAATATCAATTTCGATCAAATTGTGCGATTCGTATATTCGAAGAGTAGTTTATAAATAGAATGATTTTTTCCATATATATTATGAACGATGTCGCAATTAAGGACGTTCATTCCATTTATGAACAAATTTTTTTCTGTGTGTATCAGGAACATCGATTAATTCAATCATTAAGGAAGAACGGCTAACAATTAAAACTCCACCACACATCTTATAGTATCGATCTTTTCTAAAAATTTCAAAAAGTCAGTGCAAAAAATTTCCGTATTTAAGACATTTCCGTGAATCAAAGTTTCAGTCAGAATGCGATGAAATTTTGTTTCAGCATGTGGTTCGGAGTTTGAAAATGAACCAAATCGGTAAACGGAAACGTCCACCTTCCTTCCCGTTTCTTCATATCCCACAAAATTATACCAGTAATACATCCACCAAAAGTATAGGGTATTCCAAAGTCGAGGCCGACCGACTGTAAAAGTCCGTCTCAAGAGATCGAACTTACCCATGTGACCTAACTTTCCCAACTCGTTTACTATAGTATCATAGAAGTCTTCAAGGACAATTATTTTAAAAGATGCTTTCATCCTAGAGTATTGAAAGTTATATTTGAATTATTTTAAAAGATGCTTTCATCCTAGAGTATTGAAAGTTATCTTTGAATACTAAAATATCAGACATATTTAACGTGGAGCCAAAATGTGTAAAAATTTGATATTTTATATCATCAATTGCGTTATCAGGTGCAAACCGAGATGCAAATATTGATTTTTTTTTTGGAGGAACTGCAAATAACTCCTTCCGCATGGTTTCTAAATTAGTGCCATGGTCAGTTGCTAAAGTTTGACTAGTAGTGTGGTTAGCTATTGGATCAGGGTTATCAGGAAAATCTTTAGCACCAGGGAAAGTAGTAGCTGGTGTGGAGGATGTTATTTTAATTTCTATTTGGTTAGAAATGTCTGACAATTATTCAGTAGCAGGGAGCTTTTGTTTTTCTTTATTTTTTCGGAGAGGATGACGGTTCATCCATACATATTAAATCATTGAAAAGTGATTCATAATGCTGGAATTTAGCCGTTAGAGAAGACAGTTCCTTGCTAATTTCACTAGATCCTTTCCTAGTTTGCTTTAACATTTTATATAAATCGTTGTCTTCCGGTCTACATTTACTGCATGACCAACGTAAGCCTTTGTTATCATGTAAAACGTCAATTACGCAACCAGGTAACCCTGTGCACTTGGCATAAGCAAAGTTGTCGCATAACCAGCAATTTACAATTAACAAAGTCTGATTTTGTTCATTGCAGTTGGGAATAGAACAGATCATTTTAGAAATAGTTATTAAACTTATATGATCATAAAAGTATGCAATGTTTTAAAATAAAATGATAGAAAGATAACAGTTTAAGAAGCACAACAAGAGTTCATAAACTATGCACACGTTTTATGAAGGTAAAATGTCAAAAGAATAGTAAACAACAGAATATTAAAATTTTCAGAAAGATTTTGTTTAAATAATGCCAAAACATAATGCACAGAATTGTTTTTGTATATGTTTATAAAGTACACAAAATTGCAGTTTGTAAAGAATAGGTAATGTTTTTCACTAAAGCCTAAATTATAATGCGCGATAAACACTATAAAACATTATGGTCAGAAATTTGGAGATTGCCACAACCACATCCTCACCGAACTGGACTCATGCTCACAAACTAGCACGTCACCACAATTGAATTAAGAGGTTGTTGCAACTACTTTATAAGTTGTTGTTGCAACCGAGTGATTCGGAAGGCAACTTAGTTGGTTGCCGCAACAAATCAATTTTGTGTGTGTTCACTACACCATTTCCCACTGAAATTGAGAATATTCCAAATAAAAATGAGATTTTCCATTTGAAATTGGGAAAATTCCAAATTAAATTGAGACGTTCCATTTGAAATTGAGAAAATTCTAAATGAAATTAAGATTTTCCATTTGAAATTGAGAAAATTCCGTATGATATTGAGATATTCCAGTTTAAATTGAGAAAATTTCAAAATAAATTGAGATTTTCCATTTTAAATTGAGAACATTAAAAATTAAATCAGTGACTAAAACCCTTTGGGATATCGGCACCATTTCCTTTTTGGCCTTCTACGTTTTGGATAAACGTTTTTAAACCGTCGGCGTAATATAATAAAAATATTAAATTTCATTGTTTTCCCAATTTTATTTGTTCCAAATTTCTAAACGAAAATGTTAATATCTTTTGCAAGTTTCGTATTTTCAAACCACATTTTAATTTGTAATTTTCTCAATTTCAAATTAAAAAATCTTAATTTCATTTGGAATTTTCTCAATTTCAAATGGTAAAATCTCAATTTCATTTGAAACTTTCTCAATTTCAATTAGAAAATCTGAATTTCATTGGAAATTTCCTCAATACCAAATGAAAAATCTCAATTTCATTTAGAATTTTCTCAATTTCAAATGAAATATCTCAATTTTATTTAGAATTTTCTCAATTTCAAATGGAAATTTCAATTGGAATTTTCTGAATTTCGAATGAAAAATCACAATTTCTTTTGGAATTTGCCCAATTTAAAATAAAAAATCTCAATTTCATTTGGAAATTTCTCAATTTCAAATGGATAATCTAAATTTTATTTAGAATTTTCCCATTTTCAAATGGAAAATCTCAATTTAATTTGGAATTTTCCCAATTTCAAACGGAAATCTCTCAATTTCAATTAGAAGTGGTTTAGACTGACAATGGAAAATCATGATTTCGAATATAGAGGAGGTCACCCCCTAGAAATGCTCTATTGGATGAGAAAATCGATGTGAAGAATTTTCAGCGAAATCCGAATATGGGAAATAGACCCGCCGGTACCTCAAAGTAAGCGACAATTTAAAACACATTAAACTAAAAAAGTGGGTAAATCATCAGTTGGAAAATTTTATTATCTTTTCAACAAACTTAAAAAAAACGAGTTGGGAAAGTTAGGTCACATGGGTAAGTTCGGTCACATGCGGCGGATTTTTATAGTCGGTCGCGCCCGACTATGGAATACCCTACACCTTTGGTGGGGATATTAAACCTCAGAATATTATTCATATATCAGAAATTTACGTCTTATATCCCCATAAATTAAAAAATTTATATAAAGTACAAAAAAACTAAAAAAAAAAATTGAAAAATATAATTGGGCGGACCACGCCTATATTTAAAATTTTGAAAGGCTAATATTATATAGATTTGATTTTAATAATTTACGGATCAAATTTCCACTATGAAAACCCGGGAAATAATGAAAAAAAAAAGTGGGCGGAT
Source organism: Dryomyza anilis (assembly GCA_951804985.1). Lineage (NCBI taxonomy): Eukaryota > Metazoa > Arthropoda > Insecta > Diptera > Dryomyzidae > Dryomyza > Dryomyza anilis. Next base: position 32,127,857 of record OX638130.1, on the reverse strand, counting down.
CACGCCCATTTTTGGACCACATATTTTAAGATGAATTCTAACAATATGTTTTAAATTTAATAACTATACCTTGAATAACTTTCGAGTTATTAGTTCCGAAAGAGTTATATAAAAGTGACTTGTATGGGAGGTGGGCGTGTACGTTGACCGATTTGGCTCATTTTCAAACTCAGTTCCTACTTTTGGCTAAAATAGATTGAGACGAAATTTCATCGCATTCTGATCAGTATTTCTCAAGTTATTTTGTATTCGGACAGCAAGACAGCAAGACGGACAGACAGACAGACGGACATGGCTAAACGGACTCGGGTAGTGATGCTGATCAAGAATATATATACTTTTCCATACCGGACACGCCTCCTAAGGGGCGTTACAATATATGCACAAAGTTAATATACCCTGTACCTCATAGGTGTAGGGTATAAAAATCAGATAAAAAAAAATACAGAAGCAGTGATTATTTTAACAGGCATCCTTCGTTTTTTAATTTCATCAGTGACGCCTAGCCTGAAACACTTTAAACTCAAAAGTTCGATTCCCTTCTTTCAACAGATGACATACCCACATTTTTAGTTTATTGCTTTTTAGGGACGCAATTTCAATTCAATTTTGAAATTGTTGATTTAGGTACGAAAACGCCTACTTTGAGGTCCCGGCGCACATTGGTCCAAAAGTGAAAAAAGCTGGCCAAAATTCAATATATTTTTTTAATTAGAATACAAATAAAAATATTCCAGACATTAAATGCGTCCAAGAATTGTAATCGAAAAAAATACTCTTTTTCAGATATTAACTCTCAAAGTAAGTACTTTTTTCATTGAAAAAAAATGTATGTTTTAGTGAGTTTTGATATTAAGATTGCTGATAATGTAGACATACTATTTATATTATTTTAAGATAATTATATAAATATATGTTTTAGGAACTTATAATACAACAAAAAACGGAACTAGTCTAAAGGACTAATTAGATATCATACAATATACGTTAGTGTCTAAAAAAAAAGTAAATTGTTAAAAGTTGAAAAAGTTAAAGTGTTCCGCATTGTTCCCATAAACTTTTAATGCAGTTTTGTTGCCAAATGTAGGAGCATTACAAATCAGTTTTTAAATTTTGCATATAATTGCTTTTGCGAAAAAAAGCTAACTTTATATAAAACAATGGGATTTTTAATATAAAATAGAAATGCATGTGAGAGGGACGATCAAAAATATTGAAACTCTAGGCATTCTTCACCAATGTCTTCTTTATCATCTTCTCCTTCATCTGCGTTATTTTCTTTTCCTTAATATTGCCTCTTTTAAACGAATTTCTTATAAATTGTATGTTCATATTTGACTAAATACAAAATATTTTTAACTTTTTCTAAACAAAAAAAAATTGTCAGATCATTGCAATTTTTATACCGAATCATACGAATTTGAATCACACATTGAACGGTTACTTGCCTTTAATCGAAATAGACGATTTTTAGAATTTGGCCAGCTTTTTTCAATTTTGTACCACTGAGCGGCGGGTCCATTTCCCATATTCAGATTTTGCTGAAAAGTCTCCACATCGATGTTTCAACCCCGGTGGGAGGTCTGGTCGGGGACAAATGAGACAGGGATATTGGCCCTCCAAAATGGGGGTTGTGTGTTGGGCTTATGACCCGTCATATAAAAAAGCTGATTCAACGAAACCAGATAACATTCTTCGGATACCAACCCGAAAACACGATGACAACCTACGCATACGTATAAAGGACCATGATTTGCGGATATGCACCTGCAATGATCATATTGTGATTGGCGGAAGGAACGCTTCTAGTGTGATGGACGTACGCTCGATCCGAAATTCCAAGATCACCTCAGATCACCTCCTTGTAGCAGCCGAGGTTCGCACACGCTTATGAGCCGCGTAAAATGCACGGAAATCCTTCCACTGAAAGCTAGACGTCAGTAAGCTGCACACACAACAGACCGATCAAGCCTATGCCGCTCGACTCTCACACCTGCTTGCGCAAGGCACTCCCCTCTCTCCTGATATATGCTCGCAGTGAACACATGTCTCCCGCTCAATGCGTACGGATACCGAAGAGGTGCCTGGATTCCAACGCCCACTACGGAACAAGTGGTATGACGAAGAGTGTCGCGCAGCCACTGCACAGAAAGTCGCTGCATATAGAGCCACCCTGCAGTCGGTAATTACGCGAGCCCCGAAGGAGCGATACAGAGAGAAGAGGAAGGAGGAGAGACATTTTTTCTGACGCAAGAAAAGAGAATTAGAAAGACGCGAGTGTGAAGATATTGAGATGCATGGCGACAGGAACGAGGCTCGAAAATTCTTTCAGAAGATAAGACGCCTGACCGGAGCTTTAAAGACCGGACCGTCTTCATGTCAGGACGATGACGGAAATCTAGTAATAGATTTCCAGGGTACACTGAGATTATGGAGAGAGCACTTCTCTCATCTAGACGATGACGACAACTACTCCGCCGATAGAAAAGACAGCTTGACAACCCCAGTTGCTGACGACGGCGTTGACATACCGTTACCAGACCGTGATGAGGTCTGCACAGCCATCAACAGGCTGAAAAACAGCGAAGCCGCAGTATCGGATGGTCTGCCTGCAGAGTTGTTTAAGACCGGAGGCGATGACCTCATAAAGAGCATGCACCAGCTCAACAGCAAAATATGGCCAGAAGAAAGTATGCCTAACGAATGGAATTTCAGTATACTCTGCCTAATCCTTAAGGAGGGGGTCCCACGATACGCGCCAACTACTGTGGGATAGTACCCGATTTACATTGTATCTTTTGTGAGTTTCACGTATCGCTTAGGGTTGCATTTTTTTTATAAAAATGCTATACAATCTAACCGAAACAGAAATATGTTAAAAAGGGACAAATTCAAAAATGCCATAACAACTTTGACAGAAAATATATACATAACAGCTAAATTTATTTTAATAATCAGTCAATCGCTTTTATCAATTCGAAAATTGGAAGAAAGAACGTGGTAAACGATTTTAATAAAGCCGCATCACGAACCACCACATCAGCATTGACATGCAGAGACGTGGATGAAAAGCAAATATCAAAAAATGAAGTCTCCGGGTCCCATTCTACATTGCATGTAATTGTTGCGAAAAGGCTTGGCGCACTTGCCATTTATTTCCAGGATATTATAATAAAATACAAAGAGGGACGGGATTTAATATGTTTTATGTTTATCCAAATATGTGTTTATGTTTTCCGTTCTATGTACAATATTTTCAGCAAAAATTTGATGCGATAATGTTGCATCTGATCAAGTTGAGCTAAGTGCTTAGTACACTTGGGCTCTCAGATTTAAGTAATAGCAATTTTTACTTATTCAAATATTTACTAAGCCATTGCGCATTTTAAGACGAGATAGTTTGCCACTCGCAAACAGTCAGTACGTTGCAAATGCAACCTGTACTACGCAGCACGCTGCATCTGACACGATAAATTATTCCATGATGATAAATTCTCCAGGCCATGATGAAATTGTTTCATGGTATGGTATTGTCATTATAAATTAAGAGGTGTTCGATAAAATAAATTGACATTAATTAAAGAGTATATATTTTTTATTTGTCAAAAATTTTGGCAGGAACTTTACATATTTATAGCAATCTTTTACAAACCTTTATAGGAGAAGACGCTACGATACAGAAAAATTCAACATGTTGAACTTTTCTGTATCGCCTCCTATAATGCGATACAGTCGCTGTATCACTTTTCCTTAAAATTTGAAAATTATCTGGTCGCTTACACCTTATCATTTTCCCATAATATTTGTAGTCCTTTCTTTTGTGCGTATCCTGGCGATACAGCGTATCTCCAGAAAATACAATGTAAATCGCGCACAAGTCACCTAAATATCGCGTATAAGGTTCTAACGAGCGTATTATGTGAAAGACTGATGCGCATAGTCATCAGACTGATTGGATATTATCAGTGCGACTTTAACATTCATACATGCACAGACGCTTGCTCGTCGGGATGTGCTTTGTTGTTCTATTCGTGAAAACACACACATACAAACATTATATATTATGCCGTTTTTTGACACCTAAGCACCTAAACATCTGCAATCCAGACAAATTGTACTTAGTAATTTATTTGATATCTAAGAACATAATGTCTGAATATCTAGAAAAATTGGCTTAGTTACTTTCAACAGACAGACATGAACACAAAAAAACAGATGGCGATCTCCCGAAACAAAGCATACCAGCTAATATTAAAGAGAAATAAAATTGATGCAAAAACCAGCAGATACATGAACACGTGTTCCTTTGCAAATAATACAGCAACAATTTTGCGTGTTCTTTTTAGTTTTTAATAATCAATAAATACACTTCTGAAAATCCAGTAGAGTTAAGTTTGTTTACTTTTGTTTGACAATTAAGTAATTTGCTTTTTTAATATTCAGATGACAAATTCTTGAATTTAAGTAGTATTTCATTGATATTAGAGACGATATTTTATCGAGATCTCAATCGAAATCTTGACGTCATCACGGACTTCAAAATTTCATGTAAAAACTGATTTTTTTAATGCAACCTTAGGCGATATAGTGAAACTCACAGAAGATTAATGTTGCCTTTTTTGTGTAATTCCACTTAAACAGTGCATTATTGATCTCCTTGTGTATTTTGTAAGTAATTTTATTTTTCTGTATTTTTTGTGTAATTTAGAATCAACGTTGAAATTTCTACATCATACTACAAAAACACATCAATGTTTAAGTCAAACAAAAATATTTAGAATTTTACTCAGGAGTTACAATCTACATGAAAACTTGTAGAATTTCAAGAATATTTCCAATTGAAGCTTTAAGAGAGTTCCAGCTATTTATGTGCTGACTCCGCACAAAAATCTTTGCTCCGCCTCTGAGCAACTGTTTCGCATAAATGAATTTTATCAATTCATTCTATTGCACTGCCACAGCACAATCTTCAAAGTTCGAGCTGTCGACATCTGGGTACCCGGATCCAGATAAGTGTGACAACGAGTCTTCGATATCGCGAAGAGTAAATGTTAATCGCTCCACTGGTCTCGGTGCGTTGTGGTTGGATGCCACGTCATCATATTCGGATGGATAATCTTTTTCTTCTCAGACTAATTCGAAATGCTGTAGCAGCCTGTCCTGTAAAACACGTTTTAGTCCGGTCGAAGCTAACCCCGACTCCTCCAATTCCCTTCTCAAACTGTCGGCAGTCATTGCTAAAATTGATGTCGCGTCCATTTTGTCCGAGCCAAATAATAATAATGTAATTAAAAAAATATTTAATTATCAATACAATTATTAAATCAATATCGAAAATATTCTTAACATTATTCAAAACTGTTTAAAATAATCGATTTAATTTTAATATGTATTAAAATAATGGTATCCGGAATATTAAAAAGGAGTTCGGGATTCGGGTACTTTTAGTACAACACTATCAATATATGCGCTCGGACCGCTCACGCAATATTCTACAACCAGTAGCCGTCCGCTACTTTTCTCCAATACGCGATTACCCCTGCGTACACGTATCATGCTGCAACTATTAATATTCAGATGACAAATTCTTGAATTTAAGTAGTATTTCATTGATATTAGAGACGATATTTTATCGAGATCTCAATCGAAATCTTGACGTCATCACGGACTTCAAAATTTCATGTAAAAACTGATTTTTTTAATGCAACCTTAGGCGATATAGTGAAACTCACAGAAGATTAATGTTGCCTTTTTTGTGTAATTCCACTTAAACAGTGCATTATTGATCTCCTTGTGTATTTTGTAAGTAATTTTATTTTTCTGTATTTTTTGTGTAATTTAGAATCAACGTTGAAATTTCTACATCATACTACAAAAACACATCAATGTTTAAGTCAAACAAAAATATTTAGAATTTTACTCAGGAGTTACAATCTACATGAAAACTTGTAGAATTTCAAGAATATTTCCAATTGAAGCTTTAAGAGAGTTCCAGCTATTTATGTGCTGACTCCGCACAAAAATCTTTGCTCCGCCTCTGAGCAACTGTTTCGCATAAATGAATTTTATCAATTCATTCTATTGCACTGCCACAGCACAATCTTCAAAGTTCGAGCTGTCGACATCTGGGTACCCGGATCCAGATAAGTGTGACAACGAGTCTTCGATATCGCGAAGAGTAAATGTTAATCGCTCCACTGGTCTCGGTGCGTTGTGGTTGGATGCCACGTCATCATATTTGGATGGATAATCTTTTTCTTCTCAGACTAATTCGAAATGCTGTAGCAGCCTGTCCTGTAAAACACGTTTTAGTCCGGTCGAAGCTAACCCCGACTCCTCCAATTCCCTTCTCAAACTGTCGGCAGTCATTGCTAAAATTGATGTCGCGTCCATTTTGTCCGAGCCAAATAATAATAATGTAATTAAAAAAATATTTAATTATCAATACAATTATTAAATCAATATCGAAAATATTCTTAACATTATTCAAAACTGTTTAAAATAATCGATTTAATTTTAATATGTATTAAAATAATGGTATCCGGAATATTAAAAAGGAGTTCGGGATTCGGGTACTTTTAGTACAACACTATCAATATATGCGCTCGGACCGCTCACACAATATTCTACAACCAGTAGCCGTCCGCTACTTTTCTCCAATACGCGATTACCCCTGCGTACACGTATCATGCTGCAACTATTAACCGTCCGCTACTGTTGCTTTATATATTTGCGTCAGCCTCTGCTACGCAATTTATACAATACATTTTTCTCTGTATGATCCATTTTCCCTTTTGTATTCGTATACCGGTATTCGTATACCGGCACGCCTTTTCGGCAAGTAGGTCAATTGGGATCATTTCTGCCAACACGCATACTGCTTCGTCTGACGTAGTACGATGAGATCTGCACACCCTCAATGCGCTTCGTCGGTACACTGCTGTCATTCCTTTTCATTTGCTTTTGCCAGTGAGTGCTTTTGACCACACTGGTGACGCATACATCAATATAGAGTTTACCACCTTAAAAATAGTAAAATTTAATCTGCCTTGATCCTCCTACGTTGGACGTCGCGCTAGCGCGGCAATGACATTTGATCATTTATGACAAACATATTCCAGGTGCGCGTTGAAGTTGAGCCTGGAATCGATGATCACCCTGAGATATTTGAGTGACCTCTTGGATGAGATTTCGTTATCTCCCACCGTGATTTTGATTGCCTCTTGCTTCCGTCTTTTGGTAATCAGTATTACTTCCGTTTTGTGCTCCGCCAGTTTCAGACCGACTCTGTCCAACCATCGTCTTTTTTTATTTGTCGCCTACATCTCAACTTTGTCAATGTGTGGTGCGGTCACTACAACCACTATATCATCGGCAAAGTCTCTGGCATTGATAGCGTGAGGTCGTCGTTGTACATTATATTCCGGAGAAGCGGGCCGAGAACTGGGCCCTTTGGGACTCCTGCAGAGACCTTGTATGATATTGGTCCGTCGTCCGTATCATAGTATAAGTACCTATCTGAGAAGTAGCTCGGTATAATATTAGCGAGATACACAGGAATGCCAAGTATTCGTAGTGCATTTTTATTTGTTCCCAGTTTGCAGAGTTAAATACGTTCTTATTATCGAGCGTTATTAGTAATTCTGTGCAGCTCCCCTACCCTCAATTGCTATCCACGTCAATTTTTACACCATCTAAATCGCATCGATGGTAGATCGCGACCTACGGAATCCAAATTGACGTACTGCTAGGCCATCTTTGCTCTCAACAGCTTCTAGTAGACGGTTGTATACTCTTTGGATAATCTTCCCTGCCATGTCGAGTGGACAGGTCGATATGACGTTGGGTCTCCTAAACGCTTGTTTAGATTCGGGATGAGTACAAGCTTCTGCTTCTTCCCATGCAAAGGAAATACACCTTCTGTGAGGCATTGGTAGGATGTCTCTAATACTCGGCACATTTGCAACCGCCAGCTTAAGTGCTATGTTTGGAATGACGTCTGGGCCCGGGGCCTTATTGTCGCAGATTCTATTTGAAGTTACTACCATTTCTTCAACTGTGACTGCTGGTATGTCACCTATTTCTGGCGCTACTGCACGGCTATATGAGTTTTCCCTATGCTGTGGGAACAGTGTTGAAACAATTAGTCTCAGGATTGTTGGGGTGCTCTCTTTTCTTTGATGCGTAACATTACGATTATTTATGCTGTTCCCCAGGGGTCTGAGTCAGCTTCTTCGCATATTTGTTTAAATCATGCCTGTTTGCTTTTTTGTATTACCTGCTTTAGCGAAGGCCGGCTAGTTTGTATTCGAGTTGTCTTTCATCGAAGCCTGTTCTACTTCTGCCACGTTGGCTGCGCCTTCTCGCTTTGAGACAAATAGTGCGAAGATTTGAAATCTCATTGTACCACCAGTAGTTTGCTGGTCTACTACTCGCTAATCTGCGACGAGGCTTTAAACATCGTATGCCTGCGCTATTCTGCTTTTTCTTCCGCTGAACCTTCTAATTGTTGGCATTGTTTGAGCTTTTGCACAAAGGCATCCACATCCAGTTTCTTGGACTACCAAGAAACATCTGTGATCTTTTTTCAAAACTGGTTAATGGTTCGTTTACGTGTGATTGCAGCTGTGAATAGGAGTGCTTGGTGGTCATTGGGTGTGTAGTGTTCGCTGACGCACCAATCCACATTCCTTGCCAATGCATTGCTTACAAACGTTGGATCTACCACGGATTCTTTTCCTCTCGCCCTGAATCACTGTCACTGTTGGAAAATGCTTCCAGCAGTATGCGCCCTCTTTGATTCGTCTTTCGGCTTCCCCACTCGACCACCCATGCATTGAATTCACCAGCAATTACTGCCGAGCTGTGTATTGTTGCATCCCTTATCAAGCAGTCTAGCAAGCGTTAATACTGTGACAACGTGTCACTCAGTGATGCGTAACGAATACAGCTAAATACATGTATACCCCCAATTAATGCTCTTACGTAGCCGCCTTTCCAGATGAGTCTGATGCCCATACATTATTTGGCATGTCTCTGTACTGGTCAGATACGATAGCAACATCAACACGGCTTTTGCAAATGGTTTGTGAAAGTCAGTCCTGTGCAGGCTTGCAGGGATTTACGTTAAGCTGAATAAATTTCATCTGCGAGCATTGTTAAGTGCCCTCCTGAAAACGGGACATCTACTGCTCCCTGCTATGTGATTCATGACTAAATTTTTATTCAGTTTGCAGAACATGCATTCTGGATTCTTTTTACAGTGTCTTGCAATGTGACCATCTGTACCGCATCTTCTGCACGCCTTAGCTCTGTCGTGCGTACTGGTACACGTCTTCGTCAGGTGCCCGAATTACAGGCATTGGAAGCACCTCTTTAAAGATACTTGGTCGCACTTTCCCTGCGTCCAGGCAGATCGACACCCACCACCTTTTCGTCGACTACAAAGCTGCCTTAGACAGTCCGATAAGGAGTCGCCTATACGCCACCATGTCTGAGTTCGGTTTACCTGCGAAACTTATAAGGCTTTGCAGGATGACCCTGAGCGACACACGTTGCTCAGTGAGAATTGGGAACAACCTCTCCGATACATTTAATACCGAACGAGGTTTCAGACAAGGCGATTTCCTATCGTGTGACTTCTTCAACCTAATAATGGAGAAAATTTTAAGAGCTGCACAACTCCATCACAATGGCACTATCTTCAACAAGAGTTCCATGCTGCTCGGGTACGCTGATGATATCGACATCATTTGGCACAGCGTAGGAGCAGTCAGTACAGCATTCTCCAGTTTAGTGAGGGAATCGCGTCGAATGGGTCTTACGGTGAACGAGGACAAGACGATGTACCTGGTGTCAACAAACAAAGAGTCCCGGCGTCTTGGGCAATACGTCACTATTGACAACCACAACTTCGAAGTTGTGAAGGACTTCGTCTACCTAGGTACCAATATCAACAAGGAAAATAATGTCAACCTGGAGATTAGCCGAAGAATAACTCTTGCCAACAGGTGTTACTTTGGGCACAGTAGGCAATTGAGGAGCAGAGCCCTCTCTCGAAAATTACGCTCTAAAGGTCGCTCATCATGCCAATCCTCCTCTATGGCGCTGAGGCATGGACTCTTGTCAACACCGATGAGCGAGCTTTAGGAGCGTTCGAGAGAAAGATTCTTCGGAAAATTTATGGCCCGATATGCGTTGAAAACGAGTACAGAATCAGATGAAACGATGAGCTGTATGAGCTCTACGCCGATATTGACATAGTCAGGCGCATTAAGATTCAGCGCTTACGCTGGCTTGGACATGTCGGCGTCCGAATCCCCTGTGGAGCGACGAAGTGCGAGACAACCTGGCAACACTTGGCGTGCAAAACTGGAGCCAGTGAGCGTAATGCGGAAAGGACTGGCGAGGCATAATTGCTGCAGCCGAGATCCAACATGGGTTGTAATGGCCAAATAAGTAAGTAAGTATAACAAATTACTATAACAAATAGAGGTAAAGACTTTAGATATACTTAATCCATTATCATTAAATCTAAAAACAACGTATTCAGTCTCTTAGAAGAGCCTTTGATTTTGAAATTCCACCGGGCCGATACCGTATTATTTACAAAATTCTACTGAATGCGTATTTTTGAATTGAACCCAACATTTTTTAAGGTAATTTTTTGAAAAATCCAAAATCCAATCCGAAAATTTGTTTATCCTTTTAAAAGAACCTTGGATTTTTAAAATCCACCGGGCCATTACCGTCTTATTGGAATCCACGTTTTACGAAATTCCCCATAATGCGTATTTTTGAATTGGCCATCAAGGTATTATTTTTGAAAAATCCAAAAAAAAGTCATCAAGGAGATTTGTTTAGTCTCTTAAAAGAGCCTTTGATTTTTTAAAATCCACCTAGAGCCACATAAGTCAGAAAATACCGAACATAAGGTTCTAGAAATTTTGTATTTTTATTACAATACATAACTAGTATCCGCAAACAGAATATCATAACAATTGACGAGAGTAAACACGCTATAACTCTAAAGATATAAGAGGTCAATTATTAAAATTTTATCCTACATCATATACACTGTGGTGCATAATTATAGCCGTACCATTTTTTAAGCGATTCTCCGCTTGCAAAAATATTTCTAAAAAAAGACAAAAGTGGTTAAGAGCTCATGCAAAATAAAACTATTTCTTGAAACAAATTCTCAAATTATCTTTATTTTTGTAACCGTGGTAATTAAAAGTTAGTTTTCATTTAACTAAGCTTATTCGCACGATCGTCCCCAAAGTTTCTCTTCGAAAAGTAGTGTGGTCACTCCAATAGGAATTTAAACCAGCCCGTCCAAATTAAACGTTTTCTCATCGGAATAAATATTTTTACAAAATAATCGATTCACAAAATAAGATAATGGTAGTGAGATAATGGCAATGAGACTAACTCATGGCTAGAATCGCATAACGTAAAGGTTTTGCAGTGGCAAGACTTCTTCAGAAACCTAAATCCAATAGAATATATCTGGGGAATGATGTTCCAAAAACAAGCATTACGAAAAAATTTCACGTTTAAAAATGGATGTGATTGAAGCTAGCGAGTCAATTGGTGGAGAAGTGTAAATAAGCTTAGTTAGTAGCATGCCAAAAAAGAATATTTTTTAGCTTACCCGTGAAAAGATGATTATATATAATTGTATCAAATCATGTATAAATATATATAACTCGATATAATATCTATTTTTAAATGTTTTCATTTGTAATCATATATGATCATATATGATAGATATAAAACCAGATATGATTGGATATCGTGCAATATATGGACACATATATAATCATATCTAATTGTATATAACTTCTATTGTATTATATATAACATATCTACCGCCATTTATAATCAAATGAATCCATATATAATTATATATGAGATATATGAAGCCATATATGATCAGATGTTAGTCCATATCTAAATAGATATGCGCTTATATATAAAATATATGTTCATATATGATTGGAGGTGATTGCATTGACCGCATTTCGCTGCAAGATCGTCTCCTGCAAGTTAGTCCCCAAGCCTTTTCATTTCTGGTTAAGGGCTTGTGTAAAAAATTTACCTAGCACCATTATTTAACATTGATGGACTGACTTGTGATATAATGAAACTGTTTTTTTTATGAACTATTATTCGACTGATCAGTCAAACATTTTATAGTATACAAACGGGAAAACTGTTTCCAGTTAACACTTTGCTAAAAAATGCAATAAAGAGTGTTTCATGTATATTAATTGCTAAAACACTTAGTTTAATAAAAAAATATTTTTTTTTGTATTTTCTGACAAAAAAAGTTTGTTTATGTAAATTTTTATGTACATATAAAATATTGTCATTTATAATTTTTTCATGCTGGTCACAAATTTACATGGAGGAACTCATGCGCAGAAGCTCGTTGGACTCATGCGAAGATGCACGTTGGACTCATGAGCAGAAGAACGTTGTACTTCCGATGTGTTCAAATATGAACGAGTTTCAACAAAGTTCGCTGCTGAATTTTTCAACAAGTAAACATGGAAATCGAAATTGTTGCGATCGGCCTACTTCGATAAAGTGCTACAATATAAATTTATTTTGATCTGTATGAAAAGATAAAGTGCAGGGTTTACTATATGTCTATAATGGTCATCATCATATCTCGCATAGTATCGGAGTTATGGCCAATGATATGTTGAATTTATATGGTAGGTAGGCCCATTTTTAATAATATGGTTTGTACTTAAGACATATGAGTATATACCAGTTTTGATTGATATATCTCTAACCAATCCAACCTTATGGCGATTTATAGACCAAAAAATCGGATTTTCAAAGTAAAGACAAAAAATAGAAGACAAATTCTTACCATTCCAAATCAAAGTGAAATGATATTTATTTAATGAGAAGAATTTATGTAATTTTTTTCAGAATTTTTGGACGCTGTGGTGCAACACAGCAAAAATCATGTTTTTTTATGTTTTTAATACATATAATTAATAAATTTTAAAATTAAATTATAATAATAATAAAAATAATATAATATATAATTGAAATGTATATAATTTTATATGGTATTTTTAGGGATTTGATAATGCAACCATATTTGTGATCAGGCTCTGACAAGACAATGGATGTTTTGCGTCTTGTTAGTGTTTTCTGTTTTTAAGATAAGCCAGTTGATGACACCGGTTGTCGACGGTCGAAAATCCATTCTTGGGAGCCACGTACATAGCCTACATGGCAGGAAAATGATTCTTTATCAGTCATCTCTTAAAAAAAAACTACGTTACTTAAATATAGCGGCATTATACAGTTTCCTAACCCATAAATATTTTTTATTATTGAAGTTTATTCTCTGCCCATACATATTTTGTATTATTGAAGATTATAGTTTTTCGCTCCTTAATTACAGCTTTAAATTTGATTCATCCACAAAATTAAAAAAAAAACACACAATTTGAATAAAAATTCCACAATTTTTAATGATACTAAAAAGTACCCAAGTAGGAAATAACGACTGACACAGTCTTGTACCAATGCTTCTCAGGCCTGTATCAACATTGTTATCTGGCTCGTTAAAAAAGTGTGTCAAAACGAAAAAATGGAAAGAAGTGCTGCTAGACTTATCGATTTGTATGTTGTGAATATTATACAAAATATATAAATAAATAAATAAATAAATAAATAAATACATAAAAAGAAAATTATTTTTCTGAAGACGAGATGGAAGCACCACTAAGCATCATCACTTAAGTGTTTCTTTTCGGTTAAAACACATATGAATAAAATGTGATGGTAAAATCATGCAATGGTAAAACCATAGAGATGGCATATTTAATGATGACATATCAACTCTTACTGCCTGAACAGAATACAGGCGACGAGCGAAAAATAAGGAACGGTCGTTGAAAACAACAACAAATTTGTCGTTCGGCACCTTCATCATGTGTCTGACAATAACAATCAGTCAGAGTTGAGAACCTTTATGTTCACGTTTTTAATTTCAAAACCAATAAGATTCAGTTGATTCAATCAGTTTGTTCTAATAGTTGGTAGCGCTAGTTCTCGTTTCGGTATGACACCCTCTAACTCAGTCAGTAAGAGTTATTCGGAAAAACACGAGTCGGAAATATTGTAAAATTCCAAAAGTTGTATATATTCGGCATTATCACGATTTTTAAGTAGTAATAAATTACCAATTTGTAAATAATTCGTAATTTCTTAAATTTTGAATATGAATAATTTGTTAAATTAATGTAATAAATCCGACTAAATAAATTCGAGATTTTTCTAAAATGAGTCGGAAATTTTCGAAAAATAAAAACATATAATAATTGGCATTTAATTTTACATAGCATAAAATTGCCAATATATAAAGTCTGAGTCTGAAATATTGGAAAAATATCACAAATTTTGTAATAGAAAAAAATGTTAATAAACAAATTAAATCCGATTCGGAATAATTCTAAAATAATTGGAAACATTCGGAATTTTTCAAAAAACAGTTTGTAAATGCTTAATAACTGATATTTATTCTTAGATAGCATAAAATTACCAAATTATTTCCGAGGCGGAAATATTGGAAAAATATAACTAATTTCTAAATTTAGAAAATGCCAAATGAAAATATTTGTAAACAGTCGAAAAATTTCCAAAATCAGTTTTACCCTTTTGGGAGTATAGTATAAAATTGACAAATAAATATAATCTGAATTGAAAATATTAAAAAAATCGCAGAAATATTTAAAATATTAAGGACATTTACCTTGAAATAGCTTTATGGGAAAAGTTGCCTTACAATATGATAATGTTAGGGGACATTTTTTTTAAAAAAGTAAAATTTAATAGGGGATTTTCCTTAATATTAGGAAACTGTGTTTTAAATGTACAAAATCCCGCAAACTAAAAGTAATATTAGTAAATTATAATATTTTTTTAAAACCCAAATTTTGGAAAATATTTTTCTATTTTATATGTTTTTTTTTTTACTTTTTATGCCCTACACTAAGAGTGAAAGGGTATATTCAGTTTGGTACGCCGTTTGTAACATCCAGAAGGAAGCATCTCCAGTATGGAAAAGTAAATATATTCTTGATCAGCATGACCTTCTGAGTCGATTTAGCGATGTCCGTATGTCCGTCTGTCTGTCCGTCTGTCTGTCTGTCTGTCTGTCTGTCTGTCTGTCTGTCTGTCTGTCTGTCTGTCTGTCTGTCCGTCTGTCAGTCTGTTGAAATCCCTACTACTTTTAAAATTGTAGAGATCGGTTCATTGTGACCTATGATCCGACCACTTATGTTCAAATACCTCATATAAAATGTACATATAAAGATCAATTTTTATGTATACGTGCTTAGGTAAACTTTTTTGGTCAAATATATATTGACATCATGCTCAAGGACGTGATAATAGTGTTTTCCGGCGAAAAGACTTGTGGTTCACCAAAAAAAAAATCGAAATTCGGTACACCTACCCATTTGTAAATATGGGTATCAAATGAATGGAAATTCTTCAGCGATTGAATGTTTGTAGTTATTTTCAGGATTCGTATACCCTGGTGACCTATATATCACTTTGAATGGTAACCACACATATGTGTAGGGTATTTATAGTCGGCTTAGACCGACTATAATTTTGATAATCCTAACTATCATAATTACACCTACTTTAAAATTTCCCATGTGATCTAACCTTCCCAACTGGTTTTAAATTACGCATTGTTTAAATTTTCTACTAAATTTCAGACTAATTTAAATTTAACGGGTCTTCTCTATATCCATTTGTTAACCGGTAATTATTCATGTTCGTTATAAATCGGTTATCATATGTTTGTTTGCTGTTATCTAGTTTAGTTAAATTTAGTTTGCTAGGAAATTTGCTAAATTGAAATGTAAGAAGCAAAAAAACCTACAGTTTTTCAAAGCATTTTTTAAAAATTTTGAACTTTAAATGACTATAACAAATAGATGTATTCTTGTTATTTAAAGTATACTTGGTTCAAATATATTATTCATTATCGTTAAATCGAAAAACTACGGGAGTTTTTTCCCATATATTTATTATTTGGTGTATTATATTGGGTATTATTATACCCTACACTTTTATACCCTACACAACATCCAGAAGGAAGCATATCCGGTAAGGAAAAGTATATATATTCTTTATAAGCATAACTTGAGTCGACTTAGCGATGTCCGTCTGTCTGTTGAAATTCCGACCAATTATGTTCAAATACCTCAAATAAAATTTACATCTACAAATGAATATTACTTTATACGGGCTTAAGTGAACTTTTTTGGTCAAATATATATTGAATTTATGCTTAAATATCTAAAAAATAATGTTTTCCCACGAAGAGGGTAGGAGGGTATTTACAGTCGGCTTAGACCGACTATAACTTTCATAATTTTTACTAACTTTATAACTCCAACTATAATATTTTCTCAACTTCAAAATTCCCCCTTCCTTACTTGTTTTATTATAGTTTTGGATTTTATTCCTTTTTTTGGGATTTTTCATTTTTTAAAAATACATTTTGTGAATCTTTCATAGGGCTTATTTTATTTGGAAATTTTATTGGAAATTATTTGGAAAAAAACAAAAATATTAATGAATCAATAAAAGTGACTATTAAGACAAATAATGTCTAATTAATTTGATGAAAAAAAAAGCAAGATTTAAAAAAAAAAAAATTGCGAGATATAAGCAAATGAAATTCAAAATTAAAAAATAAATAATAAAAATGTATGAATAAAAAACGTTTTCTCATGTATATTTTTTTAAAACCCCATTTAAGAAAATAAATATCGACTCTTTGTTTACGTGAATGTAAGGGATTTTAATTTTTTTTATCAATGTTAATTTAGCCACTCCCATATTCCAGGAAATGAAGTTTGAAAAAAAACTGGTTTACTTCGCGATATAAATCAATAACCAGTTGTGACCTCGTTCGGTTTTAGATTTTTGATATGTTCCAGAGGGCCAAGCGATAAAACATCTCCACCTATTAGGAAGGGCATGGCAATTTTTTTAAAAAAATTCCTCAGGGAGTTTTTACCCTTGGTGGAAAATAGGTATCGGGAACAATATTCGAAAAGGGAAAAAATGTTACCCTAAAAAACTACGTATCATGAACAACATTTTGGAGGAAAAATTACCCCTGTTCGCTGAAAAAATTCCGCCACTTCCGAATTAATTAAGAACAAAACACACTTTAATTAACTATACTTTTATTTATAATATGGATAGCACCAACATTATTTAAATAAAAGTTATTTACATATTTCTGCAAAAATAAATTACAGATATATTCAACCACTGCAAAAACTTCACCGGCTGGGGAATATCTTATTTTTTTTTTTAACTCTTGAAAAATGAACGCAATCTAATCACAACATTTTCTTAAATGAAAAACTACAATTAAGAGTCATTGTATATACTTTTAATTGCAGTTTAACATAATTTTAACTTCAATATTTATTTTCACAACACAACACAATTTTATCCAACAACACTGTTAGGAATTTGGCAAAACAGCTGATTTAGCGTTGCCTGATGTACAGTTCTAATTGCAAATTAAACTTTTATTGAGTTAAAAAAATGTGAAATTTGTGCATAAAAGTATAGTTAACTGCAAATAATAAAGATATGTATACATATTTTATATCTGAACTATTATTTTACAACTTTATTATCTGAAATGATAAAGATAACCAAAAAAACGCATTAAAATCTGGCCATATTGTAAAACTGCATTTGAATTTCGAACAAAATTCCGGAGGAATTGCTGTTCCTGGGAGATTGACGATACCAACAAATTTTACCTGGAAACAAAAATATCCGAGGGAATAGAATATTCCCCAAGTCTTCCCGATAAGGCTGATTATATAAAGTAAACTTCAGCCGACTTTTAATACTTGATAATATTAAATAAAAATTAAGCACTTAAATTTTGGGTAAAGGAGACACTCTTATAACATTCATATATGGGACCATAATTATTTTATTTTTAGAAATTTTCCCTCTTCAAAAATATTTAAATAATGAAATTAAATATTAAATGTGTATAGATATTTTTCTTAGTCCAGAAGTTCAAAAGATTTCAAGAAATCAATAAAATATGTACATATGTTTGTCTGTTGAACATATATTAATAAAATTAAAATTTGTTTGAAATCAATTTATATCGAATGCAGTGTAATTTAAAAAAAAAAAAATCCCATTTTCGGAAAAAATAACATCCTTTTAGGGGTCATGAACCACTTCAGAGGATATAATTAGCCTTCTAATGATGTCCGCTAGTGATTTTTCGGTAATAAATGTGGTTTTGTGAATGTCAAAATGCATTTGCTTACGTCAGCTATTCTGCAAAAAACTCCTTTTGAGGAACCTGAGCACTCCAAAGCGCACCATTACGCGTCACATTATGTCCACTTTCCACTTCCGAAATAAAAATGTTTGGATCATAAATGGGTTTTTGACGACCTACCATTAGCCGTCTGATGATGTCTGTTATCCATTGCCGCAATAATAAAATTTGGACAAACAGTGGTTTTGACCCCCTTTTGGACCATGGTAGAATTTGATTTCCCACGATGTCTGCTACCGATTTCTGCATTAAATGTTTTGTAGGTATTTTTATCACTTTCCGCCCACGAACGAAGAATCGGGTTGTTCGAAAAAGCGAGTTACCCGGGTAGTTCGAACAACGAGCCAACAAACGAACAAACTACCCGGGTTTTGCGAACTACCCGGGTAGCTCGAACATTTACTACCCGGGTTTTACGGGTGTTTGAACTACCCGGTTATTATCCGGGCATTTCGAACAACCCGGGTAGTCCGGGTACACGGGCACTTTCTGCAATATGTAAAGAACGAATTTTCAATTCATGGAGTAGTCAATGGTAAGTCTTTAAAGATAAATGTATTTAAAAACTAACAACATGTAGTAGACCTACAATTTTTCCAAACAAAAACATAAATGTAGTATAATATAGTAATTTTTTTGGTGTATATAAATGTTTGATAAAAATAATAAATATCAATTTAAAAATTAAAATAAGTCAATCATGCGGTGAACGGCGTTTGGGAGGACGCTGCACTGCAGCCTTGTCTTCCGGTAACCAGTCAAGTGGCGCACAATAGTACAAAAAGTTGGCGAAAAACTCAAAATGTGTTTATTTAGAAAAATAAGTATGAGAATGGACTAATATTTTTTAAAAATTTAATTATCAACAATTATATGTTAATTTTTAAACGTGGGCGTCGTACCTCCCATATAACTGAAACCCCCCCAGATTTGCATTTTTATTTTATTAATTCAATTAATAATATATAAAATAAAAAATAAAAAGTAACTTCGAGTTTTATTATTATAAAATTTCTCAATTGTATATTACACGCAACCTACAGCTCAGATAACCAATATCATAGTAGACAATAATTAATTTAATACAATATATTACACCGACAATGAAAACTATGGATCATTCTAAAAATTTGTGTGTGCCCAGCTTTTTTAGATCAGGAAATGCAAATATAACCCTTCGTTACATGTTTTATTTGCATTTTTAGTGCAAAAGCATATCATATTTTTATAATGACATTTGAATATTTTTTTCGGAACATATTTTGTAGCTGAGATCTCTCAGAGTATGTATATAAAAATGGTTTTCCAATATAAATTCATATAATGGTTTAACTCCCATTTTAAATGCTACTTAGAGACATTTTAAAAATCAATTAAAATTGATTAAATGCAAATAAAAGCTGTAAACGAATTGATGTTGCACAACTATGTTTTTATTCATATTCAATGATGTCTCAGCTGTGAAGTGCATCCAAGATTTGAAATGCAAATATAACCCTTCAACGAATTGATCTGGAACTGGGAATCACGTGTATATTATTTTTTGGCGTACTTTAGGAATATATAGTATAGTATTCGAAAGAGGGGGAATAACAAGTCACCCTTGGGTACATGCCGTATGTGCATGGGTACTAATTAAGTGCGACTATGACCTCCAAGTGGTGACCGCTGGAAACAGTCTCAGCACGGTCATGTCTCTACTGAGAGCTGGCTAGCGTAGTCGGACGAAACTGGACGATATGTGGAGGATTATGCCTTAACGTATACTCCAGAATCAATAAAATCCTAAAACGGAGCCTCGCTGATACCTGGTCGCTTCTGCGAGTATGTGTGGCCCTGTCATGGTAGAAGGGGCTATGCCATTACCGCACCATAACACCAAAAAAGAGAAATCCCAAAGGTAGCTAAGAACACGAAACAAGCAAAGACTGTCAAGTATGAAGCGCCCAAGGAAGAAACAGTGGCTGAAGAGAAACTCACAACAAGCTCAACAAGGGGTTGCTTTGGCAGAGGCGAAGATACGCAAACCCCACTACATGCCAACTTTACCACCATTGAGGCAACCTGGTGGGACAGACGATCCCCGACTTGCTTTACCTTGTAAATGGGTTTAAGTCCGACTTGGCCCGCAACAAGGCACTAGAACACCGGCATGGATACCAATGCAGTGGAGAACGCAAGCGTTGAGATTACGCCACCAGAAAAGAACACCAAGAAGGTGCGAACGGAGAATGCCCTAAACACCAATGCAGGTGGAGGGCACTTTACAAAGTCAGCACACGGGCAACCACCCAATCCGAGCACAAGCTATTCTAGAGCCCTGAAGTCGGTAATGGTGGCGGTATTGGCGAATGACTTTCCCGTACAAGTACTCACCAGTGACGATCCCTCAACTCTGGAGGAGGCAATCGTGGATGAAATGGATCTCGGATCGACGTGCAAACTGAAATTCTAGGGCATATCCTTCAAGCCAGGAATGTTGCTAGTGGAATGCATGAACCTGGAGACTGCAGACTGGTTAAACAGGTGGCTGGGAAACTGACGGCGTGGAAGGGGGTGGAGTTGATGGCATGTTTGGGTGATGACATACCGCACATGTAAATCTACTTTCCCAGAAGCGTTGGGAAAGAAACCAGCAAGTTCTTAAGCTTTCTGACAAAGCAGAATAAATAATACCATGCCAACGGTCAACTAGTCCTGATTGGGGTTGATACTTAATCGATGGAGTAGATCGAGAAGGCAGGGTGCTTGCTGAAATACAGAGTCGGCAACGTAGCTGTGCATATGTCGAAGAACAGAGATGACAAAGATGTCGATGAAAGGAACCGTGAAGGAACATCGACGACATCCAAAGCAGATACACTGCACGTGACCCATATGGAGGTGGATGATGTAGTACCGTCAACCTCGACTGCAGGTCTGCAACTGCATAATGTCGAGGAGGCAGCAGATGAAGAAGCTGGAGACAACGTCGGCCTACCACGCTCGGAGGGGGGAATTTCGGATATCTATATGGCCCTTCTGTACGTGGGCGATGTCAGCAACCATACCCTAACAGAGGACGAGGCGACTCTGTTAGAGGAAGATGTGCAATAAAAGAGGAGCATGAACAACACCAAATTTGCCCAAATAAAACTGCACCACGCGGAGACGGCTTCGGACATCATCACGCAGGTCATTGCAAAGCAAGAACTAGGGATGGTGCTAATTCAAGAACCCCCGGTTCTCAGGTTAAAGGTCTGGCAAGTAAGGATGCAAAGGTAATATGGGATATCAGGGTGGAAAATCCTAGAGTTTGTTTCTTCATTAGAAATGATATATATATATATATATATATATATATATATATATATATATATATATATATATATATATATATCTATATATGTCAGTTTTTCCTTATCAGGCTGGCTAGAAAGTAGCTAGTTTTCGAGACTTTTTCTAGCGAGTTCAGCCTCATCATATTGTCTAGTATA
This sequence comes from Dryomyza anilis, assembly GCA_951804985.1. Classification (NCBI taxonomy): domain Eukaryota; kingdom Metazoa; phylum Arthropoda; class Insecta; order Diptera; family Dryomyzidae; genus Dryomyza; species Dryomyza anilis. The sequence continues at coordinate 32,105,996 of OX638130.1, read as the reverse complement.
GGGATGCCCTCGCCTGCACGCGGCTGACGGAACGGGACGAACGGAAGGGGACAGAACGGAACGAATGCTAGGCGAGGGGTATCTACGGGCAGAAGTGAGCGGGGATTGCGTTTTTCATAATACCAGTCTTATATGTTCTAATTCCGTTCAGAAAACACGATAAATGGATAAAAAATGATATTGCAAAAGTGTAAAGCAAATGTTTCTTAATTAACAATATTTATTATACTATACATTAATCGTTCCTATATAAAGAATACAATAATGAATAACAATATAACTATTTAAATCATACTTAAAATACTATGTTGACTGAAATATAAATTTTTGAAAAATTCCAAAATTGGCTTTATTTTTATACATTTAATTAAACAACTCATGATTTAAATACATCTCATATAAAACCACATAAACATTATGGCGTGTGACTATAGTCATCTTTAAACTGGAGTTTATTTTAATGTATAGCTTTTTGACATTTATTATCATAGGAAAACCGTTAAAAAAGTAGAAAATAAAATGTGTCACTTGAAAATAAATATGAATTTATACAAAAAAATAAGTTGAATTGATGTTGAATTGACATTAATTTAAATTTTTATTCCCACTTATAATATTTGTATTTGTTTTCAAAATAAACGTTTTAAAAAATTGATCACAAATTTGACATTTTTTTTCTTGCAATTGTTGCCAAAAAGATACATTAAACTAACAACATTTCTGTTTCTAAAGCATAATTTCCTTGCCATTTTCGAAAATGTAAACATCGATTTCCTAGTAGTTCTAGAAATTTTTTGACAATACCAAAAGTGTGAATAAATATCAAAAAAAAAATTTTCACAAAAAAGGATAAAACATATTAACAGTAAAAAAAACGTCTGGATATTCGAATCGTACATTATTTTTTATTTTTTAATAATGTTTATTAATATTGTCAGACACAAAATTATTTTTAGCAAAAAATCGAAGTGCAAAATTTCATATTATTCTGTGATTTATTACGAAAAAAGCTATAACTTTAAGAACAAAGAAACAATGACCTCTAAAACTAAAAACAAGCCTTTAAAAGCCAAAAAAAGATGATTCTGTGATATTGCGCTAAGAGCGTAAAGGTCATTTTTGAATTTTTAACGACCATTTTCAAATAAATTATTGGTTCAAATATAGAAAATATGTCACTAGATTTTCTTTTTTAATTAACTTTAAATCATTTACAAATAGTATGATTTTTATTTTCTAGTTAACCGTTAAAAAATACAGTGGTTAAATAAAGTATACTTTAATTTAAAAGCATAGTTAAATATATAAATATATATTAATTTTTTGAATTTTTTTTTTTAATTTTTTAAGACTTTAAAAAAAGTATAAAAATAATTCAAATTAATTTTTATTATTGAAAACACAAATCAACTCATATGTTTGACTTTATAACTAAAATATTTTCAAATGTTTAAAAATTCAATTTTATATATTTTTACGAATATTCAGTCTACGAAAAACTGTTCTACAAGTTCGTATCTCTGGATTGTGTACAAAATGAAAAACACACTAATATTTGGTTTTAACTAGTATTATTTCAACTAGTATTAATTAGCTTTATTTACTTAAATAACAACATATTAACAATCACTTATAACAACTGCAGTATTACTACAATTTATCTTTACAATGTTAGCTCACGAGATGCACTAGTTCACTATCAAATGATAACTGATGTGATATGTCTCAGATGCGGCGCCCTTATATACTGCATGCATCAGTTCGACACGTTTCGACAAGCTTCGACTTGTTTCGAGAATGACGCATGCTATTGGAATCTCATTCGCACTCATGTATTTTAATATGCTGATCTTCCATCTTCTGTCTCTTTCTAACACATTGCTTAGTTCGCTGAATTGTCTTGCATCTCAATTATTATTTTTATTGATTGCTTGCACTATGGGGCAAATTACATATTTTCATAACACTGCCCTCCACCTAAATCTGTTCTCTCTCTCTATATGGCGCCAACCTTTCTATATGTACTACTTTAATTTTTCTTCCAACACCTGCAGTATTTTGAATCCGATAAATTACATAATTAATTCTTTTAATTATCTTGTATTGGCCTTCCCAGTGTGTTTGTAGCCGAGGGGATAAGGCTTCATTTCTTTGTGGGTTATAGAGCAAAACAAGATCTCCTTCCGTAAATCCCTCTGAATTTGTGCGCAAGTCGTATCTGGCCTTCATCTTATCACTCGCAAATTGTGTACGCTGCCTTACAAACTGATGCACTTCGTTCATTTCTTCACTTTTCCTGGAAACATAATCGTGAATAGGAATTCCAGCTGAAGGACTCGCACCAAACTTTAAATCCGCAGGTAATCTTAAGTCTGTTCCAAAAACAGTTTTAGATGGTGAAGCTGCTGTGGTATCATGAACCGCCGTTCGATAAGCCATGAGGAATAGTGGTATGCATGTATCCCAATCTTTTTGATTTTTAACAACCACTTTTCTGAGATACTCTTCCAAAGTCCGATTGAATCTCTCCACCATGCCGTCTGATTGCGGGTGCAAAGGAGTTGTTCGTGTTTTGTGTATTTTGAGGACTTTGCATATTTCCTTAAAAACTGCAGTCTCAAAATTTCTTCCTTGGTCTGAATGCTATTCCAACGGTACTCCAAAATGGCTTACACAATTGTTAACTAATGCATCCACAACTGTTGTGGCTTCTTGATTCGGCATGGGATACACTTCAGGCCACTTACTGAAGTAATCAATGACGACAAACACATACTTATTACCCGCATCACTGATTGGAAACAGCCCGGCGACATCCATGGAAATACGTTCGAATGGTGCTTCCTCGTTGTACTGATGCAACCTGCCGCGACTTTTGCTGGTACACATTGCGGGCAACTGCGAATCCAATCCATTCTTGGCATCCAACCTATAAAAAAGTTTCTTTACCTTCTCGACCGTTTTACTAATGCCCAAATGACCTCCACTAGATCCACCATGGTATTCCGCTAATATCTCTTTTATTTTTGACTTGGGCTCTGCCACTGTGCCCAGTACGCCTTAGTTATTGGCTGTCGGATGCTCTTTCTCAATTCTGTTTTCTTTTCCTTCTGCTCTTAAACAACGTCTGCATTCAAGTTTACACGGTCGTCGTGATAGAGCATCTGCATTTTCATGATGTCCTCATTTACGATGTACGATGGTGAAATCGTAGATCTATAATCGTTCTATCCAACGCGCCTTCTGGGTCTTTAAACTGAAGTAACCATCTCAGTGATGCGTGATCTCAAGTGAAACTGTTGTCCGTATAGATATTTGTGGAAATTTTTCACAATCCGATTACAGCTCCCTCCAGCACCCTCCTCGTGACACAGTAATTACGCTCTGGCTTGAACAAGATTTTACTGTAGTATGCGATCACTTTTTCTTAACCATTGATCACTTGAGAGAGAACTCCGCCTATTCCGTATTCACTTGCATCCGTGTCAAGTACTAAGTTTTCACCTGGAATTGGATACGCAAGAATTGGTGCCGAGAAAATTTCAAAATCGCCTTTTCTTGATCATCGACCCATTGAAAAGCTCTGTTCTTTCTTGTTAACTCGTGAAGAATACTTGCAACATTGCCAAAACTCGGAACAAATCGTCTGTAGTAGGTACATAGCTCCAAGAAGTTTCGAAGGTCATGTAAGTTCTGTGGTCTGGGCCACTCCTTTACGGCAACTAATTTATCTTCGTCGGTATGTACACCTTCTGTGGTAACTCGATGACCCATATACTTTACTTCTTTCTTGATAAGTAAGCGTTCCTTTGGGCTAAGTTTCAGTCCAGCACTTTCCAATCGAAGAAAAACTTCTTCTAGATTTCTTAGATGTTCGTTGAATTCCTTGCCCATAACAATTATATCATCAGGGTATACTAGGCATATTTTCCAGTGTAAACCTTTTTATACGTGCTCCATTGACCGCTGGAATGTTGTTGGGCATTACCAGAAATTGCCATACTTGCCAGTGACCGCTTTGCAAATCCAACGTGGAAAACCACTTAGCAATAGATAGTGTATCCAAGGTGTCATCGATTCTGGGCAATGGATAACTATCTTTGCTTGTGACATAATTAAGTTTTCGGTAATCAACGCAGAACCGAGTACTACCGTCCTTCTTTTTGACCAATACTCCATAGACTCTCAGATGGATCCACTACGCCATTTGTGTGCATTTCTTCAACCAAATGAGATACTTCTTCTTCTCTTGTCGGAAATGCTACTCTTCTTGGTGCTTGACGAATTGGGTTAGAATCACCAGTGTCTATTCGATGTTTTACAATGGCAGTTCTGCCATCCTTTTGTCCCTTTTCAGCAAATATATACCTATATTTATCAATAAGCTATTGTACTTGACTCTTTTCTTTGGCATCCAAATCCTTCGTCTACTTCTTTCTAAACCTGTGAGTAGATTGTTTGTTCATTTGCGGTGTGACATAGTCCTTTGATGTGTTTGACTCGCAATTTATATTCGCTGATGCTTCTTGACACTGGCCTATCACTGTTCCCTTTTTGATTAATTTTGAAGAGTTTTCCAAATTGAGAACTCTTATAGGTACAATTCTGTCTTTCTCTACTTTCTCTACTACGTCCTTAACAAGGTTACTTCTTATTATTGAGTGTGAACCTCCTGTGTCCAATGTTACCATATATGCTGTACAATCAATGAGTCCTTCGACAGTTAAGCTATTTAGCTTTCCAATTTGTGAACTGGATATTCGGGGGCAATCGGTTATGGGAGCCAGATCGTGCCCCGCAGATCTGACTTGTTTTTGTTTAAAGATTGTTTAATATTGTTGTTATTTTCGACATGATCCTGTCGTTCTTCAGATCCTCTTTGGATTGATTAAATACGCGCTTTCGTTTTTTACGGCAATCACGCGCCATATAACCATATGTATCACAGCTGTAGCATTTACCTTTAAATTGTGTGGTTTAATTGGCAGGCGTGTAATCTGCCTTAAATCCTAATTTTAATACTTGACAAATTATTTGAAATAAGCAGTGGTCTCAAATTGATTTCAGCTTCGTACCACTGACAAAATGCTGTGTGGGTCCATTTAACTGCAATACATCGAAGTCCTTTTGAATTTTCTGTAGCTTTTTGTCGATTCCATGATATTTCTTAGCAACGTTATTTTCCAATCTTTGAATCTTATCGACATCTACATGCGCGTCAAGCTCCTTTACTTTGATATGAAGCGTTTTCGAAATTTCCAGAAGTTGCTTCCAATGTTCCTACATCTTTTCTCCATTTTTGTTTGATGTTTGTTGGGATTCTCTAGAAGCTCTGCTTTGAGCAGATTGGAATTTTCTTGAAGTTTCTGTTCTATTTTATTGGACTTATCTAGAAGATCATGCTTCATTTTGTTGGAATTTCCTGAAGCTGTTGTGTAGCTCCGAGTAACTGGATCATATCAAAACTATGCGAACCTTTTAATGACGCAGTTGCAACTTCCACTTCAAACTCGTGCTGAGCGATATCAATGCCTTGGGCCTCCAATTCTTCCATTAGGCTTTTCTGCAGTTCTACTTTAGCAAGATTAAGAATCAACAACTCCTTCTTTAGCTGGTCGATTTTAAGTTGATCAAATTTACACATTTTGTATCACAATCACGCTTCTGACACCAATGTTACGAATATTCAGACTACGGAAAACTGTTCTACAAGTTAGTATCTCTGGATTGTGTACAAAATGAAAAACACTAATATTTGGTTTTAACTAGTATTATTTCAACTAGTATTAATTTACTTTATTTACTTTAATAATAACTTAATAACAATCAGTGTGACCAGAGTGGAATATAATATTCCACTAGTGGAATATTTTACAACTAAAAAGAATATATTTTTTTGATAAAATATTCGAATATAAAAGTGGAATATTTATTCTTTGAAAAAGAATATTTTTCTTTAAATATATTCTTTTTTTGAATTGTATTTCCTCTTTCATTTTATAAGTAATTTAGTTATTCTTCATTTAATAAAGTTATGCGTTATTTTTTTTTTACTAATTCTGTTGTTTGTGGCGTTCAATTTTTTGGTATTCATTTTACAAAATTTGGGTAATTTCAAATATACCATGATACAAATACTTAAAGGTACGATCACTCTCTAATTTTTATATAATATTGTTATTTATTAGCATAAGGTTTGTGAAGTTGAGTTTATAAATCATAACAAAATCGAACATTTAATAAATATCACATACAATTCTATAAATATCAAGGTATGCGTAGAATCCTTTTTTTTAGATTCAAAACCACAATTTAATAGTCAAAACAAAATTTTAAAATTAATATTCATTTATTTTTTAAATACAAATTTCATTTCAGAAAATTTTTCAAAAAACTTAAAATTTGTCACAGATTTCCTTAGTGTTTTTAATTTGTAACTTTATTATTATTGGAATTAGGTCTGTTTTTTTTTTAATAAAAATATTTAAACTGGTAGTTTTTTTCGAAATTTTGCAAAATTGTGTTACTTCAAAAATAAATAGTTTTGGTTGATTCGAATGCAGATTCTTGGTCAATATAGTTACAAAATAATTTTTTCTGGTTTCAGGTTTACATTTTTTTAAAAATTATGTTTATAATTATTAAATTATTATATATTTTCCATGGTCAATTTATAGCTTTTGTAACGAAGTTTCTCGGGCTGAGTTATACTCGCCGTTTTTGTCCAGGGTTCGTTTACAGAAAAATAGATAAATGAAAAGATTAGTTTTATTTAAGTATTCTTATTCAGTTTCTTTATTGTCCCTTCAGTGGGTTTAATATCTTATTTGCTATTTTATAATACTTATTCAAGCTCAATACTAGTTTGGCGAGTTAATGCCTCGATCCGCTATTAATACGTTTGGAGAGTTAATGCCTCCAGCCGCTATAATGAAATACTTATTAAATCTTAAAGTAACTTAATACTAGTTTGGCGAGTTAATGCCTCGATCCGCTATAACTACAATTGAGGAGTTAATGCCTCCAACCACTACTTCCTACTATTTGGGGAGTTCATGCCTCCAGCTGCTATGATAAAATACTTATTAAATCTTAAAGTAACTTATTTCTAGTTTGGCGAGTTAATGCCTCGATCCGCTATAACTACAATTGGGGAGTTAATGCCTCTAACCACTACTTCCTACTCTTAAAGTAACTTAATATTAGTTTGGCGAGTTAATGCCTCGATCCGCTATAACTACAATTGGGGAGTTAATGCCTCCAACCGCTACTACTACTATTTGGGGAGTTAATGCCTCCAACCACATTGAGTGTCCTTTTATACTCTTTCTTGTGTCGATCGTCTTGTGCTTTGTTATTGCGTAGTCTATGCAGTTGTTGTTGCTTCATTTGATGTTGTTGCATTACAGCCTATGCTTGCAGCCTATACTTAAGCGTAGCGTTGTTGTTGCTTGTGGGTCTGCTGCATGTGCGTGAAATTGTTCTTGTTTATGGTATTGCTGCGCGTACGTAGAATTGTTGTTGTCGTACTTAGCAATAACTGCAATTAATTAAATTATTAATCTAATTTAATTCAGATAAAAAATATGTGGGTACGAATTTGGGACACACAAATTTGTGTCCTCACATCCTCCCCTTATTTCGGCTAAAAAACGTATTTCTGCATTAAAATACTTAAAATATAATTATACTTATAATTGAGGGACTTTGGTAACCCTATTGCTTCTGAATGTACTTCCTGTAGTTGAACACCGCCACATTTTATTTTATTTTACATTTTTTTTTAACTGTCAACACTTCATTGTTAATGCTTGTGACTCATGCTCAACCGGATGTATAGTTTGACATGTCTGACATCCACCCTTCAGTTGGTCTTTTTTTATTCTTTCGTGCGGATCGCAAAAATAGAAATGTAAAAAAAAATGATTATCGCCGCGTTCGTCCGGTCGTCGATGTTCTTTTTGTTTCGGAACTAAATCCCTTGATTTGGCCCGTTGCCATTATCCTGTTCGGTCTCTTGCCATTATCCTGTTCGGCCTGTTGGATGAGGGCACAGGCTGCGATGTCCAGAGGTGGAGCGCCCGCTGCGAAAAAAAAAATTGAAAAGAAAAAAAATTCAATAAAATTTTGTAAAACTTTCACAATTTCTTTTTTTATTTGGAATTACTGTAGGTACATTCTTTTTTGTTGTGTTATTTTTACATTTCCCGATCGGCAAATGCGCACTTGATAGGTGCAACCGTTTACTGCCTTTCGAAAGGCGTATTTTTTGCGCCTGTCCCGTGTGCGCAGTGCTGTCGCCACTGCATCGTCCAACTCAGGTTGGTATGTGGACTGTGCTGCTGCTGGGCTGCTGGTACGTAGGATGTCTTCCAGGTCGCCCTCAGCCAGGTTTAAATCTAGCACATCATCATTGACAAATTTAAAAATATCGTCAACTTCATTGTTTTGGTATATTTCAGCGCCGTTGCGGTCAGTTTCGTGCTCGCCATGAAATTTGACTGACTGTAGCGAGGCCCTGTGTTTCTTTTCATTCGTCTACATTTGGCGCGCTGGCCACCAAATCGTCCAGCAAAGCTTGGCCGATAGCCGCTAAGCCGGGGGGTTGTGGTGCCGCATATGTTCTGCTATTTTCCTCCTCCTCGTCCTCGCACACTGCAGCCGTGCTGGGTCGCACCAGCGTGGACACATCGTCGTCGTCAGTGTCTTCGTCGCACTCTCCACTTGCTTCCTCGCTTTCTTCATTGTCGTTTCAGTTGTCGCATCGTCCTCATCTGAAATCTGAATCTCGCCCAGGCTCCAGTGGTCGTCGTGCGCACTGACAGCACTCAGCGCGTCGCTGCTAGAGTCGCTGATGATTCCCCAGTCTTCGACTTCGTCGTCATTCGTCTCGCCGGCGGAGCTCTCGACGTAACCCCAATCTATGGCCAGCGCCAGTTGCGTTCGGCAGCGTTTCGGCTGCGGCTGAATTAATGCCACAGGTCGGCGTCTTCTTGGTGCAACACTTGGCCCAGCGGCTGAGCAGACAGCCGTGTCAACGGACGTATCGGCGGCCATGCCAGTGGGCGCGGTGGCAGACGTGCTGGTGGATGCGTTGGTGGACATTGTAGTCTAGTCTTTTTCTAAATATCCTAAAAACATGAAAAATCATCCTATTTATGCAAATATTTCTCCTTTTTCGGAATTATCTTTTTATCCTATTAGGTTATCTCAGCTCCAGGTGTCCCTGGAAGTACCCATTGTTTTTTTTGTGAAGCTGACGTCTACGAAAACCATTCGCTAGTAGCACAGGGTGTTTCGGAGAGTAGCAAAAGTTGTATATTTAGGTTCAACTACACGGTACGATTTGTAATACGACGTAAATTTCATTGGTTATCTATTTACCAACGTGTTGACTTCAAACATTTTGATAAAGCTCCCTTCATTTACGATAATTTCGTCGTAAACTTCATAGGGACTTGCATTTTAGTTTTTAACTTGATATTCTATTTAGGAACGTCTGCGTAGCGCGAAACATTTTTGTTACGCCATACCCGCGTTTGGATGCGCTTTGACTTCTGTTTCTTGTCTTCGGTGATTTCGCCGTACTGTTCTTCTCTGTAACGTATTTTGTTGTAATGTTTATTTACGATATTTTTATCGTGTGCAATTATGCAATTTGTGTATAAAGAATCGTACTGCTGCGTAATATTGCTGCAATGCGCGCGTATCTCGGTGTTTGTGCGTACAGTGTTTTCACCGTTTTGCTCTAACGTTCTTGATTTTGCGCTGTCAGCTTCTGTGGTGTGAAATAATTTCAGCTCATTCACGTGCGCCGTTTTTACCTTCGTGCTGCCGACTCTTTTAAGCTGCACGATTACCGGTGATACGAAATTTATCACCCAAAATGGCCCATCGTATTTGGCGCCTAGTTTGGCCGCAAAGTTGTCAACTGCTTTGCACAAGCTGTGTTGTTTGACTAACACCTGTTGACCGATCTTAGGTGACCAGGGTCGCCGACGCAGGTTATAATGTCTGGCTTGGTCCTGTGCTGCTCGCTCCATGTTTCGGCGTACAATTGTAAATACGTCTCGTAATCGCTCACTTTTTCCATCAGGTGTTTGGTGATCATGACCAGTGCCAAACGTGCACTCGTCATATAATACTTTTGGGAGACGGGGCTCGCGTCAGATACGCTCGTATTTATTGCTAGTGATAGCGCTGGGAGCAGTTCATCCCAGAGTCTTTGATTTTTTCCTGCAAACTGCGCAATCATCGTCTTGACTTTTCTGTTTGCTCTTCAAGTCGGATTATCTTGCGGAGTGTATGGCGCCGTAAATTGATGTTTCACGCCCATTTCAGCCAAGAACTTTCGAAACATTCGACTTGTAAATTGTGTCCCATTGTCGGTAATTAGCACTTTTGGTAATCCAAATCTCGCCAGTATTCTTTCTCTGAAGGCTTTGCAGAGTGTTTCGATGGTTGCTTTTCGTAGCGGTACCATTTCCGTTCACTTTGAAACTTGTGGAACATGACCAGCATCATGGTGTTGCCATGTTTTGATCTTGGCAATGGTCCAACGAAGTCCGCACATAGCATGGCCCAGGGCTCCTCTGCTATCTTCCCCACCGGTTGTTGTTGGCTTGCCTTATATTTTTGCCACGCCTCGCAACACCGCACGTATTTACTAACCTGGCGGAACATTCCAGGCAAGTAGTACCTGTTAGCTATGCGTGCGATCGTCTTCTTTACCCCAAGATGCCCTGCGGTCGGTCCGTCGTGATTCTCTCTGAGTACTCTATCCCTCTGATAACTCGGCACACACAGTTTCCACGGCGCGCAGTCTTCGTCACCATTCTGTCTTGGTATGTGGCGGTATAGATGACCTTCTTCAAACACATAATCAGCGTATTTTTCTGGTTTCGCTTTCTGCTATGCGCTGTTCAAGCCACGCGCATCTTTTCTCGCATGTATCAGTAATTGTGCCAAGAGTTGCCAATGGTTGCGCGAGAGCGCGTCTGCTACCACATTCAGCTTACCTTTTCGATATTGAATGTCGAATGTGTGCTGCTGCAGTTCTAACGCCCATCGCGCTATCCGTCCTGATGGACTTTATATGCTGTTTAACCACTTCAGCGATAGATGATCAGTTATTACCGTGAATGAGTAGCCCTTTAAGTATGGACGCATCTTCCGTATTGCCCAAATAATCGCTAAACACTCTTTTTCTGTGGCGGAGTAATTTAACTCGGCTTTACTTAGACGCCTGCTAGCGTAAGCAATCACTCGTTCTGTATTTTCAAACACTTGGATAAGGACTGCGCCTAGCCCGTAGTCGCTCGCATCTGTCTGCAATGTGAATCGTTGGTTAAAGTCTGGACACGCCAGTATAGTTTCTTCCGTCAGTCTCGCCTTAAGCGCTTCGAATGCTTCTTGCTGTGCACTTTCCCACTTCTAATGCTTACCCTTGCGTAACAGTGCCGTCAAAGGGTGTACAACATCCGCAAATTCTGGCACGAAGCGTCGGTACCATGACGCAATTCCCAGGCATCGTCGTAGTTCTCGTACATTTGTTGGTGGCTGTAGTTCTTTAATCGCTGCTATCTTGTCTGGATCGGTGTGTATTCCTCGATCGCTCACAAAGTGACCAAGGTATTTTAGCTCACTTCGGAAAAATTCACACTTTTCGACATTGAGTCTCAGGTTTGCCTTCCTGAGTCGTCTGAATACTTCTTTTAGGTTCTCTAGATGCTCTTCGAACGTGTGCCCTGTCACTATAATGTCGTCTAAGTAGGCAAATGCGTGTGGTTCCATCTCTGGACCAATTACTTGATCGAGCGCCGTACTGTTCTTCTCTCTAACGTATTTTGTCGTAATGTTTATTTACGATATTTTTATCGTGTGCAATTATGCAATTTGTGTATAAATCATCGTACTGCTGCGTAATATTGCTGCAATGCGCGCGTATCTCGGTGTTTGTGCGTACGGTGTTTTCACCGTTTTGCTCTAACGTTCTTGATTTTGCGCTGTCAGCTTCTGTGGTGTGAAATAATTTCAGCTCATTCACGTGCGCCGTTTTTACCTTCGTGCTGCCGACTCTTTTAAGCTGCACGATTACCGGTGATACGAAATTTATCACCCAAAATGGCCCATCGTATTTGGCGCCTAGTTTGGCCGCAAAGTTGTCAACTGCTTTGGACAATCTGTGTTGTTTGACTAACACCTGTTGACCGATCTTAGGTGACCAGGGTCGCCGACGCAGGTTATAATGTCTGGCTTGGTCCTGTGCTGCTCGCTCCATGTTTCGGCGTACAATTGTAAATACGTCTCGTAATCGCTCACTTTTTCCATCAGGTGTTTGGTGATCATGACCAGTGCCAAACGTGCACTCGTCATATAATGCTTTTGGGAGACGGGGCTCGCGTCAGATACGCTCGTATTTATTGCTAGTGATAGCTCTGGGAGCAGTTCATCCCAGAGTCTTTGATTTTTTCTTGCAAACTGCGCAATCATCGTCTTGACTGTTCTGTTTGCTCTTCAAGTCGGATTATCTTGCGGAGTGTATGGCGCCGTAAATTGATGTTTCACGCCCATTTCAGCCAAGAACTTTCGAAACATTCGACTTGTAAATTGTGTCCCATAGTCGGTAATTAGCACTTTTGGTAATCCAAATCTCGCCAGTATTCTTTCTCTGAAGGCTTTGCAGAGTGTTTCGCTGGTTGCTTTTCGTAGCGGTACCATCTCCGTCCACTTTGAAAACTTGTGGAACATGACCAGCATCATGGTGTTGCCATGTTTTGATCTGGGCAATGGTCCAACGAAGTCCGCACATAGCATGGCTCAGCGCTCCTCTGCTATTTTCGTCAACATCTTCCCCACCGGTTGTTGTTGGCTTGCCTTATATTTTTGCCACGCCTCGCAACACCGCACGTATTTACAAACCTGGCGGAACATTCCAGGCAAGTAGTACCTGTTAGCTATGCATGCGATCGTCTTCCTTACCCCAAGATGCCCTGCGGTCGGTCCGTCGTGATTCTCTCTGAGTACTCTATCCCTCTTCTTCAAACACATAATCAGCGTATTTTTCTGGTTTCGCTTTCTGCTATGCGCTGTTCAAGCCACGCGCATCGCGCGTAGCCCTCCAAGTATGGACGCATCTTCCGTATTGCCCAAATAATCGCTAAACACTCTTTTTCTGCGGAGTAATTTAACTTGGCTTTACTCAGACGCCTGCTAGCGTAAGCAATCACTCGTTCTGTATTTTCAAACATTTGAGTAAGGACTGCGCCTAGCCCGTAGTCGCTCACATCTGTCTGTAATGTGAATCGTTGATTAAAGTCTGGACACGCCAGTATAGGTGTTTCCGTCAGTCTCGCCTTAAGCGCTTCGAATGCTTCTTGCTGTGCACTTTCCCACTTCTAATGCTTACCCTTGCGTAACAGTGACGTCAAAGGGTGTACAACATCCACAAATTCTGGCACGAAGCGTCGGTACCATGACGCAATTCCCAGGATCGATTCCTGGATCGGTGTGTATTCCTTGATCGCTCACCAAGTGACCAAGGTATTTTAGCTTACATCGGAAAAATTCACACTTTTCGGCATTGAGTCTAGGTTCTCTAGATGCACTTCGAACGTGTGCCCTGTTACTATAATGTCGTCTAAGTAGGCAAATGCGTGTGGTTCCATCTCTGGACCAATTACTTGATCGAGCGCTCGTTGGAACGTAGCTGGGGCCGAATGTAGGCCAAACGGCATCACGCGCCACTGAAAGAGACCACGTCCAAGTACGGTAAACGCCGTGTACTGTTTGCTGCTCTCCTCCATGGGTATTTGCCAATAACCGTTCTTCAAATCTAAACTGCTGATGCTTTTTGTCTTGCTGACGTCGTGCAAACGGTCTAAAATATGTTGCATGCGCGTTAGGGGGTAAGCGTCGGGGACTGATCGTGCGTTAAGTTGACGATAGTCAACGAAGAGCATCCATTGTCCTGTCTTTTTCTTCACCAAGACGATTGGTGCACTATGAGGACTATGAGACGGTTCAATACATCCTTTACTGATCAATTCGTCTATTTCTTTGTCTATTATCGCCTGCCTTGCCGGATTTTTCGGGTAGTACCGCTGCTTAATAGGGCGATCATCATGCATCACAATCCTTTTAATTCGTCAAATGCTTTCAGCACTTGTTTCAAAAATTCTTGCACACGCTGATCTCTATCTTTACTCAGCGTGTTTCTTCCGCATCGCACTTTCATCCGAGTGCCTATCTGCGCGCTTGCATGCTCTTTATGTTTTTGTTCTGTGCAGGCGACATTAACTTCGTCGTACCTGTTGTCTGAATTTACCCTTTTGTCTTCGTTGTTTCTTGCGTGCTCATCCGGGCTGTTGCAAACGCTTGTACTTTTGTCATTATCTATCTGTTCTTTAATGTTGTTACATGTGGCAGTGCAAACATCTTCTGTGGCGACGTGCTCATCCCGGCAGTAAATGGACTGGAATGGAATAGTTGCCATATCGCAGCTCGACTCCAAACAATGCGAGTGAATCAACGTCCAAGATTAATTGGTCACATGCGTTTCTCAGTACCAGTAGCGTGATTACACAGTGCTTTTCTCCTAATGTGACTTCTACTTCCATTTCTTTATTAACATGTTGTACTGCTCCGTCGGCCATCCTGTGTCTATTATCGCTTATGTTCCTTCACCACCCAGGTATACCGTAGCGAAGATGCGACCGTGTTTTACGGCAAAAGGGTTGATTAATTTCGCGCTCTGTTCATTGGTCCGCCCGTCACCTCGTGCCTCTGACGAGTACCGCGGGTGTTTTCCTGACGGCGACAACAATCAAACGAGTGGACATTGCGCCGACCACACTCCCAGCAGAACATCACCTGTGGATTTCTACAATCACATGACATGTGTCCACTTCCACCACATCGATGACACGCCGTCCGGATTTATTGGCGCGAACGGATTATCGTGCCTTTGACTATTATATGCTTCTGATATCGGATCTTCACGAACTTGAAAGTGTCGCTCTTTTTGCCTTGGCTGTGGGACGGCTCGGGTAGGCTCCTTTTCGTCGCGAAGAACCTCGTATTCTTTTACCATCTCGGTTAACTCCTCTAGACTTGTAAAATCTTTTCGCCGAATGTACAATCGATAGTCCTGCAGAATGTTGCGATATATTCTGTCTAGCTGCTGCGTAGCGTCGTAATCTGCGTGGCTCATCACTTCTAGTCACTGAACGACTCCCTATGTTCCTGGCGTCGCTGTCGGATCTCTTGTTCTATACATTCAAAGTAGTGAGGTGGCAGGAAAAATTTAAGTAGATCACCCTTGAAGGTTCTCCATTCAACCCATTGTCGATTGCTTCTGCGAAACCATATAAATTGCCTTATCGCATAGTAATTCGGCCATGTAAAGTGGCAGCTGGTCGATGCAAACATTATACATCTGGGCCAGTTCTTCTACGCGTTCGATAAACGCTATCGGATCTCGGCCACCCTCATACTTCACCGACCATCTCCTTACCTTGTCAATAACAGACTGCATGTACATGTCACACATGATCGCATCATTTGTCGTTACAGATTGAACAAATTTGAGATTCTAGAAAATAATCGTTGAAGCAATCCAGATGAAAGTTATGGCTACACAATGTTGTTACGATGAGTTCATTTTCCTTGATTTCGTTGTAGCAATTCTTGCAAATCATAGCTACTTCGTTTTAATTTTCCAAAACTTAATAAAGTCCCTGCTCGGGCGTCATCTGTAACGAAGTTTCTCGGGCAGTAGTATACTCGCCAGTTTTGTCCAGGGTTCGTTTACAGAAAAATAGATAAATGAAAAGATTAGTTTTATTTAAGT
This sequence comes from Dryomyza anilis, assembly GCA_951804985.1. Lineage (NCBI taxonomy): Eukaryota > Metazoa > Arthropoda > Insecta > Diptera > Dryomyzidae > Dryomyza > Dryomyza anilis. The sequence continues at coordinate 32,090,146 of OX638130.1, read as the reverse complement.
ATTGTTTTTCAGTTTCTTTATTGTCCCTTCAGTGGGTTTAATATCTTATTTGCTATTTTATAATACTTAATACTAGTTTGGCGAGTTAATGCCTCGATCCGCTATAACTACAATTGGGGAGTTAATGCCTCCAACCACTACTTCCTACTCTTAAAGTAACTTAATATTAGTTTGGCGAGTTAATGCCTCGATCCGCTATAACTACAATTGGGGAGTTAATGCCTCCAACCGCTACTACTACTATTTGGGGAGTTAATGCCTCCAACCACATTGAGTGTCCTTTTATACTCTTTCTTGTGTCGATCGCCGTGTGCTTTGTTATTGCGTAGTCCATGCAGTTGTTGTTGCTTCATTTGATGTTGTTGCATTACAGCCTATGCTTGCAGCCAATGCTTATGCGTAGCGTTGTTGTTGCTTGCGGGATTGCTGCATGTGCGTGAAATTGTTCTTGTTTGTGGTATTGTTGCGCGTACGTAGAATTGTTGTTGTCGTACTTAGCAATAACTGCAATTAATTAAATTATTAATCTAATTTAATTCAGATAAAAAAATATGTGGGTACAAATTTGGGACACACTACCGCAGCGGCCATTCAATAGCCAAAAAAACAGAAATCATCAATGAGACAATGCCAAATAGTGGTAAAAAAAACTTCGTGCTGGCCATTCCTAGTGTAGCACGCAGAACGCCAAACATAGCGGCGCTACATGATGATGTGATGCTCAGCTGAGTGTCACACAATGCGTAATCAAATGCTCTATCAAACCGTACAAACGTGAATGCTTTGCCAAATACAATAAACCCACATGGAACAAAAGATACAGGGCAGTGTGACAATTTAAAAAGAACTCGATGCCATTCCCAATGACATAGACAAAAATGTCGTCACTTTCAGATTCAAAAAGCGCCAACCTGTTCTCATCACTTCGTTCATTTCGTACGTATACTTACTCAGCTCATTCACAATGAACTTTATAAACTGTATAATCCAATTGAGTGCGCCAAACTCCGAGGCGTACATGAAAGTCAGCAGTGGTACAAATACAAAATTACTGGCGATTATGTTTATATCCGAGTTATAAGTGGTGATTAAGGTAATGCAAAAAAAATAAAGTCATCGGGATCGCTCACCATAGGATCATAAAAGTTGAAAAAGACACACGCGTGCCTTTTTTCCAAAATCGATTAATGTTTAGAGGTCGCGCACTTGGTTTTTCTGTTTTTGGCGATCTGAAAAACGTAAGTTGGCTTCATGGGAAAAGTTGAATATCTCCCAAAGTTTAAAGATTATAAGGATACATTTTTGGGAAAAGTGCTCCAATATAATGCAGTTTCCAAAACTGTTGTTAACATTTTTTAACATCGACTTATTAATACAGGAACTAATTATGAATTCATGAATTAATTTCAGTTAATAAAAAAATTCCGCTAATCAGTTTGTATCCGCTACACCCAATAATTGTTTCTTAGATATCCAATGTATCTAATAAATATGATTTAATTGCGGCCTAGGTAAAATGTAGCGGTACAGATCATTTACATTCAGAATTTCGTATAAAACGCACGTTTTCAGAGATTTATTTTTTTATAACTTTAGTATTGCGAGTATGGTTTCCAAAATTTTAAATATAGTCGAAAGAAAACGTCGTAATCTTTTCACAAAAAATATGAAACCATAATCGGCAAAGGTATACCGTAATTATTGGTGATTATATAGTTGAAAAATGATTTTTTTTCATACATTTTTAATTTAAAATTATGTACTCAACAAATCAAATATATAATTTTAAGCCGCTTTGACCACGGAAAGAATATCATGTAAATTTAAACAGAAATTAAACAGATTTCATGTTATTTTACCAATAATCAAAAAATACTGTACAGCTTTAACAAATAGTCGGTTTTTTGACAAATCTTCCTTATAAATTTATGTCAAAATCGACTACTATCTTAAGTTGGACATTATTTTTATTGGTAACGGGGATTACTGGTAACGCTGATATTGTTAGTTTTTAATATGGTACATTAATTTAATTATTATTATTATTCATAATGTTAATTATAAATAGTAAAAATTGTTAACTGAACATGGATTATCTGTTTGATCCAATATGTTGTATCGTTAATAATAATATAATATAATAGTTTGGCGCTACAGTCCTGTACAGAACTTCGGCCGAGCTCTCTCACCATTTTGAGCTGTGCGTGTTATATTTGTACTCAAAGTGGTGGGACCTACAGTTTATTGCCGAATCCGAACGGCGGGTGAGAGCTTTTTCATAGGCAATGTTTTACTCTCGTAGGTTTGCCATTTACTGACGAGAGGTAGCGCGGTATAGAAAAATGTTTCTATGAAAAGATGTTGTTAGCCCCAGTACAGGCTTGAACCGGGGACCTTTCGACTCGTAGTCCAACGCACTAACCACTGAGCTACCGCGGCTAATGTAACAATTGTATAAAGTTATATATACATTGGATAACTTGTTGGAAAATCTCGATGTCTTGTTAAATTAAAATTGCAATAAAATGTATGTACAAAAAAAAGGATTTTTTTATAGACTACTTTTGGATTATTTTTTTAGAATTTCGGATCTAATGATAAATAAGAAAGCGGTATATGATTATCAAGAGCATTGCCCAAACTAAAATTAAAAACTTTTTTCCTAATTTACTACGTTTTAAAATATGCGTTGTTGATAGTTTCCGTTTTGATTTATTTCTCGTTTTGTTGAGTAGTGTTATTGTATATTGGATAATCGACTCGGTTGTTTCCCTACCATAACATTTTTTTGTTAAATACGTAAAAAATAAAGCATTTCACTATTATAGAATTTTACTTTTGTTCTGTTGAGTAATTATATTTAAAATAAAAATGTATAAAAATAATGCATTTTTTGACAATATAATCATCTATAACTTCGGTACAACTTTACCAATTATGTGTTTTATAATTTTTTCTGAATATTTTCGGACGTATTCTTGGCACGATATATAAAATTTAAGACACCCTACTCCAAATACTAAAGGTATAATTAAATCAATCTTTGAAAACAAGCGTTATATACGAATTTCTGAATGTAGACGATATTTACCTCTATATTTTACCTAGGCCCGCGGTTAAATTATATTTATTAAATGCATTAAATATCTAAGAAACAATTATTGGGTTTAGAAACAACATTATATTAGAGCACTTTTCCAAAATTTTGTGAATTTACTCCTTAAACTTTGGGAGATATTCAACTTTTCCCATGAAGCCAACATACGTTTTTCAGATCGCCAAAAACAGAAAATCCAAGTGCGACAGTGCAACAGTTTTAGAAACAACATTATTAGAGCACTTTTCCGAAATTTTGTGAATTTACTCCTTAAACTTTGGGAAATATTCAACTTTTCCCATGAAGCCAACATACGTTTTTCAGATCGCCAAAAACAGAAAATCCAAGTGCGCGACCTCTAAACATCAATCGATTTTGGAAAAAAGACACGTGTGTGTCTATTTAAACTTTTCTGATCGTATGGTGAGCGATTTCGTGGGAAAATAAAAATTCGATCCAATTTTGAATCACCCCAGTGGTGATAGATGATAGAGCAGCGTGAAGATAACCTTACGAAAGAGCAATCGATGAAAGCAGGGAACATGATCTAAGCTAGCAGGATGTGGCACTGAAAGTGTTAGGGCGTTTGAATTATTGCGTCGTTTTTATATTTTCTGTTTGCCGCCACTGTTTGCCGCAACAGCCAACGAGTTCAAGCACCGCTTTCCGCACGTTCACCTGGTGTCAGTGACAGACAGCAGCGCATTTCTGTCTTATTCTCACCCGTAATGCCACGTATGAACTCTGAAAAGTAGCCACTACACGGCCTCTTCACTGTGTGATAAGCCCCCATTGTTTTGCTGTGAGAGCAGACGCATTTGGTTAAACTGATAGTTAGCTCATCATCATCCGCAGCAACCTGTTTTTTTATCCAACTTACTTACTTATTTGGCCATTACAACTAATGACGGGTTTTGACCGCAGCAATTAGAGTCGCTTCTGCATTGCGCGCTCAGTCGCCAGTTTTGCACTCCAAGTGTTGTGAGGTTGTCTCGCACTTGGTCGCTCCACCGGAGATTCGGACGGCCTCTCCTACGTTGACCACCACTGGGTACAAAACTGAATAATTATTTAATTGAATAGTTATTCTCAGGCTGATATTGTTTTCTTTATAGATGCTGGTACTTAGGTAGACGAAGTCCCTCACAACTTCGAAGTTGTGATTGTCATTAGTGACGTATTGTCCAAGACGCCGGGACTCTTTGTTGACACCAGGTACTTCGTCTTGTCCTCCTTCACATCAAGATCCATTCAAAGCGATTCCCTCTCTAAACTGGAAAATGCTGCACTGACTGCTCGTACGCTCTCCCAATGATGTCGATATCATCAGCGTACCCGAGCAGCATGGAACTCTTGTGGAAGATAGCGCCATTGGAATGGAGTTGTGCAGCTCTTATAATCTTCTGCATTATTAGGTTGAAGAAGTCACACGACAGGGAATCGCCTTGTCTGAAACTTTGTTCGGTATTAAATGGATTTTGTTCCCAATTCTCACTGAGCAACGTGTGTCGATCAGGTATATATAAATTTCGAAGGTATACCGAACTCAGACATGGTGGCATAAGACGACGCCTTATCGGACTGTCGAACGCAACTTTGTATCTGCCTCTCTTTGACATTATACGCTAAATTAGAAAACAGTAAGTGCGAATGAAGGATATCTCTAGGTTTAATTGATATAAAATTATTAACCTCACATAATATTTCTCAAATTGAAATATTTGACGTGAAATTTTACGAAATGTAGACGAATTAATGGCATTTTGGTAATTTTACATTTTTTTTACACACTATGGATATATATTTGTGTGATTATAAACTATGTATTATTCGTCTGTATTGATTTATGATAGGAAATACTAAACACTTAAAATCAAATTAATAAATTTCTAACAAAAATGGTAGTAAATGGTAGAAAATGGTAATCTTCTTGTAAACCGGAACAAACCGGGAGCTACGTTGTCTTCAAAAGATGTATTTTGTAAAAGCCTAAATAAAATTTTAAGGATTTGAGAGGATATTAAAGGATATTTTAAGAAAAATGGTTACAGATTATTCTATTTTTTTTGTGGGATAAAAATAGAGCCACAGCACTCAGACAGAGTTATATCCATTGTGCTGTGACCCAGTTCCCTGGTTTTTAATGATACTTTTTAGATTCATTACTGAAAAGATAAAGAGTGAAGCTGATCCTCTCTCATCACGTCTGTGCCAAAGATCTGCCTTCTAATTCTAGAAAATGCTGGACAGGCACAGATATAGTACTTTGTGGTGCCAGTTTCTTCGTAGCATGCAGAACATAAGGCGCTTTCGACCAGGCCGATTGCGTTCATGTGTTTTTGACATGCGTTGTCTCCCGTTAGAAGTCCCGTCAGTTTTCTGCACTCCTTTCTACTTAATGAAAGTAGAAACGAGGCCGATCTTTTGGTTATCGTCGGTGTCATGAGCTTGGATAATCTGCATTTCGTCTCATTCAGCCATCTACTCTTGTGTGCAGAGGCGACCAAAGAACTGATGACGAATTTTCCAGTAGATGCAGATAGTCCGCGACAGGTTCTGGTACAAATGGATTATCCTCAGATCCAGCACGTGCTAGTTCGTCAGATGTTTTATTGCCGAAACTTCTTTATGACCCAGCACCCAAATCAGTTTCAGTGTATTGTATTTACCAACACAATTGAGACGTGATCTGCATTGACGTGCAATTTTATATGTGATGACCGGGTTGTTCGAAGCCATAAGAGCAGCCTGACTATCGCTGCAAATGTCTATCCGCAATGTAGTCCATAGCCATAAGTATAGCATAAACTCGGCTTGAAATACCGAGGCAGTGTCGTCTAAGGCGAAGTGAAGTCTGCGGTCATACGGTTCCACAAACACTCCAGCACCATTATTCTTAGTGGGTTTTTAATTTATATTATAGTTAAAAAAAAAAATTTATAAAAAATATTATAGTTTTGTTCCAAAATTTCATCATTTTGTTCACCGTGCGACGGTCCTTTTTCCGGTTCTAGAATGACGACGCAAGTTGTAGAACATGCATGTGTACCGGATATAGTTCCTCAGAGGGTAGCTGTCTGCTCCCACCATTTTATGCAGGACGAAGTGGAAGACAAAGAAAACCAAGTTATGTTGAGTGTGAACGCCCTTTGGATTTTTTTTTATGTGCTTCCTGTTTCATCAACGCTGGAGTACCGAAATTGAAGAACTGAAGTTCACAGGTTTAACATAGCAGACCCAACCAATGACATGCCGAAGATTATTGGAATATCTATAACGTGGTTTAAACAGATTTTTAGGTTTCCTCCCGCTTATACAGTGTAAAATGTAAATAAAGAAAATAAAATATATTAATTTTTCTATGTGACGTTCTTATAACACAATTTGTCAAACAAACGATGGACAGTGTACTGAAACGCTCTTAAATCGGGTGAAATTCAGTATTTTCGGAACCACTCAACCGATTTAAAAAATTGAAAAAGTGTTAGACAGAGAAAACTTGAAAAAACTCAAGTATTCAAATTAGAGTTTGTATCTTTAATTCTTATTGAGATACAAATCAGTAAATTTGAAATTTTTTTCATAAAAAATCTTGCAAAAATTGTAATAAATCCAAAATTCATCAAATTTTTAAAATTCTTTTGTTTTTGAAAAGCTTACATTGATATCAACACCCAAGGAAAAAACATTGTTAATCCGTTATGATTCATAGTAAATTCGTTATATATCTTAAAGATATGACGTCAAATTTAGTTATAGTAACATCATTTTTTTTCATAGTAAATATTTCAAATGTCTAATATCATAAATTTACTATGTTTTATTTTAATTTACTATGTACAATAATGATTTTTTTACTATCTACATTTGAATTTACTATGTATAATAACATTTTTACTACAGTAAAACAATGAATATTAATATTAACATTTCAATTTATTATATTTATTTATGGTTTTTAATTTAAAAACAAATAGGTATATTATCAAATATTCACACTAATCGCAAATGAAATAGTTTCGTCGCCGCACTGTCCACCGCACAACTCCAGCGTCTGCAACACATTTCCGAGGTACGCAACCTGCGTACGGCTTGGAGACGAGTTGATGCAACGACCGTTCTTCTGTATGCCGCAGCGACGATGCGCAGGCTTTGCCACTGGATGGATCTCTAGCTAACAAGGCTCCTCGTCACTGATTCGAAGCAAGAACCGGCTGCAACGGGCAGAAGTAAACCCAATAATATTGAAGCAATTGCTACAATATGAAAAAATAAATTTAAAAATTTAATTTATTTAGTTACAACTTACCCGCGGTCGGTCGTCGCTTTTGGACATTTTCCATAAGTGTTGATAATGTCAAATAAAATAAATCACCACGCAATCCCAACGTCTCCAACACAGAGCGCAGCCATCGCGCACAACATTGTGCAGTAGGATGCTTCCGTAGACTCCAGTCAGTCGCCTAGCTTCAGCTTCGCGGGTCCTTGACACTGATATCCAAACTGTAATCTAAATAATATTGGAATCTTCGACCAGCAGAATGTGTCGTATCAGCTAGAACATGTACAAATAAAATTAAAAGATGAATTTAATTTGTGACATCTTACCCGTAGTCGAACGCCGCTATTGAACAACTTTTATAAATGATGAAAGACGGTTGATTTGACACACAATTTACTATGAACTATTAATGATCATATCAATTCATAGTAATTTTACTACAAACGATAACGAATTATAAATTGTTATTGTGCATAGTAAAAACATATGAAACTTAGTATAATTTTCGATATACTTTTTCCCTGGCTGTAAAGAAAATGTGCTTATATGAGAAAATATCTTTATTAACTTTAAAGATATAGACTGAAACATGATTTTTTTTTACATTTTTGAATACGACTTCACCTGTTGCTGCTGGCTGGATGCTGACTCCTTTGTGGCTTCTTTATCACTGCTTGCCGCTGGTGCTGTCTGCTGCGGTCGACTTGCGCTGCTCTCGTTCCTGTTACAGTTGTTGTTGGCAATGGCACCAATAAAACAATTAAAAATTGCTTGTCTCCTTGAGACACTTATATTGTAATAAAACAAAACGCATTGTAATTTTTTATAACGTTATAATATTATTTTAAGTTTAATGTATTTAGCTTTAAGTTTAATGCAATTAGTTTTAAGTTAGAAGGCACATATCGTTCTTTGGCAGAGTCGAAAAGTCACTTGGTGTCTTGATGATCCTCTCACATACGTGCGTGTATGCGTGTGTCAAATTTTGTTGGAGACTTCGGTGGCAGGGTTGCCAGATGTTAATTTGCATCGCCGCAAATATTTTTATACGGTGTTCACATCATTTTATGAATAGAAAAAATGTAATTTAATATTACGTTCGTGGCGCGAACATGCCGCCCGCCTTGCAGGAACTGCGAATGAAAAGCATAAAAAATAAATATTTGAACCTACAAAGAAACGTATCAATGTGTGTAATTAATAATTCGGTTGATTGATCGTAATTTATATTTGTACTTTATTTACTTATATTTATTGTACTTATATTGTACTTTATTGACTTGTATATATATTTATTATTGTATTTTTTTTTTGTTTTTGTTTTAAACAAAACTATTTATTGTGACAAAAAAGAAAATTTAAATTATATTTGTCTTTGAGACAAAAAAAAAAGAAATATATAGTTTCATACTATTTGTTGAGACAAGAGAAAAAAAAATTTAATTTATATATTTGTCTTTGAGACAAAAAAAAAGTTTCATACTGTGTATTGGGACATAGTATATACATAAAAAAATTATTACGTTGCTGCTCTGCGCACTTCTCCACAGAAAGTCCATCCGAATATTGTGAGTTGAGCAAGCGGAGCACCAGGCACAACGTGTGTTTGGGGGCGGATGATACGCGGGTAAACGTCGGCTCCAAGAATCATCTTTACCTCATGTGCAGCGTAGACAAAACGGTCGGCCCACTCTAACCCGCCGAAATGTTCGAGGATTAGCGCGCGATCAAACTCATGCCGGGTTCACTTCCTGTACGTTGCTTCGTCTATTTCACACAACAGATTAAGGGAATCGCTGACGTTGTGTCGGGACTTGATTACGACGTAGCAGCTCGGGTCAGCCTGTGTACGCATTTCTGCTGCATTGATGCGTTCCACCTCACTCTTTAGTACCGACGAGCGGTCCTGATTCGGATTTATTAGCGCTCGAATTTGCCGTGGATATTGACCGACATCATACGCCAGGTTGACCAGCCTCGTCATTTTTACGGCGATCATTATGGTATCCATCGTTGGTAGTGATGGTGGTTGGCGCATGTCTGCGCTGATGACGTCGAGCCGTTCGTTGCGATGCAGCATAGTATGATGCCATCGGAAACATATACGACAGCGCTGCGTGCTGTCGTCGATACATTCGTCGATACATTAGACAGGGCCAGGCAATTGGTACACCCGCTCGCGTGGAACACTGTCCGGAGTCGTTCCTGCATGTTTAGGTCCTCAAACCGTCTACAGAACCTCAACGAATGATCCGCATGACATAGCGGGCACTGGTAGTCACGGTTATAGAGTCGCAGTATTCTATTAAGAGATGTTATGATGTAATTAATGTTATGCTTGAAATGTAATGTATTATAGAGACATATGAAAAAATTTGAGTGAGATACTTATGTGAGTCATTCGTCGCGATTGGAGGGTAATAAGACTAATTTATGTACCGCGCGCGTGATTACACCGTTTTGGGTATTTAAATCAACCACACGTCCTCTGTTATCTGAGCCAGGATGTATATTATTTGATTACACGACCAAGTCGCCATTCAGTGGGACACACAAGTTTGTTTCGAAAAACGACTAAATCGTCAACCGTAATGTCCCTTTGTGGATTTTTCCATTTGTTCCGCTTATTCAGCTCCAGTAAATATTCATTTTTCCATTGTTGACATATCTTCTGTTGCATCGCCTTGAGTCGTCTCCATCTATTTGCAATGTTAATGGAGGTGGTAGTTTCTTCAGGTTCAGCAGGAGACAAAAGTGTGGAACCAATTAAAAAATGGCCTGGAGTTAATACTGCAAAGTCAGAGACATTTTCGGAAAGTGGACTTAAGGGGCGTGAATTAAGACAGGCTTCAATACGAGACAACAGTGTAGCGAATTCCTCAAATGTATATTTCATATTTCCCGCGATCTTTCTAAAGTGTTTTTTTAAGCTTTTTACGCCAGCTTCCTAGAGACCGCCCATATGAGGTGCATATGCTGGTATAAAATGCCAGGACAAGTGTTGAAATCCGTATTTTGAGACAGATTCGTCGTGTATTCTTTTCATGAATTCCTTACATGATTTAGTCAACTCTTTTGCAGCAACAAAGAAATTACGTCCGTTATCTGAATAGGTATTACTAGGGCAACCTCTACTTGAGATAAACCTGGATAAAGCGGCTAAAAAGGCGGAAGTTGACAGGTCACTTACGGGCTCTAAATGAAGCCGCACTGATAAGGTCCAATCAGTCTGTTGACGATGGGCTTCAGTCTTTAACATTATACGCTCGATTGAACCTTACACGCGATATTGAGGAGACTTGTCCCACAGTAGTTGCCGCGTATCGTGGGATCGCCCTTCTTAAGGAATGGGCAGAGTATACTGAGATTGGCTGGGCATGCTTTCTTCTGACCATATTCTGCTGATGAGCTGGTGCATGCTCGTTATAAGCTCATCGCATCCGTTCTAAAACAATTCAGCAGGCAGACCGTCCGACCCTGAGGCTTTGTTCTTTTTCAGCCTGTTGATGGCTGTCAAGACCTCATCACGGTCAGGCGGCGGTATGTCAACGTTGTCGTCAGCAACTGGGGTTGACAAGCTGTCTTTTCTATCCGCGGAGTAGTTGTCGCTATCGCCTGCTAGAAGATGAGAGAAGTGCTATCTCCATAATCTCAGTGTACCCTGGACATATGTTATTAGATTCCCGTCATCGTCCTGACAGGAAGAGGGTCCGATCCGTTAGGCATCTTATCTTCTGAAAGAATTTTCTGAAGAATAATTCTCTTTTATTGCACCTGAAAAGATGTTTCACTTCCTTCCTCTTCTCTCTGTATCGCTCCTTCACGGCTCACGTAACTACCGACTGCAGGGTGGATCTTTCTCTGCAATGGCTGCGTGATATTCTTCGCCATACCACTTGTTTCGTAGTGGGCGTTCTATTCCAAGCATCTATTCGGCAGCCGTACGCATTGAGCGGGATACGTGTGTTCACTGCGCGCATGTATCATCGAGAGGGAGAGTGCCTTGGCCAAGCAGCTGTGAGAGTCGAGCGACATAGGCTTGTTCGGTCTGTTGTGCGTGCAGCTTACTGACGTCCAGTTTTCTTTGCGTGTGTTTCTGTGCATTTTTCGCAGCACATAAGCATGTGCGAACCTTGGCTGCTACAAGGCAATGATTCGAGTCGATGTTCATTAGATGTGCATTTCGGATCGAACGTAGGCCATCACACTAGAAGCAACATTATCAATTTGGTTGCGCCTGTTCTGATCGAGTCACCGCCACGTGGGCTACTACTAACTACAATGTTTCGTGCTGCGGCGAAGTCGATCAATCTCATTTCCAGGAGTTGTTTCCAGGAGTTGTTTCCAGGAGTTGTCTGTTGTCCAACTGTTGTACAAAATATATCCTCATGGCCCACCTTGGCATTTAAGTAGCCAATCACAATTTTGATGTCGTGTCGGGGGCAGCGCTCATAGCCTTCGTCGAGTCGATCATAGAAAGTCTCTTTGGTTTCATCGTCCTTCTCATTCGTCGGAGCTTGCCCACAAATTAGACTGACGTAGAAGTATTTAGCCTTGATGAGGATTATGGCCAGTCGTTCGTTCATAGTCGTTTGTTTTTCATTGTATAGTAAATTAAATTGCCCATACTCAATTCATGTCATATGTATCCAAATTTTCCCCACACTCTCTCAAACGCAGACAATTTTTCGCAACAATTGCGAGAAAAAAAATTGCCGAATATGTGATCAATTTTCTGAACCAATTAAAAATCCACATCTACAAATGTTCATACAATATTAGTCAATCTACATACTTATTTTTCTAAAAATAACACAATTTGACAATTTTTCCAACTTTTGGTACTATTTGCCCCACTGTGCGCCGTTCGGATTTGGCATCAAACTCTAGGTTACATGACTTTGAGTACAAATATAGCACGCAGAACTCAAATGGTGAGCGTGCTCGGCCTAAGTACTTGTAGGACTGTAGCGTCAAACCATTATTTTATTATTATGTATTAATAAAATTATACGGAGGTACATTTGCTATCATGGTTGAAGTATATACAGGTTATGTCATCTATAAAAATCATGCGCCATTTATCTTTTATTGAAAACTGTATGACAGTCTCAACATTTATTTACGAAAATTTAAAAAAAAACTAAAACATCAAACAATTTTGAAATGTTCATAATTGTTTGCGGATTTAAATTGTTTTTGTGTTTCGTTGATTTTTTTTAATTAATAAAAACAATATCAAAGTATAGTTATTTACAAAAAAGGCACAAATGTATTTAATTAGAATAAAAATGGTAATTATTGCCATGTAATTTCTCTTAATCCGGGAATGATATCGGGATGATTTTTTTTTTTTTTTAGATTTTCCCAAATTGATTGTGATTAGTGAGTGCGAATGAAGGATATCTCTAGGTTTAATTGATATAAAATTATTAACCTCACATAATATTTTTCAAATTGAAATATTTGACGTGAAATTTTACGAAATGTGGACGAATTAATGGCATTTTGGTAATTTTACATTTTTTTCAACACTATGGATATACATTTGTGTGATTATAAACTATGTATTATTCGTCTGTATTGATTTATGATAGGAAATACTAAACACTTAAAATCAAATTAATAAATTTCTAACGAAAATGGTAGTAAATGGTAGAAAATGGTAATCTTCTTGTAAACCGGAACAAACCGGGAGCTACGTTGTCTTCAGAAGATGTATTTTGTAAAAGCCTAAATAAAATTTTAAGGATTTGAGAGGATATTAAAGGATATTTTAAGAAAAATGGTTACATGGTTATTCTATTTTTTTTGTGGGATAAAAATAGAGCCACAGCACTCAGACAGAGTTATATCCATTGTGCTGTGACCCAGTTCCCTGGTTTTTAATGATACTTTTTAGATTCATTACTGAAAAGATAAAGAGTGAAGCTGATCCTCTCTCATCACGTCTGTGCCAAAGATCTGCCTTCTAATTCTAGAAAATGCTGGACAGGCACAGAGATAGTGCTTTGTGGTGCCAGTTTCTTCGTAGCAGGCAGAACATAAGGCGCTTTCGACCAGGACGATTGCGTTCATGTGTTTTTCACATGCGTTGTGTCCCGTTAGAAGTCCCGTCAGTTTTCTGCACTCCTTTCTACTTAATGAAAGTAGAAACGAGGCCGATCTTTTGGTTATCGTCGGTGTCATGAGCTTGGATAATCTGCATTTAGTCTCATTCAGCCATCTACTCTTGTGTGCAGAGGCGACCAAAGAACTGATGACGAATTTTCCAGTAGATGCAGGTAGTCCGCCACAGGTTCTGGTACAAATGGATTATCCTCAGATCCAGCACGTGCTAGTTCGTCAGATGTTTTATTGCCGAAACTCCTTTATGGCCCGGCACCCAAATCAGTTTCAGTGTATTGTATTTACCAACACAATTGAGACGTGATCTGCATTGACGTGCAATTTTGGATGTGATGACCGGGTTGTTCGAAGCCATAAGAGCAGCCTGACTATCGCTGCAAATGTCTATCCGCAATGTAGTCCATAGCCATAAGTATAGCATAAACTTCGGCTTGAAATACCGAGGCAGTGTCGTCTAAGGCGAAGTGAAGTCTGCGGTCATACGGTTCCACAAACACTCCAGCACCATTATTCTTAGTGGGTTTTTAATTTATATTATAGTTAAAAAAAAAAATTTATAAAAAATATTATAGTTTTGTTCCAAAATTTCATCATTTTGTTCACCGTGCGACGGTCCTTTTTCCGGTTCTAGAATGACGACGCAAGTTGTAGAACATGCATGTGTACCGGATATAGTTCCTCAGAGGGTAGCTGTCTGCTCCCACCATTTTATGCAGGACGAAGTGGAAGACATAGAAAACCAAGTTATGTTGAGTGTCAACGCCCTTTGGAATTTTTGGTATATGCTTCCTGTTTCATCAACGCTGGAGTACCGAAATTGAAGAACTGAAGTTCACAGGTTTAACATAGCAGACCCAACCAATGACATGCCGAAGATTATTGGAATATCTATAACGTGGTTTAAACAGATTTTTAGGTTTCCTCCCGCTTATACAGTGTATATATAAAAATTTGTATAGAATATAAATTGTAAATAAAGAAAATAAAATATATTAATTTTCTATGTGACGTTCTTATAACACAATTTGTCAAACAAACGATGGACAGTGTACTGAAACGCTCTTAAATCGGGTGAAATTCAGTATTTTCGGAACCACTCATCCGATTTAAAAAATTGAAAAAGTGTTAGACAGAGAAAACTTGAAAAAACTCAAGTATTCAAATTAGAGTTTGTATCTTTAATTCTTATTGAGATACAAATCAGTAAATTTGAAATTTTTTTCATAAAAAATCTTGCAAAAATTGTAATAAATCCAAAATTCATCCGATTTTTAAAATTCTTTTGTTTTTGAAAAGCTTACATTGATATCAACACCCAAGGAAAAAACATTGTAAATCCGTTATGATTCATAGTAAATTCGTTATATATCTTAAAGACATGACGTCAAATTTAGTTATAGTAACATAATTTTTTTTTTCATAGTAAATATTTCAAATGTCTAATATTATAAATTTACTATGTTACATTTTAATTTACTATGTACAATAATGATTTTTTTACTATCTACATTTGAATTTACTATGTTTAATAACATTTTTACTACAGTAAAACAATGAATATAAATATTAACATTTCAATTTATTATATTTATTTATGGTTTTTAAATCAAAAAGAAATAGGTATATTATCAAATATTCACATTAATCGCAAATCAAATAGTTTCGTCGCCGCACTGTCCACCGCGCAACTCCAGCGTCTGCAACACATTGCCGAGGTACGCAACCTGCGGACGGCTTGGGGACGAGTTGATGCAACGACCGTTCTTCTGTATGCCGCAGCGACGATGCGCAGGCTTTGCCACTGGATGGATCTCTAGCTAACAATGCTCCTCGTCACTGATTCGAAGCAAGAACCGGCAGCAACGGGCAGAAGTAAACCCAATAATATTGAAGCAATTGCTACAATATGAAAAAATAAATTTAAAAATTTAATTTATTTAGTTACAACATACCCGCGGTCGGTCGCCGCTTTTGGACATTTTCCATAAGTGTTGATAATGTCAAATAAAATAAACCACCACACAATCCTAACGTCTCCAACACAGAGCACAGCCATCGAGCACAACATTGTGCTTCCGTAGACTCCAGTCAGTCACCCAGCTTCAGCTTCGCGGGTCCTTGACACTGATATCCAAACTGTAATCCAAATAATATTGGAATCTTCGACCAGCAGAATGTGTCGTATCAGCTAGAACATATACAAATAAATTTAAAAGTTGAATTTAATTTGTGACATCTTACCCGTAGTCGAACGCCGCTATTGAACAACATTTATAAATGATGAAAGACGGTTGATTTGACACTCAATTTACTATGAACTATTAATAATCATGTCAATTCATAGTAATTTTACTACAAACGATAACGAATTATAAATTGTTATTGTGCATAGTAAAAACACATGAAACGTAGTATAATTTTCGATATACTTTTTCCCTGGGTGTAAAGAAAATGTGCTTACATGAGAAAATATCTTTATTAACTATGAAAATATAGACTGAAACATGATTTTTTTTACATTTTTGAATACTTTATGTCCACTTGGGACACGGCGACTTCACCTGTTGCTGCTGGTTGGAGGCTGACTCCTTTGTGGCTTCTTTATCGCTGCTTGCCGCTGGTGCTGTCTGCTGCGGTCACATACGTGCGTGTATGCGTGTGTTCAATTTTGTTGGAGACTTCGGTGGCAGGGTTGTCAGATGTTAATTTGCATCCCCGCAAATATTTTTATACGGCGTTCACATCATTTTATGAATAGAAAAAATGTAATTTAATATTACGTTCGTGGCGAGAACATGCCGCCCGTCTTGCAGGAACTGCGAATGAAAAGCAAACTCCAAAGAGGATTAATAAGCATAAAAAATAAATATTTGAACTTACAAAGAAACGTAGCAATGTGTGTAATTAATAATTCGGTTGATTGATCGTAATTCATATTTGTACTATATTTACTTATATTTATTGTACTTATATTGTACTTCATTGACTTGTATATATATTTATTTTTGTATTTTTTTTTTGTTTTAAACAAAACTATTTATTGTGAGAAAAGAGAAAATTTCAATTATATTTGTCTCTGAGACAAAAAAAGGAATATATAGTTTCATACTATTTGTTGAGACAAAAGAGAAAAAAAATTAATTTATATATTTGTCTTTGAGACAAAAAAAAAGTTTCATACTGTGTATGTATAAAAAAAAATTACGTTGCTGCTCTGCGCACTTCTCCACAGAAAGTCCATTCGAATATTGTGAGTTGAGGAAGCGGAGCACCAGTCACAATGCGAGTTTTGGGGGCGGATGATACGCGGGTAGACGTCGGCTCCAAGAATCATCTTTACCTCATGTGCAGCGTAGAAAAAACGGTCGGCCCACTCTAACCCGCCGAAATGTTCGAGGATTAGCGCGCGTTCAAACTCATGCCGGGTTCACTTCCTGTACGTTGCTTCGTCTATTTCACACAACAGATTAAGGGTATCGCTGACGTTGAGTCGGGACTTGATTATGACGTAGCAGCTCGGGTCAGCCTGTGTACGCATTTCTGCTGCATTGATGCGTTCCACCTCACTCTTTAGTACCGACGAGCGGTCCTGATTCGGATTTATTAGCGCTCGAATTTGCCGTGGATATTGACCGACATCATACGCCAGGTTGACCAGCACTGCGTGCTGTCGTCGATACATTCGTCGATACATTAGACAGGGCCAGGCAATTGGTACACCCGCTCGCGTGGAACACTGTTCGGAGTCGTTCCTGCATGTTTAGGTCCTCAAACCTTCCACAGAACCTCAACGAATGATCCGTATGACATAGCAGGCACTGGTAGTCACGATTATAGAGTCGCAGCATTCTATTAAGAGATGTTATGATGTAATTAATGTTATGCTTAAAATGTAATGTATTATGGAGACATATGAAAAAATTTGAGTGAGACATATATGTGAGCAATCGTCGCGATTGGAGGGTAATAAGACTAATTTATTTACCGCGCGCCTGATTACATGGTTGTATTTTCTAGATGGTTGAATAATTTTCTTTATACTTATTTATTATGAACACTTTTTATTTTTAGAAAAAACACTTTTATTACATTTACTATTAAAAAGACACTTTTACTATTTTAGAACCTCCACTTGAGGTTGGTTAAACTACAATCTTTTAAATTGCAACGAAAGGTATTAACAATACCTTCGTTGCAAGCTTTTCTTAAATTCTATTCTCACTATGTTCTAGTGAGTTTTCACTTTCAATCAATTTTGGTGTACGTGACTTTTGAAGAAGTCCGACTTGCAGTTTTTGGCTGACACCAATTGCGAAATATCAGAATTGTTGGAAATCGCTGCTTCACTTATTTTAACATAGACCCAAAATTATGCAATGGAAAATTGTATTGCATGGTCTAAGTAAAGCTTTAGCGCTTTGCCAAATTATTGCCAGCTTCTGTTAACTGTGCAAGCTAACCTGAAAGATGTGTGTTCTATGCAAAGCTTAGCGCTTTGCCAAATTATTATCATTGTTGCCAACGTGAAGCGTTGGGACAATGCTATGAACATGTTGCTGTACAACATGAGTACAACATGATATAAAAACATGATGCGCTCAACACATGTACAGCAACATCCAAAACTGAATGAATAGTGAAGAACCATAAAGAAAAGAAAAATGTATGCGCTAATTCACAACATTCCTCCCCCCTTATGGAAAAAAATTATTATTAATATTAGGATTAATGACAATTTTTTACAAAATGTCTTAAATATGTTGTTGAAAATATAGAAATCATGTTTTCTTAGAGTTAATATTAAAATTAATAATATAATAAAATAATATGCTTCTTTGAATATGGTGAAAATAAATATAATATGTTATTTTTTTAAGTTATCTATATAAATATGTTTGAATAATTAAATGGGTTTCAATAATAATTATAATATTGATAATAATATATATATATTTTTTTTTTGTTTTTTTTAGATTTCTTCTTTTTTATATATATTTTTTCGTCTTTTTTTATATATTGTTATTATTTGTTTTTTTTTTTAAATATCTTATACTTGTGTAATATTTGTTCATACTTATAATGAGAATATAACCGATTTCATATTTGAATTGGATGATAATTATTATACATATGTCTATGTATATAGATAAACTTGTTCAATTTATTTTACTTATACGTGTTTTGCATGTGTATTGAGTGTGTGTGTTTGTGTGTATTTTAAAATGAATATATTGATTTTATATTTGGGTTAGAGAGGTGTAAATAATTACATTAGTGACTTTGTATGCCCTACTGTTGGACCAGATTTCTCTTCTTGCTCTTCTGTGTGTTGGGTCGGATTTGCCTTGTACCTCTTCAATGTTTCGTTTTATGTAGTGTGTTGGATCTGTTGGGCTTCGATGGTCCTTTGGAATTTGCTAATGGTGTTATCTCCAGTAGACGTCATTATGTTGATACGCTGGATTCTTAGTCGTTAAAGAGAGCTTTGGTCCCGTTGACTTGGTTGACTTCGTTCGAGATGAGTGTTCTTTTCTGCGATCTTGTCAAACATTTTGAAAACATCTTGCTGCTCATGTCACTTTATGTAGCTTATAGGTTTCTGAATTGTTGATATCAGAAAATCGTTACTGCATCGCTTCTTCTATATGTGCGATGGAAGACATAATAATTCGACTTTTTATATACATTTTCCAGATCAATGTTGAATATTGTTTTCTGCATCTTGTTTATGGCAGTTGTAGTTTTATGATTAAAATTCAATCACTGCAATCTACTTGTGCTTGGTATAACAACAAGTTTACTCCTAGTGCATCCTTCTACGTCTTTAAATATGCTGCCACTCTGCTTCCTTTCTACGTTTTTCTTTACTTTATTTGAATCTGCTGGACCTCTGCTTCGCTTCTTCATCTTATTGATAACACCCAGAGCTCCTTCCACATGTCCCCATTAAAATCCCAAGACCCCAACGATTATCTATGCGTCTTCTGAGTATCTAGCGCTGTTGGTCATTCTAAATAACAATTTTTGTGCACTCGGATATTTTAAATTTACATGTAGATTTTACAAACAAGTAATTTAATTTTGTTTTTTAACTCTTCCAAATGTGTGGTGTGGTACTAACATATATAATCTTAATATAATTTTCGTATAATATATAATTGTTCATGTAACATGGCGTGTGCTAAATGATAGATTTTAAAATACTTAAATTACTTGAAATATAGTGTGCACATTATTTGAAGTATTACTATTTAGTGTAGTACTAGCTTTTATTAACTTAGTGTAATTATGTATTTAGCCCAATGGCTAAGATCGTCGTCTTATATGCGGAGGGATTCAATACGGCGGATTCAATCCCCCTTCAATGCGCAAAAATGAAAAAAAATTATTTCAATTTTTTTTTTTTTTTAAATATATATGTACATAGAATATATTGCACATTGCATATACATATATATAATTTAAAATTGTTGAATTTATTATATATACATATTTTTTTTTAACTGTGTGAATTTAGTTTAAAAATTTATTTAATTTCCAATACAAATTTAAATTTCCAAAACAAAATAAAACATTAGATAAAAATTAAAATAAATTTATTATTATTATTTTTTATACCCTACACCTATGAGGTACAGGGTATATTAACTTTGTGCATATATTGTAACGCCCCTTAGGAGGCGTGCCCGGTATGGAAAAGTATATATATTCTTGATCAGCATCACTACCCGAGTCCGTTTAGCCATGTCCGTCTGTCTGTCTGTCTGTCCGTCTTGCTGTCTTGCTGTCTTGCTGTCCGAATACAGAATAACTTGAGAAATACTGATCAGAATGCGATGAAATTTCGTCTCAATTTCAAAGTAGGAATTGAGTTTGAAAATGAGCAAAATCGGTCAACGGACACGCCCTCCTCCCATACAAGTCACTTTTATATAACTCTTTCGAAAATAATATTTCGAAAAGTATTCAAGGTATTGTTATAAAATTTAAAACGTATTGTTAGAATTACCCTAAAAATATGTGGTCCAAAAATGGGCGTGACCCGCCCACTTTTTTTTTTCATTATTTCCCGGGTTTTCGTAGTGGAAATATGATCCGTAAATTATTAGAATCAAATCTATGAAATATTAGCCTTTCAAAATTTTAAATATAGGCGTGGTCCGCCCAATTATATTTTTCATTTTTTTTTTTTAGTTTTTTATATTTTATATAATTTTTTTAATTTATGGGGATATAAGACGTAAATTTCTGATATATGAATAATATTCTGAGGGTGGGGAGGTTCAGCATAATTAAAAATTTAAAATTAAGGTATACAATTAAATATTCCTCATTAATATCTCCACCAAAGGTGTAGGGTATTCCATAGTCGGGCCCGACCGACTATAAAAATCCGCCCCATGTGACCGAACTTACCCATGTGACCTAACTTTCCCAACTCTTTTTTTTCTATTTTTTTTTTTAATTTTAATTCCTCTTATTTTTTTTTTCATATATTTTTCCATTTTTTTATCCTTTAAAAAAAATTAATCGTTAATATCTGTTATTTATATATTTTTTTCTCTTATTTTTTTTCTCTATATATTTTTTTTCTCTATATATTTTTTTTCTCTATATATTTTTTTTCTTCTCTTATTACTTTCTTCTTCTTTTTTTCTCTTCTTATTTTCTTTCTTTTTTTTCTTCTCTTTAATTAAAATTTTCATACATCCATCTTTTTTTTTCTCTTTAATTAAAATTTTCTCCTTTTTTTTAATTTTAGTTCCCTTTTTTTACATTTTTTTTTTATTCTTTAAAAATTTTATTGTTAATATTATTTTTTTTTGTCTTTTTATTTTATTCTCTTTTTTTCTTTTTAATAAAAATTTGTATCCTTTTTTTCATGTGTATTTTTTTTTCATATTTTTTTTTGCGATTTATTTTCTAAACATGTTTAATATTTTATTATATTATTTTTGTGTACTTATATAAGTCACATTATATGAAACTTCCTACTGGCATGACGGTAAAATTGAATTATATTTATTTGCATTGTTTATGGTATCAAAAAAAACTACAAGATCTGCATTTATATGTCAGCTATTATTATATGTCAGCTGGCTTAATGTATGATATACATACGTTCGTACAAATTGCATATGAGCTTCAGCATGAAACACTTGGGGGAATGACCCTTTTCAAGGTTTGATAGCTTGCGCCATTAATATACGTTAGTAATGCAATTGTTGGTTTTGTATTATCTGTATTGAATTCGACAATTTTATGACTTACATTGATTTAATTTTAAATTAATGCAATTGGTTGCATGTGCTTAATTTATTTCTTTTCTCAATTGATGATTAACTAACTTTAAAATTATAAGTTCTTTTCCTAAAATAGTTATATATATATATATATATATATATATATATATATATATATATATATATTTGTATTTCTTATTACTAAATTATTATTTTTAATATGTCCTATCTCTTTATTTTTATTACTATAATTTTTCCTTTGTTTTTTACTTACTGTTTTCCTAAACTATTTATATTTATTTTTACCTCTAAGTGACGAGTTATAATTTTTAGTTTTAACGGCATACACTATTTGTGATATGCCTTTAACAAATTATTGTGAATTTTCTTATCTTTGTTTTTGATCAATATCGTCGTGGTCACTGGCCCATTTCCCTCTACGACCACGTAGGGTCCCTTCCAAATTGGAGAGAACTTATTATTCCTAGTTTGGTTTTTCATTAAAACCATGTCGTGTGGTTTGAATTGTATAGGGTTGAGGTTCTTGTCGTATTGTTTTTTCGACACCTCCTTGGCCCTACATTGATTTTGCCTGACGATCTCGTGTGATCGCTGTATATGGTACTTTAATACCTTATTGTAGTCTTCTGCGTTATATAAAGGTGAACATTTACGCTTTAAATTCGTAGGCATGTCGACGTCAAACCCGTACAACGTACGGAATTGTGTTTGACCCGTCGACGTATGCACCGTGTTATGATGAACATGCATTGCAGAATTTAACCATTGGTCCCAGTTTGACCCATCCTCTTTAGCAAAACTGCGTAAATATTCAGCTAGTGGACGATGACTTCGTTCCAATGACCCATTAGCCTGTGGATGGTAGGGTGTTATATGTAATTTTTTAATTCCTAATAATTTATATGTATCCGAAAATAGTTTGGAAACGAAGTTCGATCCATTGTCTGTTACCAATACTCTGGGGATATAGTGTGGCGTGTAACTATTTCGTTGAAGAATGCTTTTGCTACGGTGTTGGCTTCCGCATCGGGTATAGCCACACAGCACATAAATTTAGAAAAATCGTCCTGAAACGTTAAGATGTTTTTATTCCCTGAAATGGTTTCAGGCAGAATACCCACCACGTCCATGTACACTTTGTCTGACTGGCGTATCATTTAGAACCATTGGCATCTTCGTCAGCCTCGAACTCTTGTTTACCTGGCATTTTGAACAATTTTTCACATAATCCTTTATTTGCTTCTGCATACCCTTCCATCGGAACTGTTGCCGAATTCTTAAAAATGTTTTTACGCCACCTTGGTGACCACCTAACGATGAATCGTGAAAATCCTTAATTACAGTCTTTATGTCCCGGGGTTCAGTTAGAATTATTATATTGTCATTTTCCTTTGTTATCAAATCGTCAGGATCGCATTCTGACTGTTTCTTATCGTCTTCCTTGTCTCTTTTCATGGTTTTGAACGTGTTTGTACTACAACTACCTTTTCAGTATTATTCGGTATGCGGCTAAGCACATCCGCGTTCATATTCCGAAATCATATTCCGATAATTTGTGTCGGAGACGCGCAAGACGTGATGTCTGATCTTTTAAGTTTGCTATACCCTTTAGGGGCTGATGATCTGTATAAATTTTAAATGGTCTTCCCAAAAGATATGCCCTAACATTTTTTGTTGCCCATATAATTGCCAAAAATTCTTTTTCTATAGTAGAATAGCGTGTTTCCGCATCGTTCAGAGACATACTGGCAACGCGATCGGACGGTCGCTTCTAACTTCACCTTGCGAAAGAACCGCGCCAATTGCTTCGTTACTGGCGTCTGTCGTGAGCAAAAAGGGTTCGTTAAATTCCGGATACGCTAGTATGGGTGGTGCCATAATTGCCTTTTTAAGTTTTAAAAACGAATTCTGACAATTATCGTTCCATATGAACTTAGCGTCCTTTTTAAGCAAACAGTTTATTGGTAATGACAGTTTCGTCATTCCTCCTGTAAATTTTCTGTAATACTTAATAATTTAGCCTAAAAATGCTTGAACTTCCTTCCTATTTTTCGGAACTGGAATATTCTTTACACACTCTTCTTTGGCTGGATCTGGTAGGGCACCTAACTCAGAACACTTGTGTCCTAAATATATAACCTCGCGCCGCAAAAACTGAAATTTTTCTGTATTTAATTTCAAATTATGTTCTCTCAGCTTTTGCAAAACCTTGCATAGCCTATGCTCGGTTTCTGCTAAATTATGTCCATAAACCTATACCTATTTCATCTAAATAAACGAAACAGTCAATACCCAGGAAACCTGTTAGTATGTGGTTCATTATCCTTTGAAAGGTGGCAGGTGCCCCCGTTAGACCGAATGGCATTCTGTTAAATTCGAAATAACCAAGTCCTGTACTGAAAGCAGTTTTTTCTTTGTCACTATATTCAACTAGAACCTAAATCTAGTGTTGAAAAATACCGACTATGACTGTTCTATAACTGGTCTAAAATCTCATCTATTCGTGGTATAGGAAATACCTGTTTGATGGTGACGTCATTTAATTTTCGGAAATCTATAAACAGTCTCCATTTCTTATTGCCATCTTTATCGCTCTTTTTAGGTACCTATAATAATGGGGAATTCCAAGGCGACATGCTTGGTGAAATAATTCCATCGTCTAACATCTTTGATACTTGTCTATTAATCTCATTTCTATGCATATGAGGAAGTTTATACTATTTCTGATTTATTGGTGGCTGATTCCATTGTGGGTATTTCATGTTTTAATATCGGAGTGAATGTTAATTCATCTTGTGGCTTGAAATTGCTATCAATGGTTACCTCCTTATCGGTGGCATTTAAAATTGATGCATGTACTCTATTTCTTCTAACGTTTGTTAAACTTTCTCCCAAATATACTCCTGGCTGAATTTCCTGTTTGTGCAACAAAACAATAGGAATTCTTGTTCTTAACGGCAGTGATACAACCATGGCTGTTCTGAGCTGTACCCTGATTTGTTGGTTAAAATTAATATTTTCTATGTCATGCAATGATTTTAATGGACATTTAACAAGGTGATTTTTGTCTTCATCAAAAAATGTAATTTTTTATTTAACGCATTTATTATAGATCTGTTCCAGAGATTGTCACGCCCGACTATTCCATCTGCTGGTATCCCTTGTTCAAGTGACACAACGTGTAGCGTTAAACTCAGGTTTTCTATGTTTGTGTGCTGAATCTTAGTGGAGCCTACGGTTCTAACGCATCCACCAAAAGCACCACTCAGATCTTTCTGAATATTTTAATTAAAATTCGGCAAATGTGACATCCTATTTTCTGGCCTCAGCTTCAGAATCCACTAACAGAGTAAGTTT
Source organism: Dryomyza anilis (assembly GCA_951804985.1). Lineage (NCBI taxonomy): Eukaryota > Metazoa > Arthropoda > Insecta > Diptera > Dryomyzidae > Dryomyza > Dryomyza anilis. Next base: position 32,065,017 of record OX638130.1, on the reverse strand, counting down.
TCCATTTTTTGCTGCCTCGCAAGGTACTTCAATGAACACATCACTCGTATCGGATATCTTGAAACACTCTCCATGCCGGTTTAATATTTTACGATGTATGCCTAATTTTGAAGCTAATTTCATTTTCCTCGACGTAAATTTGCTCTTAAAATTATTAACAATTGGAGACAATTTGATTTTACAAATCGTGCATTTATTATACACTTCTGACGATAAAACGCACATAGCGCTAATAATAAAAAGAAATATTGAAATTAATTCATTGAAAGTTATACTTGCCCCTGTACGGAATGTATTATTGCCAGACGTTTTATCTACAATTTCCAAATTTTCAGGGCCCTTAATTACAACTTTCTTTTTATTCGATTTACTTTTGATTCGATTTACTTTTGATTTTATTATTCTTGATTTTAATATTTTTAACTTCGGATTTTATTGGTTTTACATTCTTCACTTCATTTGCTTTCTTTATATTTGTTTATTTTTAATTTCCTTAATTCCTATATTTTGTTCATTTTTCGCGTCAAGTTGTGTTTTATTATTTGGTTCATTATATGTTTTTGTTGGAAGATTTCTATCTTCATTAATATGTATCTGCACTTTTTGTTTTTTATTTTCTTGACTACTTATAATCTCTATTTCGCTTTATACTACAAACTTCTACAACTTCCGGCCTAACTATATTACCTGTAGCTGATTCTATATTTTCTTCCGCATAACAATTAGTTATTGTATGACCTTTTTTATTATACCCTGAGCATTTCATATTACTTGTATTATTTTTCATTCGATTATTATTATCACTTTGTTGTGTATAATTTTCAGGTGTATTCATATTTTACATTTTATTATTTCCACATTTCCAATTAGGTTCGTGTCCATAAGTTTGACACTCTTTGCAGAAAGGCATATTTTTCCCATTCCAGCAATCTTCCCTATGTCCTGATTTTTTACAAAAGGAACATATTGGAAATGTTCTCCCTATTTCGGAATTTATATCATCATTATTAATTATTTGTCCAAATTCATCTGCTAACGTTTTACTTTGCTCATCGCTTTTTGAAAAAGTTTCTTCTTTATAATTATAATTGTCCTGTTTCGACCATGGTTCTCGCTGCATAAGAGCTTCCACATTTAGAGCTTCATCTAACAATGCATCTAATGTGTTTGACTTGCTACCAAACATTATAATATTTATTGTTGGATCCCGAATTCCAACTTTGAAAGAAGTCAGAACTGAATCCAACAACTCTAATCTGAACACGTCATCAATACCTATGTTTTTTCTGTACTTTTTACTGGCGATCTCCAATGCCATGAATTGTGATCCATATAACCGTATGGCAAATGCCCTCAACTTTTCTCCACTATCTTTTGTAGTACTGAATCTAAGGAAACTACTTCTAAGTATGTATTTTTTAGCAAATCGTATAAATCTTCTATTTTTTCGAAATTTCTTGACCTTACTAAGTCATAAGCATCCCCATTCAATCGTAACCTAACGCATTTAATAAATACATTATTCTCTGAATCTTGAATTCCAAGCTTCGCAGCTTTACAACCTTCAATAAATCTGTAAATTTCTGTTTTTAATAATGGTGAATCCGTTCCAGAAAAGCAGGGAACCAAATAACGAACGAGTTTCAAAATGTTTTCCGTACCCATTTTGATTGTCGACAGTGTAATTTACTATTTCTTAATTTGTTTCGTGGTATATTGTCCTTTGTTTACCTTTACTTATGACATTTTTTTTTTTAAATATTGTTATAATTTAAATTTTTACATTTTGAAAAATAATTAATGTTTCATATTTTTATTTTGAATATTTTATAATGTATTTTTGATTTAATAATTTATAAATTATTTGTAAATTATAATTTCATAAATTAGTATGTACCGATTTTTTGATCGCATTTTAATTTCCATTTAATTTGATATACAAATTTATTATTTTTATCACCAGCTTTCAGTGCTGCGAAAAACTGATACGTTTTGAATATAAATATTTGTTTGATTTTATAGTGTTATCGTTTTATATTTAATGAAAATTATAATTAGCATACTAATAGCATGAATTATTTTATTATACTTGTCATATTGTCATATTTTTATTATATATTATTTTAAATTTATATTTTTATTATACACTGGAGGGTCCGTTGTTTGGAATCTCAGTGTTTATATAATTTTATATATTTTATTTTTCATTGATTTTTTTTTAAATAGTTAGAATGTGTAAATATTTTTTATTCAAAACTTTAAAAACTCACCATTTTCTATTTGGGTTCTTTACGTCCTTCGTTCTACGTCCTCCTTCCCACTCTCGGTCCTTGAGAGGTTGGTACCGAGAGATAGGAAGAAGAAAGGACGAAGGAGGAAGGACCCTAAAATAAAATGGTAAGTGTTTGAAATTTTTTTTTTCTTAAAAAGATATAAATATAAAGTAGGATAGTTTTCATTTTTTTTATGAGTAGTGTTTTGGAAGTTAAAAAAAAAGAGGGACTATTTTACAACGGAATATAGTTAAAATATAAATTTATTTTTAAAATTTAAATGAATATTGTTAATATTCAATAGAATCAATTAACATTCAATGAACAATAAATAAATAAAATAACACTGAGATTCCGAACTACGGACCAGTGTATAACAATTGAAAAATAAAGATTTTAAAAAAACTTTCTTTTAATTTAAAAAGGAAAATTAATATATCTAAATAAATAAATCGAAATAACACTGAGATTCCAAACTACGGACCCTCCAGTGTATAACAAATAAAAACTAAATGATTTGATTTAATTTTAAAGCGCGTGAACACAGCACTGATTGCTGTTATGATTTTAAAAATAACAAAAAATTTATATAAAAAAACAGTGTATGTTAATTTTTTTTTTACAATATACACATTTTTTTTTTACAATATACACATTTTTCTTTTTACAATATACACATATTTTAAAAATAATTTTATTTTTCCAATGTTATAGAAAACAGATTAAAAAAAAATACTTGAAAATAAAATAAAATATAGTTTATAGTTATACTTCATGAATGCCAAAATTGATTTCGTTGTTGTTTGGGTAACATTTTTATTTCATTGAAATTTTCAATTACAATTAAATGAAATTTATTTAATTTAAAAAAAAATACTTGAAAATAAATTTGAAAAAAAAAATATAGTTTATAGTTATACTTCATGAATACCAAAATTGATTTCGCTGTTGTTTGGGTAACATTTTTGTTTCATTGAAATTTTCAATTACAATTAAATGAAATTTATTATTATTTTTTTTTTAATTAAAAGATAAAGATAACGTTTTAAATTGATTGAAAATATTTAATGGCAGATGCTAATGAATTAAATGCGTATATTCAAAAGCAATCTAGCGAATTGGACAGATTTGTTGAATAATTATGGTCGCAATTTGTACCAACAATACTAAACAAAGATAGTACAGCATTATTAAAAGATAATATATCTAAATTTATCTAAATTAGAGGAGGCAGATAAAATAGTAGAAGAGTTACTAAATTTCCGGATTTTAAAAATTAAATCGGTTTTAGCAGAAAATTGTGAATTAGAAAGATTAGTTGACGTGTTGAGAAACGTTTAAACGACTATTGTTTAAAACGTACAGCAGAATTAGAAGAAACAGGTAAAATAGAAGAGGAAAACATAAAATTAAGAAATTTGTTGAAAGAAAAGAATATTTCAAAGGAATCAATAAATAATTCGGTCAGACGCCAGGCATGTACGCGCGTTGGAGGAAGCGAACAACAAAATACAGGAGTTGAACGCGCGTATTAGATATTTGAACGAAGAGGTTAAGACAGCGCACGAAACATCCCTATACCACAAGGATACCATAGAGAGTGACGACATCACAAAACAGGGCAACATGGGTCTAAGCGAAGTCGCGAAAGTTCGTTAAAATTGCGGTGCCATATTTTGCAGGGGCAGACTCATCATTGCTGAGAACGGATCTTCACCGTTTTATTGAAGGATGTGAAGTGGGGGGTGCAGAACTAAAGCCTGAACAAATGAAGGAGTTTATTAAAGGCGTTAGGGTTCGTTTAAAGGGAGATGCTTTTGACTTAGTAAGTTCAAAGGAGTTTGACACAATAGATGATTTATACAATCTATTAAGAAATACGTACTTGGAATGTAGGTCAGTAGATGCCATTTAATATGACATTAGAAAGGCATCTCAGTATCCGGGGGAAAGTATTAGATCTTTCTCAAGGCGTTTGTTTAACCTGCAATCGGCAGCATTAATCACGATTAAATGTAAATATAATGATACGAAAGACGACGTGTTCGTTAATGAATTGAATAATTTAGTTAAAAGCTCATTTAAGTTAGGACTTCGGGATTACACTTTGCGAATGCTCATGTTGAGCAGTAAGCAAACAACACTGGAGAAATTGGTGGAAGAGGCATTGGACCATGCGACGATACAAAGGGAGTCAGCAGAGTTAACGGGCATAGACAAGTTTGGAGTCCATTTCAATGAGCACTCATCGACCTTCATGCCAAATAATCGTAATGCATCAGGTGGCCAAGCCAATGAAAAAAAGGAGACGGAAGAGAATACACAAAATGTAAGTATGAAGCAGCCTACACCTACATGTTCTTTTTGCAAGAAGAAGGGACATCTGAGGGATGAATGTCATACACGGAGAAACACTCCGTATTGCAGTGACTGTCGTACTTATGGACATGAACAGTGTGCAGATCGTTCGGGTCGGAATGTTTTTCCAGGACATACTGCTCCCCAAGGAAGTCAGCCACCAGTACCTCAGGTAAATGGTCAAGGTGGTATCCAGAACCTAGGCGGGGGTGCTCCAGGATTGAGATGCGATTGGTGCCATAGAGGGGGATTGTCATGTTAAACGCGATACACAAGTTTTTCAAGGAAATAATGGTAATGGGAATTTTGCAAACAGGCCTGCAATTTTGCACTTGGTGCAGAAAGGACAGACATGTTATTATCAATTGTTATGCCAAACGCAAATATGATGCATGGTACAATAATAGCACTCCGCAGGGAAACTACCAGGGGCCCATTCAAGGCTACTACACTGGGGACCCTTAGCAAATAGTGTAGTAAGGTCAGTAGTTGTAGAGGTTCCAAATAGCACACTACAACAAAATAAAACAGCGAATATTATTAACGCAGAAAATGTAGAACAAAAAGTAAAAACACATATTAATGAAGATAGAAATATTCCAACAAAAAAATATAATGAACTAAATAGTAATAATACACAACTTGACACGAATAATGAACAGAATATAGGAATTAAGGAAAATAAAAATAAACAAATTATAAAAAAAAACAAATAAAGTAAAGAAAGTAAAACCAATTGAATCGGAAGTTAAAAATATTAAAATCAAGAATAATAAAATCAAAAGTAATTCAAATAGAAAGGAAGTCGTAATTAACTGCCCTGAAAATCTGGGAATTGTAGATCAAACGTCTGGCAAGACTGTGGATATATTCCGTACAGGGGATATATTCCGTAATGAAGTAATTTCAATATTTCTTTTTATTATTAGCGTTATGTGCGTTTTATCGTCAGAAATGTATAATAAATTAGAAAAAATAGAGTATATGCATCAATTTTAAATGCCACCGATAAGGAGGTAACCATTGATAGCAAATTCAAGCCACAATTTTCAAATTTTAACAAATATAAAGAAGCAACCGAGGCGAGTTCTACAATAAATACAATAAACTCGGTTAATATAAAAAATAGAATTGATAGATTATTAGGGAATGTAAAGATCGATATATCTTTAAATAAAGAAGAAGTTGCATCTTTGCAAAATATTTGCTTGTCATATCATGACGTTTTTCATTTGGAAGGGGATGAATTAACATTCACTCCGATATTAAAACATGAAATACTCACAACGGAATCAGCCACCAATAAATCAGAAACAGTATAAACTTCCTCATATGCATATAAATGAGATTAATAGACAAGTATCAAAGATGTTAGACGATGGAATTATTTCACCAAGCATGTCGCCTTGGAATTCCCCATTATTATTGGTACCTAAAAAGGGCGATAAAGACGGCAATAAGAAATGGAGACTGTTTATAGATTTCCGAATATTAAATGACGTCACCATCAAACAGGTATTTCCTATACCACGAATAGATGAGATTTTAGACCAGTTAGGTCATAGTCGGTATTTTTCAACACTAGATTTAGCAAGTGGTTACCATCAGGTTCTAGTTGAAGATAGTGACAAAGAAAAAACTGCTTTCAGTACAGGACTTGGTAATTTCGAATTTAACAGAATTCCATTCTGTCTAACGGGGGCACCTGCCACCTTTCAAAGGATAATGAACCACATACTAACAGGTTTACAGGGTATTGACTGTTTCGTTTATTTAGATGAAATAGTGGTTTATGGAAATAATTTAGCAGAACACGAGCATAGGCTATGCAAGATTTTGCAAAAGCTGAGAGAACATAATTTGAAATTAAATACAGACAAATGTCAGTTTTTGCGGCGCGAGGTTATATATTTAGGACACAAGTGTTCTGAGTTAGGTGCCCTACCAGATCCAGCCAAAGTAGAGTGTGTAAAGAATATTCCAGTTCCGAAAAATAGGAAGGAAGTTCATGCATTTTTAGGCTTAATTTATTATTACAGAAAATGTATAGGAGGAATGGCGGAACTTTTATTACCAATAAACTGTTTGCTTAAAAAGGACGCTAAGTTCATATGGAACGATAATTGTCAGAATTCGTTTTTAAAACTAGCGTATACGGATTTGAACGAACTCTTTTTGCTCACGACAGACGCCAGTAACGAAGCAATTGGCGCGGTTCTTTCGCAAGGTGAAGTTGGAAGCGACCGTCCGATCGCGTTGCCAGTAGGTCTCTGAACGATGCGGAAACACGCTATTCTACTATAGAAAAAGAATTTTTGGCAATTGTATGGGCAACAAAAAATTTTAGGGAAAAATCTTTTGGGAAGACCATTTAAAATTTATACAGATCATCAGCCCCTAAAGGGTATAGCAAACTTAAAAGATCAGACATCACGTCTTGCGCGTCTCCGACACAAATTATCGGAATATGATTTCGAAATTCATTATAAACCGGGAAAAAGTAATTTAAACGCGGATGCGCTTAGCCGCATACCGAATAATACTGAAAAGGTAGTTGTAGTACAAACACGTTCAAAACCATGAAAAGAGACAAGGAAGACGATAAGAAACAGTCAGAATGCGATCCTGACGATTTGATAACAAAGGAAAATGACAATATAATAATTCTAACTGAACCCCGGGACATAAAGACGGTAATTAAGGATTTTCACGATTCATCGTTAGGTGGTCACCAAGGTGGCGTAAAAACATTTTTAAGAATTCGGCAACAGTTCCGATGGAAGGGTCTGCATACCCAAATAAAGGATTATGTGAAAAATTGTTCAAAATGCCAGGTAAACAAGAGTTCGAGGCTGACGAAGATGCCAATGGTTCTAAATGATACGCCAGTCAGACAAAGTGTACATGGACCTGGTGGGTATTCTGCCTGAAACCATTTCAGGGAATAAAAACATCTTAACGTTTCAGGACGATTTTTCTAAATTTATGTGCTGTGTGGCTATACCCGATGCGGAAGCCAACACCGTAGCAAAAGCATTCTTCAACGAAATAGTTACACGCCACACTATATCCCCAGAGTATTGGTAACAGACAATGGATCGAACTTCGTTTCCAAACTATTTTCGGATACATATAAATTATTAGGAATTAAAAAATTACATATAACACCCTACCATCCACAGGCTAATGGATCATTGGAACGAAGTCATCGTCCACTAGCTGAATATTTACGCAGTTTTGCTAAAGAGGATGGGTCAAACTGGGACCAATGGTTAAATTCTGCAATGCATGTTCATCATAACACGGTGCATACGTCGACGGGTCAAACACCATTCCGTACGTTGTACGGGTTTGACTGCGTTATAAAATGTTCACCTTTATATAACGCAGAAGACTACAATAAGGTATTAACGTACCAAATACAGCGATCACACGAGATCGTCAGGCAAAATCAATGTAGGGCCAAGGAGGTATCGAAAAAGAAATACGACAAGAACCTCAACCCTATATAAATCAAACCACACGACATGGTTTTAATGAAAAACCAAACTAGGAAGAATAAGTTCTCTCCAATTTGGAAGGGACCCTACGTGGTCGTAGAGGGAAGTGGGCCAGTGACCACGACGATATTGATCAAAAACAAAGCTAAGAAAATTCACAATAATTTGTTAAAGGCATATCACAAATAGTGTATGCAGTTAAAACTTAAAATTTTATAATATTACCATAAAATAGAACCCATGAAAGTAAAAATATAAAACCAATTAGCTATGCGTTACCAATTAAACTCGTTGATTGCAACATTATGTTAGACAATATTAATCTAACCATAAGATAAAGAGTAATCATTAATTGAAACATTACATACTTCGTCATTTGGAGAAAAAATAAATAGTTTAGGAAAACAGTTAGTAAAAAACAAAGGAAAAATTATAGTAATAAAAATAAAGAGATAGGACATATTAAAAATAATAATTTAGTAATAAGAAATACAAATATATATATATATATATAACTATTTTAGGAAAAGAACTTATAATTTTAAAGTTAGTTAATCATCAATTGAGAAAAGAAATAAATTAAGCACATGCAACCAATTGCATTAATTTAAATTTAAATCAATGTAAGTCATAAAATTGTCGAATTCAATACAGATAATACAAAACCAACAATTGCATTACTGACCTATATTAATAGCGCAAGCTATCAAACCTTGAAAAGGGTCATTCCCCCAAGTGTTTCATGCTGAAGCACATATGCAATTTGTACGAACGTATGTATATCATACACTAAGCAAGCGTTAATAGCTGACATATAAATGCAGATCTTGCAGTTTTTTTTGATACCATAAACAGTGCAAATAAATATAATTCAATTTTACCGTCATGCCAGTAGGAAGTTTCATATAATGTGATTTATATAAGTACACCAAAATAATATAATAAAATATTAAACATGTTTCGAAATAAATCGCAACTCTAATTATATTTATTTACATGCAGCGAAATCATAGGTACTTTTTTATATTAATATAATTCAATTTGAATAAGTTTGAATATAACAAATAAATTTTAAATGAATTTGAAGAACTTACTTATAATAATTTAAATTTCTTAAAGAAGAAGGAAAATAGTATTAAAGTATTAAAATTAAAAAAAAGAGAGATATATAAATATTTGGTACAGTTAAAATTAAAAAAAATATATTAGTAGGATAAATTAAATGTAAAAAAACAGGTAATAAATAAAAGCAAAGGATTTAAAATTAAAAAAAAAGCGATTTATACATTACATTATTTAGTGTAGTTGAAATAAAAAAAAAAAGTTTTAATAATTGAATTGAAAAAATAAAAGAAGAAACATATTAGTAAAATAAATAAAATGAATAAAATATATATGTAGGTATTAAATATTATTTTTTTTTTTGTAAAAAGAAATTTTTAAATTTTAAAGAAAAAAAAAGGAGAAAAAAAAATATAATAAGAAGAGGTAAAAAAAAAAAAATAATAATAAATATGAAAAAAAAATGAGGAATTAAAATTTAAAAAAAAGAGGGGATACAAATTTTAATTGGAGAAGAAAAAAAAAGAAAATAATATTAACTCTTCAATTTTTAAAGAGAAAAAAAGAGATAAAAAATTTTATATGAAAAAAAATATCTAAAAAAGAGGAGAACTAAAATTAAAAAAAAAGGAGGTATAAAAATGTTTATTAAAAAGAAAAAAAAGAAGAATATAAGAAGAGAAGAAAAAAAATATTTATACAGAAAAAAAGAAGAGAAAAACTATATAAATAACGGTATTAACTATTAATTGAAAAAAAAATTAGGGGTATGCAAAAAAAAATAATACTATTAATATAAAAAAAAAACGGAAAAAAATATATATATATATGAAAAAAAAAATCAGGGGTATTAGAATTAAAAAAAAAAATATATTTATTTTTAAAAAAAGAGATATACAAATTTGTATTCGAAATTAAATAAATTTTTAAAAAACTAAATTTAATCAGATTAAAAAAAAATATATGTACATATATAATTAATTCAACAATTTTTGAGAAATTTAAAATATGTATATACAATAATTTAATGTACAATGTATTCTATATACATATATATATAAAAAAGAATTATGATATAAAAAATTATATGAAATTTTTTTTTTTTAATTTTGCGCATTGAAGGGGGATTGAGTCCGCCGCATTGAGTCCCTCCGCATATAAGACGACGATCTTAGCCATTGGGCTAAATACATAATTACACTAAAATTACACTATATTAATAAAAGCTAGTACTACACTAAATAGTAATACTTCAAATAATGTGCACACTATATTTCAAGTAATTTAAGTATTTTAAAATCAATCATTTAGCACACGCCATGTTACATGATAAATTATATATTATACGAAAATTATATTAAGATTACATAAATTAGTACCACACCAGTAGTGTGACACCACATATTTGGAATAGTTTAAAAACAAAATTAAATTACTTGTTTGTAAAATCTTCATGTAAATTTAAAATATCCGAGTGCACAAAAAATTGTTATTTAGAATAACCAACAGTGCTGGATACTCAGAAGACGCATAGATAATCGTTGGGGTCTTGGGACTTTAGTAGGGACATGTGGAAGGAGCTCTGGTTGTTATCAACAAGAAGAACAAGTGAAGCAGAGGTCTAGCAGAGGTCCAGCAGATTCAAATAAAGTAAAGAAAAACGAAGAAATGAAGCAGAGTGGCAGCATATTTGAAGACGTAGAAGGATGCACTAGGAGCAAACTTGTTGTTATACCAAGTACAAGTAGATTGCAGTGATTGAATTTTAATCATAAAACTACATATACGCTGGATTCTTAGTCGTTGAAGAGAGCTTTGGTCCCGTTGACTTGGTTGACTTCGTCCGAGATGAGTGTTCTTTTCTGCGATCTTGTCAAACATTTTGAACACATCTTGCTGCTCATGTCACTTTATGTAGCTTATAGATTTCTGAATTGTTGATATCAGAAAATCGTTACTGCATCGCTTTTTCTAAATGTGCGATGAAAGACATAATAATTTGACTTTTTATATATATTTTCAAGATCAATGTTGAATATTGTTTTCTGCATCTTGTTTCTGGCAGTTGTAGTTTTATGATTAAAATTCAATCACTGCAATCTACTTGTGCTTGGTATAACAACAAGGATTCAATCCCCAATGAGCAAAAATGAAAAAAAAAATATTTCATATAATTTTTTTTTTTAAATATATATGTACATAGAATATATTGCACATTGCATATACATATATATTATTTAAAATTTTCTCAAGAATTGTTGAATTTTTTTTATATATATTTTTTTTCTTCTTTAACTGTGTTAATTTAGTTTAAAATTTTATTTAATTTCCAATAAAAATTTGTATATTTCTTTTTTAAAAATAAAATGTTAGATAAAATTAAAATTTTTTTTTTTTTAATTCTAATACCCCTTATTATTATTTTTTTCATATATAATCTTTTCCATTTTTTTATATTAATAGTATTGTTATTTTTTTTAATACCCCTTATTTTTTTTTTTTTCAATTAATAGTTAATACCGTTATTTATATTTTTTTCTCTTCTTTTTTTTCTAGATATATAAATTTTTTCTTCTCTTCTTATATTCTTCTTTTTTTTCTCTTTAACAAACATTTTTATACCTCCTTTTTTTTAATTTTAGTTCTCCTTTTTTTCCATATATTTTTTTTCATATATATTTTATTTATCTCCCTTTTTCTCTTTAAAAATTGAATAGTTAATATTATTTTCTTTTTTTTTCTTCTCTTTAATTAAAATTTGTATCCTCCTCTTTTTTTAATTTAATTCCTCGTTTTTTTTCATATTTATTAATTTTTTTTGTTTTCTTTTTTTATCTCTTCTTATTATATTTTTTTCCCCTTTTTTCTTTAAAATTTAAAAATTTCTTTTAAAAAAAAAATAATATTTAATACCTATATATATATTTTATTCTATTTATTTATTTTACTAATATGTTTCTCCTTTTATTTTTTCAATTCAATTATTAAAACTTTTTTTTATTTCAACTACACTAAATAATTTAATGCATAAATCGCTATTTTTTAATTTTAAATTCTTTGCTTTTATTTATTACCTGTTTTTTTACATTTAATTTATTCTACTAATATATTTTTTTGTTCCTTTTTTTTTAATTTTAACTGTACTAAATATTTATACATCTCTCTTTTTTTAAATTTTAATACTAAATGATACTTTTCTTCTTCTTTAAGAAATTTAAATTATTATAAGTTCTTCAAATTCATTTAAAATTTATTTATTATATTCAAATTTATTCAAATTGAATTATATTAATATACAATAGTACCTATAATTTATCTGCATGTAAATAAATATAATTAAAGTTGCGATTTATTTCGAAACATGTTTAATATTTTATTATATTATTTTGGTGTACTTATATAAGTCACGTTATATGAAACTTCCTACTGGCATGACGGTAAAATTGAATTATATTTATTTGCACTGTTTATGGTATCAAAAAAAAACTGCAAGATCTGCATTTATATGTCAGCTATTAACGCATGCTTAGTGTATGATATACATACGTTCGAAAAAATGGCATATGTGCTTCAGCATGAAACACTTGGGGGAATGACCCTTTTCAAGGTTTGATAGCTTGCGCTATTAATATAGGTCAGTAATGCAATTGTTGATTTTGCATTATCTGTATTGATTTCGACAATTTTATGACTTACATTGATTTAATTTTAAATTAATGCAATTGGTTGCATGTGCTTAATTTATTTCTTTTCTCAATTGATGATTAACTAACTTTAAAATTATAAGTTCTTTTCGTAAAATAGTTAAATATATATATATATATATATATATATATATATATATATATATATATATATATATATTTTATTACTAAATTATTGTTTTTAATATGTCCTATCTTCTTTTTTTTATTACTATAATTTTTCCTTTGTTTTTTACTTACTGTTTTCCTAAACTATTTATATTTATTTTTACCTCTAAGTGACGAATTATAATTTTTAGTTTTAACGGCATACACTATTTGTGATATGCCTTTAACAAATTATTGTGAATTTTCTTATCTTTGTTTTTGATCAATATCGTCGTGGTCACTGGCCCATTTCCCTCTACGACCACGTAGGGTCCCTTCCAAATTGGAGAGAACTTATTCTTCCTAGTTTGGTTTTTCATTAAAACCATGTCGTGTGGTTTGAATTGCATAGGGTTGAGGTTCTTGTCGTATTGTTTTTTCGACACCTCCTTGGCCCTACATTGATTTTGCCTGACGATCTCGTGTGATCGCTGTATATGGTACTTTAATACCTTATTGTAGTCTTCTGCGTTATATAAAGGTGAACATTTACGCTTTAAATTCGTAGGCATGTCGACGTCAAACCCGTACAACGTACGGAATGGTGTTTGACCCGTCGACGTATGCACCGTGTTATGATGAACATGCATTGCAGAATTTAACCATTAGTCCCAGTTTGACCCATCCTCTTTAGCAAAACTACGTAAATATTCAGCTAGTGGACGATGACTTCGTTCCAATGACCCATTAGCCTGTGGATGGTAGGGTGTTATATGTAATTTTTTAATTCCTAATAATTTATATGTATCCGAAAATAGTTTGGAAACGAAGTTCGATCCATTGTCTGTTACCAATACTCTGGTGATATAGTGTGGCGTGTAACTATTTCGTTGAAGAATGCTTTTGCTACGGTGTTGGCTTCCGCATCGGGTATAGCCACACAGCACATAAATTTAGAAAAATCGTCCTGAAACGTTAAGATGTTTTTATTCCTTGAAATGGTTTCAGGCAGAATACCCACCAGGTCCATGTACACTTTGTCTGACTGGCGTATCATTTAGAACCATTGGCATCTTCGTCAGCCTCGAACTCTTGTTTACCTGGCATTTTGAACAATTTTTCACATAATCCTTTATTTGCTTCTGCATACCCTTCCATCGGTACTGTTGCCGAATTCTTAAAAATGTTTTTACGCCACCTTGGTGACCACCTAACGATGAATCGTGAAAATCCTTAATTACCGTCTTTATGTCCCGGGGTTCAGTTAGAATTATTATATTGTCATTTTCCTTTGTTATCAAATCGTCAGGATCGCATTCTGACTGTTTCTTATCGTATGCGGCTAAGGGCATCCGCGTTCATGTTCCGAAATCATATTCCGATAATTTGTGTCGGAGACGCGCAAGACGTGATGTCTGATCTTTTAAGTTAGCTATACCCTTTAGGGGCTGATGATCTGTATAAATTTTAAATGGTCTTCCCAAAAGATATGCCCTAACATTTTTGTTGCCCATACAATTGCCAAAAATATAGTAGAATAGCGTGTTTCCGCATCGTTCAGAGACATACTGGCAACGCGATCGGACGGTCGCTTCTAACTTCACCTTGCGATAGAACCGCGCCAATTGCTTCGTTACTGGCGTCTGTCGTGAGCAAAAAGGGTTCGTTAAATTCCGGATACGCTAGTATGGGTGGTGCCATAATTGCCTTTTTAAGTTTTAAAAACGAATTCTGACAATTATCGTTCCATATGAACTTAGCGTCCTTTTATAGCAAACAGTTTATTGGTAATGACAGTTTCGTCATTCCTCCTGTAAATTTTCTGTAATACTTAATAATTTAGCCTAAAAATGCTTGAACTTCCTTCCTATTTTTCGGAACTGGAATATTCTTTACACACTCTACTTTGGCTGGATCTGGTAGGGCACCTAACTCAGAACACTTGTGTCCTAAATATATAACCTCGCGCCGCAAAAACTGACATTTTTCTGTATTTAATTTCAAATTATGTTCTCTCAGCTTTTGCAAAACCTTGCATAGCCTATGCTCGGTTTCTGCTAAATTATGTCCATAAACCTATACCTATTTCATCTAAATAAACGAAACAGTCAATACCCCGGAAACCTGTTAGTATGTGGTTCATTATCCTTTGAAAGGTGGCAGGTGCCCCCGTTAGACCGAATGGCATTCTGTTAAATTCGAAATTACCAAGTCCTGTACTGAAAGCAGTTTTTTCTTTGTCACTATCTTCAACTAGAACCTAAATCTAGTGTTGAAAAATACCGACTATGACCTAACTGGTCTAAAATCTCATCTATTCGTGGTATAGGAAATACCTGTTTGATGGTGATGTCATTTAATTTTCGGAAATCTATAAACAGTCTCTATTTCTTATTGCCATCTTTATCGCCCTTTTTAGGTACCTATAATAATGGGGAATTCCAAGGCGACATGCTTGGTGAAATAATTCCATCGTCTAACATCTTTGATACTTGTCTATTAATCTCATTTCTATGCATATGAGGAAGTTTATACTATTTCTGATTTATTGGAGGCTGATTCCATTGTGGGTATTTCATGTTTAAATATCGGAGTGAATGTTAATTCATCCCCTTCCAAATGAAAAACGTCATGATATGACAAGCAAATAATTTGCAAAGATGCAACTTCTTCTTTATTTATTGATTAATCGATATTTACACTTCCCTAATAATCTATCAATTCTATTTTTTATATTAACCGAGTTTATTGTATTTATTGTAGAACTCGCCTCTGTTGCTTCTTTATATTTGTTAAAATTTGAAAATTGTGGCTTGAAATTGCTATCAATGGTTACCTCCTTATCGGTGGCATTTAAAATTGATGCATATACTCTATTTTTTCTAACGTTTGTTAAACGCTCTCCCAAATATACTCCTGGCTGAATTTCCTGTTTGTGCAACAAAACTATAGGAATTCTTGTTCTTAACGGCAGTGATACAACCATGGCTGTTCTGGGCTGTACCCTGATTTGTTGATTAAAATTAATATTTTCTATGTCTTGTAATGATTTTAATGGAAATTTAACAAGATGATTTTTGTCTTCATCAAAAAATGTAATTTAAGGCATTTATTATAGATCTGTTCCAGAGATTGTCACGCCCAACTATTCCATCTGCTGGTATCCCTTGTTCAAGTGACACAACGTGTAGCGTTAAACTCAGGTTTTCTATGTTTGTGTGCTGAATCTTAGTGGAGCCTAAGGTTCTAACACATCCACCAAAAGCACCACTCAGATCTTTCAGAATATTTTTATTAAAATTCGGAAAATGTGCCATCCTATTTTCTTTAATCAGGCTGGCCTCAGCTCCAGAATCCACTAACAGAGTAAGTTTTCCATTTTTTGCTGCCTCGCAAGGTACTTCAATGAACACATCACTCGTATCGGATATCTTGAAACACTCTCCATGCCGGTTAAATATATTACGATGCATGCCTAATTGTGTAGTTAATTTTATTTTTCTCGGCATTAATTTACTCTTAAAATTATTAGCAATTGAAGACAATTTAATTTTACAAATCGTGAATTTATTATACATTTCTGACGATAAAACTCACATAACGCTAATAATAAAAAGAAATATTGAAATTACTTCATTACAAATTATACTCGCCCCTGTACGGAATGTATCCACAGTCTTGCCAGACGTTTGATCTACAATTCCCAGATTTTCAGGGCAGTTAATTACGACTTCCTTTCTATTTGAATTACTTTTGATTTTATTATTCTTGATTTTAATATTTTTAACTTCCGATTCAATTGGTTTTACTTTCTTTACTTTATATGTTTTATTTTATAATTTGTTTATTTTTATTTTCCTTAATTCCTATATTCTGTTCATTATTCGTGTCAAGTTGTGTATTATTACTATTTAGTTCATTATATTTTTTTGTTGGAATATTTCTATCTTCATTAATATGTGTTTTTACTTTTTGTTCTACATTTTCTGCGTTAATAATATTCGCTGTTTTATTTTGTTGTAGTGTGCTATTTGGAACCTCTATAACTACTGACCTTACTACACTATTTGCTAAGGGTCCCAGTTTAGTAGCCTTGAATGGGCCCCTGGTAGTTTCCCTGCGGAGTGCTATTATTGTACCATGCATCATATTAGCGTTTGGCATAACAATTCATAATAACATGTCCGTCCTTTCTGCACCAAGTGCAATATTTAGCAGGCCTGTTTGCAAAATTCCCATTACCATTATTTCCTTGAAAAACTTGTGTATCGCGTTTAACATGACAATCCCCCTCGACGTGTCCCCCTCTATGGCACCAATCGCATCTCAATCCTGGAGCACCCCCGCCTTGGTTCTGGATACCACCTTGACCATTTACCTGAGGTACGGGTGGCTGACTTCCTTGGGGAGCAGTATGTCCTGGAAAAACATTCCGACCCGAACGATCTGCACACTGTTCATGTCCATAAGTAAGACAGTCACTGCAAAACGGAGTGTTTCTCCGTGTATGACATTCATTCCTCAAATATCTAATACGCGCGTTCAACTCCTGTATTTTGTTGTTCGCTCCCTCCAACGCGCGTACTTGCCTGGCGTCTGACCGAATTATTTATTGATTCCTCAGAAATATTCTTTTCGTTCAACAAATTTCTTAATTTTATGTTTTCATTTCTATTTTACCTGTTTCTTCTAACTCTGCTGTACGTTTTAAACAATAGTCGTTTAAACGTTTCTCAACACGTCAACTAATCTTTCTAATTCACAATTTTCTGCTAAAACAGATTTCATTTTTAAATTCTGGAAATTTAGTAACTCTTCTACTATTTTATCTGCCTCCTCTAATTTAGATAAATGCAGAATTCTAGATATATTATCTTTTAATAATGCTGTACTATCTTTATTTAGTATTGTTGGTACAAATTGCGACCATAATTTTTCAACAAATCTGTCCAATTCGCTAGATTGCTTTTGAATATACGCATTTAATTCATTAGCATCTGCCATTAAATATTTTCAATCAATTTAAAACGTTATCTTTATCTTTTAATGAAAAAAAAATAATAATAAATTTCATTTAATTGTAATTGAAAATTTCAATGAAACAAAAATGTTACCCAAACAACAACGAAATCAAGTTTGGCATTCATGAAGTATAACTATAAACTATATTTGTTTTTTTTAAATTTATTTTCAAGTATTTTTTTAATCTGTTTTCTATAACATTGGAAAAATAAAAATTATTTTATTTTTCAAAATAAAAAAAAAATATGTGAATATTCGGTTACTCAAGATTGTAAAAAATAATTTAACATACAATGTTTTTTTATTATAAATTTTTTGTTATTTTTAAAATCATAACAGCAATCAGTGCTGTGTTAACACGCTTTAAAATTTAATCAAATCATTTAGTTCTTATTTGTTATACACTGGAGGGTCCGTAGTTTGGAATCTCAGTGTTATTTCGATTTATTTATTTGGAAATGTTAATTTTCCTTTTTAAATTAAAAGAAAGTTTTTTAAATATTTATTTTTCACTTGTTGTACACTGGAGGGTCCGTAGTTTGGAATCTCAGTGTTATTTTATTTATTTATTGTTCATTGAATGTTATTGAATATTAACAATATTCATTTAAATTTTAAAAATAAATTTATATTTAACTATATTCTGTTGTAAAATAGTCCCTCTTCTTTTTTTTTTAAACTTCTAAAACACTACTCATAAAAAAATGAAAACTATCCTATTCTATTTTTATATCTTTAAAAAAAAAAAAAAAATTTTCAAACACTTACCATTTTATTTTAGGGTCCTTCCTCCTTCGTCCTTCCTTCTTCCTATCTCCCGGTCTTTGAGAGGTTGGTACCGACGTACCGGCTGCGCCAAATGTTGTTTATTCTATTTCCTTTATACTTATTTATTATGAACACTTTTTATTTATAGAAAAAACACTTTTATTAAATTTACTATTAAAAAGACACTTTTACAATTTTGGAACCTCCACTTGAGGTTGGTTAAACTACAATACTTTAAAATTGCAACGAAAGATATTAACAATACCTTCGTTGCAAGCTTTTCTTAAATTCTACTCTCATCACTATGTTCTAGTGAGTTTTCACTTTCACTCATTTTTGGTGTACGTGACTTTTGAAGAAAGTCCGACTTGCAGTTTTTGGCTGACACCAATTGCGAAATATCAGAATTGTTTGCAATCGCTGCTTCACTTATTTTAACATAGACCCAAAATTATGCAATGGAAAATTGTATTGCAAGCATCTTGAAAGAGGTGTGGTCTAAGTAAAGCTTTAGCGCTTTGCCAAATTATTGCCAGCTTCTGTTAACTGTGCAAGCTAACCTGAAAGAGGTGTGTTCTATGCAAAGCTTAGCGCTTTGCCAAATTATTATCATTGTTGCCAACGTGAAGCGTTGGGACAATGCTATGAACATGTTGCTGTACAACATGATATAAAAACATGATGCGCTCAACACATGTGCAGCAACATCCAAAACTGAATGAATAGTGAAGAACCATAAAGAAAAGAAAAATGTATGCGCTAATTCACAACAACCGTTTTGGGTATTTATATCCACCACACGTACTCTATTATCTGAGCCAGGATGTATATTATTTGATTACACTACCAAGTCGCCATTCAGTGGTACACACAAGTTTGTTTCGCAAAACGACTAAATCGTCAACCGTAATGTCCCTTTGTGGATTTTTCCATTTGTTCCGCTTATGCAGCTCCAGTAAATATTCATTTTTCCATTGTTGACATATCTTCTGTTGCATCACCTTTAGTCGTCTCCATCTATTTGCAATGTTAATGGAGATGGTAGTTTCTTCAGGTTCAGCAGGAGACAACAGTGTGGAACCAATTAAAAAATGGCCAGGAGTTAATACTGCAAAGTCCGAGACATTTTCGGAAAGTGGATCTAGTACACATGTTTTACAATTGTGTATACGTGTTTTATTCAATTTTTTTAGATTTTAAAATCCAAAATTCTTGCCGAACCAGACGCAACTGCCATGTAGCGAAAGATTATGGACAAAGTCCACATATAACCGTGCTAAACTGCTATTATAAGCAAAAATAATGGGATGTCGTTAATTATAGGTGAGCGATATAGATGAGGCTAGCCGCCCATTTGATCTAAGAATATGATCAACATCGAGTCAATTTTAAAAGATTTTGTATGAAGCAAATTGTGGTATTCTTTAGGAAAATGCTGTTTTTGAGAAAGCAATATTAATCGAGTTTTTACAAATTTTATTTCTCTGGCAGTAACAATTAATGTTTGTAAGGAGACATTGTCACTTGTATTGCGATGTGTTCTTGTAAAGAAACGAAAAATATATGCTACAATTTGAAACGCTTTCGGTAATAACGAAAATCGCATTAAAATATCTTCTTCTACTGTCGAGATAAAAAATGTCCAGTTCTTTGTACGGCTGGTCTCGTGGCCAATGAGTTTTTTCAAGTTTTAACCACTGCGGGCCGTGCCACCAGAGTTCATTATTTTTCAATTCGGTAGCGGGCACCCCCCGGTTGCTAGATCGGCAGGATTTGAATGTGTATCTATATGAAACCAACTTTTATGACCAACTTTTTCAATAATTGTGGATATCCTGTTCGCAACGAAAGTTGCCCACGTGCATGACGGTTTTTTGAGCCATGAAAGGACAATTTTGGAATCCGTCCAAAGATTTGACGTAGCTAAAGGTATTTTTAATTGTGGTACTATTGAGTCCACCATGTTTGCTAGTAGGACTGCACCACATAATTCCAATCGACGAAGTGAAATTGTTTTAATTGGAGCAACTTTTGTTTTAGAAACAAGTAAATTTGACCAAGTTTGGTCATCATTATTGACGCGAATGTAAATACATGCCGCGTATGCTTTTTCTGAAGCATCGCAGAAACCGTGAATTTCAAAATTGTTTGTAGGGCAATAGTGAATCCAGCGTCGTATATTAATAATATTAATATCAGAATAGTTTGATATAAATTTCTGCCACCTGTGAAGTGCCATCGGTTTAAGACATTCATCCCAATCAATTTTATCAAGTCATAATTGCTGCATTATAATATTTGCCATAACAATAACGGGTGCAAGCCAGCCAGTTGGGTCAAATAATTTCGCGATTATTGAAAGTACTTCTCGTTTTGTGTATGTGTTTTTGACCTCAATGGGTTGAGTTGCGAAATAAAAGAAATCCGTACTGGCATTTCACCGTACGCCAAGCGTTTTCGCATTACATTTGTCTTCTAGGGACAAAAATTCGGCATCTAATAGATGTTCTGGAGGTATGTCAATTAAAACGTTTTTAGAGTTAGCGGTCCATTGACGCAATTCGAAACCTACTGAATTTAAAATTCCCTTTAACTGATCACGAGCATTAATTGCCGTGGAGACATCATGTGCTCCAGCTAAACCGTCATCCATATACATACATTCACGCAAAATGTCAGCTCCTAAAGGGAAATTGTGTTCTTCGTCTTCAGACAATTTTAAAAGAATCGCTAGGTATGGAGCGCAGTTAATACCAAACGCTGCAATTTTAAGCTCGAAATCTTGTATTTCTTTACTTGGTGAGTCACGGAACACTATTCTTTGAAAAGGCGTGTGTCGGGGTTTAATAAAAATTGGCCTATACATTTTTTGAATGTCGGCATTGAAGACATATGCAAAAAATCTCCATTTTAGAATTAAAATGGTTAAATCATTTTGAAGAACCGGGCCAGTTAAAAGAACATCATTAAGACGTGTACCATTTGCTGATCCACTAGAGGCATTGAAAACAACTCGAACATTTGTAGTTGTACTCTCAGGTTTAACCACTGCGTGATGTGGCAGGTAAAAATGTTGAATTTTTGGATGAAACAATGGAGGCCTAACCTCAAACATATGGTCGAGTTAAAGATACTCATTAATGATTTTATCATATTCCGATTTTAAATCCGATTTTTGAATTAATGATTTTTCATTTCTAGTAAATTGCCGATAAACAATGTGCCTAAACGGTCCAAGAGTAATTTCTTTTTGAAAAGAAGCTTTAAATGGTAAATCTACCTGGTATCGACCTTGAGAGTTTCTCATTGTGGTGTTGGTATAGATATCTTCACATAATTTATCTTCTTCAGAAATTATGGTTTTGCGAGGCACTTCCTCTATTTCCCATTTTGTAAGTCATTTAAAGACACCTTGGTGTAATATGACACATCTGTTAAACATGATGGTTCAAATGATAAGTTGGATATTGGACCTGTAAGCGTCCATCCAAAAACTGTTTCTTGGGCCACAAGAGACCCTAATACTTCTTTGTGAATACCACTCATTATAATTAGAGGATTCAAGTCACCTCCAATTAACAGTTCAATGGGTGAACTTTCGAAAAAATTGGAGTCAGCATATTGCAATTTAAGTAACATTGCAAATTTATTGGAGTCAAAGGAATGCAAGGGCAGATTTCCAGTGACACTGGGTACAATAAGCGCAGTTATTTCAATCTGTACATTTTTATCCAGAGTCGATCCAATAAAAAATGTCGTTACATGATTGGGTTTAATGCTTATAGCCCCATTTAAACCCGAAACTTGCGCTGAAACGGCTTTTATCGGTAATTTCAATAAATTTTTCATACGTTCCGTAATGAACGTGGCTTCAGAATCTATGTCTATTAGTGCTCGAGCTTTGTAAGTCAATCCAAGGTGGAAAATATTGACAATTGCTGTCCCAAGTAAAACTTTCTTGGTTAGCATATTGAAACATGATTTAACTGTTTGTATGGGACAAGAGTTCGATGAAGTGGACTGTATATTTGTGGGTTTAGTTGTAACGCTATTTAAATTAGTATTTGGCTTTGAGAAACCAGTATTATTTCCGCGCTGTTGAGTATTTTCTCTGTGCATAAGAGTATTATGTTTTTATTGCACTTTGTACCAGTGTAAATATTTTTGCAGTCCTTCAGCTTATGGCTATGTGAGAGACAATTAACGCAAACACGATTTTGTTTCACAGTGTTAAATCTTGTTTTGATATTCATATCCAAAAATTTGAGGCAATTACGAAGGCTATGAGAACCTTTACAAAATTTTCCACGAAAATATCGGTGTCACAAGGCGGCACGTTTACATTAAAATTCCTAGGGGCATCTACCATGGCTCGCATTTGAGACAATTCAGAAATAATTCTATTCATTTCCGACATTGTGTGTATAAAACATTTATGCGACTTAGTATACTTTGGTTTAATCACCGTAATATTGCTGTCTTCGTCCCCATTTGAGACTTTAGCGAGACAATCTTTATAAGCATCTTTAAGCTTTTCCCATATCTCTTGAATTTCGGAACGTTCTAATTCTAAAGAGTGTGTGGAGTGGCTCGCAGAAGGTATCTCCGCAAAATATGCCTCAAAATCAACCAGGCGATCGGCTGCCCGAATAAATTTATCGAGAACAGACATTTTAATTTAAATTGTGTTTAAAAGAGTCACAGAAAACCGAGTTGTATTATTAGGAAACTTTGTATTCATGTATACTTTCCACAATACAGTATAGAAATTTGTAAAAAAAAAAAAATTAAAATAATATAAATTAAATTTGGAAAATTATTCAACAAAAATTTCATAAATGTTTTAAAAACTGTTTCTAAAACACGCGGTTGTTATGTAATTAATTGTCAAGAGGCAATTATTGCGGTACCCAAAACGGTGTCAGTTTCAATAACCGAAAACATATATACATATACTTGTATGTATGACTCCTATGTACACTGGCAACGTATGCCTCAAAATTCACAAAAGTAATATTAGTAATATTTATTGAATTTATGCTATTTATTTTATAATTTATACACATTACCACGTACCTTGAGTGTATGCGTGTCGGCGCAACAATCTTACGTTTTCCACGGGGCTGGTTTCCAAAAGGTTCGATGGACCAATTTATGTTCACTTGGAGCACGGCGACTTCACCTGTGGCTTCTGGCTGGAGGCTGACTCCTTTGTGGCTTCTTTATCGCTGCTTGCCGCTGGTGCTGTCTGCTGCGGTCGACTTGCGCTGCTCTCGTTGCTTTTACAGTTGTTGTTGCCAATGGGCACCAATAAAACAATTAAAAATTGCTTGTCTCCTTGAGACACTTATATTGTAATAAAACAAAACGCGTTGTAATTTTTTATAACGTTATAATTTTATTTTAAGCTTAATGTATTTAGCTTTAAGTTTAATGCAATTAGTTTTAAGTTAGAGGGCACATATCGTTCTTTGGCAGAGTCGAAAAGTGAAGTGTCAGATAGCATGCCTGTGTGTCAAAGTTTGTTGGAGACTTCGGTGGCAGGGTTGCCAGATGTTTATTTGCATCACCGCAAATATTTTTATACGGCGTTGACATCATTTTATGAATAGAAAAAATGTAATTTAATATTACGTTCGTGGCGCGAACACTTTACTTTATTTATTTATATATATACATTTATATTTATACATTGTACATTTTATCATGAAATCAAAATATGTGTATGGGACTTTTATAAACAATGAACACATAAATCATAAAAGTTTTAAATATTTCATGAACTCAGAATACACAGAACGCAAATGTCACAATGAAATATGAATGTCATTTTAATATTTTGAAAATTTTGTGAACTGAAATATTTAAAAATGAATGAAGTTTTATTAGTTTCAACATTTTTGTGGGACTTTATGTGTGAAAGTGATAGCGACGAAGATGATACATTGGAGCGTCGAAAAGTTGAAAAAAATAAAAATTACTACGAACTAACAATTGAAAAATTTGATGATTGCCAATTTAAAAAACATTTTTGTCTCTCCAGAGAAAGTTTTCAAAATTTGCACCATTTAATATATAATGTGGATGGAATTTTCGAGGAAGTTCATCCCGGACAGCCGCGGGTATTATTAGAATAGAAAATTTTAATAACACTGTGGTATCTTAGAAATATGGAATGCTTCAGGTAATTATTGAATCCTACCGGAAGAAGCGACAAATTACCTTGCCATTATAATAAATAAAATGATATATCGTACATTAATCTTAAAGATCAATCGCTGACAGATTCGGGATATCGGACAAAACCTGTTGGCAAGTCGTTATCGAAATATGCAATGTTCTGCTAACAGTAAATAACGAGCACAAATTAATGTCCTGGCCTAGTGAAACGGAAGCACTTCGGACATCAAATTAATATGAAAATAAAACCAAGTTTCCAGGTAATTTAATCCAATACATAATTTTTATATGATTGATGAATTTGTCTGCATACTCCTTTTGTACTTCAAATCAGCACTCTCGTGACGCACTATGTCGCTTTGTTATCAAATTTACAAAATCTCATAATAAATATTTTACAGGCGTAATTGATTGTATTGACGGCAGTCATATTACAATTGCAGAGCCGAAAGAGTTTGTCAACTCTTATATAAATAGAAAAAAATATCATTCGGATTTACTGCAGGCTGTATGCAATGAAAATATGATATTCACTGACTGCTATGCTGGAGAAGCCGGTTCAGTACACGATTCCTGCCTGTTCCGGCGTTCAAATCTTTTCCATAAAATAAATAATGGTAAAATATTTTAAAAGGTAGTTTAAAATGTATTTTAATTTTTTTCTGGTTGTATATACTGTAGGTTCAGTGCAAATAAGGTATAGTCAACATCTTCTCGGTGACCAGGTATATGGAGTCAAGTCAAACTTTTTGACTTCCTATAAGGACTGCGGAAATTTGACGAATGTTAAAAAAAAATATAACAGAACCCATTCATCTATCCGCGTTGTTGTTAAAAAATCGTTTTCGACGACTTCAAAAACTAAACACAAGGCGGCCGTACCTGATTCCTTTATTTATAATGAGTGGTTGTATTTTGCACAACTTTTGTATTAAAGAAAACGTCCCTTTCGATAAGCCAATATTGCCAACAGAAGACCATAATAAGTCAACAGTTACAGATAATGCGTAACCTCCAACATCAGTTATAAATCAACAAATACAGAAATATTCATTTCATATATGACAAGATAATAAATATCAGAAACCATTAACAAAACTTATTATTCAATTTAATTATTCATAACAAAAATAAATTAAAAATAACATTAACGAAAAACAGTAATTTACAAACTAAAATAACTTCATACATTTAGAAAAAAAGGTTTGGAAATGAAGTGTAAATAACAACACAGGAATACTAGGATTCGCGAGTTAAGTGTTTAACTACCGTTTCGAAAAGACTGAGAAATTTATCTGTTCTCTCCATTTTAGCTTTATGTCGCATTTCCCGTGCCTTTTCTGTATTATTTGCTGTTCTTTTACGTTGCAGTGATGGATGCGTAATGTTTGCGTTCTCGTCAATTATACAATCACAAAAATCCAAATCAGTAGAATGAACAACCACTGCAACGTCATCACTCGAGCATGTAGCTGGCGAATTTATTTCAGGCCTTGCTTCAATTGCGGAGAAATACTCCCAATCTCTCCGGGAGTTTCCTGATGTGTTGTTGCGATCAGAAATTTTTTTGTATTGGCTTTTCAGCCCCTTCCATTATCCGTCACATTGTTCTCCGGTAAACAATTTTCCAAGAGATGTTGAAAAATCTCTGGCTATATTAGCCCATACTTTTCCTTTTAGCATTGTTTCAAAATGTTTCACATTGTCTGCATATAGCTGTATGAGGCACCTTATGTCGCTGGGCAACTAATTAAAGGTAGTACCTTAAAATGTAAATGTAATCATCACAATATTTCATATATTAGTTATATTTTACCAATAATATCTTGCGATACTTGATTCTGAGACATTATTTATGAAATAATTAATTGTTTGTTTGTTGTTGAATATTTTAATTAGCATTTACACTTTAAATTGACATAAGCATTCTGTGTGTTCTACGATTGAAGGCAGAACAAAAAGAATGCGTTCCGAACGTTCTGTTTTAGATAAAGTAACAGATTTCGGATAAACCAGAACGTGCGGAATGAATAAAGTAATAGATTTTTGTAAAACGGAATATTCTGTACGTTCAGAACGAATAAAGAAATACACCCGTAAATTGGATTTTTTTTATTTTTAAATTTTTAATTTTTTTTTTGGAAAATTGGACTTTTACTTGCACTTTTGTTATATTTTACTGAGAATATTTTTAATAATAAAACTTATCCAAAATATTTTTAATCAATATGGCAACAATGGTCAAAGTTCAAGTTTTTTTACTTTGACCCCCTGTAGAAAAGTTTTCAAAGCCCAAAATCTAATTTTAAGTAAGCAGTTTTAAGTACCCTTACTTATTTTTTGCCGGCTATTTATATGTGAAGGGCGGTATTTTATCCAAAAATACTAATTTTTTAATGGGACTAAGTTTAAAAACGTTATTATATTCTAAAAAATATTGTATATTCCTAAAAAAAGTTTTAATAAAGCATAAGTACATAAAACTATTGTATATTAGGTAAAAATTTCATGCTGATAAGGTATATACTTATTTAGATATACTCAATCAAATTTTAAGTTTTTTTTTTTTCTAAAATTTCTTTTATTTTTTTTATTTTCCATTAAAAATGTGTTCAGAAACTATACACAGACTATATTTATATTTACCACATAGATTCCTTGAAATCTCTACTTTGCAATGATACCAAACACTTATATATTTACTTGATATATATACGCAAAGTAACATATTAATTAACATCATGTTTCATCAAAATTTCGTATTTTTTAATTTTATTTTTATTTTGTAGTGGTTAGTGCGTTGGACTGGGGCAAACCTACGAAAGTGAAACATTGCTTATAAAAAGCTCTCACCCGCCGTTCGGATTCGGCAATAAATTGTAGATCCCACCACTTTGAGTACAAATATAACACGCACAGCTCAAAATGGCGAGAGAGCTGGGCCTAAGTTCTTTTAGAACTGTAGTACCAAACTATTATTATTATTAATAATATTTTTTGCCCGTCGAAGTATATGTGCAGGACAACATTATTTCCGAAAATACTATTTTTTTAAAAGGACTTGTCATAAAACCGTTTTATCTACCCGTATGAAAAATATATTCCCAAATTATTTTTATTAATTTTGAAGTATGTGAAATTAGTATATATTTGATAACAGTTTCATGATGATTGCTTTAACATAGCGTTAATTACGTTCAATCAAATTCAATGTTAGTTTTGCTTAATTTCCCATACGAAATACAAAATTGTCCACACCAGAATCCAGTTTAGTATTTTGTATGTGAAGTTATGCAAAACTAACATTGAATTTGATTGAACATATCTAAATAATAGTCAACCCTATCATCATGAAACTTTTTCCGATTAAATACTAACTTTATATACTTTATAAACTTCTTTATATACTACTGTTAAGAACTAAGTAATCTTTCAAATTGCATACCTAAACTATTACGTTGGGCCTTGAAAACTTTTCTGCAGGTGTGCAAAATCAAAATAAAATTAAAAAATACGAAATTTTTATGAAACATGATGCCAATTAATATTTCATTTTGCACACTTATAAAAAATAAATATATAAGTGTCATTAAAAAGAAGAGATTTCATGGAATCTATGTGGCGAATATAAAGACAATAATTCGTACCCACATATTTTATATCTGAATAGTTTAATTAATTGCATTTATTACTAAGTACGACAACAACAATTCTACGTACACGCACAATATCACAAACAGGAACAATTCCACGCACATGCAGCAATCCCGCAAGCAGCAACAACGCTACGCGTAAGCATAGGCTGCAAGCATAGGCTGTAATGCAACAACATCAAATGAAGCAACAACAAAGCACACGGCGATCGACACAAGAAAGAGTATAAAATGTGACTCAATTGCAGCAGTCAAGCAGTTCGGTGCTGGCGACGACCTAGTACACATCAAACTCGTAGTAGTAGCGGTTGGAGGCATTAACTACCCAAATGTAGTTATAGCGGATCGAGGCATTAACTCGCCAAGCTAGTATTAAGATTTAATAATTAACTACCCAAACGTATTAATAGCGGATCAAGGCATTAACTCGCCAAACTAGTATTAAGCTTGAATATGTATTATCAAATAGTGAATAAGAATTAAACACACTGAAGGGACAATAAAGAAATTGAATAATGATACTTAAACAAAACTAATCTTTTCATTTATCTATTTTTCTGTAAATGAACCCCGGACAAAACCAGCGAGTATACCACTGCCCGAGAAACTTCGTTACAGATGACGTCCGAGCAGGGACTTTATTAAGTTTTGGAAAATTAAAACGAAGTAGCTATGATTTGCAAGAATTGCTACAACGAAATCAAGGAAAATGAACTCATCGTAACAACATTGTGTAGCCATAACTTTCATCTGGATTGCTTCAACGATTATTTTCTAGAATCTCAAATTTGTGCAATCTGCAACGAGGACATAATTGTTTGGTTAAGCGAAAGTAAAGAAGAAAATAATTAGCAAAGAAAATACAAAGGAAAGTGAAGTTAAATGTAAATAAAAAAAAGTGAAGATTATAAAATACTGAATTAATAAAAAAAACTGTGAATACAGAGTAAAATAAATAAAAAATAAAATACATGCAGTCTGTTATTGACAAGGTAAGGAGATTGTCGGTGAAGTATGAGGGTGGCCGAGATCCGATAGCGTTTATCGAACGCGTAGAAGAACTGGCCCAGATGTACAACGTTTGCACCAACCAGCTGCCACTTTACATGGCCGAATTACTACGCGATAAGGCTTCGCAGAAACAATCGACAATGGGTTGAATGGAGAACCTTCAAGAGTGATCTACTTAAATTTTTACTGCCACCTCACTACTTTGAAGGTATAGCAGATGAGAACCGACAGTGACGCCAGCAACATAGGGAGTCGTTCAGTGACTACGTAGTTGCTATGCTAGACGTGATGAGCCACGCAGATTACGACGCTACGCAGCAGCTAGACAGAATATATCGCAACAGTCTGCAGGACTATCGATTGTACATTCGGCGAAAAGATTTTACAAGTCTAGAGGAGTTACCCGAGATGGCAAAAGAATACGAGGTACTTCGCGACCAAAAGGAGCCCACCCGAGCAGTCCCACAGCCAAGGCAAAAAGAGCGACATTTTCAAGTTCGTAAAGATGCGATATCAAAAGCACATAATAGTCAAAGGCACGATAATCCGTTCGCGCCAATAAATTCACGGACGGCGTGTCATCGATGTGGTAGCAGTGGACACGGGGTTGTAGAAATCCACATGTGATGTTCTACTGGGAGTATGGTCGGCGCAATGTCCACACGTTTGATTGTTGTCGCCGTCAGGAAAACACCCGCGGTACCCGTCAGAGGCAAGAGGTGACGGGCGGACCAATGAACAGAGCGCGGAATTAATCAACCCTTTTGCCGTAAAACACGGTCGCATCTTCGCTACGGTATACCTGGGTGGCGAAGAAACATAAGCGATAATAGACACAGGCGCAACGAGAAGTTTCGTAAACGAACGATTTGCTACGAAAATCACCGACATGGCAAGGACGCGTATGGTACGCACAACAGTACAGATGGCAGACGGAGTAGTAAATAAAAAAATGAAAGTAGAAGTAACATTAGGAGAAAAACGCTGCGTTATCATGCAACTGGTACTGAGAAATGCATGTGACCTATTAATCTTGGGTGTTGATTCACTCGCATTGTTTGGAGTAGAACTGCGATATGGCAACTATTCCATTCCAGTCCATTCAGTGAGAAGAGAAAATGAAGTATGTACATTAGACTGACAATGACTTTGTATGAAAAAAAAAATCATCGAGTTTGATTTTGAAGGTCACCCCCTAGAAATGCTCTATTGAAAGAGAAAATCGATGTGGAAAATATTCAGCGAAATCCGAATATGGGAAATGGACCTCAATGTAGGCGTTTTCGTACCTAAATCAAAAAATTTAATTGAAATGATGTCTTTCAAACGCAATAAACTAAAAATGTGGGTATGTCATCTGTTTGAATATTTTATTAGCTTTTCAAGAAACTATAAATGAAAAAATCAGATTAAAAATACGGAAGCAGTGAATATTTAAACAAACATCCTTCGTTTTATATTTTCAACAGTCACGCCTAGCCTGAAACACTTTAAACTCAAAAGTTCGATTCCCATCTAAAATTTATTTTGAATATGTTTTTAACATCACTTAGGATTATTTTAAGATGATATTAAATTATTAAAATTGATTATTAATAGTAAAAAAATTGCATCAAAAAATGCATTAATGCATTTTAAAAACTCTATTTTTTTTTTATTTCATTCTAAAAAAAAATGGCAATGGATGTCAAAAACATATTCTAAATAAATTTTATATGGGAATCGAACTTTTGAAAAAGAGTGTTTGGGCAATACGCAAGATGCGTCCATACTTGGAGGGCTACGCATTCACGGTTATAACTGATCATCTAGCGCTGAAGTGGTTAAACAGCATAGAAAGTCCATCAGGCCGGATAGAACTGCAGCAGCACACATTCGACATTCAATATCGAAAAGGTAAGCTAAATGTGGTAGCATGCGCTCTCTCGGCAACCATTGGCAACTCTTGGCACAATAACCGATGAATGTGAGAAAAGATGCACGTGTCTAGAACAACGCTTAGCAGAAGTGAAGGCGAAACCAGAAAAATACGCTGATTATGTGTTTGAAGAAGGTCATCTATACCGCCACATACCAAGACAGAATGGTGACGAAGACTGCGCGTCATGGAAACTGTGTACGCCGAGTTATCAGAGGGACAGAGTACTCAGAGAGAATCACGACGGACCGAGGAGCCCTGGGCCATGCTATGTGCGGACTTCGTTGGACCATTGCCAAGATCAAAAACATGGCAACACCATGATGCTGGTCATGTTCGACAAGTTTTCAAAGTGGACGGAGATAATACCGCTACGAAAAGCAACCAGCGAAACACTCTGCAATGCCTTCAGAATACTGGCGAGATTTGGATTACCGAAAGTGCTTATTACCGACAACGGGACACAATTTACAAGTCGAATGTTTCGAAAGTTCTTGGCTGATATGGGCGTGAAACATCAATTTACGGCGCCATACACTCCGCAAGAAAATCCGACTGAAAGAGCAAACAGAACAGTCAAGACGATTATTGAGCAGTTTGCAAAAGAAAATCAAAGAGCCTGGTATGGACTGCTCTCCGAGCTGTCACTAGCAATAAATACGAGCGTATCAGAAACCACGGGCTACAGTCCGGCGTATTTGATACAAGGACGCGAGCCCCGTCTCCCAAAAGCATTATATAACGAGTGCACGTTTGGCACTGGTCATGATCATCAAACACCTGATGGAAAAAGTGAGCGATTACTAGAGGTATTTACAATTGCCGAAACATGGAGCGAGCAGCACAGGACCAAGCCAGACATTATAACATGCGTCGGCGACCCTGGTTACCCAAGATCGGTCAACAGGTGTTAGTCAAACAACACAACTTGTCCAAATCAGTTGACAATTTTGCGGCCAAACTAGCCGCCAAATACGATGGGCCATTTCGGGTGATAAATTTTGTATCAGCGGTAATCATGCAGCTTAAAAGAGCTGGCAGTAAGAAGGTAAAAACGGCGCACGTGAATGATCTGAAATTATTTCACACCGCAGAAGTTGACAGCGCAAAATCAACAACGTTAGAGCAAAACGGCGAAATTATCGTACGCATAAACACCGAGATACGTGCGCATTGCAGCAATATTACGCACCGGCACGATGATTTATACACAAATGACATAATTTCACACGATAAAAATACGTAAATAAACATTGCTACAAAATACGTTACAGAAATAAACAGTACGGCGAAATCGCAAATGTTCCGCGCTACACAGATCTTACTCCATAGCATATCAAGTTGAAAAAAAGTAGAAAAAAAAGAGAAAAGGGAAAAATGGAAGTCGCGATGAAAGTTACGATTAAATTACCGTAAATGAAGAGAACTTTATCGAAATGTTTGAAGTCTATACGTTGGTAAATAAATAAACCAATGAAATGTACGTCGTACTACAAATCGCACCGTGTATACAAACCTTAGGCTGTGTGCGACTTCGACTAAATTGCAGACTAAACTAAATTGGACGGCTTTCTATTCCAACTCCATTCGGTAACCGGTAATTGTTTAACCAATTGATTATTATATGTCTGTTTGCTGTTATTCAATTTAGTCTACTCGAAAATTTACTAAATTGAAAAGTCGAACACTGCATTACCGACTAAATTTAGTTTAGTCAGCAATTTAGTCGAACTCGCACATAACCTTAATATACAAATTTGACTACTTTACGAAACACCCTGTCCAGCTAGCGAATGATTTTCGTAGACGTCACCTTCACAAAATGAACAATGGGTACCTCAATGGACACCAGGAGTTGAGATAAACTAATAAGATAAAAGATAATTCCGAAGAATAGGATGACTTTTATCGTTTTTAGGACATTTTGAAAGAGACTAGACTACAATGTTCACCAACGCATCCACCAGCACGTCTGTCACCGCGCCCACTGGCATGCCCACCGCTACGTTCGTTGACACATCTGCCTGCTCAGCCGCTGGGCCAAGTGTTACATCAAGAAGACGCCGACCTATGGCGTTAGTTCAGCCGCAGCCGAAACGCTGCTGAACGCAACTGGCGCTGGCCGTAGATTGGGGTTACGTCGAGAGCTCCGCCGGCGAGACGAATGACGACGAAGTCGAAGACTGCGGAGTCATCAGCGACTCTAGCAGCGACGCGCCGAACCTGTTCTGCTATTTTCCTCCTCCTCCTCGACAATCCCCCGGCTTAGAGGCTATCGGACAAGCTTTGCTGGACTTGGCCAGCGCGCCAAATGTAGACGAACGGGAAGAAATAGAGGGCCTCGCTACAGTCACTCACTTATTCGTCAATTTCCATGGCGAGCACGAAACTGACCGCGACGGCGCTGAAATATGCCAAAACAATGAAGTTGACGATTTATTTAAATTCATCAATGATGATGTGATAGATATAAACCTAGCTGAGGGCGAGCTGGAAGGCATCCTACGTACCAGCAACAGCCCAGTTCACATACCCACCTGAGTTGGACGAGGCAGCATTGCCAGCACTGCGCACAAGGGATAAGCGCAAACAATACGCCTTCCGAAAGGCCATAAATGGTCGTACTTATCAGGTGCGCATTTCCCGATCGGGAAATGTAAAAATAACGCAAAAATAATGTACCTACATTGATTCTAAAAAAAAAAAAGAAATTATGAATGTTTTAAAAAATTTTATAGAATTTTTCCTTTTTTTTTTAAACAGGATAATGGCAACAGATCAAATCACGGGATTTATCCCAATTCTGAAAGAAGAACGTCGACGACCGGCCAAACGCGACGATAATCATTTTTTTATATATTTCTGTTTCAGAGATCCGCACGAGGGAATAAAAAAGACCAAATGAAGGATGGATGTCAGGCATGTCAAACTATATATCCGGTTGAGCATGAGTCACAAGCATTAACATTGAAGTATTGCCAGTTCAAAAAAAAAATAAAAAATAAAATGTGGCGGTGTTCAACTACAGGAAGTACATGCAGAAGCAATAGGGTTACCAAAGTACCTCAATTATAAGCATAATTATATTTTAATAATTTAAATGTAGAAATACGTTTTTTAACCGAAGTAAGGGGAGGATGTGAGGACACAAATTTGTGTGTCTCAAATGTATACCCACATATTTTTTATCTGAATTAAATTAGATTAATAATTTAATTAATTGCAGTTATTACTAAGTACGACAACAACAGTTCTACGTACACGCAACAATATCACAAAGAAGAACAATTCCACGCACATGCAGCAATCCCGCAAGCAACAACAACGCTATGCGTAAGCATCGAGTATACGCAAGCATAGGCTGTAATGCAACAACATCAAATGTAGCAACAGCAACTGCACAGACTAAGCAACAAAAAAGCAAATGGCGATCGACACAAGAAAGAGTATAAAAGGAGACACAAATGCAGCAGTCAAGTAGTTCGGTGCTGGCGACGACCTCGTACACATTAAACCCCAATTGTAGTTTGTTGTAAAGTTTTCGTGTTGAATTTTTGTTATCATTTAATTAATTAAAGAACACTTTTTGCTTTTAGAGTTAAAAAGGAACACTTTTATTTTTATTCACTTTATTATATTAACACTTTGCTACCTCTACTTGAGGCTGACTCAACAATCTTTTAAATTGCAACGAAAGGTATTAACAATACCTTCGTTGCAAGCTTTTCTTAAATTCTATTTTCATTGTGTTCTAATGAATTTTCACTTTCACTCAATTTTGGTGTACGTGACTTTTGAAGAAAGTCCGACTTGCAGTTTTTGGTTGACACCAATTGCGAAATATCCGAATTGTTGGCAAACGCTGCTCTTATTTTAACATAGACCCAAAATTATGCAATGGAAAATTGTATTGCAAGCCGCTTTGCCAAATTATTGCTATCTTCTGTTAACTGTGCAAGCTAACCTGAAAGAGGTGTGGTCTAAGCAAAGCTTTGCCAAATTATTATCATTGTTGCCAACGTGAAGCGTTGGGACAATGCTATGAAGATGTTGCTGTACAATATGAGTTCAACGTGATATGAAAAACATGATGCGCTCAACATGTGTACAGCAACATCCAAAACTGAATGAATAGTGAAGAACCATAAAGAAAAGAAAAATGTGTGAGTTAATTCACAACAGTTATATTGGTTGGAGACATTAACTCCCCAAAATAGTAGGAAGTAGTGGTTGGAGGCATTAACTCTCCAATTGTAGTTATAGCGGATCGAGGCATTAACTCGCCAATCTAGTATTAAGTTACATTAATATTAAGAGGCATTAACTCCCCAATTGTAGTTATAGCGGATCGAGGCATTAACTCGCCAAACTAGTATTAAGTTACTACAAGATTTAATAAGTATTTTACAATAGCGGCTGGAGGCATTAACTCCCCGAATAGTAGGAAGTAGTTGTTGGAGGCATTAACCCTGGACAAAACGGGCGAGTATACCTCAGCCCGAGAAACTTCGTTACAGTATATAGTTTCTGAACACTTTTTTTTTGATAAAGAAAAAAATTAAAAAATTTAAAAAAAAAACTTGAAATTTGATTGAATATATCTAAATAGGTATTAACCTTATCATCATGAAACTTGTACCTTATAACAATAGTTTTGTGTACTTATGCTTTAATAAAACATTTTTAGAAGTATATTTATTATAAAGTGAGATATAACGGCTTTAATCTAAGTCCCATTAAAAAAAGAGTATTTTTGGATAAAATGCTGCCCTGCACATATAGTTCGACATATTGGACAGGGGGTCAAAGTAAAAAAAATTAAATAAGTTGAACCACTGTTGTGAGATTGGTTATATATCTTTTGGATAATTTTTATCATATAAAAGATTTTAAGTAATGTTATTTATCAAAAAATATAACAAAAGTACATCTTACTGAAGAACAAAATTAATTACGAAGATTGACAAAATTGAAAATAAAAAATAATTTCGAATTTACCATTTAATATTTACTAAACCACTTCAGATATTTAAAAACGGATTTCAGTTTATAATTTATGTGTTAATTATTTATAAAAGTACTATACTATAATTTTGATTTCATGATAAAATGTACAATCTATGTATAAATATGTAAAGTTAAGTTTTCAAAAATTAAAAAAATCATGTTCCAGTCTATATCTTTAAAACTAATCAAGATATTTTCTCATTTAAGCTTTACATA
The DNA here is from genome assembly GCA_951804985.1 of Dryomyza anilis. Taxonomy (NCBI): domain Eukaryota; kingdom Metazoa; phylum Arthropoda; class Insecta; order Diptera; family Dryomyzidae; genus Dryomyza; species Dryomyza anilis. Next base: position 32,028,258 of record OX638130.1, on the reverse strand, counting down.
AACAAAAGAATTTTAAAAATCGGATAACTTTTGGATTTTTGACAATTTTTGAAAGATTTTTCATGAAAATAATTTCAACGTTACTGATTTTTATCTCCATAACCATTAAAGATACCAACTCTAATTTCAAAACATAAGTTATCTCAAGTTCTCTCTGTATAAAACTTTTAAAATTTTTTAAATCGGTGGAGTAGTTTCGAAAATACTGAATTTCACCCGATTTATCTAAGGTCTGTTCCAAAAACAATTATCGCAGGTGAAGCAACTGTGGAGTCATGAACCGCCGTTCGATATGCCATGAGAAACAGTGGTATGTGTGTATCCCAATCTTTTTGATTTTTATCAACCGCTTTTCTGAGCTACTCTTCCAAAGTCCGATTTAATCTCTCCACCATTCCGTCTGATTACGGGTGCAAAGGCGTTGTTCGTGTTTTGTGTATGTTGAGGACTTTGCATACTTCCTAAAAAACTGCAGACTCAAAATTTCTTCTTTGGTCTGAATGCAATTCCAACGATACTCCAAAACGGCTTACCCAGTTGTTAATTAATGCATCCACAACTGTTGTGGCTTCTTGATTCGGCATGGGATACACTTCAGTCCACTTGCGGAAGTAGGCAATGACTACAAGCACATATTTATTACCCATATACTTATCACTGATTGGTAATGCGACCAGCGACATCCATGGCGATACGTTCGAATTGTGCTCCCACGTTGAAGCATTCTGCCGCGACTTCTGACTGTTGGTCCTTTTGCTGGTACACATTGCGGGCAACTGCAAATCCAATCGGCGACTGACTCTAGGCATCCAACCCAATAAAAAGTTTCTTTACCTTTTCGACCGTTTTATTAATGCCTAAATGACCACCACTAGATCCACCATGGTATTCCGATAATATATTTTTTATTTTTGCCTTGGAAACAACAATCAAACTTCGAGCGGAGGTGCCATCTTCATTTTCCCATACACGATATAAGCAACCATCTTGTAGCTTTAAGCTCTGCCACTGTGGCCAGTAAGCTTTCGTTATTGGACTGTCGGCTGCTATATCTTCCCATGATAGTTTTCTTTACTGTTCCTTGAACATCATGATTTTTCTGAGGTCGGGATCACTCTTTTGATTAATTTGAATTTGTTCCGGAGTCCATTTTTCATCGGGCAAAACATTTAGAAAACGAATGTCAATTATGTTTTCTTTGCCTGCCGCTCTTGAACAATGTCTGCATTCTAGTTTACATGGGCGTCGTGACAGAGCATCTGTATTTCCATGATTTCCTCCTTTACGATGTTCGATTGAGAAATCGTAGCTCTGCAATCGCTCTATCCAACGCGCAATTTGGCCTTCCGGATCTTTGAACTGAAGTAAGTAGTAGTGCTGCGTGATGTTGTCCGTGAAAATGTTGTCCGTACAGATACTTATGGAAATTTTTCACACTTTCAGTTACAGCAAGAAGCCCCCTTCTGGTGACACAGTAATTGCGCTCGGGCTTGGACAATGCTTTAGTGTTCAATGTTTTTCCTGCCCATTGATCACTTGAGAGAGAACTCCGCCTATTCCGTATCCACTTGCATCCGTAGCAAGTATAAATTTCTCACCTGGAATTGGATACGCAAGAATTGGTGCCGAGCACAACAGATCTTTTAATTTCAAAAACGCCCTTTCTTGATCATCGCCCCCTTGAAATGCGCGGTTCTTTCTTGTCAATTCGTGAAGACTGCTAGCAACATTGGCCAGAAATTGCCATAATCCATCGCCAGTACTGAATGCAGTCTTCTCTCGATCATTCTTATCGATTTCTACTTCCCAGTAACCGCTTTAAACGTAGAAAACCATTTTGCATTAGAGAGTGTATCCAAGGTATCGTCGATTCTAGGCAGTGGATAGCGAATTCTTGGTTACATCATTTAACTTTCGTTAATCAACGCAAAACCGATTACTACCATCCTTCTTTTTAACCAACACCACTGGTGACTTCCATGGACTTTCTGATGGTTCCATGACACCACTTTTTCCATCTCTTCGACTAAATGTGACACTTCATCCCGTTTGGCAAGTGGTACTCTTCTGGGTGCTTGACGAATTGGTTTAGAGTCACCAGTGTCTATTCGATGTTTTACGATGGAAGTTCTTCCGTCGAAATTGGCCTTTAGTAGGGAATACAAAGCAGTGTTTATTAATTAGTTGTTGTACTTTACTCTTTTCTTTGGCAGTCAAATGCTAGGTTCACTCTTGAGCAGATTCATTATCTATTTGCGGTATATTGTTGATTATTGATTGACTTGATTCACAAATTATTATCGCAGATGCCTCTTGACACCTACCTATTACTGTTCCCTTTTTAATTAATTTGAACGAGTTTTCCATGTTGAGAACTCTTATTGGAACAACTTTGTCTTTTGTCGCTTCTACTAATGTTCTTCCGACAACAATATTACTTCTGCTCATTGGCTGATTATTCGCTTCTTTAACCCACAACTTGCTTATCCCACAATCTCCATTTAATTTCGCCCAAACAATTGCTTCTGAATTAAGTGGTATTTTTCTATTTTTATGAGCAGTAACTTGTTTAATTTTCGGCCTCTGGTCATAATCAATATTTAGTTGGATCTCCGTGTTGGCATAACTCAAAATTTTTCTTGTTAGATCTAGTGTGAAACCGTTCCTTATCATGAAGTCCTTGCCAAGTATTATTTCGTCTACTATTTCTGCCACAATAAAATCATGCTTAACTGTTGTAGTACCAATCGTTATTTTCTTGGTAATCTTTCCTCTGAAAGGGACCTCTTCACCTGTAGCTGTTTCTAATCTTATTCCTACAAGCGGCTCTACTTCATCCTGAACAAGGTTACTTCTTATTATTAAGTGTGAAGCTCCTGTATCCAATGTTACCATATATGCTGTACAATCAATGAGTCCTTCGACAGTTAAGCTATTTGGCTTTCGAGCAATTTGTAAAATGGAGATTCTGGGTCAATCGGTTATGGGAGTCAGATCGTGCCCCGCAGAACTGTCTCGTTTTAGTTTAAAGATTGATTAAAATTTACGTTATTTTGGACATGATTCTGTCTTTCTTCATGTCTGGGTTCATCTGCAGATTGATTTATTGAGCGCTTGCGTTTTTTACGACAATCACGTGCCATATGCCCATATATATCACAGTTGTAACATTTACCTTTAAATTGGGTATCTCGGTTGGCAGCAGTGTAATCTAGTATAGCTCCACTTTTTAATACTTGTCCAATTACCTGAAGTAGGTCTTCATTCTCCACATCTAGTTTACGAACCTTTGGCGTTAGGCGGCACAACGTAATTGCTGTCTCCTGCGTTAGCGCTGTGGCTACAGTTTCCGTAAATGTCACTTTCGGCATTGTCATTGCGGCACGTTTTGTTTCCGGATCACGTATGCCATCAACGAAGGCATCGATCTTGCACTTTTCTATGAAATCACTCGTTGAATCTGCATACGACAAATGCGCAAGCCTCTCGACGTCCGCTGCATACGCCTGCAATGTTTCACCATTTCTTTGCATTTGGCACTTTAGTTCCATTCTGTAGATTTGCTTCATGTGATCACTGCCGTATTTTCGTTGCAGTGCAGACATAACCGCTGTGTAACTGTTTATATCGCTTTCTGGAACTGTCTGCAATACTTCGGCTGCGCCTCCTTTTAGCGCCACGATAAGTGCGGCTACGCTGTCCTCATTGTTCCATCGATTAATTAAAGCTGTGGTCTCAAATTGCAGCTTAAAAATGTTGAACCCTGTAGTTCCATCGTAAATCGGCGTCTTTAGCCTCGTACTACTAACAACATGCTGTGTAGGTCCATTTATCTGCAACACGTGCAAATCTTTATTTATTTCCTGGATTTATTTGTCTGTACCGTTTTCTAATCTTTGAATTTTTTCATCAATGTCCACTTCCATGTCATTTACATGCGTTTCAAGCACCGTCACTTTGCCATGGAGTGTATTAGAAACTTCCAGAAGCTGCTTCGAGTGTTCCTGCATCTGTTATTCCACTTTTACTTGATGTTGGTTGGAATTTTCTTGAAGTTTCTCCATTTTAGTTTGAAGCTGATTTGAATTTTCTAGAAGTTCTGTTTTAAGTTGATTGGAATTTTCTTGAAGTTTCTGTTCCATTTTGTTAGAATTTTCTTGGAGCTTCTGTTCTATTTTGTTGGAATTTTCTTGGAGCTGTTGTTGTATTGCTCCGAGAAACTTGCTCTTATCAACACTTTGGGACTGTACTTTTTGCTCCGTGTTCACACTTTTCAATGACGCTGTTGCAGCTTCCACTTCAAACTCGTACTCTGGTCGAGGTCAATGACTTGGTTCTCTAATTCTTCCATTAGACGCTTTTGTAGCTCTACTTTCGTACCTACAGTTGGAAGATTATGAATCGCCAGCTCCTTCTTTCTTTAACCATTTTGTATCATAATCCCACTTCTGACACCAATGTTACGAAAATTTAGTCTAAGGAAAACTGTTCTATAAGTTCGTATCGCTGGATTGTGTACAAAATAAAAACACACTAATATTTGGTTTTAACTAGTAATAATTAACTTTATTTACTTAAATAACAACTTAATAACAATCAAAATCCGGAGCCTCTTCTTGTAAAGATGAAAACGGGAATCTAGTCACATATATCCAGAGCACACTGAATATATGGAGAGATCACTTCTCTAAACTGCTGACCGGTGATGATGACAGCAATTCCACCGATAGAGAAGTAAACCCGGTAACCCCAGTACTTGATGACGACGTTGAGATTCCGCCACCCGACCATGACGAGGTCAGAACAGCCATCGCTCGGCTGAAAAACAACAAAGCCGCAGGTGCTGATGGCCTGCCTGCTGAATTATTCAAGACCGGAGGCGAAGAGCTAATAGAGAGCATGCTCGAGCTCGTAAGCAGAATATGGTCGGATGAAAGCATGCCAAGTGACTGGAACCTCAGTGTATTCTGCCCAATCCTTAAGAAAGGGGATCCCACTATCTGCGCCAACTACCGTGGGATCAGCTTACTCAATATCGCATACAAGGTTCTATCGAGCGTATTATGTGAAACACTGAAGCCCATCTTCAACAGACTGATTTATTAGTGCGGCTTCAGACCTGGAAAATCCACCATAGACCAGATTTTCACATTGCGCCTAATCCAGGAAAAGACCCTAGAAAAACAGATCGACACCTACCACCTATTAGTCGACTATAAAGCCGCCTTCGACACTCCGATAAGGGAACGATTATACGCCGCAATATCTGAGTTCGGTATACCTGCGAAACTTATAAGGTTTTGCAGGATGACCCTGAGCAACACACGTTGCTCAGTGAGAATAAGAAAAGACCTCTCCGAGCCATTTCATACCAAACGGGGTTTAAGACAGGGTGACCCCTATCGTGCGACTTTTTTAACTTATTGATGGAGAAAATAGTTCGAGCTGCCGAACTCCGTCAAAGCGGCACTATCCTCAACAAAAGTGTGATGCTGCTCACATATACCGACGATATTAATATCATTAGCAGGAACACACGAGCAGTCAGCGCAGTATTCTCCAGATTTGAGAAAGAGTCGCGCCGAATGGGTCTAACGGTGAACAACGACAAGACAAATTTCCTTGTGTCAACAAGCAGAAAGGACTCCGTGCGTCTTGGACAAGAAGCTGATTTTGACACCCACAAGTTCGACATTGTAAAGGACTTCGTCTATTTGGGATCCAGCATCAACAGCAACAACGACGTCAGCCTAGAGATTAAACGGGGAATAACTCTTGCCAACAGGTGCTACTTTGGGCTCAGTAGGCAATTGAAAAGTAGAGCCCTCTCTCGCCGGACAGAAATAACGCTCTACAAGTCACTCAACATGCCCGTCCTACTTTATGGTGCAGAAACATGGACGTTGGCATCCACCGATGAGAGAGTACTGGGAGCGTTCGAGAGAAAGATTCTCCGTAAAATCTTTGGCCCTATCTGCTTTGCTAACGAGTATCGAATCAGGATGAACCATGAGCTGTACGAGTTATTTGACGACATTGACATAGTCAAGCGCATCAAGATCCAGCGGCTTCGCTGGCTAGGCCATGTCGAACGAATGGATGAAAACACACCAGCTAAGAAGGTGCTTGAATCAAGGCTCGAAGGTGGACAGCGTAGAAGAGGTCGTCCAAATCTGCGTTGGAAAGACCAAGTTGAGGACAACCTGACAACGCTTGGTAGTTCTAACTGGCGTCGGCGCGCGGAAAGCAGAAGCGACTGGCGCGGCTTCATCTCAGCGGCCAAACCGACCCACGGTTGTAAGGGCCATTTAAGTAAGTAAGTAATAACAATCACTTAAAATCACTGTTGTATTACTACAATTTATCTTTACAATGTTCGCTCATGAGATGCACTAGTTCACTATCAAAGCACAACTGAAGTGAAGTACCTCTGATGCGGCTCCCTTATATACTGCATGCATCAGTTCGACACGTTTCGACAAGCTTCGACTTGTTATGAGAACCTTCTACTCATTTCGTGAATGACGCATGCTATTGGCATCTTATTCGCACTCATGTGTCTTAATGTGCTGATCTTCCATATCTTTCTCGCACAGTGCTTAGTGCGCTTAATGATCTTCCCTCACTTTCTAACACATTGATTAGTGCGCTGAATTGTCTTGTGTCTCATTTATTGTTGACTGCTTGCACAGTGGAGCAAATTACTTCTATTCGTAACAATATATTTAATAGCAAATATATTAGATTTTAATGGTACAAATATATTTGAAAATTGTATATCATTTTCAAATAATGACATCAGAATCGATGGGTTTATTTACGATATGGAAGTTGGTCTATGATGCAAATTTTCTTTTCTTGATTTGAGAATGACTAAAACAGTTCACTTGTGCAAAATAACATTTCTTTCATGAAAAACACGTAAAATGTTAGAGTGTATATCGCCACAATTGGTAATTGGAAAGATTTCATATAAATATGTTCAAAGTAATCGTAAAAATATTTCTGACAGTTTCAAATTTAGAGTGTATTTCGTGACTGTTTTTGTATCAATGTTGTTATTTAATTTCATTAATATATTGTTGTCATATTTATTGTTGTAGGTTTAATAATTTCCTGAAGACGGACACCGAAGGTGTCCGAAATATTGCAAAATAAAAAAACAAATTAATTTTAAAAGACAAAAAAAAGTTTTTTCTAAATTAATCAACCTGACCTCGAGCCTGACGAATCACAACGTATGATAATCAATAACTTTATAATATTTTATATGATCTAAAGTTATGTGGTTATTTAAACATTTTTGTTCAATAATCGCGAACAAATTTTCTGGTTCCTCCCGCCAAAAATAGCACCTTTTGGCGGAACTTACACAACTTAAATCAATTTTAATGATTTGGCAGACACGTGCCGCGAAGATCATACCAGTGAAATCAATTGCGCCACTGCGATGTATAATATTGCCAGGTTAGTGCATAATATCAATGGTGTCTGTTGATGAATGAAATTATATTAATATTTCATAAACGTATTCGTAAACCTTGACCACTTACATTGTATATAAGCTAATCGTGCAATTCTTTAGTATGGTTCCAGCACAATACTAATGCCATCGATGGTTTTCCGTGCAGTAGCATTCTCGAGATCCTGTTTGGATCTGCAAAAATATATTAATGAATTTGTTTGATTATTCAAGCGAAAAACAAAACTCACTGAATGTGCGAATGCAGTGGCGCATATAGTAGCAGATCACTAGGCCTGCAATTGAAATGTGCCAAATCTTCATTCACTTGGCCCGGTGGCATTTTGCTTGCTGTCCCTAGAGTCCTTGACTGACACGGCTGCAAGCAGAGAGTTGGTCGGAGCGTCAATTTTTATTTTGCGAAACATTATGAATATGAGTGTGTGACGATGGGAAATGCAAATATTATGTCTTGTACGACTTTATATTTCTGGCACAATTGTTAAGTACCCTAATATATAGATGCAACAAACCATTGCATCACGGGATATCTGCATTAACAGATCGGCATATGTAAACAAAATTAACTTTAATATATTTATAAGAAAATTCAATTTTAATTTAATACGTACCAAATTTTTGCAACGTACCAAATTTTGTACAAAAAATTAAAATTTAATTGTTGACATTTTATTTATCAGGTCACTGGATTGCCACAGGGTAATTTTGTGTAGTGAATTTCGTCTCAAGTTTTTTTAACTTCGTATACGAACGTTTAAATAACATTCATTTCTATATATATATATATATATATATATATATATATATATATATATATATATATATATATATATATATATATATATATATATATATATATATATATATTTATATATATATTTAGAAACGAGGCAGATCTTTTGGTTATCGTCGGTGTCATGCGCTTGGAGAATCTGCATTTGGTCTCGTTCAGCCATATGCTCTTGTGTGCGGAGGCGACCCAAGAGCTGATGGCGAATTTCTCGTGGATGCAGGTAGTCCAAGCACACGTTCTGGTCCAAATGGATTATCCTTAGATCCAGAACGTACTAGTTCGTCAGATGTTTTATTGCCCGAAACTCCTTTATGACCCGGCACCCAGATCAGATCGCATTGGCGTACAATTTTGGATGTGATGACCGTGTTGTTCAAATCCATAAGAGCAGCTTGCCAATCGCTGTAAAAAGATATAGCTCAGTTCTGTCATCTATTACCCGTAATGTAGTCCTTAGCCATCGGCGTGCAATACCGAGGCATTGTCGCCTAAGGCGAAATGAAGTCATCCGGTTCCACAAAAAGTTCAGCACCAAATCCCTGATCGGTTCAGGAGCTGTCGGTGAAAATGCGGTGTGACCCTTTACCTGGCTCACTGTCAGGCGTTAGCCAGTCTTGAATGTCGGGTTGTCGAACCTCAAAATAATTATGTTATCATTGCATCGAAGGACATCTCCAATAGTCAGAGTTAACCACCTCGTTTTAGTCTCCAGCAGCCTTTCATCGAGGAAGGTTGATGATTGCATTTATTGCTGGACCAGGTGTAGTGGAATTTTTTTGTTTGTATAGTTGCCTAATTATAATATTTAATTATATAATATTATTAATAATTGAAAAATCATGTTTTTAACTTTTTTCACTAAGTCCGAGCATTAAATTCCTTCAGATTTCAAAGCCAGTTCACTTCCACTCGACCACTATCCATTAAAATTGTGCAATTTATTTGTATGTATCTGTGAATTAATTATTAAATTGCAACATACATATTAAAATGTTTAAATATTATAATGATGAAATATATGATAATAGTAATATAAAAATTACCACAAAAATTCTCATAGCACATGAAAATTACCACAAAATTCCCACATTCATTAAAAATTACAAAAATACCACAGAAAGTAAAATTAACTAAAAAAATACCAGATAAATTTATAAATACCAAGAAAATTCTTAAATAAATTAAATAGGAACATAAAAATTACATGGGAATTAAAAACGAATAAGAAAATTAATGCATACACGCATAGAAATATATTGTTGGATCCGACAATAAAATAACAATAGGCATGTTCAAAATAGATCCCATTATATTATTGTCATTTTATTGTCGGTTTTAAAAATTTGATTGTTGTTTTTAAAAAATGTTTAGATTGTGGCAACAATAATGGATATTGTCATTTTTGTAAATAATTAAATTGTCAATTGCAATATTTTATTGTTAAATATTATAAATCAAAGAATCATGTTTATGTTTCTATATTTTATTTATTCATTATATTTTAATGGAACTATTTAAATCACTAACGTTGTTCAAGCTTTATTGCCCAAGGTGCTTTAGCAAACGTTTTGTCGACGTCTGCTTTATACGTTGGAGTTAGATTTATATAGGTTCGAAGAGAGGGCATCAACATTCTCCTGCGATGAAAAAAGGGCGAGTGGTTGTTTGATTGTTTATAGAATTAGATCAGTTAAAGGTCCAAGCAGTGCGCTAACGCCTTGTAACTCTGTGTTTAAAACCTGCTTCTATGTTTGCCATCAAGTTACTTTAACGCGAGTCTTGTAGCGTAACTGAAATAAATAGTACACAACTGAATAAATTTAAATATTATTGAATATATTTTATGTTTAACTTACATTGGTTGAAGAAATTTGATGGATGTAATTTCAAAATTTAAAAACAATAACAAAATACAAACTGTCAGTAGAATTTATGTGTTCTACAACAGAGCTGCCACATATTTATTTTTTGTTTTTAAATAACAATAGCATATTATAAAATATAACAATATATTTCTATGCGTGTACATTTAAAATATAACACAAAATTAATAAAAATCCAAAAAAAAGCTTGAACAAATGTAGTGTCACGACAGAGTGTTATTATTTGCAAATGCTAAATTAATTGTAAAAATTAATATAAGTTAATCAATTTATTTAAAATATTTATTTAATATTTTTTTTGGAATCTCTTCCAAATAATCATTGTCAACTGCGTTAAATGTATCGATTTCCATAATTAAGTGATGCAGTTCACTATTTGTCAACTCGACAATGCTGGATGAACTGTCTTCATTATAATGGATATCTGTTAGTTCCAAAAACGCTAATGCAGCGAGTGCTGTTGCCAAAGATTCTGCAACAGCAATATTTTTGTTGCAACGTGCGCAGATTTTGATGTTGAATCACAAATACATGTTTCTTTTATTTTTCTACAATTCTCTACTTTTTCTTATGGTTAAATTTCCTTATTATAATTTATTAAAAAGTAAACAACAATTTACCACGACTTCTTAAAAAATACTGAAATGTCTTAATTTTTAACATAAACAACAATAACTTTCTATTATTTTAAAATACGCAAGGAAATATTTTTAATTAACGTCTTCACTGATGCTCTTTTCACTTTGCAAATCGGTGCTTTCGAAATGTTCATAGCATTAAATTTACATTTGGTGTGTTCGTAAATTGAGTTAAATAAAAAAAACTGTGGGAAAAAATTGCAACATACATATTAAAATGTTTAAATATTATAATGATGAAATATATGATAATAGTAATATAAAAATTACCACAAAAATTCTCATAGCACATGAAAATTACCACAAAATTCCCACATTCATTAAAAATTACAAAAATACCACAGAAAGTAAAATTAACTAAAAAAATACCAGATAAATTTATAAATACCAAGAAAATTCTTAAATAAATTAAATAGGAACATAAAAATTACATGGGAATTAAAAACGAATAAGAAAATTAATGCATACACGCATAGAAATATATTGTTGGATCCGACAATAAAATAACAATAGGCATGTTCAAAATAGATCCCATTATATTATTGTCATTTTATTGTCGGTTTTAAAAATTTGATTGTTGTTTTTAAAAAATGTTTAGATTGTGGCAACAATAATGGATATTGTCATTTTTGTAAATAATTAAATTGTCAATTGCAATATTTTATTGTTAAATATTATAAATCAAAGAATCATGTTTATGTTTCTATATTTTATTTATTCATTATATTTTAATGGAACTATTTAAATCACTAACGTTGTTCAAGCTTTATTGCCCAAGGTGCTTTAGCAAACGTTTTGTCGACGTCTGCTTTATACGTTGGAGTTAGATTTATATAGGTTCGAAGAGAGGGCATCAACATTCTCCTGCGATGAAAAAAGGGCGAGTGGTTGTTTGATTGTTTATAGAATTAGATCAGTTAAAGGTCCAAGCAGTGCGCTAACGCCTTGTAACTCTGTGTTTAAAACCTGCTTCTATGTTTGCCATCAAGTTACTTTAACGCGAGTCTTGTAGCGTAACTGAAATAAATAGTACACAACTGAATAAATTTAAATATTATTGAATATATTTTATGTTTAACTTACATTGGTTGAAGAAATTTGATGGATGTAATTTCAAAATTTAAAAACAATAACAAAATACAAACTGTCAGTAGAATTTATGTGTTCTACAACAGAGCTGCCACATATTTATTTTTTGTTTTTAAATAACAATAGCATATTATAAAATATAACAATATATTTCTATGCGTGTACATTTAAAATATAACACAAAATTAATAAAAATCCAAAAAAAAGCTTGAACAAATGTAGTGTCACGACAGAGTGTTATTATTTGCAAATGCTAAATTAATTGTAAAAATTAATATAAGTTAATCAATTTATTTAAAATATTTATTTAATATTTTTTTTGGAATCTCTTCCAAATAATCATTGTCAACTGCGTTAAATGTATCGATTTCCATAATTAAGTGATGCAGTTCACTATTTGTCAACTCGACAATGCTGGATGAACTGTCTTCATTATAATGGATATCTGTTAGTTCCAAAAACGCTAATGCAGCGAGTGCTGTTGCCAAAGATTCTGCAACAGCAATATTTTTGTTGCAACGTGCGCAGATTTTGATGTTGAATCACAAATACATGTTTCTTTTATTTTTCTACAATTCTCTACTTTTTCTTATGGTTAAATTTCCTTATTATAATTTATTAAAAAGTAAACAACAATTTACCACGACTTCTTAAAAAATACTGAAATGTCTTAATTTTTAACATAAACAACAATAACTTTCTATTATTTTAAAATACGCAAGGAAATATTTTTAATTAACGTCTTCACTGATGCTCTTTTCACTTTGCAAATCGGTGCTTTCGAAATGTTCATAGCATTAAATTTACATTTGGTGTGTTCGTAAATTGAGTTAAATAAAAAAAACTGTGGGAAAAAAATCCCATAGCCAATAAAAATACCCATGAGAATTACCATTCCCACAGCCATTGAAAATTCACACAAATGGGAAATTTCCCACGGAACTGGCAACTATGGTAATATATGTTAATAAAAATATATATTAAAAAAAATGAAATAAAAAAAAAATGCTGAAGCAGGCAGGATTCGAACCAGCGTCCTTGTGCATAGAAGTTAGGTATACAATCGTCGTGATACCCGTATAAAGGTTGGGTAGTCGCTGCCGCGGAAATCACTAATGTCACTGTATACGAGTTGTTTGATTAGTTCAATAAACCTTTACACAGTGAATTTAACAGGACTTGTCAAGTCCTATTCTTACAGTAGCTACACGACTTCCATACAGTCTTTTGCCATACGTCGTTTACTTTCTCAGTTGATTGTGCTACTTGAGATCAGCACTTTTGGTGGGGGAGTTATGTCGAAAGCAAAATCAAACTAATCTACACTTTGACACTATTACTTATCACAGCGTGTAGTGTGAGAACCACATATCCTTAAGTCTATTTATATCCTTAAGTTTTGTTGGCGTTATTAAAAGTTGCATAATGATTCCGGAATTTATTACAAACAATTTCAGTAAAAAACAATATCTTCCTGTGCTCGCGCATTGCAACCGAAGGTAATAAAACACCTTTAATAAATATAAATTTAGGTTTATTGTAAATCAAAATAGGACTTGTAATCAAAATAGGCCTCAAAAATTACAGTTTCAATCTATTATTGTCCTTCTAAAATTTTAACCATTTCGAAACAAATATAGTGGCTGCGCATCGTCCTTGAAGTTTAAAAAATACAAAAAATTGATATTTTCTCTGATTAACTCCTTCTAAGATCGGCATGGGTGGTTTTTTTATATATAATATTTTTTTATACATTTTCGGGTGCGGTGAATTCAAAACTGTTAACTGTCAATTTCTGTCTCTTATACATTTAAAAAAAATCCTTAAGTTTGCTGCTTTGCCAATTATAACATTTTTACATCATATTGTTATATTTTTATATTATATAGTTTTAGATTTTATTAATTGTACTCAAAAATTATATAGTGGTTTTAGAATTTATGAAAAACAATTTCAATAATAAAAATATCTTCCTGTACTCGCGCATTTCAACTGAAGTTAAAAAACCTCTTTAAAAAAAAAAAAAAAAATATATATATATATATATATATATATATATATATATATATATATATATATATATGTGTGTTTAGGGTAAAAACATTTTTTTGATAGGCTCTAAAAATTAGAGTGAATCTATCAACGTCCTCGTAAAATTTTAACAATTTTTAAGCTAGTGTTGTGGCTGCGATTGTACTTGAAGTTTAAAAAGTACAAAAATTCGACATTGCCTTTAATTAAACCTGTCTTAAATCTGTATGGGTGGTTAATTTTTACATGTGATATTACCAACTTAAATTATATTTATTTGATGTTGCTTGTTCAACATATTTATGCACACTACACACTTGGAAGCAAAGCTAAGAAGAATAATAGTTAAAAGAACAAAAGTATAAAAGAAACGTCAAAGTGACGATGGTGTCAGATTAGCATTACAATAGCATTCAAAAAAACTCATGACAGCTCGGTCTTTCCTACCGAAACTCGTCCCGAGTTATTCATCATCGACTAGATCGTCCTCACAGTCATCATAGTTGTCATCAATTTCGGGATAGAGTTCACACCACAGCTTCAACTTGTAGCTGTTGACGACGGAACTATATTTCCGTTGCGTAGCTTGGGCACCCTCGATGTCTTCAATAACGTAACGATCGAAGCACAGAACCTTATGTATGATGTATGGGCCTCGATACTTCAACTCCAACTTTCGTGATTCGCCCGTGCTCGGTATAGCACATTCGACCAAAACATGATCACCTTCCTTAAACTTATGCGGCTTTTGATGTTTCGCGTGAAAACGAACTTTCCATCCTTCACGTGCTGTTTCGATGTTCTTTGTTGCTTCTGCACGTCGCTGAGTCATTGAAGATTGTTCATCTTGTTCTAGATCAATCATATCATCATGTAAGGCAGCCAAGGAGTGGGGGACGGACGTGTCATCTCTTGTCTTTTTAACGTGTTCCGTCCGTCGTTTAGTATAAATGTATTTCAAAACTGTGTTAAATTTGCCCGCCCAACATATAATAACAACGAAATAAAACAAAATTAATTTAAAACACAAACTAATTATCAATTTATATACAAAACTAAAAAGAAAAATAAACACCAAATAAATAAATACAAACAATATACTGCAACAAAAACATAGTAGAACCAGTTTCGCGCTGCCTGTTTTTGTAATTGCCGACGAAAAGGGGTTTTCTATGCTCTTTGCTGCAATTGCACAGGTTTGTTGACGTATTCCCTCCCTTCCCCAACCTACTCCTCGCTACTAGCGCGCACGTTTGAGGCTTCACTGAGTGCGTAATATATGCTGTGGTAAAAGATTAACACTCACCACAGCTTGAATTACGCTCACATTTGTTTGTTTTAACTGCAGCGTCTTGGTAGTATGTATGTCAGTTTTGAAGTTGCCTAGTAGAAAATATGTCGCAAAAATTGTGCATAGATTTTTGCAACATTCGTGCGCTGAACACGAATTTCTTCTCTATATATGCGTATGTGTCCGTTAATAGGCCACAAATAATGGCACAGGTTAGTGAAGATGCAGATTCACTGGATTTTCAAAAACCTGGGTATGACTTAGTGCCATTATTTTCTGTCCTAGTCTCGCTCTATTTATTCGGAGTGACGTTGTTAAACTGCAGCAACAATATAGTGTGTCGGATGGCGAATTTAATACAATTTGGGTTAAATTCAAAATCCAAACACACATCATGCATTTGTGCTTACTTTATAGGAGTCCGAATCTAGATAAGGTTTTCACTTGTAATAAGCTGGATGCCTTATATGATTCGATCTCAAATATATTGGAGCAATTTCCAGGCAGTGAAATTGGTGTTACCGGCGATTTTAATGTGCACAACGCCACTTGGTTGAGCCACTCGGGTCTATCAACACAGGAGGATTGTTATGTTGAGCTGTTTGCCGAGTGCAATCAACTCACTCAATTGCCGTCGGTGGGCAGAGCCAAAAAGTCTTAGACTTTTTTTCTGACTTCGCATCATGAAAATTGGGATGCGTTAAATGATTTTATTCGCAACTTGAATTGGAAATTATGTTTCGCAGATAGAGATTTAAATGCCGCGGCCTTAATGGTACAAAATATTATTTTATTTATATCCTTTATACCTTCTAAAAGATTAGAATTAAACCCAAGGACCACTCTTGGTTTAATGAGACTTGCAGGATTGCAGTCAGGTCGAAAGAGGAAGCGGTTCAGAATTAGCGTTCTAATAAGAATGCTGATACTGAAAGACTTCGCATACAGGATAGGAATCGCTGTAAACAAAACGCGCGCAAAAAGGTCCTACTCTACCATAGAGGTAGTAAAAATGTCTGGTCATTTGTTAAAAGGGTGAAGAATCAGACGACATCGTCAACTCCAACCCTTGTAATGAATGGCCAGACCTTCACTGACCCGGTTGACAAAGCTAATCTCTTGGCAGAATTATTTGCCACTGCTTTAGCAAATCTCAATCCGTAGGGCCAGATCCACAGGTGACTTGACTGCGGTCCTCTCCGAAAAGTGGAATAATTGTGTTCACCTTTTCGGGGAGAGTAAGACTGTTGCTCTCCATATTTCCAAGGATTTTGATCGAGTGTGGCATAAAGCACTCGTTTCAAAACTAATTGCATTTGGTGTCGGTGAATCATTTACTCGATGGATATCGTGTTTTCTCCAGGGTCGTTCTATACGAGTTGTGATGGATGGTATTTTTTCAGAACAACATTCCATCAATTCTGGAGTTCCGCAGGGTTCTGTCCTATCCCCGTCCCTATTTCTGGTATTTATCAATGACCTTCTGTCATTGACCCAGAACACAATTTATTCCTTTGCAGATGACAGTAACATTTGTCATTCATACTCGTTCAACAAGCGCCCTCTTTGGAGATTGAGAGTAAAAGACGCGCTATGAATGACACGCTCAATAACGACCTTAAATCAATCTCCAAGTGGGGTGTTGCAAATAGAATAGATTTTAATGCCAGCAAGACCCAATGTTGTCTGCTATCCCACAAAAGAATGGATTCACCCCTCCCAATATGGCTGCTGTGGATATTACGCAGTCAGCTACTCATGACGTTCTGGGCATATCAATTCAATGTGATCTCCGTTGGAATGATCAGAAGTGCCTCGGCTTTTTAAAACGGTGTAAAACATACTTCACTCCTGCTGACATACGCACTGTCTACACTACCTATATACGGCCTAAAATTGAATTCAATTGGCACATTTGGGCAAAATCCTCCTTGGTGTTCCTGGACCGAATTCAACAACGTACGATATATTTGATAGGGGATGATAATATCTCATCGTCTAGTAGTTCTCTTGAGCACCGAAGGACCGTTGAGTGTGTAAGCCTGTTTTATAGGTATTACAACGGAAAGTGTTCGTGTGAAATACATGGCCTTATTCCACCTGGCCAGTCACAATCTTCCTGGGAAGGCCAAATTGTAATGTTAGTTGATTGAGGGCATCAACCACCGGTTTTGTTTTCGTAGATTTGACTGCGACCAGCATTGCATATCGAGTTAATGCGTCGAAAATTACAAGAACTTGTTCATTTCCCCGACTACTCCTCACAAATGGTCTTAAATGGTCCATATGCAATACCTCGAATGGAATCTTCGGCACATTCATTCTATATAATTGGCATTCCTTCTTAGCAGGTTCACGACAAAAATAGCATTCAACATATGACTTCAGATAACCTTTTACAAAATTTCTGCACCTCGGAAACCAAAAGCGACGACTGATTCGTTTGATAGTTCCATCAGCACCCGGATGACCAACCTCATCGTGGCACTGCTTAACAATACGCCATCTCATTCCGCGAGGAATAACGAGTACCGTATTCTCGTTGCATTTCTTGTAAAGGCTATTATTTTTAAGTACAAAGTCCGATTCAAGTTTCTTTTTCTGATTTGATGTAATTTTTCCTGTTATGATGTCAACAATATCTTTCAGTTTAGAATCTTGTTTTTGCATTGTGAAAATCCAATCTTCTTTAGATACATCAACAATCATTATATTTGCAGCTACATCTTCCGGCTCAATCGGATTTTCGACTGGCGCCCGGCTTAGTGCGTCTACGTGGCTCATCTTTGTCCCCGGTCGATGCACAACATCATAGTCATATTCGAGCAACTTAACCATCGCGCGACACGGGGTATTGTCGGTTTCTTTGACTTCAACGTAGAAATAGCAGCACAATCAGTAAAAATTAAAAACTTCTTACCAAGCAGGTACATACGGAATCGTTGGCACGCTTCTAACACTGCCAAAACTTCCAGTTCGTATCCATGATACTTGCTTTCGGCCTAGTTGCTCAAGCGACTGAAGTAAGCAATTGGTTTCAGTACTCCACCCTCCTCTTGCTGAAGCAGTATTGCGGAATGCCTATGCTACTAGCATCTGTATGTATCTGTTGATTTTTATCGATGTCATAAATTCCGAGAATTGGCACGTTCATTAAGAGTTGAATTAAACTTCGGAATGCATCATCACATTCAGCTGACCACATATAAACCACATCTTTTCGTGTCATACGCGTCAATGGTGCTACAATCCGAGCGTAATTCGCAATGAACTTTCTGAAAAATCCCGTCAAACCTTTAAAACGTCTAATTTCAATTAGATTTGATGGAATTGGAAACTCTCGTATGGCTATTGTTTCCATTCGGCCTGGTGTTATTCCTTTTTCGTTGATTTCCTGCCCCAGAAACGTGACACTCTTTTGCATTAAAGAAGATTTCGACAGGCGAAGTGTCAGCCCCTCTTGCTGAATTATGCGTAAAAACTCTTCGAGATTAAACGTGTCCGACGCCACAATTACTTCGTCGACGTAGCTTACCACTTTCGTTTTTATTGCTTCTATCAGTTGCATCATCATCTTTTGAAACGTGCTCGGGGCATTCCGAAGCCCAAATAGCATTCTAATAAATTCGAAATGGCCATTATGCGTAACAAATGCAGTGAACCTTTTTGAATTTTCAGCTATTTCGATTTGGTAATAACCTGACATCATATCAAGTGTCGTGAAGAACTTCTTACCAGCCAATGTCGACAGCACGCCATCTACAGTTGGCATTGGTCAAGGCTGCTTCTGAGTGACCGGATTTAACTCCCTGTAGTCCACATATAATAGATGTTCGCCATTGGGTTTGTTGACTAGCACAATGGGCGACGCGTACACAGAGGTAGACGGACAGATGATGTCTAATTCGAGCAACTCAGCAATGATATTGTCGACAATTTTCTGTTTCGGAATCGGTATTGGATAAGGTTTCCTTGATATTGGGTTTGATGATGTTACAGGCATCTCTATTATGCTTGACCCGCACTTACCGATCACTCAATTTTTCGCCAAAACAATATCTGTACGAACTCAACAAAGTCATTAGTTCGAGTTGTATACCTATTGCGAGATTTTTACCGGTATTAAGTAATCGTATCGGGAGAAAACACTTGACACGATCCGTTGGCGATACCGACGCGTCCTTTTAACAAAATGTCTGTCCCAATTAAGGCATCAGACGCCATCACATCATCAGCAACAATTAAAAGTTCACAATCAAAATTTTGTTCATCAATTATTATTTGTGCCTCCTGCAAAACCGAACAGATTTTTGTTACACGGCACTATTTGACTTTGACAACGTACCACTATATCGCGTTTCACTAGTGATTTACAGCTGCCCGAGTCAATCAAAGCATCACATTTAACTCCATTTATTAAAATACTTTTAATTAAATTTTGTTCCGAGCGCGAATTGGTTTAAATTGCATTAACCGACGAATTATAACGTTTTGGACAGTTCTATGTTTCGTGGGTGGTTACGGCACAATTTTCACAACGCGATTTCTTTTGTGGCTTCGAGCCACAAATGTATATTAACTTTGTACATATATTGTAACGCCCCTTAGGAGGCGTGTCCGGTATGGAAAAGTATATATATTCTTGATCAGCATCACCACCTGAGCCCGTTTAGCCATGTCCGTCTGTCTGTCTGTCCATCTGTCTTGCTGTCCGTATACACGATAACTTGAGAAATACTGCTTAGAATGCGATGAAATTTCGTTTCACGGACACGCCCACCTCCCATACAAGTCACTTTTATATAACTCTTTACGAACCAATAATTGTAATTATAAAATTGAAAACATATTGTTAGAATTCACTTAAAAAATGTGATCCAAAAATGAGCGTGATACGCCCACATTTGATTTTTTTATTTCTTCTCGTATTTTCATGGTGGATATTTTATTCGCAAATTATTGAAAACAAAATTATGAAATATTAGCCTTAAGTCTCTACATGTTTTAAAAGTAGGCGTGATCCGCCCACATTTATTTATCTACATGTTTCAATATTTTTTTCTTTTTTTTTTCTTTTACATCAATTTTTTAAATTAATGGGATATACGTCGTCAGAAATTTGATATGTAAATAATATTTTGAGTGTAAGAATGTTCAGCATAATTAAGGACTTTATAGGTAGGTATTCAATTAAATTCCCGACATTAATATCCACACGAAAGTGTAGTGTATTCCATAGTCGGACCCGACCGACTATAAAAGTCCGTCCCATGTGACCGAACTTACCCATGTGACCTAACTTTCCCAACTCGTTTTTTGTTTGTTTTTTGTTTGCAATAAAAAAACGTAACAATTCATTTATATAATATTTAATATAATGTTTTATAAAAAGGAACTTTCGTATTAAAATAACTAATATATAATAAATTAACTTATTCAGTCAAATATGATTGCATTTAATTATTAGGAATCTATTTCTAACTTTAGTTTTATCAAACTAAATGTCCTTTCAACTTCTGCGTTAGAATATGGCAGTGATAAAATTCGAATTGCGAAATTGACTAAATCGTGAAATGGATTAAGCCCCAACGAGTCTTTATATAATCGAACTTCGGTCCAAAAATCAACAGTGACCGCTGTGTTGTTCCATTTTTGGAAATGTATATTTTTCCATCCTTTTTCAATACTATCCAGAGTTTCCAAATCATTGATAAATTCTTTCACGAAATTCATTATTTCTAGTTTGGAATGCGAAAGAGCATTTTCGACGCCAATTTTTTTTAATTCCTTGAAATTACTTGGGAGTCTGTTTCGTACTTCTTCAACTAATCGTTTTGTGAATTGTATACATTTTTTTGAAATTTCATTTTTTCTGTCTGAGTTAATATTCATTTCAGAGCAAGCATTTTCAAATGTATATCCCAAATAACAGGAATTGCTGGGTAACTCCTGTAATTCTCCATTCAAGTGATCAAAGTCAATATATGTAGCCATTATTTTGTTCGTTAAAATTACAAGTAGGTTACACAAGTCATCCAAAAGTTTAACCTGATCCGAATTATCCGATTCAAAAGCCAGATTCACTTTTTGGACTTCTAGTAGAACAGATGATAAGTAAATTAGGAACACGTAATTACAGTTATCATTGTACATTTCTTTCAACAACGAAGACATATACGTCTGTTCTTTTGCCTGCAGTACATTAAAGTGCGTTTTTAACTCGAGCCACATTTTTAATATTGTTGTAACTGATCTTTCGATTGATAGCCAGCGAGTTTCAGATACTAATGGATTTTTTTTTGGGATTTTATTTATCAGTGTTTATAAGTTTGTATATTTTTTCGTAAGTTTTTTGTTTTGCTGAAGAATATGAAAACCAGTTATGGGTTTCTTTAATAAGAAACTCTAAGTTATCTGGCAAACAATGTCTAGATGCAGAGCAAACGGACAATTGAAGTGAGTGACAAACATATCGAATTATAATCAAGGAGTTTAAATCATATTTAGCCTTTAGTTTCATGTACACACTATTGTTTATACCCGTCATTACAGCTGCGTTGTCAGTTCCAATTCCAACCAATTTTTTAACATTAATATGAAATAATTTTAAAATGCGATCAATTCCGTCAACAATTCCATCTGTCGTACCAGACGACAAATCGACTAATGCCAAAAATGTTGATACGATTTTTTTAGAATTATTGCAGTAATACCTTATTACTAATCCTAACAGTTTTTCTACAGAAATGTCTATACTTTCATCAATAATTAAACTATAATAAGAGTCTTAAATGTCACTTAAAAGGTTATTAATAAAATGGGGACATAACACATTTCTTATTATATTTGTACATTTTGTTCTATGTAAAGAATATCCGGATGCGCTACTATCCGAAAATTTGTCATTACAGATATCTGACAAATGATTAATAGACGCAAAGCTACCATGTACAGCAACAAATAATGCTAACAGACCTTGAGACTTTTTCTTTTTATCGATTGCATGAGACGAATTATTAAAATTTAATACTGTTTTTTTTTATAAATTAACTAACGCTCAGAGGATGCCCCCTATTAATGCAAAGCACAGTGTTGATCGTAAGAAGGGATGATAGGTTAAAAGGAGGGGGAAAAGATAGAGTAATTGTTGCAAACATTTTTATGTGTCGTTGGGTAGCGGCGCACAGTGGTCCAAAATGGAAAAAAGCTGGCCAAAATTCTAAAAATTGTCTATTATGATTAAAGACAAGTAAACGTTCAATGTGTGATTCAAATTCGCGTGATTCGGTATAAAAATTGCAATGATCTGACAAATTTTTTTGTTTAGAAAAAGTTCAAAATATTTTTTATTTAGTCAAATATGAACATACAATTTACAAGATATTCGTTTAATATGGGTAATATTAAGGGAAAGAAGATAACGCAGATGAAGGAGAAGATGATAAAGACGACATTGATGAAGAATACCAAGAGTTTCAATCTTTTTATCGTCCCTCTCACATCCATTTCTATTTTATTTTAAAAATCCCCTTTTTAAAATATAAAGTTAGTTTTCTTTAGCAAAAGCAATTATTTGCAAAATTTAACAACTGATTTGAAATGCTCCTCCATTTGGCAACAAAACTGCATTAAAAGTTTATGGGAACAATGCGGAACACTTTAATTTTTTTAACTTTTAACAATTTACTTTTTGTTTTAGAGGGTAACATATACTGTAGGATATCTTATTGGTTCTTTAGACTCCCACATCTTTCTATACTTCTGCTTGCAATTCGACATTGTTATTAATCATAAATTAATAATTAGTGCAAACGATTATTTAGTGGCCACATAGTTCAATATATGTATATTTACTTGAAAAAGATAGTTCAATTTGACTGGTGTTATAATTTCAATTGCTTCAGCGTTTTGTCGTTTGTATTGTAAGTATTTGCAGAACGTTTCGACAAAAAAGACAAATGTTTTCCTGACGTTTATTTTTTTTAACAGATTTTTGGCGCGTTCAGAAACCAATCAATTAGGATGCGTTCGAAAAATTTTGTTTTTCTTATGGTGTGTACTCATTTATATCTTACAGGCATGTTCAAGGAAAATAATTCAATATTTAAAGAATAAGTTCTTTAAATTAATTAAAAACAAAAAAACCGCTATATAATAAAAACCCACTGTCTCGAAACTAAAAACCCACTAAAAAAAACCACTGTCCACCGTACAATTTTTTTTTCCCGTTTTTATTTTCAAAACCCACCTCTGCCCACACTCGGTAAGCTGCATACGACGCGACACTCGTTTCAACAAATAAGGGTTGTTTTCGATGTTCGCATTATTTGTGTTCGGTTGTGCGTTCGCTTCAGCATACACAGGAGAGAGTGAAACCAAATTCGTCGAAAAAGAATAACCTTGCTTTGTTGTTGCTGCTCTCGTTAGAGACTCGTTCACTCAGTCGCTTTGCTCGATTTGAATTTCAACCGTTTTCTCAGTAGGCTGCGTCAGCGTCACTTTTTCGTTTTTCAACGACGCATTTCCAATGTTTTGAAGTTGACGAGTAAGCACTTCCATTGTCCGCTGGAGGCTGCTTACTTCGCTGCGCAACTTCATTACCTCATTTTCACTATACGTTGCTGGTGTTTCCAAAGCTCGCTGCGACTGATCTTCAGCTTCCTCAGGTGTTCTTTAACTGTGTCTTATTACCAGTCGATATCTCACCGCACTCGTTTAGTTTTAAGCGTTTAGTCTGAAGCTCTATATTTCTTACTACTCATTATTTAATGTCTTTTTCACTTTTAAGAACGATGTTGATAGATTTCGCATCCCACTTCTGATTATCTGTCAAGAATAAAAGAAACGTCAAAGTGTCGATGGTGCCAGATTAGCATTACAATAGAATTAAAGAAATCTCATGACACATGTATTATTTTGTTTATATAGTCTTATATATGATGAGTTTAAAACTGTTAACCGGTAATTTCTTTAGTCTTTTAAGTCTTAAAAAAAAGAGCTCTTAAAATATAACTATATGCGATAGATGTTTTACAATTTATAAAATTTTAATGAATTCGTCCTCTTTGCTTTAATTAACTGATATCGACATCATAATTTAGCCATTTAAAATATCCATTTTTCTTATTCTATTTAAAAAAATAAATAATAAAATGAACACACTTTGTATCTATTAGAAGTGACAAATTCGAAAATCGTATCTTATCATGTTGCTATCTTAATATAAGATCATTTAGAAAAAAATTTACATCTTTTAACATGGAAATAAATAAAATTATTAATCTAATACACATAATTGTACTAGTTGAAACCAATATAACTAATGATGAAAACCAATTATATCAAATACAAGGCTTTAATGCAGAGTTTAAATAGAGAAAATAGCAGGGGAGGGGGTATTGCTATTTTTATAAATGAACACATATCGTTTAATATATCCGTGCTAATCGTTATCTCAGTTGAAGTAATGCAAATTAATATGCGCTACAACAATCACCCTCTCACACTGCTAGCAATCTACCGCCTCCTTCTACAAACACAACACTTTTTACAAATGAGCTGGACAAAACAATAAAACAAATAGAGAAAAAACAAAACACAATTATTGTCGGCGATATTATTATAATTTATATATTTTCACCAAAATTCCAATAAAAGGTCAATAAATAAATGCAAGTTTATTAAAATATACAATTAAAATTTCTTTTAATTTTCAATATTTTCCATAAAATTTAATATTAAAAACATTTTCATATATTAAATAAATAAATAGTCAATTATTTTTCAAAATTACATCTAAAAGTCAGTACAATTAGTCAGTACTATTAATTTTTAATCTTTCAAATTTTCTAAATATTTAAAAAAAATCACCTACTGCTGTTATACTTTTCAAAACTGATAATTGCATTCAAATACTAATTTTTAAGATATTTCTACATTTTTGGAAATTAAAAAAACAAAAAAATTTTTAATTGTATTTGTATATGTAATATGCATTTGTAAATATGTATTTCTGGAAAATTTAATGCGTAGAAAATCCAACATTTTTAGATTATCATTGCAATGCACTTCACAAAAATATACGAATTCTGCAAAAAAGCTCAAATTACAAGCACAAAATTACTTAATAATTTTGAAATTTATGCTGTAGTTTATTAACCAGGCTATTTTGAAAACAGCGGCTGTTTTCCAAAATATCTGACAATTTTTTTTTTTATGTATCAACCAGTCTAAAATTTGAATTTTAGCCCGAGCTAAAAATTTCAAACTGCTCGGTTGTCGTCTAAAATTTTTCGACTGAAAAAATATCCAAATTGCTGTCAAAATTAAAAATTATTTCAAAATGTATGATTTGTTATTGTTTTTCACCGAACAAATTAAAATTTTTTGACAAAATACCAGGGTTAGAAACCGGAACTATAAAAAGAACGTTTGGCAATCGTTCCGAAATTGTTCCGTTCCGGAACGAACGAAAAGCAAAAGTTCCGAGCGCAAACGTTTCAGTCGGAACTTTTGCTCAAAAGTTCCGGCTCAAAAGTTCCGATCGGAACTTTTGCATACAAAAAACGTTTGAATCGTTCCTATCGCCATAGGCACACAACCTGGTGCGTCATTGGAACTTTTTCGGGTGAATCGCTTCCTGTGGGCCTAGATACGGATCCTGGTGCGTCATTGGAACTTTTTCGGGTGGACCGCTTCCTGTGGGCCTAGATGCACAACCTGGTGCGTCATTGGAACTTTTTTGGGTGAATCGCTTCCTGTGGGCCTAGATACGAATCCTGGTGCGTCATTGGAACTTTTTCGGATGAATCGCTTCCTGTGGGCCTAGATACACAACCTTGTGTGTCATTGGAACTTTTTCGGGTGAATCGTTTCCTCTGGGCCTAGATAAGCATCCTGGTGCGTCATTGGAACTTTTTTGGGCAAATCTCTTACTGTGGGCCTAGATACGGATCCTGGTGCGTCATTGGAACTATTTAGGGTGAATCGCCCGAAAAAGTTCCAATGATGCATCTGGATGCGTATCTACGCCCACAGGTAGAGATTCACCCAAAAAAGTTCCAATGACGCACCAGATTGTGTATCTAGGCCCACAGGAACAGATTCACCCAAAAAAGTACCAATGACGCACCAGAATCCGTATCTAGGCCCACAGGAAGCGATGTACCCGAAAAAGTTCCAATGACGCATCTGGATGCGTATCTAGGCCCACAGGGAGCGATTTACCCAAAAAAGTTCCAGCGACGCACCTAGATGTGAATCCATACCCAATGGAACTTTTAAACGGAACGAATCAATCGTTCTTCATCGGAACGTTCTTTGTCGGAACGATTCAAACGTTTTTTGTATGCAAAAGTTCCGAGCGGAACTTTTGAGCAAAAGTTCCGATAGAAACGTTTGAGCTCGGAACTTTTGCTTTTCGTTCGTTCCGTTCCCAACCACTGCAAAATACAGTTTGAAAATTAAAGAAATGTATGGTTCATGTCTGAAATAAATAGCAAAAACAGTCTGGTTGATAAAGTAAAAAAGCTGAGGCTAAAATTGTAGCGGCTGTTTTGAAATAGCTGCTGTGTTCGAAAATAGCCTGGTTGATAAACTAGAGCATTAGAGTCAACTTTTTTTTATTGCCACATACGAAGAAGAAGAAGTTCAATTAGGTAATTTATACCTTCAAAATATATACTTAGATTTACAAATAATGTTTGGATTTATAAATAAAACTTATTAGAGTGTGTTAATTGCTATGTTTCACGATGTATTTAACTGAAAAAAAAATCAAAATTTTCGATCAATCAGAACTATGATTAATCAATTAATCAGGATTCTGATAACGTAAAATTGTGATTTTTAATTTTTTATTTATTAAAAATAAATTTTCACTTTATTTAAGTTAACAACATTTTTTCATTTTCTATTGATCAAAATTCTGATTAATCAGATTAATCAGGGTTCTGATGAATCTAAATTTCTGAGAGGTCGATTAATCAGTTTTCTGATTAATCAAGATTTCGATTAATTGATTAATCGTAAATCCCTATTGTTTACTCTTGAACTACAAGTAACAGTTAACGGTTTTTGGTCGAACAATAAAAACAATGTAGTCAAAACTACACCACTTACAAATGTATAATAAGATCATTTGGAATTCAAAAGACATCAATTGAAATTCAGAAAATTAATTTTAAATTCAAAAGACATCAAATTTCCACTTAAATTTCAAATGAAAATTTCTGAATTCAAATGGAAATTTCTGAAATGTAAATATTTGAATTTAAAATGGAAACTTCTAAATTTCAATTGATGTCTTTTGAACTTCAAATGGAATTTCTGAATTTCAATTGGTGTCTTTTGAATTTCCAATAGTATTTTATAATTTCAATTCATCTTTTCTGAATTACATTTGTTAATGGTGTAGTATGAATGGAATAACTTGTTTTGATAATATTATTTAATAAAGTAGTCCATGGAAAAACTGTTAAAAAGTAAATAATTGTGTCGTCATTTTTTTCATAGCTGAATATTTGATTACGAAAATCGGTAAATATAAATATTTATGTATATTAAGATACTTTTTATTAATTTAAGTTAACTATAAATTTAGAAATATGGAAAACAATAATCGAAGAGTTACAAAGGAGCAAAAATTATGTTTACAATATTTAGAGAGCATCGAGAATTTTCACACGATAGGTAAAAAATTCGACTTTTTTATATTTAATGTATTCCAAAATCGAATTTACTATTTTCTGCTGGCATTAACATATGATTAGCCTAACTATAAAATTTTATTTTTAAGATTTCTCAATGAAGCAGGTGCCCATAGCCTGTCCGAGCAGTGGACAACTTTGTCGGCAATTTTAAACCCATTAGGTGGCGCTTTAAAGGACGGCGATGGATGGAAAAAAGCATGGGCGAATATGAGGTAGTACTTATTTAATATAGAAAAATAAATTTATTTAAAAGTCAAATTATAATTCACAGAAGTAAGGCAAAACAAAAGGCTCAAGACTTAAAAAATACCATGGAAAGAAGTGGAATTAATGGGATAATTCCATTAAAAAAAAAATTAACCGAGGTCGACGAAAGAATAATTGGTGTTATGTCTACGGTAGCTTTCGAGGCTCAAATTCAAGTCGAAGAACCACTGGTTAGATTAAACAATATTAAATTAATTAAAATAAATATTATATTTCATTATATATTATTTTAGAGAAATGCGGGAGTAGTCAGGTCGGTTGATATATTTCAGGAAGATGAAGATATAGAAATTGAAGTTAATACTATTTAATAAAAATATTTTATTTATTCAGTATAAACTAGAACTCTATGATTTTTTTTAGTTCATAGAAAGTCTAGATGAAATTGACGCAACACTTGCACCGATAGCATCTGCCGAAACTATTGCATGTGCCACAGTCACATCTGTAGTAAATTCTGTAGACTCACCTATTATATCGGCCACTGCATAGGAAGTAGGGTGCTCCAAAAAGACTCAATTTCGACGAATACAATGAACAGTTGTTGAGGATTGAGGAAAAAAAAATTGAAACTTCAAGAAGCAACCCTTGCTGAAACTCGTGAACAAAATAAAATTGCAGCGGAACAACTATTGCAGTCAAAACGATACAATGATTTGTTTGAGAAGAAAAATTTAATTTTAGAACAATCAGAAAAGGATAAAATTGAATTGTTTACTAATATATCTAAATATATTAATGAATTAATTAATAAAAAATAATTATAATATAAAATATTGTTTATTAATAATAAATTACATATTTTAAAAATTAAAGAAGTTTTCTTTGAAGGTTTTTCGATGCACTCTTTTGGAAGAGAGCCGACATCTAATTAACTGAAAGCACAGGTCATGGCTAAGTTATATTGAAAGTTTTTGAAGAAACAACAACAAATTGAAAACGCAACTCCATCAATGATCATACGGACCGTTTCGGATACAGCCAAGTATCCTCATCAGTGATCTTTGTGTGATGACGTTGTGATAACATCAAATGTTTCGTATATATGCACAAGGCGCTGTTGGTATTTGAACTCATGTCGTTAGAAACGATGGGAGTTGGTAGACAAGCACGCTATGTGTGTTGGCTACAGAACCACACAACCGTCACTCGTCTAATTTTCAGTCTAAATTTCAAGTTTTCTACAACTTCTGTTCTAGATACCAACCTTTCTCGAGTGGTTGTATTTTCACTGGAGGTTGGTTGGTCGAAAGTTTCTTTAATTTCATCTTGTATAACCTCTTGTAATTCAACACCACCATTATTAATTAATATATTGTGTAAAACTATGCAGGAATTTATGATTTTTCCTGCTGTAACGGGATTGTAGCATAATACCCTCTCACTTAAGAGACAACGAAATCGCGATTTTAGGACTCCAATACAACGCTCTACACAGTTTCTATGATATCGACAACTCTACTATGCTCTCTACAATCATACATATTATATCGATACTATGATCCCTGGTGACGAAGGAACATAATATGGTTGTATAAGGTTTATAATAATGTTATTGGGATCACATTAGATATATTATAGGATTGCCTACAACTATAACCCCATAGTATGATGCCATTGATATACGTTCAACACAACCATTTTTTTTCTCTGTGTGAAAGTATAGAACGGATTTTAGTGATATTTGATATGTTGTTTAATCTATGAAAACGTTTTTAATTATTACACAATTTATACATCTTTCTTACCTTTCTTTCTTGAATGACCACCTTTTCGGCAAACATATAGATGTTCTATATCTGCTGACGGTGATTTGATTTTGATATGTGAGCCATCGATTGCTCCGATCACTCCCTGAAAATTAAATTTATGAAAGAATCAATGAAAATATGCAATATTAGTTTTAATAACAATGAATATATCACATAAATGAACTTACATAGATTTTATGTTGTTGATTTCTTGAGTAGTTGACGGAAATTGAACATAATTTTGGAGCAAATTTCTTCTTCAAACATGTAAAATTTCTGTTACACAACGACTAACACTACTTTGCGAGACATCCCTAAAAAATATCAATAACAAGGCGTTCAAATGAGCAGTGAAGTACTTACCCTGTGCAAAAAATCTCAGAGCTAGTAAAAATCGCAATTTCTTCGAGAGTCCACTGCTTATATTTTTTTCTACCATAAATGGACTTATTTCGTTTAAAACTTGAGTGAAAATAAATTTAGGCAACCGAAAAATTTCCACAAATCATTCTTCGGTCACATCGAATGGATCTGTTGACTCCCGAAGCTTCTTTCTCTTTACGCGAAGTTTATTTCGCAAAAATCTTGACTGATTTAATACAAAATTGTATCTTGCACGCGAATTCATTTTACTGCTGCTGCATGGATATGAAAACTCTTAAATTGTGTTTAAAGAAATTTTGACATTTCAATATTATAAAATAACTTCAAAATTTCACAGCAAGCTAAAAATATTTTTAGCTTAGCTGCTCGAAACTTAGAATCGAATTTTAGCTGAAACTGCAAAAAATTTTCGGTGTGTTTTTTTTAGCATTTTAGCGATAGAATTTTAGCTTTAGCTAGGAGAAAGTGGGAATCCAGCCCTTGGTTGTTCTTAATTTTTGGATAATCGAAGAAAAACTAAATTTTATACATAATCATGGTTGTATTTTAAAAAACTTTTCAATATCTATTAAATTTTACTATGATTTTGCTAATTTATAAAAGGTTAAAAATGGCTAAATCAATTATTACCAAATTGATCACTACTGATCACTACGCTATCGTGTGCTCGATTGCAAGAGAAAACAACGACAACAACAAAAATATCAAAACGCAAAAGAAACTGTGCATAAACATAGGGTAAATGTACTTATTATGGGAACAGACTGGAATAAAGTTTTAGATATTAATAATGTAGATGATATGTATGATCAACTTTTAATAAAATATATGCTGAAGCCAAAACCTTTAATACTAATAATAAAGGAGAAAAAATAAGAAATCCGTGGATATGTGAAAAACTGGTGAAACTTTGCGCAATCAGAGATAAACAATATAAAAAATGGCTATCCAAACCCAAGGATTCATATAGAGAAAGTGAGTATAAACCACTTAGAAACCGATTAAATAAAAAATTAGAATACGCTAAAAACAATTATTATCGCCATACTCACAAGACTAACAGACTTTATCGCAAGATATAAGATTACACTTCAGAACAAAATGAGAAAAAAAAAGTTTGCGCAGTAAAATCCATTATGTTTGTATTATTGGAAATGAACTGCAGAATTTGAATATGTAAATTAAAAAATTTTCTATGGATAGATTTACGAGATTTCGGGCAATAACTTTGGTACTGAGCTTTCAAAAAGGTAGTAACATATATTTGTAAATATCTCGCGTTTTATAAAACGCATATGATCAATTGTTATACCGAAATGTTATTATTGTTATATGAAAGGTAATTAAATATGCAATAAACATTTCCTACAAATTTTCGAATTGGTTCACTTGTTTAAGAGATCTCTATAGAAGAAGTCGAAAAATGTAAATTTTTTCGATAAACATTTTATTAAAAAATGATTTTAAAAATTGGCGAAAAATTGAAAACGCAAGATGATGCACAGTTTGTAATATTACAAAATTAGCATGCACATTTTTAAAGAAAATATAGTGAAAATAAAATAAATCGATACATTTTGAAAGCAGAAAAAAATCATGTGAAAGCATTGCAATTGCGTATTGACTAAAATAAATCACATTTTACGTTTATACCCATGGGTTACATATTATAAAATATATGTGTAGGCGTGACTGGTTTGAAAAAGTATATATTTTCTTGATCAACATCACTTTCCGAGTCGATTTTGATATGACCGTCTGTCTGTTCGCCTATACGCGATAACTTTAAAGCTGTTATTCCGATTGATGGGAAATTTATTTTCAATATTTTTTAGTAGAATAGTAATTCAAAGTTCGAAAATGAGTCCAATTAGTCAACGTAATCTACTACATTCACTACGAGATATGGGTTTACATTTTAGGATTACTTTTTAGGATAAGTATTAAAGATAAAGTTATAAAATTTAAAATTAATAACAAGCAATCATCTATCAATATGTGCTCAAAAAATGAGCGTAATCCGCTCACATTTTTTATTTTTATGCCTATTTGTAAAGCACTCAATTATATTGTTTTCACATAACTTTTTTTATCCTTAAATTTTACCCATATATTTTTGTCATTGATAGCTCAATTTCTTCGAAAGAGTGTCAACTAATTTTAGAAAATTTAAATTTGTGTATCATCTTACTTTCTCGATTTTTTTCCATTTGTTTAAATGAATTTTTATTTAAATTTTTGTTGAAACAAATGCCTTTTTCAAGTTCTCCTATCGAGTTCTCTTAAACTAGAATGCCAGATATTTTCAAATATATGTGAGCACCTTTATGAAAGCTCGGTTAAAAATTTATTGGCCCATATTTTGTAAACATATCCAAAGAAACATTATTAAACCATATTTTCGGAATCAGGGCGTCATTTTACATAATACAAAAATAACCTTGACTGTGAGCACCTTTATGAAAGCTCGGTTAAAAATTTATTGGCCCATATTTTGTAAACATATCCAAAGAAACATTATTAAACCATATTTTCGGAATCAGGGCGTCATTTTACATAACACAAAAATAACCTTTACTGCTGCGCAGAATTTACGAAAATGAATACGGCTTTCAAAAAGGAAAAAACACAAATCAACTTTTAGGATGCTTCGCTGATCATGTAAATATCTGAGCAGAAATTACCATAGTCTTGCCCTTTTCGTAAATTTCAGTGAGGCCTTTGACACGCTAACGCGCGAAAAGCTCGTTTTAACCCTACACAGTTCAGGTGTTCGCGGTGACTGCCTCAGGTGGTTCGAAAATTATTTATAGTTCTGGAGCTATCGTGTAAAAATAGAGAGTAGCTTTAGTGATGAACAGTCAACAACACATGGAGTTTCACAATGGTCCAAACTGGGACCAATTTTATATATACATTATGCTAATGATATGCTTAGACAACTCATGTTGCTCAGGGAGAATTGGGAACAACCTCTCCGATACGTTTAATACCGAACGAGGTTTCAGACAATGCGATTCCCTTTCGTGTGATTACTTCAACCTAATAATGGAGAAGATTGTAAGTGCTGCACAACTCCAGCAAAATAGCACTGTGGTTGTCACTATTGACAACCACAACGAAGAACTCTTGGACGCTTGCCAACACCGATGAGCGAGCTTTAGGAGCATTCGAGAGAAAGATTCTTCGGAAAATCTATGCGTTGAAAACGAGAACTGGCAAGGTATAATTGCTGCTTCCAAAACCCATCATGGAATAAGTAAATAAGAATAAACCATAAACTAAAATTTAACTGGTACCGCAAACTCATCAATTTCCACTCAACACAACCAAAAAAACACTAAAAAAAACATGGCAAAAAATTTAATAAACACAATTTTTGACATCAGCGACAAATCATTTTATGAAGAAAACACGACAAAAATAACAGAAATACTACAAATGAACAATTATCGAAGGACATCGCGGACAAAATCTACAACATACGGAAAAAATTACAAACAGAAAGAGATGGCAACCCCACAAAATATTTCAAAGTTCTGTATATACCCAAATTAAGTGAGAGCGGAATACTCATAAACACCATAAGAAGAGGCGAATCAAAATTTGCACATAGACTGCACACTCAGATCTATTTTCTCAAACACAAAAGATAAAATTGGAAAATAACAACAACCATAACGTGGTGTATGGATGCAAAGGAGGCAACATCGATCGATGCGATCAAGTAAACATAGGGACAACAAAGAGAACACTGGGAACGTGTATAAAAGAACATCAAGAAAAAGAAACAGACAAAAGCTCTAGCGCAGCATATTCATGAGAAGGGACACACAGCCGATTTTGAAAACATACGAATATTGGACAAAGTGAAGAGAACAAACATACGATACACTCTGGAAAGCTTGAAAGAATTCAACCAAAACTAACAACAACAATGAACACAAAAGAATACAAAGATAATATCAACTCCAGCTACACATTAGCAATTTGACCATAACACTGTAATATTTTAATATACAATTTTTTACTGTTTAATTATTTATTTTTTTTAATTGTTTGTGTTCGTGCCGTTGTACTATGGGTCAGAAACCGCATTATCGTCTCATAAATACTTTAGGTGAAAGTCATCGGAAATGAATGAAATAAACGGTTTTAGAAAGATAAATTATTGAATTTTCGTAATCAAAAACATTTTTTGTATTATTATTATTTTAAATATACGAAACAACATAACATTTTTTTTTAAGATTTTAAATAATAGTAGCTCAATATTGTAACCCTTTGTTTCTAAACCTAAATGTGTTTGTTAGATTTTATTTTTTTATTTTATTTTCTTTTTTGAATCAAATATGTACTCTGCTGCGCAGTTTATACATATTAAACATTTTTGGATAGAAATATGGAATTACTACTATTAATATGTTAGTAATAAAGTTAGAATTTAAGCTCAAAATTTAATTTATATTTAAAATATTTTCTCTATGTTTAAATTAACTTTAATCACACCAATTTCAAACTAAATATCGTTAGTACATTAATTATAAGATATTAATCTAGTTGTACTAAGATTCTTACAAATAAATAAATAAATAAATAAAATAAGCAATATTTTTAAGTGCCTTTTTCGAAATATTTCGAACCAAAAGTATATTTTGGTACCATTTTGGAAAGGTATTATATTCAGCTTTCAAAAAGTGCTTTTAAAAATGTTATGATAAGCTTATGTACACTGTAAAAAATTAAAGAGTAGGTTCATATTTTGAATTCTAAAACTTATACTTTTGGTTAAACTTTTAACCATCCGCCTTTTCCACAACGAAAGAAATTTTAATAAATTTGTATAAACAGTTGAATGGTTATTTATAAAAATGGATGCAGAAAGTGCGCGTATTTGCGCAAAATATGTCAGAGCCGAAAATGTAAGACGGGTCAAAAATAAATATATATGATTTTTGGCAACAGAAATATTTGTAACGCGAAAGAGTTAATTAAATATAGTTTGTGATACTACTTACGCCCTGAAAAACATTTCAATACATATTGCATAAAAATTAGTCGAGCCGTTCAGAATTTATAGCAATTTTATTAAAAAATAAGTTAACGTAGAAAATATGCGATTAACATTATAATATTTAAACATGTAATATTTAAATCAAGGATTGAAACCTAAACGAATAACGGTTTCGATTTCGGTTTCGGTTACGGTTTCGGTTTTAAGTTTTTATAACGAAACGGTTTTGGTATACCGGTTCCATGTTAGGGTTTCGGTTTTGATTTCGGTTTTTGTATAAATTTTCTTTATTTCCATATTTTCAAATAATTTTACATTTTAAATATGGTGCTAAATTATGTTCAAATTAAGTATGATACTGGGGTAAAGTGGGAATGTAATTTAAACAATGTTTGTTGTTATTTTAGTAAAAATATTGTGTTATATGAATTATTTAATTGATTACGCCAAGAAAAAAATTTAATTTAAAATTTCGTGACCACAAACCAATGAAAAGCAACATTTTGACTTCACCTGAGATATGATATGAATAGCTAAGAAGAAGAATTTTGTACAATTTTCATCCATAAAGGCCAAAGAAATTAAATTTCAACAATTCTGTGAACTGCAATATATGTAAACTAGTGATGATCATTTGCAAGAGCAAGGCAAGAAATGGTAATCTTAATCTTTTAAATAAAAGATCGAATACAAATATCTTAAACTGCATATTAATTATGAAAACGAATAGAATTTGAACAATAATTGTAATAATTGTACTTATTTTCAATTTCTTCAACATTTTACTAACAAAAAAGAAACCAATAACATAAAAATTTGAATTATATTTTAACAAGAATTAACTAATAAAAAATAATTGTATAAATCAAGTGATCTTGACGAGATAATTCAAAATCACAAGGCCATAATAAAATGAACGATAAGTCACCAAATACATTTTCAAAATGCTAAATATTTTTTACAAACTTCTTTATGTATCTTTCAATTGATTAGAAAATATAAATCTATTAGTTGATATTTCAACTTTAAAAATGCATCAATTACTTTTTATAGTATTAATCAACAAACTCGAAAATTAAGTTTTTCATAAAAATGTGTTTGGTGACTTTTCGTTCTACAACGACGATATATATTATACGATATACATATACAATAAATATAAGGAATATTTCGTATAGGGATAATTTTTTTTTCGTCACAGATTTAAAAATCCGTATGTCAATAGAACTCAAATAATATCTTGCATAGTAACATTTTTCTTTGCGAACACCATGCGAACACAAACTCAAACGCTACAATGCGAATACTAACAGAAAGAAGAGAATATAACAATATCAATAATGATAACAATAACGATTATTATACACACACTTTCACAACGACAACTCTTCGTTGCTATCCTGTATCATCGCATGGCAACAAACAGACGCATGACAAACAGACAGACGCATGACAACGAACAGACGCATGACACAGACAGACGCATGGCAACGGACAGACGCATGGCACTACACTACAAGTATGTATCTAGTACAGCTCTCTAGTTGGCAACAACAACGAGTTCTCTTTGCGGTACAAAAAATTTTCCGCCAAAAATTCTATCAAAAGCTTGGTTGCTGCTTTATTCGCATTTTTGTTGTTGTTGCATTTTCAAACGAATCAGCGGATTTGTGAAAAAAGAAAAACACAAAAAGCAATATATCAGCTAAATATATCACACTGTAAAATGTTCATATATTATTTTTTATTACTTCATGATTTTACAATTAACAAAAAAACTATATATAAAAGTAAAACAAAAATAAAAATGTGCATAGCACAGTGCATATGCACAATCGATGTACGAACTAGCGTAGCGAAGAAAAGAGAAAAACATCGTTTTGTCTGTTTTATCTTTTTGAAGCGACTTTTGAAGCACTTTACCTATTTACCGCTTTAAAAGTGCTTCACAGGCCTTATTTTCTAGATGCTTATATTCTTTAGAATTGACAAAAACAAAAAAAAAACACACATCTTCATTAATGTTCACGTTCATAAATATTTTGCACGCTTTCCATTGTTACTTGTTGTTCAATATTTAGTAATATCATGAATTATTTTGTATATCATTATTACCTTAAAAACAAAATAAATACATTAAAATCATAAAAAAACGCAAGAGTCTTCCTTTTCTTGCAGTCTTAGTTTTGCACTTGTTCTTTTTTTTGCAAAATCTCGATCTTGTTCTCGTTCAAAAAAATGCAAGAACAAGAAATTTTTAATCTTCGCTAATGTAAACATATATCTGCCGTATACTTGAAATGTTTAAACTTGTCAAACTTGCACTTCATTTTTCGTATTTCCTTAAATAGTTACTGAGATGTTAATAATTTGAAACTTTTTTTACATTTTGTCTTGCATTACCATTGTTTTGTTTATGTCCGAAATTGAGCTGTTTTGAAACATCAGTCAAAAATTCATTAAAAGACTTATAAATAGTATTCTATTGAATAGATCCTTTAAAAGAATATATAAAATATTCAAATGAACTTTTCAAAACTTGTCCCACTTTACCCCAAGCTCCCCTATATATTTTACTAATAAAATAAAGAAAAAACCAATATTATTAAAATATGAATCATTTTTTAACGTAAACATTTTGCTTGGAGTTCCTGGTGTTTTGTTGTTAATTCGATTAATGAAACAAAAAACAAATTTTAGACCAAATACCGTTGTTTTTGGAAATATCGTTTCTCAAAAAACAACATGTGAATTTTTGTACAACCAAAAATGTTTATTTTGGAAACTCCAATTTTTAATTAATGACATTTTACTTAAGATCTTCTATATAAAATATGTTTTTCTGTTTCTTTTTATACTTTTTTAAAAACCGTTTTAAACCGGTATAAAACCGAAACCGTTTATATCGGTTTTGGATATCAGTTTATTTCTGATTTTCGTATAACGGTTACGGTTTCGGTTTTAAAAATGAAATGGTTTTAAATGGATATCGGTTTCGGTTACGGTTGATTTAAATATTAAAATTTATAATATTTAAACATATAAACATACGAAATGTTACTGCTGGCATTACTACAAATAATTTGATACCAAAATCAACAAAATCGGTTATTTTGTTCATGTTTTATTACGTTTTTCCTCAATGGACGAAATACAAGATATTGCGATTTTACTGCAGTTGTTATTCTAGGATTATGCACTGATCTTGATATATGAAAATTAGTACATAGTAAGATACTATCAGTATCTAACTAAATTCAAAAATTTACTTATCTAACGAAATACAAAATTTACAGTTAAATATGTGGCAAAAATTTACATTTTTCTAAAAAAAAAATTTAATTTAATATATGAAATGTGCCACTGCCTGAATTCCAATTCCACCCATTTTTGTAGTAGTGTAAGGTGCACCCATAAACTAATGTAATCCAAAATTTGAAGTGTTTATCTCTTAAAAACACCTTTTTAATTTTCATATAAGAAAAGTGACACTCCCCTTTTTCATATTTTCTCGATTTTTCACAGAAAGATGTGTATAACTAATAACTGTATAAATCCAAAATTTCATTCATTATCTCCCTCCTGAAAATTTAAAAGGTGTTATACAGAGACAACTTATAAGAACTAAAGTTTTTAAATTGGAGTGGTTGAGGAGATAATAACAGTAAAATTGAGATTTTGTTCATGAACAATTTTTAAAAAATCCGATTTTTAAAAATTCTTTTGTTTATGAAAAGCTTACATTGGGAAATAAAGAAAATGTGCTTACTTGAGAAAATATCTTGTTCAATTTTAAAGATATAGACCTGAACATGAATTTTTGTCTCATTTTTGAAGACATTACTTTACATATTTATACGTAGATTGTACATTTTATCATAAAATCAAAATATTTGTATTGGACTTTTATAAACAATTAACGTATAAATCATAAACTGAAAACTGTTTTTCAATATCTCAAGTGGTGTAGTAAATATAAAATTATAAATTCGCACATTTTTTTGTTATTCTTACTTTTTTTTCAGTTTTTTTGAAAAATTCGCACTTATACGCAAATCTCCGTAATTTTTTTTTCTTCTGTAACATGTACTTTTCTTATATTTTTTGGTAGATAATATTACTTACTTACTTATTTGGCCATTACAGCAGCAATTATACCTTGCCAGTCGCTTCTGCATTGCGCTGGTACCTATGTAGACGAAGTCCTTCACAACTTCGAAGTTGTGGTTGTCAATAGTGACGTGTTGTCCAAGACGCTGGGACTCTTTGTTTGTTGACATCAGGTACTTCGTCTTGTCCTCGTTCCCCGTAAGACCCATTCGACGCGATTCCCTCTCTAAACTGGAGAATGCTGCACTGCTCCTACGCTCTACTCAATGATGTCGATATCATCAGCGTACCCGAGCAGCATGGAACTCTTGTTGAAGATAGTGCCATTGTGATGGAGTTGTGCAGTTCTTACAATCTTCCACATTATTAGGTTGAATATGTCACAACCTCTGAAATCTCGTTCGGTATTAAACGTATCGGAGAGGTTGTTTCCAATTCTCACTGAGCAACGTGTGTCGCTCAGGGTCATCCTGAAAAACCTTATAAGTTTCTCAGGTATACCGAACTCAGACATGATGGCGTATAGGCGACTCCTTATCGGACTGTGTAAGGTAGCTTTGTAGTCGACGAAAAGGTGGTGGGTGTCGATCTGCATGTCTTTGGCCTTTTCCAGGATTTGGCGCAATGTGAAAATCGGTTCTATGGTGGACTTGCCAGGTCTGAAGCCTCACTGATAAGATCCAATCAGTCTGTTGACGATGGGCTTCAGTCTTTCACACAATACGCTCGTTAGGACCTATAAGACTCTATATTTAGGATACTTATCTCACGGTAGTTGGCGCGTATCGTGGGATCCCCCTTCTTAAGGATTGGGCGGAGTATTCTGAGATTCTATTCGCTAGGCATGCTTTCTTCTGACCATATTTTACTGATGAGTTGGTGCATGCTCGTTATGAGCTCATCGTCTCCGGTCTTAAACAACTCAGCAGGCAAACCATCCCATCCTACAGCTTTGTTGTTTTTCAGCCTGTTGATAGCTGTGCAGACCTCATCACGGTCAGGCGGCGGTATGTCAACGCCGTCCTCAGCAACTGGGGTTATCAAGTTGTCTTCTCTATCGGCGGAGTAGTTGTCGTCATCGCCTGCTAGAAGATGAGAGAAGTGCTCTCACCATAATCTCAGTGTACCCTGGACATCTGTTAAAAGATTCCCGTCATCGTCCTGACAGGAAGAGGGTCCGCTCTTTAAACCTCCGGTCAGGCGTCTTTTCTTCTGAAAGAATTTTCGAACATCGTTCCTGTCGCCATCTCAATATCTTCACACTCGCGTCTTTATAATTCTCTTTTCTTGCGCCTGAAAAGATGTCTCTCCTCCTTCCTCTTCTCTCTGTATTGCTCCTTCGCGGCTCGCGTATCTACCGACAGCAGGGTGGCTCTATATGCAGCATCTTTCTCTGCAGTGGTTGCGCGACACTCTATCACTTATTCCGTAGTGGGCGTTGGAATCGAGAGGGGAGTGCCTTGGGCAAGCAGGTGTACGAGTCGAGCGGCATAGGCTTGTTTGGTCTGTTGTGTGTGCAGCTTACTGACGTCTAGCTTTCTTTGCTTGGGCTTTCGTGCATTTTCGCGGCGCATAAGCGTGTGCGAACCTTGGCTGACACAAGGAAGTAATCCGAGTCGATGTTGGCATTTCGGATCGAGCGTACGTCCATCACACAGAAGCAAACCTTCCGTCAACCACAACATGATCAATTTGGTTTGCGTGTTCTGATCGGGTGGCCGCCACGTGCCTTGTGAATATTGAGATGCTTGAATCTAGTACCACTAATTACCAAGTTTCGTTATGCGGCGAAATCGATCAGCCTTATTTCATTGTTGGAGGTATTGTCGTGAAGGCTGAATTGTCCAACCGTTGAACCAAAGATACCCTCATGGCCCACCTTGGCATTAAAGTCGCCAATCACAATTTTTATGTCGTGTCGGGGGCAGCGCTCATAGGCTTCATCGAGGCGTTCATAAAAGGGCTCTTTGGTTTAATCGTCCTTCTCATTCGTCGCAGCGTGCACACAAATAAGGCTGATGTTAAAGTATTTAGCCTTGATGAGAATTGTTGCCAGTTGTTCGTTCACGGGTGTAAACCTAGAGACAAGGTGGCGGAGTCTCTTGCCAACTTCAAATCCACAACCAAATCCTTGCCTCTCCACATGGCAGCTATAGTACATGTCACAGGATGCCTGTGTAACATTACTGAAATTTTTTTCAACGATAAAAATTAGCCAAAATATATTTAACTAATTTGGCAACACTGGTCATAGTTAAAGTTTTTAATTTTTTTTTACTTTGACTAAAACTTAGATTAAAACTGTTATATCTCACTTTATAATATATATTTATACATTCTTAAAAATGTATTATTTATGCATAAGTGCATAAAATTAGTATATATTTGGTAACAGTTTCATTATGATAAAGTTAATACTTATTTAGATATAATTATTCAAATTTAAAGTTTTTTTGCCATATGATTATTTTACATCTTTTTTCTTTAAAAAAAATAGTTTTGAAACTATATAGAGATTATACTTATATTCGCCACATAGATTCCTTAAAATCTCTTCTTTTCAATGTAATGATACCAATCACTTATATAATTACTTTACATATGTGTGCAATGTGACATATTAATTAACATCATGTTTTAATAAAATTTCGCATTTTTAATTTTATTTTGCACACCTGCAGAGAAGTTTTCAAAGCCCTACGTAAAAATTAAGGTATGTTATTTATTTAAAGTTTGACTTTGGACTTTAAAAACTTTTCTGCAGAGGGTCAGAGAAAAAAAATTAAAAATTTTAACTTTGACCAGAGTAGCTAGATTAGTTAAATATATTTTGGAAAATTTTTATCGTTTAAAATATTTTCAGTAATGTTATCTATCACAAAAATATAAGAAAAGTACATGTTACTGAAAAGAAAAAAAATATATTTCGGAGATTTGCGTATACCATAGTGGAAATTTGGGCGCTGTGCCATCAGGAAATGGTCGGGTTTTTATCCGGTAATCCCTATTAGAGCAAACGTGGTCAGTGCCTTGTCATGCCCTTATAATGCTCACCATACCAAGGTTTCCATTATCGATACAGTAAAAGGTTCTGATCAAAGCAACATTAATTGTTCCTCATAAGGAGATTTCTATCGCGTAATGATCGGGATTCAATGAGAAAAGCCCTACATATGAACGGAAAACTATCAGACATATTTACCATTATTATGAACTTATTTTTTTAAGAAAAATATTTACAGTTAACGGTAATTTATCATCATATGTACATATAATGATCACACATACCTTCATATATTAAATTTAAAATATAATTTTTAGTTTTCTAAATGTACAAATAATTATATAAAATGATAGTAAATATTATCATTGAAATAATATTTCAATTTTATCAGTTGTCTATAATCATAATATATTGTTACGAAAATTCAGTCTACGGAAAACTGTTCTATGAGTTCGTATCGCTGGATTGTGTACAAAATTAAAACCCACTAATATTTGGTTTTAACTAGTATTATTTCAACTAGTATTAATTTACTTTATTTACTTAAATGACAACTTAAAAACAAACACTTATAACCACTGCTGTATTACTACAATTTATCTTT
This sequence comes from Dryomyza anilis, assembly GCA_951804985.1. Lineage (NCBI taxonomy): Eukaryota > Metazoa > Arthropoda > Insecta > Diptera > Dryomyzidae > Dryomyza > Dryomyza anilis. The sequence continues at coordinate 31,985,206 of OX638130.1, read as the reverse complement.
ACAATGTTCGCTCACGAGATGCACTAGTTCACTATCAAATCACAACTGAAGTGCTGTACCTCAGATGTGGCTCCCTTATATACTGCATGCATCAGTTCGACACGTTTCGACAAGCTTCGACTTGTTTCGAGAACCTTCTACTCGTTTCGCGAATGACGCATGCTATTGGCATCTCATTCGCACTCATGTGTTTTAATGCCCTGATCTTCCATCTCTTTCTCGCACACTGCCTCAGTGCGCTGAATGATCTTCCGTCTCTTTCTAACACGTGCTTAGTGCGCTGAATTATCTTGCGTCTCATTAATTATTGTTGATTGCTTGCACTATGGGGCAAATTACGTCTTTTCGTAACACTGCCCTCCACCTAAATCAGTTCGTCCCGAACAGATGTTAATCCTCTCTTTCTCTATACGGCGCCAACCTTTCTAAATGTACTACTTTCATTTTTTGTCTAACGCACGCAGTATTCTGAATCCGATACACTACATTTTCTGAGATATTCTTCCAAAGTCGATTGAATCTCTCCACCATGCCGTCTGATTGCGGGTGCAAAGGCGTTGTTCGTGTTTTGTGTATGTTGAGGGCTTTGCATACTTCCTTAAAACTGCAGACTCAAAATTTCTTCCTTGGTCTGAATGCAATTCCAACGGTACTCCAAAACGGCTTAACCAGTTGTTAACTAATGCATCCGCAACTGTTGTGGTTTCTTGATTCGGCATGGGATATACTTCAGGCCACTTGCTGAAGTAGTCAAAGACGACAAGGACATAGTTATTACCCGCATCACTGATTGGAAACGGCCCGGCGACATTCATGGCAATACGCTCGAATGGTGCTCCCACGTTGTTCTGATGCATCTTGCCGCAACTTCTGACTGTTGGTCCTTTTGCTGCTACACATTGCGGGCAACTGCAAATCCAATCGGCGACTGACTTTTGGCATCCAATCCAATAAAAACGTTTCTTTACTTTCTCGACCGTTTTATTAATGCCCAAATGACCACCACTAGATGCACCGTGGTATTCCATCTTAATTTTCCCATACACGATATAAGCAACCATCTTGTAGCTTTAAGCTCTGCCACTGTGCCCAGTAAACTTTAGTTATTGGACTGTCGGCAGCTAAATCTTCCCATGATGGTTTTCTTTGTTGTTCCTTGAACATCATGATTTTGATCAATTTGAATTTGTTCCTGCATTTGTGCATCTGCATTTCCATGATTTCCTCCTTTACGATGTTCGATTGAGAAGTCGTAGCTCTGTAATCGTTCTATCCAACGCACAATTTGACCTTCCGCATTTTTGAACTGAAGTAATCATCGTAGTGCTGCGTGATCGGTTCTCAAGTGAAACTGTTGTCCGTGCAGATACTTATGGAAATTTTTCACACTTTCAATTACAGCAAGAAGCTCCCTCCTGGTGACACAGTAATTTCGCTCGGGCTTGGACAATATTTAACTGTAGTATGCGATCACTTTTTCTTCCACATTGATCACTTGAGAGATGACTCCGCCAATTCCGTATCCATTTGCATCCGTGTCCAGTACCATATTTTCACCTGGAATGGGATACGCAAGAATTGGTGCCGAGCACAGAAGTTCTTTTAATTTTAAAAACGCCCTTTCTTGATCATCACCCCATTAAAATGAGCGGTTCTTTCTTGTCAACTAGTGAAGACTGCTAGCAACATTGGCAAAACCTGGAAGAAATCGCCTGTAGTATGTACATAGACCCAAGAAACTTCGAAGGTCATGTAAGTTCTGCGGTCTGGGCCAATCCTTTACAACAACCATTTTATCTACATCGGTATACAATCCTTCCGTGGTAACTCTATGACCCAGATACTTGACTTCTTTCTTGAAAAGTGAGCATTTCTTTGGGCTAAGTTGTACACCCGCATTTTTCAATCGAAGGAATAATTCCTCTAGATTTCTTAGATGTTCGTTGAAATTCGTGCCCATAACAATTATGTCATCAAGGTATACTAGGCATGTTTTCCAGTGTAAACCTTTTAATACGTGCTCCATTAACCACTCGAATGTGGCTGGGGCATAGCATAGTCCAAACGGCATTACTAAAAATTGCCATAGTCCCTCCCCAGTACTATTTCGTCTACTATTTCCGCCACTATAAAATCATGCTTAACTGTCATAGTGTCAATAGTAATTTCCTTGGTAATTTTTCCTCAGATTGGAGTCTCTTCACCTGTCGCTGTTTGCAATCTTATTCCGATAAGCGGCTCTATTTCGTCGCTAACAAGGTTACTTCTTATCATTAAGTGTGAAGCTCCTGTATCCAACGTTACCATATATTGTACACAATCAATTAGCCCCTTGACAGTTAAACTATTCGACTATTCGAGATTCTAGGGCAATCAGTTATGGGAGTCAGATCGTGCTCCGCAAAACTGACTCGTTTTAGTTTAAAGCTTGATTAAAATTTACGCTATTTTGGACATGATCCTGTCTTTCTTCATGTCTGGGTTCATCTGCAGATTGATTTATTGAGCACTTGCGTTTTTTACGTCAGTCACGTGCCATATGCCCATATGTATCACAGTTGTAAGATTTACCTTTGAATTGGGTATCTTCGTTGGCTGATGTGTGTTCGGTTTTACTGCCTGCTTTAACTGCTTGGCACACTACATAAAATAAATCGTCGTTCTCCACATCAATTCTACACGCCTTTGGAGCCGATCGGCACAACGCATTTGCTGTCTCCTGTGTTAGAGCTATGGTAACCGATTCCGTAAATGTTGCCTTGGGCGCAATCACTGTTGCACGTTTTGTTTCCGGATCACGTATGCCATCAACGAAGGCATCGATCTTGCACTTTTCTATGAAATCACTCGTTGAATCTGCATACGACAAATGCGCAAGCCTCTCGACGTCCGCTGCATACGCCTGCAATGTTTCACCATTTCTTTGCATTCGGTCCTTTAGTTCCATCTTGTTGATCAGTTTTATGTGATCACTGCCGTATTCTTCCATTCGGTGCCTTTGCAGCTCTACTTTCGTACCAACAGTTGGAAAATCACGATTCGACAGCTCCTTCTTCAGCTTGTCGATTTTAGGTTGATCAAATTTAACCATTTCGTATCACAATCCCACTTCTGACACCAATGTTACGAAAATTCAGTCTACGGAAAACTGTTCTATGAGTTCGTATCGCTGGATTGTGTACAAAATAAAAACCCACTAATATTTGGTTTTAACTAGTATTAATTAACTTTATTTACTTAAATGACAACTTAATTACAATCACTTATAATCACTGTATTACTACAATTTATCTTTACAATGTTCGCTCACGAGATGCACTAGTTCACTATCAAATCACAACTGAAGTGCTGTACCTCAGATGCGGCTCCCTTATATACTGCATGCATCAGTTCGATTCGTTTCGTCAAGCTTCGACTTGTTTCGAGAACCTTCTACTCGTTTCGTGAATGACGCATGCTATTGGCATCTCATTCGCATTCATATGTTTTAATGCGCTGATCTTCCATCTCTTTCTCGCACACTGCCTCAGTGCGCTGAATGATCTTCCGTCTCTTTCTAACACATGCTAAGTGCGCTGAATTGTTTTGCGTCTCATTAATTATAGTTGATTGCTTGCACTATGGGGCAAATTACGTCTTACGTAACAATATGTTTAACATTGCGATCCTTGATAAAATAATACAGGCAATTCACATTGAGATTAAAATGTTCCATAAAATGAATTATTTCATGTGTCTATAATCTTATTGACACATTAAATTAAACATGATTTAAATTAAACACAACTGTTTTTAAAAAAATTAAGTTTCGTTTTTTTTATTGAAAACGGTCTTGTGTTACAATAAAGAACAAAAATCCAAAAGCATTTTGTTAAATCGTACGATTTATTGCTATTGTCTCATCAGGATTCGGTGATTGTTAAATTCATATTGCAATCAGTTGAAATGTTGCAATATGAAGTTTAATAGAATTCCGCGACCAGTAGTGACGCATCGTTAACATAATAGCCAAATCCTTGACAGATCTGATGATATTGTCGGCATAGGCCTTCTAACGAAGGGTCTCAATGATTGCATGATTAATTTCTAAATCTATTTCGTCGATCATGCAGCCCATTGTGGAGGAGTCTCTCAGCGTTTGCGCATCTATGATGCTTTTACATGTCGACAGACAAAAAGAAGTACAAAAGTTTATATTTTCAAAACTCTACCTTTCTTAAAATAAAATTCTGTATATTTGTTGAATGATTTTAAACAAATTTTAGTTAATATTTTACATTTTAAACTCTTAAATAAATTTAAAAAATCAATACAAATAAAATGCACGCAAAATGTTAAATCCTCTGCAGTGAAATCCTTCTTTAAACTGGTTACTATTTACCAGTTGGAACAATATGTTTTGCTGTCTAGATCATGTGGAACGAAGGGATGGAATTGCTCCAGTCAAGAAAGGTCTTCAAATGGGACTTGATGGTGGACAGCATAGAAGAGAACGACTGGCGCAGCTTCTTGTCAGCAGCCAAGGCACGGCTTTTAAATAGGTTATTTGTTAAATTTTATAAGTCCATGGCGAAAAGAAATAAAACATATTGCACGATGGAACCCACTACAAAATTATAAAAGGCATTTCCTACAAAGAAAATAAATGAAATATAATTTGTGTTTCAAATTTATTTTGAGATTGTCAATTTTGACCATATCCTCTACGAAAAAATTTTTTAACTGGTTTTCTCTGCATCCATTTTAACTAGTTACACATCTGGAACAATGTTACTAATATGAATAGTATATATTTATGCTACTAGTTTAGATTTCACTGCAGGGAACAAATAAAACATTTTAATTGCATATAAATATTTTATTTCTTGGCAGTTTACTTGGTTATAACTATGTTTCAAAACAAACATTAAATGCTATTCAAATCTATTTATAACGTATGTTCACAACGCTCGTCTGCATGCGGTTAGTTATCGACATACAAAGTTGGCAACGTTGCGCAGCATTTTCTACCTACGTCATCTTTTGCCATCGTTTAAACATACTGATGTTTAAAAACAAACAAAAAATAAATTGGATTTAAATAAATATATTCCAACTTTCTTTTTGTTGGCACTTGTTGAACAAAATTTTCATATCTACGTCTCTTATGTCATCGTTTAAAGTATGTATTGGCCATTTTAAACATACTAATTCGTCTTGGCCATTTTAAACAAACATTCTTCTTGTATACGATGTTGATACCCGACATTTTATGTTGTTTTTTGTTGTTCGTTGAGAAAACGTGTTTGTATCGGCAATAATTTTGTCTGGCCTGAAGCTTTTCCTATGGAAGATATCTCATCCACCACAGTTTATTCAACATTCATAAATGAATGGGTTCTTGGCTGTCCAGATGAGTTGCACACCGATAGAGGCCGGCAAATCACATCTACTCTTTTCAAGGACATTGCAAAATTTCTTGGCGCAAAAATCCAGTTCAACACCGCATACCATCCTGAGGCTACCGGGATGGTGGAAAGGTTACACAGAACGTTAAAAGCTGCAATTTCCTGCCATCAAAAAAAAAAATGGACTAAGGTACTTCCAATAGTGTAATTAGGCATAACAGCTACATTCAAGGATCATATTAACTGTTCACCTGCTCAAACCGTTTATGGAGAAGTTCTTCATTTACTTTGACAATTTTTCTTATCATCAAGTCAGCGTACGGAAACAAAAGAATTTGTAACTAATCTTCAAAAAATAATTTCTAACATGAAGTCAGTAGCTGGTTCAAACCATTCAAAAGAGGCAATTTTCATAATGAAGGAATTGCATCTCTGCAGTCATGTTTGGATTAGAAATGATCGTGTTCTTAAACCTTTGGAGCAGAAAAATCATGGTCCATACGAAGTTATAGCTAGATTCCTAAACTACTTTAAATTTATCATCAACAAAAAAGAAGACAACATTTCAATTGATAGACTGAAACCCGCTTTTATTGAAATAGAATTTTCGGACATCAAGCCTTTGTCTCCCAGGCTTATAATCGTATCGTTAACATTAGGAACGGAGTAATGTGGGAACACTCCACATCTTAATACACTTTAATACTTTTACCTTATTTATATTATTTTAGTTTTCATTGATTTTTAAATTTTGTTTTACTTTTAATTTAGAAAAATAATTTTTTGAGTTTTAATTTATACGTTGTGAAATCTGGTTAATAAAATATTTTAGTACAAAAAGTTGTAATATTAAATATTGATTTTAATACTACACTAAAATGGAACGAAAACGTACCGTCAAATTCCATGACTCCGTTTGTATGCCGTATTTTCCATATTTCGATAATAATACATTTAACTTCGTATCAATGGTACTATTTTCATGCCGTAGTAGACGGACTACACCGTTTTCTTTCCGTGACGATTTTATTTCGTTATAGCCAAATGCTTGAAACATAAAAACAATTTTTTTTTTTTTTAATTTTGTAAATAAATTTTATATATATATATAAATAATTTTTATTGTTCATTGATGCACGACACTACAAAGAAAATAAATGAAATATAATTTGTGTTTCAAATTTATTTTGAGATTGTCAATTTTGACCATATCCTCTACGAAAAATTTTTTTTAACTGTTTTCTCTGCATCCATTTTAACTAGTTACAAATCTGGAACAATGTTACTAATATGAATAGTATATATTTATGCTACTAGTTTAGATTTCACTGCAGGGAACAAATAAAACATTTTAATTGCATATAAATATTTTATTTATTGGCAGTTTACTTGGTTATAACTATGTTTCAAAACAAACATAAAATGCTATTCAAATCTATTTATAACGTATGTTCACAACGCTCGTCTGCATGCGGTTAGTTATCGACATACAAAGTTGGCAACGTTGCGCAGCATTTTCTACCTACGTCATCTTTTGCCATCGTTTAAACATACTGATGTTTAAAAACAAACAAAAAAGAAATTGGATTTAAATAAATATATTCCAACTTTCTTTTTGTTGGCACTTGTTGAACAAAATTTTCATATCTACGTCTCTTTTGTCATCGTTTAAAGTATGTATTGGCCATTTTAAACATACTAATTCTTCTTGGCCATTTTAAACAAAAATTCTTCTTGTATACGAAGTTGATACTCGACATTTTATGTTGTTTTTTGTTGTTCGTTGAGAAAACGTGTTTGTATCGGCAATAATTTTGTCTGGCCTGAAGCTTTTCCTATGGAAGATATCTCATCCACCACAGTTTGTTCAACATTCATAAATGAATGGGTTCTTGGCTGTCCAGATGAGTTGCACACCGATAGAGGCCGGCAAATCACATCTACTCTTTTCAAGGACATTGCAAAATTTCTTGGCGCAAAAATCCAGTTCAACACCGCATACCATCCTGAGGCTACCGGGATGGTGGAAAGGTTACACAGAACGTTAAAAGCTGCAATTTCCTGCCATCAAAAAAAAAAATGGACTAAGGTACTTCCAATAGTGTAATTAGGCATAACAGCTACATTCAAGGATCATATTAACTGTTCACCTGCTCAAACCGTTTATGGAGAAGTTCTTCATTTACTTTGACAATTTTTCTTATCATCAAGTCAGCGTACGGAAACAAAAGAATTTGTAACTAATCTTCAAAAAATAATTTCTAACATGAAGTCAGTAGCTGGTTCAAACCATTCAAAAGAGGCAATTTTCATAAAGAAGGAATTGCATCTCTGCAGTCATGTTTGGATTAGAAATGATCGTGTTCTTAAACCTTTGGAACAGAAAAATCATGGTCCATACGAAGTTATAGCTAGATTCCTAAACTACTTTAAATTTATCATCAACAAAAAAGAAGACAACATTTCAATTGATAGACTGAAACCCGCTTTTATTGAAATAGAATTTTCGGACATCAAGCCTTTGTCTCCCAGGCTTATAATCGTATCGTTAACATTAGGAACGGAGTAATGTGGGAACACTCCACATCTTAATACACTTTAATACTTTTACCTTATTTATATTATTTTAGTTTTCATTGATTTTTAAATTTTGTTTTACTTTTAATTTAGAAAAATAATTTTTTGAGTTTTAATTTATACGTTGTGAAATCTGGTTAATAAAATATTTTAGTACAAAAAGTTGTAATATTAAATATTGATTTTAATACTACACTAAAATGGAACGAAAACGTACCGTCAAATTCCATGACTCCGTTTGTATGCCGTATTTTCCATATTTCGATAATAATACATTTAACGTCGTATCAATGGTACTATTTTCATGCCGTAGTAGACGGACTACACCGTTTTCTTTCCGTGACGATTTTATTTCGTTATAGCCAAATGCTTGAAACATAAAAACAATTTTTTTTTTTTTAATTTTGTAAATAAATTTTATATATATGTATAAATAATTTTGATTGTTCATTAATGTTTAATTATAGTAAAAACTTTGATTTTATTTTTTTTATTAAACATTAAAAACTTTAAAAACAATAAATTAAAATTCAAAGTATATTAAAAAATCATACAGATTTTAACGGATTTGTTTTTTAATCAAAAACTCAGTAAATACGGATTTTCCTGAAATTTGGCAGCGCTGCTCGGGCATCAAACCAAGCCCACCCCTTCGTAGTCCACTCGGTTCTCAACAGTTGTCCTTTCCTGGAGCTTAATCAAGGTTTGCGGTGGCTGTCGGTATATTATTTAAAAAATTCGCCACGCTAGTATAGTATGGTAGTTTCAGTTTGATGTAAATATTGTTACATTGGCTGCATTCAGCGACTGTTGGAACTGTTGACAAATTTTCGTTTGAATGACATGTTTAGTGAGTGATCGCCATTTTTTTCCATAGAAAAATCTGTACGCTACATTTTCGCTGCCTTTGTTATCGATGGACATTTCACCGTAAATATTTATAAACGGACATGGAATTTAGATTAAAAAAGTATGTTTTTAATCAAATAAAGAATTAATTATTCCGTTCCTTGTCATCGAACCATTATCGTGGACTGCGAGCCCAAGCCCGAGCGTCAATGTGGCAGCAGGACATCGATGCTAGCAACCAAAATGTGGTAGAAGTGTTTTTTTGTAAGCTTGAACACACAAAAAATAATAGCTTGGCGTGCAGTTGTTTCAAAGAATATTCATTTGCATCTTCCAAATATAGTCAGCCTCAACTGAAATTCATTTGAGGTAAACAATAGTATGAAGCTTAACCAACTATTAGTTGAAGCAACTGCAACATTGATTGGGGAAACACATTTTTTATCCATTTTCATTTTTCCATTGCTACGGCAACTAAATTCAAAATGAGACATAACCAATATTTAGTTGACTCAACAGATATTTGGTTATATTGACTAAATGATATAACATTATATTCTACCAATCAATATTTATTTGATTCAACTGCAGAATCAGCTGTTTTGCGAAGCCAAAGCATGACGAAATCAGTCGCACAAGCTTCATATTTTTCACTCGTTGTTATTGTGCTGCGGACAGCGCGTATCACGTGTAAAACAAAATTTGGATTTGTTTTAAAGCTTGTTCGTTGTTACGTTTCGGTTTTTTCATGCCCAAATATACTTTCTTCAAGAACGGACATACTATTGTACAGAGTTCTTGCAATTTTCTTTATATCTGTTGTGTTTCTATATGCAGCCCTAGCGCTAGCAAACACGCTTGCAAACACGAAGTCAGGAACGCAGTTGTGACGCTTACTTCGTTTTTGCAACACATTGCAGAGCTAGGACTGCATATAGAAACACAACAAATTTGCCGATTCCTTATAATTAAATTGGCTACCACAACTAAACAAATTGGTTGTGTCAATTGCATTCATTAGTTGTGTGAACTGATACGTGGTGTTGCAACAACTGATTCAGTGGAATGTTGACAGAACTAAATAAATCGGTTGGCAAAAAAAGACGATTGCTCCAACTGATTCGTTCTTTGGGTGTATGTTTCAAGATCTCGAATGTCATTATGGAGCTTAATAAAGGTTTGCGTAGCGCATAATGTGCCCAAACGTTCTTAAAGCGGATGAAATTCATTATTTTCGGAACCACCTAACCGATTTTAAAAATTTAAAATGTGTTGTATAGAGAATTTTCTGCAGGGGGTCAATATAAAAAATAATTAAAAAACTTTAACTTTGACCAGTGTTTTCAGATTAGTTTTTTTTTTCAATTTTTTAAATATTTTTCATGAACAAAATCTCAAGTTTACTGTTTTTTATCTCTATAACCATTAAAGCTACAATCTTCAATTTCAAAACTTAAGTTCTCTCTATATTCACTTTTGAAATTTTAAAAAGCTGTTAAGTGGTTCCGAAAATAATGAATCTCACCCGATTTAAGAACGTTTGGGAACACTGTGGGGCGGTCGGTATATTGTTTAAAAGATTCGAAGAAGTCCAAACACTAAAAGATTTCGGTAACCTATTAGATTTGGACGCTCGTTGTTATGTTATATTTTTTAATAGGATTTATATTGCAATCATAGAAAACATTCTATTTTTAGCGTCACTACATTTTTGATCCTAATTTTCATTGCCCTTTTTAGGTAATGCTATTATCAAATCATTCTAAAAAAACAGAGAAGGCGCTGAAATATAGCACTTATTTTATATTTGAAACTGATTTGAAGAACACACATTCCCCTGCCACTTGAAGAACACACTACTACACACTACTTGAAGAACACACTACCCAGCTTTTTGACATTTATTTTCATCGGACAACTGCCAAAAAAGACGTAATTAAATTTAAGCTCCTGGTTAATTTTGACTATAGTTACGAGCCACTATTTTTAAGCTTTTGAAAATAAAGATAGTAGGGCCGAATTTTGATGTTTTACTTTAATTGTTAATATTGAATATAATCAAAAATATATAATGTTTGTAATGATTCATCATTTCAGATTATATTGCGAAATTTGGAAGAATGTCTGAGACTGCCGCCAGACATAAGTTTTGGCAAATCTTATCTGCTGTGGAATATTGTCATAAAAAAGGTGTCGTCCACAGAGATTTAAAGGTAATTCTTATCATTATTTTTAACGATCACTTCAATTGTTTTAACATTTATTTATATTTGGGATATTCCATTTTAAATCAACGAACGGATTTACCCTACCCCCTCAGAAATAATTCAAATTTGGTACCATATTAAACTAAGACAATTTATAATTTTAGACCTCTAGCTAATATGGTTCCTGAATTATGACGGATTAAAAAGAGAAAAAATAGGTGAAAACTCACAAACTTAATTGTATTTATCTTAAAAACTAGTTTAGGTACAAAGTCAATTGAGGTATCACTTGAAAGGTATAAAGATGTCATTATCACATGATCTAAATTGCTGTACTCCGGTTCAATGTGAAAGTAAACAGAAATTAATTTATAAAATCTTATTTGATTTTTTCATTTTTAAAAACCAAATTCAAATAACATTGAAAACTTTGACTTGATTTCACATTTTTATTTTTAACTCAGAAACCTATACGAATACACCTATGAAATTTAAAACAAATTTTAAGAAGAAAATCAGCATTAGCATATATTTTTTGAAAATTTTAAAAATATGGGGTTTTGAGAAAAATCATTCCAAAATGTAAATCATGTGATCTTTAAACTTTGGATACAATTATTTTCCATATTAAAGGCCATCTTTATACCTTTTAAATGATATCGCAATAGACTTTGTACGTAAACCAGATAAATGCAATTAAGGTAACCCATCTTTGTGAGTTCTTACATATTTTTTTTATTTTTAAGCCTCTATATTTCGGAAACCATAGAAGGTAGAGGTTTAAAATTTTGCATATTTCTTAGTTTAATATGAGAGAACACTCATACAAAATTTTATCAACTTCAAAGAGGATGGCTTAAATTTATTATTTTTTAGTTGATTTAAAATGGAATATCCCATATGTAATACAAATCCGTTCACGTGCTTCACTTTTAATGAATGCCATCAAAAAAATGGCACGCCTCTCTAAATGAAAAATAAAAAAATATAAGTTCAAAAAATGTTTCCGATTGCCCTATTTATATCAATTAAAAGGTAGGTTAGAAATGGTGTTTTAAGTGTATTTCACGGGTAAAAGGTGAAAAAATTAAAATTGTCACATCTAGACGTAAAGAGAGCTTCATAACTCAACAAAACTCACCCTCAAACCCGCTAGAAACAAAAAACTAAATTTTAGATAACCATATTTTACGCAAAAGAGTATATCAAAAAAAATTTAAAAAAGGTATGCCACGCCCTTCTCTATTCAGAGATGAATGTAGAATGTAAAAAATTATGACCTTTGGCAACCCTTTGTCAATAAAAATGAAAGATTAATAATATTGAAGCGGCATTGTATTTTTCAATTAACTCGTGGCGTATGTTTCCGATCACACCTATGTCCAGCCAAATTGAGATGGAATTATAGACGTGCGTTAAAAAAATTTACATTTTTTGGACTAATCACGTTTTTTTTCGAAAGTTCCACCGTGTCCTTTTTTGTTTCTGTTAGGAGTACATTCCCAAGTCATATCTTAAACTCTATATATTCACTTCCTTTATTAAAAATTAGATACAAAAAGAGCGCCTAACACGTTAAAAGGAAGGTGAAATTTTCATTTTCGCTACAAAAGTAGTATCATATCTCCACCTCTGTCCAAATGCGAGCGTATCATCGGTATTTTTGTGTTTTTCTTATTTTGACTACTTGTAGCAAATCGACAGAGCAATTTCGAGACTCAAAAATGGTTGAGTGTTCTTTCTCTGGATTCTCGCAGGGTAATTCTCGTAAAATTATGGCTTTAAACATTTCCCGGGAAATTTTACAAATTTTCTCAGGTAACGGGAAATGCACAAAGTAAAAAATATAATATTTTGTTTACAAGGAAAACTTATTATTTTACAAATTTTCCCGGGAAACGGGAAAGGCATTAAGAAAAAAAATAATATTTTGTTTAGAATATATATTAGATTTAGAATATATATTAGATTTAGAATATATATTAGATAAAAGCTGCTATCAGAACAAAAATGTCTTAAGTAACTCAATTTAGACAATTGTAACTAAATGTATCAATAATCAATAAGAGGTTAAATTGAAAACAAATTTGAATACATAACAAATCAGAAATAAATGAATTGAAATAGTTGGAAGCAGCTACTATGAATTAGCCACAAGTCGGTCATAGGTTTAGGTTGTGAGCATGTTGGCAATTTCCATCCTTAGTTGATTTATTAACCGAATTAGACCATATCTGGTCTATTGTGTTTCTTCATATAATTTTGTATATATAAAAGTTATAATTTCAAGATATTTTTCATTTATTTAAATTAGTTATTTTTTTTAATATTATTATTTAATGTATGATACTAAGTATTTTATTATCTTCCACTATACTCCTATTGTTGCCATCCACATTTTCATCAGTTGCAACGGATGCTTCTTGACGCCCTCTAGATGCTAAAAGAAGGAGCCTCGAGATTTGTTACTTATTTGTGCTAATGCCGAGCATACGCATAAGGTGATAGCTACCCTCCTTTTCTTCACTGTTCCTAAACAATCTACAAGTCTCATTTATCTGGAAGGCTATTCTTTTCAGATGTACTCCTTACGTATTATGCCCTGTAAGTCCAATTAACAATCTAAGCTCCTTCTTTTTTAATTCTAAAATATCCGTACTACTACTGACCCTGCCAAATCTTTTTTGTTGTCAGGCAGGTATTGGAGCCTTCCAATTTCTTGTCATGTCTCCATAAAGAATATATGTTATTTGTTGGCTATATCCGCTATAGGTGGTCTTACTGAATATTCAGTGCGTTCTAGTGTTTGTTCAGCCTTTGCTAGCTCCTCTGCTTTATCATTTCATAAAATAACTGTTTAGTTTGAGCTTAAATCATAATTTAATATGTGAGTTCCCCTTTCAGATCACATTTAGTATCACAACAACTTAAATTGGCTGCGCATATGTGCGCACTTGCGAAATTTCGCGATTTTAGAAAATTATAAAATAAAAAATTGAATTCTGTTTGATATGGAACATTATTCCTTCCACTGTAACGGTGAAAAATCTCAGAAAAAATGCTATCCATACAAAACTGCATGTCCTTCCCCGCTGAAAATAATAGACAAAACAAAAAATATATAACTTCACTTTTGCGAACTCCTTCTTTTAGCATCTAGAGGGCGTCAAGAAGCATCCGTTGCAACTGATGAAAATGCGGATGGCAACAAGAGGAGTATAGTGGAAGATAATAAAATACTTAGTATCATACTTTAAATAATAATATTAAAAAAATAACTAATTTAAATAAATGAAAAATATCTTGAAATTATAACTTTTATATATACAAAATAATCATAAGTATATGAAGAAACACAATAGACCAGATATGGTCTAATTCGGTTAATAAATCAAGTAAGGATGAAAATTGCCAACATGCTCACAACCTAAACCTATGACCGACTTGTGGCTAATTCATAGTAGCTGCTTCCAACTATTTCAATTCATTTATTTGTGATTTGTTATATATTCAAATTTGTTTTCAATTTAACCTCTTATTGATTATTGATACATTTAGTTACAATTGTCTAAATTGAGTTACTTAAGACATTTTTGTTCTGATAGCAGCTTTTATCTAATATATATTCTAAATCTAATATATATTCTAAACAAAATATTATATTTTTACTTAATGCCTTTCCCGTTTCCCGGGAAAATTTGTAAAATAATAAGTTTTCCTTGTAAACAAAATATTATATTTTTTACTTTGTGCATTTCCCGTTACCTGAGAAAATTTGTAAAATTTCCCGGGAAATGTTTAAAGCCATAATTTTACGAGAATTACCCTGCAAGAATCCAGAGAAAGAACACTCAATCATTTTGAGTCTCGAAATTGCTCTGTCGATTTGCTGCAAGTAGTCAAAATAAGAAAAACATCAAAAATACCGATGATACGCACGCATTTGGACAGAGGTGGAGATATGATACCACTTTTGTAGCGAAAACGAAAATTTCACCTTCTTTTTAACGTGTTAGGCGCTCTTTTTGTATCTAATTTTTAATAAAGGAGGTGAATATATAGAGTTTAAGATATGACTTGTGAATGTACTCCTAACAGAAACAAAAAAGGACACGGTGGAACTTTCGAAAAAAAACGTGATTAGTCCAAAAAATGTAAATTTTTTTAACGCACGTCTATAATTCCATCTCAATTTGGCTGGACATAGGTGTGATCGGAAACATACGCCACGAGTTAATTGAAAAATACAATGCCGCTTCAATATTATTAATCTTTCATTTTTATTGACAAAGGGTTGCCAAAGGTCATAATTTTTTTACATTCTACATTCATCTCTGAATAGAGAAGGGCGTGGCATACCTTTTTTAAATTTTTTTTGATATACTCTTGCGTAAAATATGGTTATCTAAAATTTATTTTTTTGTTTCTAGCGGGTTTGAGGGTGAGTTTTGTTGAGTTATGAAGCTCTCTTTACGTCTAGATGTGACAATTTTAATTTGTTCACCTTTTACCCGTGAAATACACTTTAAACACCATTTCTAACCTACCTTTTAATTGATATACATTTTTTGAACTTTTATTTTTTTATTTTTCATTTAGAGAGGCGTGCCATTTTTTTGATGGCATTCATTAAAAGTGAAGCACGTGAACGGATTTGTATTACATATGGGATATTCCATTTTAAATCAACTAAAAATAATAAATTTAAGCCATCCTCTTTGAAGTTGATAAAATTTTGTATGAGTGTTCTCTCATATTAAACTAAGAAATATGCAAAATTTTAAACCTCTACCTTCTATGGTTTCCGAAATATAGAGGCTTAAAAATAAAAAAAATATGTAAGAACTCACAAAGATGGGTTACCTTAATTGCATTTATCTGGTTTACGTACAAAGTCTATTGCGATATCATTTAAAAGGTATAAAGATGGCCTTTAATATGCACTCTCAGAAATATATTGTCATTTCCGACAATATTGTAACAATCTTGATGTTCAAAATAGATCTCATGATCAGATTGTCAAATTATTGTTGGCTTGACATTATGATTGTTACTATTGAAAATGTCATGAAATTGTTGTTTACAACAATCGAAATTGTCAATGAATAAAAATGAAATGCCACTCAAATGTTTTTAAAATTTTGAATTGCAATAAATTTAATATAATAGAGTTTGTCACAACAAGATCATGTTCTGCGAGCACATGTGCCGCCAAGATCTTAACGATACTGGGACATCTGCATGTAGGACTTGCTGGCATACATCATCTATCTGCCCGTACACAGGCAGATAGATTTACTAATTTTGCTTAGAAATCGCCATCCAATTGGATCTGAAGACATTGCTCTTGACGAGCATTGTAGTTGGTGACTCCCGCATCTAAACAAAATTAATAAAGTTGCAATATTCCATTAATAATAGAATTATTAAATTATAACTTACATTTTGTTTGATTTTTAAAATTTTTAAAGTAAACAACAAAATAAATTTGACATTTTTGTGAATGCCAGAAGTTAGAGGTGCCACCTAATCACTGTATAATGAAATGACAATCTCATATTGTTAAAAGGCAACAATATATTTTTGAGAGTGTGGAAAATAATTGTATCCAAAGTTTAAAGATCACATGATTTACATTTTGGAATGATTTTTCTCAAAAACCCATATTTTTAAAATTTTCAAAAAAATATATGTTAATGCTGATTTTCTTCTTAAAATTTGTTTTAAATTTCATAGGTGTATTCGTATAGGTTTCTGAGTTTAAAATAAAAATGTGAAATCAAGTCAAAGTTTTCAATGTTATTTGAATTTGGTTTTTAAAAATTAAAAAATCAAATAAGATTTTATAAATAAATTTCTGTTTACTTTCACATTGAACCGGAGTACAGCAATGAAATTTGGCAGACATGTCAAGAAGCAAATCTGCAAAAATATAAATTTATTTTTATTATTTAAAAAATATGGGTTTTCGAGATATAGCTTCCCAAAATCTATATCATGTGATATTGGCCTTTGACTTTTGGAAAGAAAGATGTATTCACATCTCGTATTAAAGGAACATTATTCCTTATATATACCTAAAAATAAATCTCCAATTTTATTCAAAGTTCGCAAAAGTGAAGTTATATATTTTTTGACATGCAGTTTTGTATGGATAGCATTTTTACTGAGATTTTTCACCGTTACAGTGGAAGGAATAATGAAATTCTTTTGATGCAGCTCTATATATATATTATGACAGTTTAACTCATTTTATGAATTTCATAAAATAATGCTTTTTTTTACTTTTAAAAATGCAGTTAAAAATAAAAACAATTTTTTCGTGAAATTCATATCTTTTATTTAGCACGATTTGCATTTAACAATTATAATGCAACAATTCTGAGGCAAATATAAGTGGAAATAAATATTTTTGAATTCATATTATTGATTAAAAACATTTAAAAAAAAAATCGTAACAATTCAAATAATTCGCTCTTTTTTTAATTATATCTCAGGAGCCCTTATAAGTATTTTGAAGATTGATACAACACTTGATATGAGGCTTCTATACATATTTTATGTTTAAGAAATATTATGTTGACTTTGCATCTAACGCCTACTGAACAAGAGTATTCCTAAAAATACGTTTTTTTCTATTTTTGTCGAATATCCTTGAAAAAGGACATTAGAATGTTCATGAAATACGACATCTAATGACTAAATTCTGAAGAATATATCATTTTTATTTCAGTTGTAGAATAATTGTTATCAAATGTGTATAGTGTTATATATTTTTTCTAAGGGAAGTGGGCGTGTCAGTTATCTGACTATGCCCATTTTGTGTGAAGATGTTTATATTTCAAGTAAACTTCTCTATACAAAATTTCAAGTCTGTAACTTTAAAATTCGATTTATGTCCACCTAGATTATGAAAATATTACACTGTGCATCGGTGTAAACATTGATTGCATTGTTTTAGATTACCATGTTTTCTTCCCATTGTCTTCTAGATGGTATTTCAGTGACGTATGCTTTTTTTACCCTTTCTTTTTTTCCCTCTTTTTACCCTCAATTTTTGGTAGTCTGAAGATTGGGATGGTTCTGCTATTAGTAAATAGGACTAGTTCTGTATTTGTAGGATTAATATTTAATCCACACTTTTTATGCCCAGATTGTCAGTGTCATTAGTGATGTTTATAATATATCAATATCTTTCATGTATCAATATATTTCCCGGTTGCCAGAAAACAGGGTTTTCTGTATAAGCTTCTACTTGAATGCCAGATATTTTTTATTTTACTACACATTGTTTTTCGACAATTTTAAGTGCTGAAATGGAGCCCGCAGTAAGTTACTGTTAAAAAAGGGTTGAAACAACAGTAGTAAGTGCCGTTTGTATAAAATGTCAGAAATACAGACAACAGATTGCAACTGTTCAATTAAAAGTTGGTATTGTTGACTTAATTTTGAAAGGCGTTTGACTCTTTTCTTTTTTTTTTACAAAAACATGAAACTTTTTGGTGTACATAGCCACTTATTACAACCAATAGGTTTTATTCAAAATATAAAAATGAATACATTATAGAAAATTAACAATATAAAATAAAGTAATGTAATGTAAAGTAAAGTAAAGCGTTGTTCAGGGTGTCACTGGCGAAATTAAGTCTAATCTAAGGAGTTTAACTACAAGAAAATGACGTCAAAAATACTATTTTATATGTTATTTTATATTACAAACAATCTACCTTGGACTATATATAAATGCAGCTTGCAGTCCTTGACGAAAATGTACTCGGGTTCTTGTATTTTACCAGCTTTTAGTAACAAAAATTAAATTAATAAAGTTAAATTTTTAAGTTTCTGTTTATTATGAATTTTGTATTGTCATAAAATTAAATATATTGACAAGAACGCACAGGTGATTTGATTTAAAACAAAAATTTTGGGTTAAATATTTTTTCAGTAACAACTTTTCTAACAGTTTTGAACACAAATCGACAACTGAAAGTTTGGTTTTTTTCGAAATAGAATAACACTTTATAACTGTCGATTTTAAACAGTTTTTTCTCTGTGTGTAGTATTTCGTTTAGTACTTGGATCCAGAGGGTGGGTGATATAACACCTCAATGGGGGGTTCCTTGATTTTCTTTTACCCTTATGTCGCAGGGCCCAATATAAGAGTTGATTTTACTACTTGATAGCATTTACATGAGCCATGCTACAAAGTCTATTTCAATGTTTGCTTACATTAATGCGTTGCGGATGGCTTCAGAAAGTATATTGTTAAAAAGCTCCTTATATGTCAAGGAAGCTTTAAGGGTATATTCTTTATAGTGGAGTGATTTTTCAATGTATCCAGTTAAATGGTACAGTGCCGTTTCTGTTGATATTTCCTTAATATATGCGTGCTTAAAGTTAAAGGTGCTAAACGTTGACTTAATATGATTATCTATTAATAATAATAATAGTTTGGAACTACAGTCATATAAGAACTTAGACCGAACTCTCTCACCATTTTGAGCTGTGAGGTAGGTATTTCAAGTTTAGACAAGCTTTAACATTTTTTTAAATATCGGGTCTAATAGGTAACATGTTTTTTGTATAATTATTGGATATATTCCGTCCAGTCCTGGTGACTTATATGGGGAAAATGTATTTATAGCCCATCAAATTTTGTCTTATGTAATAATTTTTCTGGTGTTGAATTCATACGTCTCAAGATTATGGGCGTATAACGTTGATGCATATGTACATTGTGATAGGTATTCGCATCCTGGATAATGGGTTTACACTAGTAATC
This sequence comes from Dryomyza anilis, assembly GCA_951804985.1. Taxonomy (NCBI): domain Eukaryota; kingdom Metazoa; phylum Arthropoda; class Insecta; order Diptera; family Dryomyzidae; genus Dryomyza; species Dryomyza anilis. The sequence continues at coordinate 31,965,404 of OX638130.1, read as the reverse complement.
TTAATGTTTTATCGGGGGACTTTGTCCATGTGGCGTTTTTATATTTTATTAGATTTGATAGTAGTTTTCTTAGTCGTGATGTCTCTTTTATATTGTTTAATTCACTAATCATACCTTTTAGGCCATTTCGTGTTGAAGACTGTAATTCTTTTTTTTTAAATTCCTGGGGATTTTCTTTTGTATTCCCATATGTTTTCATTATTTGTGTTTCGTATCTTCGAACTTCTGTTCTTGGTGTCTTTCCATATTCAGGTCGTTGCTGTATGAGACTCGTTGTCCGCTACATTCGACTTCTCAACAATTCAGCTGTGGCTAAGTTTTAGAGTTAGTCAAGCATTATTTTATATCATTTCAGCAATTCATTCCTTTCGGAGTTTACGAGTTACATTATCCTTTTTATGGGTCTGCCACTATAGTTTTCTGAGCTTTTCTAATCCGATTTGAGTCATCTTTACTAAGGTCCAATTCGCCATTCTAGCCTGCGCATCGTTCGAAATGCTTGTGGATGCTTCTGACCGAGTGTAGTGTTCTCCTTTGATCAGTTTAAACACACATATTATGATTAACCCTGATACGCTACCGTTTGATACTAGAGATGGGCGCGTGCCTGTTTTTGATGGCACGGACACGCACGGGCACGTCGATAGACGACACGCACGAGCACGAGCCCGAGCCCGACGAGTAAAATTACAGGCACGCAGAAGTCAAAACACGAAAAAACATGACAAAACACGAAAAAAAAAATGGAAAAACATAAAAAGCAAGAAAAACGTGAAAAATAATACCGGAACCGTTTGGATTTTTGAACTAGAATCGTTGTTAAAAATGTGTTGAACTGGAATCGAAACATATATTTATTTCCTTGTTGAAAACGGTACCGCTATTTTAAAAATATCGGAACCAGAACCGTAACAGATAATATAGTCCCTGTCAGGGAACGCAAAGATCCGGAATCGAAACCGTTATAAAAAATATATGGAACCGGAATCGAAACCCATTTTATTTGTTGGTTAAAAGCAGAATCGAAAGGGGACCACAATTTAAAAATCTTGGAACCCGAACCGGAACCGATATTCCAATAGGTTTTAGTCCCTGTTGTCCTGCCCGTGCGTGTCCGTGCCATCAAAAACAGATAAGCGCCCATCTCTAGAAGAAACTATAAAAAAATAATTCATGGGTGCGTGCCTGATTTGGGAGGCACGGGCACGACAGCAACTAGCACGCAGGGAGATTTGCATACATGAACTCTAATTTTCGGGCGTGACACGAAAAAAGCACGGCATGCGCCCATCTCTAATAGATACCTTACTACCAGCTGCGTGAGGAACACTAATCAGAGTAGAGCCTTCGGTGGTTTTTTTTCGGTTCCTCCTCCTACGATTTTCATAATCGAGAATGCATTTCTGAGTGATGTTTTGGTTTCAATCTGAGCTTCACAGTTAAGTCAATATCCATTGTAGAGTTTTTTGAGTGCACCTCTACAATTAGCTTTGAGCGTAGCAGGTGGTTCTTTCCAATTCGGTGAGAAGACCCTTCTTCTGCAGCTTCCGGATATTGGCCCTTGCGTTCTTGACCGTAGCGTTTGACCTCAAGTATGACGCAATCGAGCTCATCTTGTCAATTTTCATCGAATGTTCTGACTCTACGGTTGGCTTTACACTCAATTCCATGTTTCCTCGGTTACTTATTTATATACATACATATGTATATGATTTCATTTCATAAGTATAAATGTGGTTCTTGTATTAAAATTTAGTTGTTACGTGAAGACTTGTTACCTCTGCAGTACATATAGATATAAAAAAACCATAAATATAAATATAAATATAAATATAAATATAAATATAAATATAAATATAAATATAAATATAAATATAAATATAAATATAAATATAAATATAAATATAAATATAAATATAAATATAAATATAAATATAAATATAAATATAAATATAAATATAAATATAAATATAAATATAAATATAAATATAAATATAAATATAAATATAAATATAAATATAAATATAAATATAAATATAAATATAAATATAAATATAAATATAAATATAAATATAAATATAAATATAAATATAAATATAAATATAAATATAAATATAAATATAAATATAAATATAAATATAAATATAAATATAAATATAAATATAAATATAAATATAAATATAAATATAAATATAAATATAAATATAAATATAAATATAAATATAAATATAAATATAAATATAAATATAAATATAAATATAAATATAAATATAAATATAAATATAAATATAAATATAAATATAAATATAAATATAAATATAAATATAAATATAAATATAAATATAAATATAAATATAAATATAAATATAAATATAAATATAAATATAAATATAAATATAAATATAAATATAAATATAAATATAAATATAAATATAAATATAAATATAAATATAAATATAAATATAAATATAAATATAAATATAAATATAAATATAAATATAAATATAAATATAAATATAAATATAAATATAAATATAAATATAAATATAAATATAAATATAAATATAAATATAAATATAAATATAAATATAAATATAAATATAAATATAAATATAAATATAAATATAAATATAAATATAAATATAAATATAAATATAAATATAAATATAAATATAAATATAAATATAAATATAAATATAAATATAAATATAAATATAAATATAAATATAAATATAAATATAAATATAAATATAAATATAAATATAAATATAAATATAAATATAAATATAAATATAAATATAAATATAAATATAAATATAAATATAAATATAAATATAAATATAAATATAAATATAAATATAAATATAAATATAAATATAAATATAAATATAAATATAAATATAAATATAAATATAAATATAAATATAAATATAAATATAAATATAAATATAAATATAAATATAAATATAAATATAAATATAAATATAAATATAAATATAAATATAAATATAAATATAAATATAAATATAAATATAAATATAAATATAAATATAAATATAAATATAAATATAAATATAAATATAAATATAAATATAAATATAAATATAAATATAAATATAAATATAAATATAAATATAAATATAAATATAAATATAAATATAAATATAAATATAAATATAAATATAAATATAAATATAAATATAAATATAAATATAAATATAAATATAAATATAAATATAAATATAAATATAAATATAAATATAAATATAAATATAAATATAAATATAAATATAAATATAAATATAAATATAAATATAAATATAAATATAAATATAAATATAAATATAAATATAAATATAAATATAAATATAAATATAAATATAAATATAAATATAAATATAAATATAAATATAAATATAAATATAAATATAAATATAAATATAAATATAAATATAAATATAAATATAAATATAAATATAAATATAAATATAAATATAAATATAAATATAAATATAAATATAAATATAAATATAAATATAAATATAAATATAAATATAAATATAAATATAAATATAAATATAAATATAAATATAAATATAAATATAAATATAAATATAAATATAAATATAAATATAAATATAAATATAAATATAAATATAAATATAAATATAAATATAAATATAAATATAAATATAAATATAAATATAAATATAAATATAAATATAAATATAAATATAAATATAAATATAAATATAAATATAAATATAAATATAAATATAAATATAAATATAAATATAAATATAAATATAAATATAAATATAAATATAAATATAAATATAAATATAAATATAAATATAAATATAAATATAAATATAAATATAAATATAAATATAAATATAAATATAAATATAAATATAAATATAAATATAAATATAAATATAAATATAAATATAAATATAAATATAAATATAAATATAAATATAAATATAAATATAAATATAAATATAAATATAAATATAAATATAAATATAAATATAAATATAAATATAAATATAAATATAAATATAAATATAAATATAAATATAAATATAAATATAAATATAAATATAAATATAAATATAAATATAAATATAAATATAAATATAAATATAAATATAAATATAAATATAAATATAAATATAAATATAAATATAAATATAAATATAAATATAAATATAAATATAAATATAAATATAAATATAAATATAAATATAAATATAAATATAAATATAAATATAAATATAAATATAAATATAAATATAAATATAAATATAAATATAAATATAAATATAAATATAAATATAAATATAAATATAAATATAAATATAAATATAAATATAAATATAAATATAAATATAAATATAAATATAAATATAAATATAAATATAAATATAAATATAAATATAAATATAAATATAAATATAAATATAAATATAAATATAAATATAAATATAAATATAAATATAAATATAAATATAAATATAAATATAAATATAAATATAAATATAAATATAAATATAAATATAAATATAAATATAAATATAAATATAAATATAAATATAAATATAAATATAAATATAAATATAAATATAAATATAAATATAAATATAAATATAAATATAAATATAAATATAAATATAAATATAAATATAAATATAAATATAAATATAAATATAAATATAAATATAAATATAAATATAAATATAAATATAAATATAAATATAAATATAAATATAAATATAAATATAAATATAAATATAAATATAAATATAAATATAAATATAAATATAAATATAAATATAAATATAAATATAAATATAAATATAAATATAAATATAAATATAAATATAAATATAAATATAAATATAAATATAAATATAAATATAAATATAAATATAAATATAAATATAAATATAAATATAAATATAAATATAAATATAAATATAAATATAAATATAAATATAAATATAAATATAAATATAAATATAAATATAAATATAAATATAAATATAAATATAAATATAAATATAAATATAAATATAAATATAAATATAAATATAAATATAAATATAAATATAAATATAAATATAAATATAAATATAAATATAAATATAAATATAAATATAAATATAAATATAAATATAAATATAAATATAAATATAAATATAAATATAAATATAAATATAAATATAAATATAAATATAAATATAAATATAAATATAAATATAAATATAAATATAAATATAAATATAAATATAAATATAAATATAAATATAAATATAAATATAAATATAAATATAAATATAAATATAAATATAAATATAAATATAAATATAAATATAAATATAAATATAAATATAAATATAAATATAAATATAAATATAAATATAAATATAAATATAAATATAAATATAAATATAAATATAAATATAAATATAAATATAAATATAAATATAAATATAAATATAAATATAAATATAAATATAAATATAAATATAAATATAAATATAAATATAAATATAAATATAAATATAAATATAAATATAAATATAAATATAAATATAAATATAAATATAAATATAAATATAAATATAAATATAAATATAAATATAAATATAAATATAAATATAAATATAAATATAAATATAAATATAAATATAAATATAAATATAAATATAAATATAAATATAAATATAAATATAAATATAAATATAAATATAAATATAAATATAAATATAAATATAAATATAAATATAAATATAAATATAAATATAAATATAAATATAAATATAAATATAAATATAAATATAAATATAAATATAAATATAAATATAAATATAAATATAAATATAAATATAAATATAAATATAAATATAAATATAAATATAAATATAAATATAAATATAAATATAAATATAAATATAAATATAAATATAAATATAAATATAAATATAAATATAAATATAAATATAAATATAAATATAAATATAAATATAAATATAAATATAAATATAAATATAAATATAAATATAAATATAAATATAAATATAAATATAAATATAAATATAAATATAAATATAAATATAAATATAAATATAAATATAAATATAAATATAAATATAAATATAAATATAAATATAAATATAAATATAAATATAAATATAAATATAAATATAAATATAAATATAAATATAAATATAAATATAAATATAAATATAAATATAAATATAAATATAAATATAAATATAAATATAAATATAAATATAAATATAAATATAAATATAAATATAAATATAAATATAAATATAAATATAAATATAAATATAAATATAAATATAAATATAAATATAAATATAAATATAAATATAAATATAAATATAAATATAAATATAAATATAAATATAAATATAAATATGAATATAAATATAAATATAAATATAAATATAAATATAAATATAAATATAAATATAAATATAAATATAAATATAAAATATTTGATACCGATGATGCCGGACCAAAGCACCCAAAATAACACGGCAACAATGCTGTGTTAAAGGGAAAACACAGCAAACACACGCACTGACCGATTCACAGTACTGCAGCAACAACCATACGCACTGACTGATGTTCAGTGGGGCAACAATAACAACAGCAAACACACGCATTGAACGATGATCAGTGGTGCAACAACAACAGCAAACACACGCATGGACCAATGCTCAGTGCAACAATGCCTACAACAACCATACGGTAATGCAAAAGCGCGAGAATGTCGATCTTTTGCGCCACAAAAGGCAACAACTAATACACATGGGCAAGGGAAAGCGCGAGAACTCGCGACAATAATATTACATCCACACATGATGGTCAAAGGAGACGGGGACGCAGCGGCATCGCAGTCACCGAAAGTACACTGAAGTACGAAATAATTGGTATATAAGAAGCTGATATTTTTAGTGGAAGGCAGTTCGTTTCTGACAAGAGATATATTACAGATGGCTCCCGAGCAGGGACTTAGAAAATAAGTCAACAATATAAAGGATGTACAAAATAAAGCATTAAACAATAAAATAATATAAAAGTAAAGAAATAAAATAAGAATTTGTAAAAAAATAATTTAATAAAATCTAGAACAGATAAAGTAATAGAGAAAACGAAGTTGTAAGAAGATAAAGGAAAAAATGTATCAGAGTGAAAAGAAAATGTATTAAGAAAAAATATATATAAGGAAAAGGCAATTGAAAAGAAAAAAAAAATTAAGAAAAAAAAATAGAAAGAAAAGGCAATTAAAAAGAAAAGAGAAAAGCAATTTTTAAAGCACAGCCATAAGAAAACAAATTAAAAGAAAAAATAAAGAAAAAAAAGTAAAAAAGAAAACACTGAGCAAATAAAAACATTGAATTTTAAACAGCAAAAAAATTAATAAAAATTTCTTTTCTTCCCTGAAAATATAAATTTTCTGTACCCTGGACACCGGCGAGCATACCCAAGCAAGATATCCATTACGTTGCTACAAAACTGTTGGCTTATTCTTATATTTGACTACTATAAAATGGTGTACTTTTTTTCTTACGCTCGATTTATCCGCTACAATGAAAAAAAGTGTCAACTTCAATATTATATTTTAATGGTAAAAGTGAAAAAAAAATACTGGAATATAAATTTTCAACACTTGATGGAAAATTATTTCTTTTCAGAGTTTACTTTGATGACAGCAGCACCCACCCAACTTGGTTCTTCCGCGAATATGTCTCAAGTCGTTCTACAATTTTACTTTCGAAGGATTTATAAAGACGATGGCGATGTACTGATGACTTCAATTTCTCGACCTCACTTTTTAATTAACTTATTTTTTCTGTTCGCTCCCTGTTCTTTTTTACACGCACATAGTTTCTTTTCTATTTTCTTTACGTCTTTTTACCGACTTTTTGCACCGATTGCTTTGTTTATTTTTATATCACACGCGACGCAGTGTATTTTCTATGTTTTGTACATATTTCAAATTTTGTTTTGCACTAAAGGTCGGGCGCCATGTAACGCGACCGGTTCTCCGGGTTCAGAGCTGGGATATGCTCAGCGGGCTCCAGTAGTCCGCGCGTCACAAAAATGTATATCTTGCAGGGATACCCTCATAGAAATTAACACACTGACACAAGTCTTTAATTTATGCTGTATACATCGCGTTTATTGTGAATTATATTATTTAACAATTATTTAATTTCCCGTGCGTTGTCTCTGCCAGCTGTGTACGGTCACTCGCCGCTTCTATAAATTTATATTGTCTAATCCAAACATACCCCAGGCCGCCTTTTTGGAACTATGCCACCTTCCTTTGCCCTTAACCAGGACGTGAAACTGGGCTCGGCTGGGTCACAATGTTTCAGCTTTCACAATGTTCGCCTGCTAAAACATTGCAACAGTCGAGGTCAAAGTCGGGAACAGAGAGAGCGAATTAACGCTGTGCAGTGCCTTTTATAGGCCTGCGATTGGTGACTTGTTGCCCAGCCGTTGGTGACTTGCAGCCCACCGATGTTGTAGTTTTGTATATCGGTGAGTGCTTTCTCGCTCACCAGTGAGTGTGTGTTAGTGACACTTTTGTAGTTTCGCTCACTGGTGAGTATGTGTTTAGTCAAACACCCTTTGTTCATGATATGCCTTCGGTCACCAGTGAGAGTGTGTTGGTTACACTCGTTCCTGTTGTACAACGTAAATGTGCGGTCGCCATTTGACCCTCAAATGGTACCGTCACAACGTTAACCCATTAATAACCCATTTAACCCTTTTTTGAAGTTTTCTTTTAAAAATATTTTATAAATCGTCTTAAGTAAGGTTTTAAAGTGTTAAAATGTCATACGGAAAAATGGCTGACCAAATTTTCTTGGGTTCTCCAAACACAAGTAGCATACAAGGGTTAATCGAAATAAGTAAAAATAAAACTTGTTTTTTTAATATAAATTTTATTTCTCATATATTTAGTTCTTGTGGAAATATCTTAAAATCTAATTATCTTAATAATTTGCAAAAAGTTGCAGATAAATTTATTACTGGCATGTAGGTAAAGCATCCTACTAATCATTACATAAGTATTTGATTGAACCGAGATGAACAAAACAAGTTCTATTCCATTGAAAATACACAATTAAAAAAAAACTTAAAAATTAAAAGATAAGTTTAACTACCCATATCTACCTAAATATATAGAACTAAAATACAATTTTTACCTTAAATTGTTTGCATTAATGTTCTTAATAGAACTACTAAAAAATTATCAGATTACAGCGATTTATATGCAGTATTGACAATTAAATTTTTTTGGTGAAGAAAAATTCTATCAAAATAAGCTTACTTTATATGACCGTGGACCGCAAGCCCATGGGTCAAATGACTTGCAAAGCTGATTTTCTACGTATTGTGTCCAAATTACGAAAAAAGAAGATTAAATTTCAAAATGCGAGCGTTTTGACTATGTTTTTCTCAATGTGCGGCGTTACGATATTTTTTCATTATTTACGATAAAACGCTTGAATTTGGATTCTGTTTTGTTTCATATAAATGCTTTGTTTTTACCTTTTTGTGAACGTACGACCGATCTAACGTCGCATTGGAAACATTGTTGTAATTCTTAGAATTATTATTTTTGTATACCGTATCATCGAAAAACTGTAAGAGCATACCAACTCCAATGTGAACTCGCGATTAGCGTGGAAGAACATGATATAGACCTTGAAAATTGTAAATTATTGTATGGGATAAGCTGTAGAATAAATATTTAAAAGTAATAAATAATGATTTAAAAATATATGCTTAGAATTAGCAATTATTAAAAAATTTGTTATCATTTATTTAATAAATTATATTATTTATTAAACTTTAATTATTGATAAATGTATTTACTTTAATATTAAAAGTAAAGTAGTAAAAGTAATTAAAAGTAAAGTTCGTGATCCTGACATTTTTTACAGATTAGTCAACACTCTGGGAATATCCCCTATTAATGCAAAGCACAGAGTCGGTCATAGGAAAGAATTAGGGTTAGAGAAAGGGTGGAAAGATGTGGTAGTGTCGGTGAATATTTATTTTGAATTTGCCAATATACAAAATGTCAGGAAAACCAGACGCAGGGAGATTATTCTACAAACGAATTGTGCGACTGAAAAATGAATTCTCTCTATAATGCGTAGTTCTGTTGGGACCCGAGTGGTCTACGAAGGGGTGGGCTTGGTTCGATGCCCCTAGTAGAAAAAGAGAACACACGACCTGGTGGAATCAGGCCATGTATCTCCCATTAACACTTACCATCGTAATACCTATAAAACATGCTTACACACCGTACGGTTCTTCGGTGCTCAAGAGAGCCAAAAGAGGATGAAATAATTTCATACCCTATTAAAAATATTGCACGTTGTTGAATTCGATGCAAGATTTTCAAGCTCCTGCCCATATGTGCGAATTGTCGAATATATGTGTAGACAGTCAGTGCGTAAGTCAGTAGGAGTGAAGTATGTTTTACACATTTTTAAAAAAACAAGATTTCGTTATATCAAATATATGATCATTCAAACGGTGGTCACATTGCATTCATATGCCCAGAACATCAAGAGCAACTGACTGCTAAATAGCCACAGCAGCCATATTGAGGGGAGGGAGGCGTGAATCCATTCTTTATGAGATAACAAACTACATTGGGTCTTGCTAGCATTAAAATCAACTCTATTTGCGAGACCCCTCCCGGAAGTTGATTTAAGGTCATTAGTGAGTATGTCATTCATCTTTTTCAGTTCCTTAACAGCTGTCTGTCGTCGATCGACGAAAATCATAAAGAATTTGTCTGATTTTCGTGTAAAAAAGCTTTTTGTATGCTGTATAGCACAACGTTTTAAATGTGACGTAAGAAGTCAAATTATGCGAAGTAGCCCATGTAGGGTGCATTTCTCACATTTGCTAGTAATATAGGGTGTCTAATATGATGAGATACTAAACAAGGATCTCGCTGGCCTCCCTAAGGGAAGGCAGTCAGACACTTTACCTTGTTATCCTCATCCTGAACATTCATAGTACGTTTTTATACCCTAAACTTAGAGTGAAAGGGTATATTCAGTTTGGTACGCCATTTTTAACACCCAGAAGGAAGCATCTCCGGTATGGAAAAGAATATATCGTCACTGTCGTGCCAAAGGGGCGAATGTGCATTTTTAAAAATGTTGGGTAATCAAATTTTAAAGTTTGAAGTGCTTTAAAAATTATAAAAATTTATATTTTCGTTAATTTTTTCTGTTATTTTGTTTATTCGTCAATTATTATAACGTATATAAAATATCTTTAGATTTGGACAACCTACTGAAATATAAATACGGATTTTGTGCGGCTATATCCTGATCAAAACGCAAATATTTTTGTTTTTTATGATATAACCTTTTATTAGTGCAAGATAAAATAGTAATGTAAAGGCATTTATTGTTTGTTTTTAAAGCACCTATCATTAATTAAAAATATTTTGTCAAACATTAATTTGCCATTTGTTATTTGCAGGAAAAAATGTTTGGCAAAATAATTTTTAAATAATGAAAGATTCGCCCTTTTGGCATGACAAGATTTTCAATTTTTCAAATTCGCCCTTTTGGTTTCGTTTATTGTGGCTAGAAATACCCAACAAAATGACACGCGATTTTGGCACAGCATACTTGAGGATAAACTACATTCAAAAATGTAACAAACGCAAATGTCAAAAATTGCACATTCGCCTTTTTGGCATGATAGTGACGATATAGATTCTTGATCAGCATTAACTCCTGAGTCGATGTCCGTCTGTCTGTTGAAATCCCTACTACTTAAAAAATTGAAGAGTTAGATAGAGTTATAATATAGATTATTTATATACCTACGCTGTATGTGCGAAAAGATTGGCGAGATCGGTTCATTGGGACCTGTGATCTGACCATTTATATTCAAATAACTCATATAAAATTTACATCTACAGATCAATTTTAAATTCGGTACACCTTCCAATTTGTAAATATGGGTAACAAATGAATGGAAATTCTTCAGCGATTGAAAGTTTGTAGTTATTTTCAGAACTCGTATACCCTGGTGACCTATATACCACTTTGAATGGTAACCACATATATATGTGGGGTATTTATAGTCGGCTCACACAGATAAATCCTCTGTTAGCATGAGGTTATTTGAACCAACGTTTCAGTGTTGCAACCGAAATACATTTTTTGTAACCTCATGTCATTAAAATGAACGTACCATTTCTTACTCTAACCGAAATGTTAGTCCGCGCAACTACACGTACGGTTGTCGTAACCTCTTGATTTCATTTTTCATTCTGCCAAAATTTGACGTTTGTTCATTTGTTACGGCAACTGAGTACGTTATTGTATCAATAAAACAAATGACAAACTGCAACCTCATGTCTATCAGCAGTTCGGTTGGCAGTTTCTTGCCAAAAATTATGGACACATGAAAAAAAAATAAACGTCATATATTTTCACAAGTGGCAAAATATAGGAAATTCATTAATTAAGTAAAAATGCGAAATAAATATATGAATATTAATAAAATAATAAATACAAATTGCTGTTTAGCTAGGTTGATACAACCTCATAATCAGCAAGTTTCCGCAACCGAATAATTCGGTAGGGCAATTTAGTTGGTTGCCGCAACAAATCAGTTTTCTGTGTGCTTAGACCGACTATAATGACTATAATTTTGATAATCCTAACTATCATAATAACACGTACTATATAATGTCCCCACTTTAAAATGTCCCATGTGATCTAACCTTCCCAAATGGTTTACTCTCGATCTCCAAAAAATTTGGGCGCTTGTTCAACGAATATGAATGACAAATGTTACTGTAATCTGCAAAGGAATGAATTGGGTTCTGAGTCAATGACAGAAGGTCATGCCATCTGGCCCGAAGGCTTTGTTAGTTTTGAGGTTTGTGAGGACACTTTTAATTGTCTGAAATCTAAAATGTATCTCCGGCATTGCAGAAGTAACATATTCGTCAACGGGCAGTGGTTAATTAAAAAAGATTAATACAATTATGCATTACGCAATACGCAATAAGTTTTGATACCAGGGCTTCGTGCCACACTCGATCAAAAGCCTTGGAAATATGAAGAGCAAGCACCTTACTCTCCCCGAAAAGATAAATACAATTATTCCACTTTTCGGAGAGGACCGTCATCAAGTCACCGGTGGATCTGGTCCTACGGAAACCATATTGCCGGTCACTAAGTAATTTGTTTCGCTCCAGATAGTTCACAAGGTGGAAGTTTATTACGCTTTCCATTACCTTGGATAGCGCAGAGCATATTGAAATGGGTCGGTAATTAGCAGGGTTCGGAACTGTCTGGACATTGGCAACCTTCCATCAAGATGGAAAAACTCCTGTCGTGTTGGAGATGGTAAAAAGGTTACGCAATGGACAAGCCAGCGTTGACGCACACTTCTTCAACACATGGGCAGATATGTCATCTGGCCCGGAGGCTTCGTTAATATTGAGATTTGCTAAAACCTTTTTAACTGCCGAGTTCGAAAATGTATCTCCGGCATTGCAGAAGAAACAAATTCAACCACGGGCAGTGGTTGATTGCTATCTTGGAGCGTTGAATTATTTGCAAATAATTCTGCCAAGAGATTAGCATTATCAACCGGGTCAGTGGAGGTCTTGCCATTCATAACAAGGGTTGGAGTAGACGATGCCGTCTGATTCTTCACCCTTTAAACAAATGACCAGACATTTTTACGACCTCTATGGTAGAGAAGGACATTTTTGCGCGCGTTTTGTTCGTGTAGAAACTTTTCACGCGCGATCACGGCATTACAGGGATTCCTAGCCTGTATGCGAAGTCTTTCAGTATCAGCATTCTTGTTAGAACGCCAAGTTTGAAAGGCTTCCTCTTTCGACCTGACTGCAATCCTGCAAGTCTCATTAAACCAAGAGTGGTCCTTGGCTTTAATGCTAATCTTTTTAGAAGGTATGAAGGACCGCATACCCAATAAAACAATATTTTGTACCATTAAGGCCGCGGCATTTATGTCTCTATCTGCGAAACACAATTTCCAATTAAAGTTGCGAAAAAAATCATTTAACGAAACCCAATTTGCTTTTTCGTAAAGCCATAAAGTTCTCTTCGGGGCTTTAATCGAAGAGACGCGTAAACTAGAATACGAAAATTCAGCGGAAACAATACAGTATTCGGAATTACCAAGAGGTGCAAGGACTTTTACATCATATTTTTCATGGTGCGAAGTCAGAAAAAGGTCGGCTCTGCCCGCCGACGCGTGGGAGGCACGTCGGCTACTTCACCAGTTGCGTGAGTTAATTGCACTCTGCAAACCGCTCTACCTCCTGTGTTGATAGACCCTCAGTCCACGAACGTTGCAAAAATCTATACGAAAGTTTTGCGACATTTTCGCAACTGGATGAATTTAAAACATACTAGTAGCGGGCACAGTTGAGACGAACAGATGAGAGCGTAAGCTAAACAGTGGTCAGTGTTATGCCTTGGTCACTGTCTTCGTTACGCACTCTTGCAGTCTCAACTATGCACGCAGTTAGCGGGTAGTAGAATGGGGGAGGGACGGAATACAATCAACAAACCTGTGCAATTGCAGCAGAGAGCATATAAAGGTCCTTTGTGCTGGCAATTGCAATGAAAAAAAAACGGAGAGTGCAGAGTGCAGCAAGTCCAAATGCAGCGAAAACCGGTTCTGGTCTATTGATGTTGTTTTGATATTTGTAGCTATGTATTTTTAATTATTTATTTTGTGTAATTTATTTTGTTTTTTTTTTTTTTTTTAATATTGTTTTTTGTTGTCCACGACGACTGGATTTTAATGTTATTGTTAAATTTTATATTTGTTTGTTGGTTGATGTTGTTATGTTTGGCGGCACATTTTTAGACATATAAAACGACGGACGGAAAATGTTTAAAGAAAACAGGATGAAACGACACGTCCGTCTCCCATAAAAGCATTGACGCAACTCTGGCTTCAGAATTATTTGAAATAATTCAACACTCCCAGATAGTAATTAACCACTGCCCGTCGACGAATTTGTTTCTTCTGCAATGCCGGAGATACATTTTTGATTTCAGACAATTAAAAGTGTCCTCACAAACCTCAAAACTAACAAAGCCTTCGGGCCAGATGGCATGACCTTCTGTCATTGACTCAGAACCCAATTCATTCCTTTGCAGATTACAGTAACATTTGTCATTCATATTCGTTGAACAAGCGCCCAAATTTTTTGGAGATTGAGAGAAAACCAGTTGGGAAGGTTAGATCACATGGGACATTTTAAAGTAGGGACATTATATAGTACGTGTTATTATGATAGTTAGGATTATCAAAATTATAGTCGGTCTAAGCACACAAAAAACTGATTTGATGCGGCAACCAACTAAATTGTCCTACCGAATTATTCGGTTGCGGAAACTTGCTGATTAGGAGGTTGTATCAACATAGCTAAACAGCAATTTGTATTTATTATTTTATTAATATTCATATATTTATTTCGCATTTTTACTTAATTAATGAATTTTCTATTGTTTGCCACTTGTGAAAATTTTTGACGTTTATTTTTTTTTTCATGTATCCATAATTTTTGGCAAGAAACTGGCAACCGAACTGCTGATAGACATGAGGTTGCAGTTTGTCATTTGTTTTCTTGATACAATAACGTACTCAGTTGCCGTAACAAATGAACAAACTCCAATTTTTGGCAGAATGAAAAATTTAATCATGAGGTTACGACAACCGAACGTGTAACATTTCGGTTAGAGTAAGAAATGGTACGTTCATTTTAATGACATGAGGTTACAAAAAATGTATTTCGGTTGCAACACTGAAACGTTGGTTCAATGAACCTCATGCCAACAGAGGATTTTTCTGTGTGAGCCGACTATAAATACCCCACATATATATGTGGTTACCATTCAAAGTGGTATATAGGTCACCAGGGTATACGAGTCCTGAAAATAACTACAAACTTTCAATCGCTGAAGAATTTCCATTCATTTGTTACCCATATTTAAAAATTGGCAGGTGTACCGAATTTAAAATTGATCTGTAGATGTAAATTTTATATGAGTTATTTGAATATAAATGGTCAGATCACAGGTCCCAATAAACCGATCTCGCACATACAGCGTAGGTATATAAGTAATCTAAATTATTATTAGTTTCATTTATCTATCTCTTCAATTTTTTAAGTAGTAGGGATTTCAACAGACACACACACATCGCTTAATCGACTCAGGAGGTCATGCTGATCAAGAATATATATACTTTTCCATACCGGAAACGGCGTACCAAACTGAATATACCCTTCCACTCTTAGTGTAGGATATAAAAACGCACTATGTTCAGGATGGGAATAACAAGGTAAAGTGTCTGACTGCCTTCACTTGGGGAGGCCAGCGAGATCCTTGTTTAGTATCTCATCTTATTAGACACCCGTATATTACTAGCAAATGTTAGAAATGCACCCTATATGGGCTACTTCGCATAATTTGACTTCTTACGTTGTGTCGTCACATTTGAGACGTTGTGCCATACAGCATACAAAAAACTTTTTTACACGAAAGTCAGACAAATTATTGATGATTTTCGTCGATCGACAACAGACAGCATAAGGTTGTTAAGGAACTGAAGAAAATGAATGACATACTCAATAATGACCTTAAATCAACCTCCGGGGAGGGTCTCGCCAATAGAGTTGATTTTAATGCAAGCAAGACCCAATGTAGTTTGTTATCTCATAAAGAATGGATTCACGCCTCCCTCCCCTCAATATGACTGCTGTGGATATTAAACAGTCAGCTGCTCTTGATGTTCTGGGCATATGAATGCAATGTGACCTCCGTTTGAATGATCACACACATATATATATATATATATATATATTTATATATATACATACATATATATACATATACATATATATATATATATATATATATATATATATATATATATATATATATATATATATATATATATATATTCTTGTATGTATATGGGTTCATATATAGTTATATATATAGTTATAATATAGTTATATAAAATAGAGAATTGGTAGAGTCGGATCTGATTATATATGTTATCAGATCAAATCATATATGATTATATATAACAATTTTTTCACGGGTACACGTAAAGTGTAGTTTTGTATTTTAATTATTTGAAAAACTCTGTAACTAGAAAACATGTACCCATATAATTTTGCTATTTGAACCGGAATAGTTTTTTTATAAAATCGGTGAATTGGAACCGATATTCAAACCACCCATAATTTATATTTATTTTAATTTAGGCCGAAAATCTTCTTTTGGATTTAAATATGAACATTAAAATAGCAGATTTCGGATTCTCAAATTATTTTCAACCCGGTGAGCTATTATCAACATGGTGTGGGTCTCCTCCGTATGCTGCGCCAGAAGTTTTCGAGGGAAAACAATACACGGGACCCGCAATTGACATATGGGTAAGTAACAATTTTCAAGTATAATTTTGAGCTTAGTTAAACTTTGGTATGTATTTAATACGAATAACCTTAAATTTAAAATAAATAATACGATTATGTAAATTATATTTGAAAGAAGAATATGCCAATAAATGCTTATATTTTCAATTATCTGTTGTGTGCAAGTTATGCATTTTGTAAATCAATATCAATTTTTTTTTATTTGAATTATTTTCAATCGAAATACTGTAGCGTGACCCCTCAACTTCGTGTTACAAATTAACGAAAAACAAATAATTAGTAACGCAGTGCGCGAAGTATAAAATCTAAGGACATTTTCATATTTTAAAATAATAAAAATCACATTTTTAATACGCTCTGATATTAGTTCTATAAAATCCCATTCAAATTGTCCAAAAGGACAATTACTGATTTAATACTATACGAAAAAATAATTATTTACATATAAACTTAATGCAAAATTCATGGTATTTGGTATTTTGTAGGGAGCATCCGCATATTTTTGACATACGCATCAGCGTAGTTCTAGGTTACTGCGGTGGACTGCGAGCCGAAATGTCCCATGTTCAAGCCTGGACTAAAGATAAGAACATCTTTTCATAGAAACATTTTTCCATACCTTGCTACCTCTCGGCAGTAAATGGCAAACCTACGAGAGTAAAACATTTCCTATGAAAAGCTATCACCCGCCGCACAGTGTGCGCAAACGCTCTTAAATCGGGTGAAATTCAGTATTTTCGGAACCACTCAACCGATTTTAAAAATTTTAAATGCCCAGCAGGAAATGGACTCATTGACGACAAGGTCCTCAATGATGAATCGAGGGCATTGGAATTTTTCTCATTGATGAATATGTCTAAAACAGTTTCATAAAGGACATTGCATTAAAGATATCATATCACCATATGTCATATATACATTCATCAATTGCATTGTAAAAAACCGTCATTGATGAAATGTTATTGAAGACGGCATTGATGAAAATTAACAATCACGCCACATGCCCATAAAGTTATGCAGCATTTACGTTGTTAAATACAATGTGAAAAGCATACAACATATGTCCAGTGGCAGTGTTTACGCGTAAAAATTAAATTTTGTGTTTGATATCACCCTGCCATATTATTCATAGGCCCAATTTGAGGGACCAATTTTTATAAAAGCGGGATAATAAGCAGTAGTAATGTTGATAGATGATGCCCGTTAGTAAAGTACGTTGTTGATATTAGAAAGTACACACACCACTCCAACCGAGAACAGAAGAAAATAATAAAATTGAAATAATAAATAAAATAAAATAAATTAAAAAATAAATATATGTATATATATATATATATATATATATATATATATATATATATATATATATATATATATATATATATATATATATATATATATATATATATATACATATATATATATATATATACATATATATATATATATATATATATATATATATATATATATAAAATAAAATTGAAATGATTTATATTAAAAAAAATATTTTTTATTTCATATAATTTATTTTTATTTCAAAAATGTTTAATAATTACAATGTAAAGACACAATATCTCTGAAAAAATCCAATAATGGATCAGTATTTTTATGCAATCATGTATTTAATAAAGCCTTTTTTTAGAAAATGTGGCCCAAATTGATACAAATTAATACTCAATTATTTATGGTTTACCAAATGACCTCAATTTCACGAAGATTTGGTTTTGATTTGAAATATCGCTCATTTACTACTAGAGTGTCATAACGATTTTGCAGAAAATGTATGAATGCATTTGAAATGTATAGAACATATGAAATGAGGTAACGTTATATTATCTATCTTCTCTAGCGGAGAGTATACATGATATGAATACAACAAGATGAAACATGATTTAACGGACAATTCTGCATCATTATCTCAAAAATCTCGTTTTTTGAGTTAAGACACTCTTGTAGTAAATGAGCGATACCTTCACAACTATTAAAGATAACGGATTTGTTTTTTGTTTATTTGGCACATGAACGTGAATCCGTGTATAGACCGTTTAATGTTGTCCGAAACATATTCTTAAAAAATGTATTTGGTTCCACGACTTTTGGGTTTAAAGTGTTTCAGAATAGGCATGCTTAATAGACATCTGCACAAATGGTTTTGAAGTTTCCTCTACAAATATGCACTACTACACTCTACATTTTTGAACTCATTGAGCAAATGACAATCGACAGTATTATGGTGAAGTCTCTCTGAGCGACTTCACTTCAGTATTTGTTTCATTGGTGTCAATCACTGTCAAAACATCAAGCCATTCAAAACATTCAATGTTTTGAAAAACACAACAAACGACAACACTGTCGCTGAAAATGCAACGAATACAGTAGGCGCAGCGAGTGAGCGCAATGAGTAACGAGTGAGAAAACGAACATTGAAAACAAAAACAAATCTAACGATCGTTCAACGGCAGTAATGTTGTTATTGGTATTTATGTGTTAATAAAAAATACAACAAACATTAAAAAAAAAAAATTGTTTAAAAAAAAATTGTACGACAAAAACAACGCTTTGGTCGAAAAGCAATATATCGAAAAATAAAAAATTTAATTAAATAATGAAAAAAATTAAATAATGAAAAAATGTTTTTCGATAAATAAAAAACTTAATATTAAATATTATGTGATTTTCTTATACCATTTGTTTTTTTTCTATATTTCAATATTAATGAAAATTCCTACTCTATTCCTTACTCTAGTAAGAATGATAAATAAAACAACATAAAAATGCACTATGTACTCGGTGTCATAAGCAGTTCATTTCAGTATTTGAATGTTTATTGCACATCATCACAGACCTCTTCACTTCAGTTTTGTTTTGCTTGTGCTTTGTTTTGACAGTACTTGGTTCTTTGTTGTTGTGAGCAAGACATTCATTTGATTTTCAAGCATAGAGTTGACGACAGTAAATGTTTTGAAACGAAATGAATGTCTTGAAGTGGGTTTCAAATGGACTTGTCTAATGCTTAAAATTCATTATTATGTTTGCGGCATCGAATACTCCAATTTTCAACTCGGATATCATGAAGTGTTTTAAAATTTTAAACAGGTACAGCTTACAAAAAAGCGCAACAAATTGTTAGGGTATCTTTTCCATTTTCTTTATTTAATTGATTATTTAATTATAAATTCTTTGGTATTATTAGAAATATTTGCCGATGAACAAAAAAAAACACAATATATCATTTGAAATGTATAGAACATATGAAATGAGGTAACGTTATATTATCTATCTTCTCTAGCGGAGAGTATACATGATATGAATACAACAAGATGAAACATGATTTAACGGACAATTCTGCATCATTATCTCAAAAATCTCGTTTTTTGAGTTAAGACACTCTTGTAGTAAATGAGCGATACCTTCACAACTATTAAAGATAACGGATTTGTTTTTTGTTTATTTGGCACATGAACGTGAATCCGTGTATAGACCGTTTAATGTTGTCCGAAACATATTCTTAAAAAATGTATTTGGTTCCACGACTTTTGGGTTTAAAGTGTTTCAGAATAGGCATGCTTAATAGACATCTGCACAAATGGTTTTGAAGTTTCCTCTACAAATATGCACTACTACACTCTACATTTTTGAACTCATTGAGCAAATGACAATCGACAGTATTATGGTGAAGTCTCTCTGAGCGACTTCACTTCAGTATTTGTTTCATTGGTGTCAATCACTGTCAAAACATCAAGCCATTCAAAACATTCAATGTTTTGAAAAACACAACAAACGACAACACTGTCGCTGAAAATGCAACGAATACAGTAGGCGCAGCGAGTGAGCGCAATGAGTAACGAGTGAGAAAACGAACATTGAAAACAAAAACAAATCTAACGATCGTTCAACGGCAGTAATGTTGTTATTGGTATTTATGTGTTAATAAAAAATACAACAAACATTAAAAAAAAAAAATTGTTTAAAAAAAAATTGTACGACAAAAACAACGCTTTGGTCGAAAAGCAATATATCGAAAAATAAAAAATTTAATTAAATAATGAAAAAAATTAAATAATGAAAAAATGTTTTTCGATAAATAAAAAACTTAATATTAAATATTATGTGATTTTCTTATACCATTTGTTTTTTTTCTATATTTCAATATTAATGAAAATTCCTACTCTATTCCTTACTCTAGTAAGAATGATAAATAAAACAACATAAAAATGCACTATGTACTCGGTGTCATAAGCAGTTCATTTCAGTATTTGAATGTTTATTGCACATCATCACAGACCTCTTCACTTCAGTTTTGTTTTGCTTGTGCTTTGTTTTGACAGTACTTGGTTCTTTGTTGTTGTGAGCAAGACATTCATTTGATTTTCAAGCATAGAGTTGACGACAGTAAATGTTTTGAAACGAAATGAATGTCTTGAAGTGGGTTTCAAATGGACTTGTCTAATGCTTAAAATTCATTATTATGTTTGCGGCATCGAATACTCCAATTTTCAACTCGGATATCATGAAGTGTTTTAAAATTTTAAACAGGTACAGCTTACAAAAAAGCGCAACAAATTGTTAGGGTATCTTTTCCATTTTCTTTATTTAATTGATTATTTAATTATAAATTCTTTGGTATTATTAGAAATATTTGCCGATGAACAAAAAAAAACACAATATATCATATCTACGTGCTAACAATTTCACGATAATATTTGATTTCGATATATAAAGGCTAAATTGCCGATATAAAACGCAAAGTATTGTAAAATTAAAATAGGTGTTATATATAAATATGTGCTTTTTACTCTCTCAAGTGTATGTCGATAAGGCAGGTCGATCGAACAGCAAGACAGACGGACGGACGGACGGACAGACAGACTGACATGGCTAAACGGACTCGGGTGGTGATGCTGATCAAGAATATATATACTTTTCCATACCGGACACGCCTCCTAAGGGGCGTTACAATATATGCACAAAGTTAATATACCCTGCACCTCATAGGTGTAGGGTATAAAAATATAAATGTATATCTCGTTTTTCATGCATTTAAACTAAAGACAAATGTACTAAATTCTTAACGTAATAAATAGTTATTAAATAAATAAGTAAAACAAATATAATAAGATATAAAAACAAAATTAATTAATAATAATAAACCCATGGCAATTAGAAGGAAATAGATCTAAAATGAAAAGGAATTAGAACTTGGATACATGTTAACTAAAAGATAATGGTTTAGTTTTATTAACCATATTTTTTAAGGCAAAGTAGAACGTGCAGCTATTGTTTAGATTTTTTTTTTGGGATACATATACATATCAATGATTTTAGTAGGTTGGGTACAGAATAGGAGGAAAAACGCCATCAATTTTCCTCCGATTATATCTCTCTTTTGTTTTCGGCCAGACTCTAATTTATAAATTTTAAGATGACATTCTGACATATTTCTTTCTTTTCTTAAAGTTCTCAATTCACTAAACTCTGCTTTGAAATATTTAATTGTGTAGCCCGCTTAAATCATAGAGTAGGAGCAAAATCATAAGCCCCCCATTTTCTCAGAGCACAGCTACCAATTAGGTTGAGACTTTACTAATTGAATAATTTCGATTTGTAACTCGCTATATTGGATAATTTTCATCAACATAATACTTTAAATGTGTAAACCTATATTATGGTTTATTTTTTTTATCAAGAGTCGAGGATTCAAAAAGTGGTATGATCAATAGCCCGATTGTTCGCATGAAAGTCCTTAAAATGGTACAATCAATTATTAACATTAAATTTCTTGTATATTTGCGATTGCAAATTTTTACTTTTTATGTCCAGTTCAATTAATTAAAAATAAATAAATAATTCATATACTCAACTTCACTATAAATCTTTGCAATGACAGTTGCTCATAGAAATGAGCACTAGGAGCTGATGATTTAGAGCAGTGCACAATCTGCAACGAATCATTACAAATACTAGACGATAAAATAGAAACGTCTTGCAATCACAAATTTCACATTTTCTTGTCCTGTTTGCAGGCACCTTTGTAGACTAACTGACCTTTTAGGACTAATACGGCTAGCTCAGATCCTTTGATCATTGTAAGCTAGACATGGATCATTTTAAGCTAGACATGGAGCGGTTCCCCGTAATCGGCCTCATACCCGCTTTTATTCGCAAACCAGAAACGTATGAATCGTAAATACTAGTATAAATAACCAGCACACCACAGCACCCACGTAGAAATACTGTAGGTACTTCAAATCCCCCAAATATTCTATCTGAAGACAGAGTTCAAACTTTTATTCGCGAATCTCTGAACGACTTTCGTCTAGATATAACGTCAGTATTGTCTGGCGAATTACAAGTAAATTTCGTAATATGAATCTCGCACCCAACTTCCAAGATCATCGTAAAGGCAATGCGCCGGTTTGGCCTGAAGAAATGCCTTATAATCCTCATGATCATACAGTACAAGGTGCCCGTCAGAATCCAAATGATGAACGTCCAGTTATAAATAATGATAAAATTTCAAATATTACTGCTAAATGGCATATAAAATTCACCGGTTGTGCAGAAGATATGTCAGTTGAGGATTTTATCTATAGAGTGAATGCGTTAACTTCACAGTCTTTGCATGGGAATTTTAATATATTATGTAAATATGCTCACATGCTATTTAGTGGTAACGCGGAAGCATCATCGTCAAAGCGATAATATCGAGTGGTTTGATATGTTCGATGCTTTACACCACAAATATAAAGACCACCTTACTGATTTTGATACAAGAAGAAAACCTTCGTAGACGGAGACAGAAATCATCTGAGAACTTCGATCAATACCTTGACGTAATGTTGATGTTGTCTGACAAACTTAGGGTGCCCATGTCTGATATTAATTAGTTGAGACCATGCTGTGGAACCTAAAACCAGAATTGAGACACGAACTGCTCTATTTAAACATCACGGATATGTCCGCGTGAATGC
This sequence comes from Dryomyza anilis, assembly GCA_951804985.1. Lineage (NCBI taxonomy): Eukaryota > Metazoa > Arthropoda > Insecta > Diptera > Dryomyzidae > Dryomyza > Dryomyza anilis. The sequence goes on along the minus strand of OX638130.1, from coordinate 31,940,888 downwards.
CAAAAGCATGAAAATTTCTTCGTGAGTTATAATAATTTCACAGCGCAGCATCGTTCATTGCAATGAAAAAATTATTGCGGAGATAGTTCATGAAAATGTAGATATAGATGAAAAGTTCAGTGAACCAATTTCAAGAGTTTCTGAAGTAAACGCTACTAATATATTTCATTATTGGAATTGTGACGATACTGGTCATAAATATCAAGATTGTGTCCAATTACCGCGTAGGGTGTTTAGCTACGGATGTGGAGAATTAAATACCTATAACCCAAATTGTTCGAGATGTATTCAGAACTCGGAAAACTCCCGATCGGATGTCCGTCATCTTCCTTGTGGGCATTCCATATCGAAAATTGATCATAAAGATGCCTTTTGCAAATAAAGTTAAATAAAATTTTAAGTTAAATAAACAAACGATGTGTAGATTGATGGATAGGGTAGTCCCCTTCAATTTAAAGACGAATGTATCGGTTTACCTCGATGATTTGCATATTCTATCATCATCATTCGAAGAACATCTTGTCCATCTTTCAGAAGTAGCTACTCTATTACGCAAGGCTGGACTCACAATAATATTAATAAAGGTTGGTTTTGTTTGAAAACGGTGAACTTCCTGGGCTATATCGTTCTGAAAAATCGATCCTGAAAAATTAAATGCCATTGCTGAATATCCGGTTCCTAAACCAGTACGGCAGTTACGTCAATTTTTAGGAATGAGCGGATGGTATCGAAGGTTCATTCCTGAATATGCTTCCACGGCATTCCATCTGACCAAATTGCTAACTAAGAAAAACAAGTTTTGTTGGAATCCACAAGCTCAAACCTCATTTCATGATATGATGACGAAAATTAGCATCCGCTCCTTTTCTCATACACCCTAACTACAACAAACCATTCATTGTGCAATGCGATACAAGTCAATTTGGTGTCGGAGCTCTGCTCGCTCAAACTTACGATGAGGGTAATGAAAGACCCACATGTCGCAAAAATTTAATAAAGTGCAGCGCAATTACTCTGTCACTGAATTGGAATACCTGGCAGTCATCCTTGAAATAAAAAATATTCGCATGTATATTGAGGGTCAAGAGTTTAAAGTAGTCACCGATCATTCTAGCCTTCGTTGGCTAATGCATAAAGACCTTTGTGGGCTAGGTGGGCGACAAAATTGCAAGGATTTAAATTTTCAATCGAACACAGGAATGTTAGCGAGAATGTTGTTGCAGATGTATTCTCTCGCGGTTTTGATAACGAATATCAATTAGCTTTTGTGTAAATTGAGGTAATGCCAGTAATTGACTTAAACTGTCCAGTCTTTTAATATGATGAATATAATTCTCTAACAGATAAGTTTCAAATAGCTCGTTTTTCAGGTCATCGATGGTTTTCTTTACCAACTCACAGATTTTGTTATAGGAGTAGATAATGTAGATGACATTGCATGGAATCTATTCGTGCCTCTAGAATTACGCGAACAAAATATACGCACATGATGAACCTTCGACGGGGCACGGAGGCATTGCAAAAACTCTCGAGCGCTTGCGTAGACAATTATATTGGCCTGGAATGGTTATTCAAATCCGCGATTTTGCAAAGAATTGCGAATTATGTCAAACCTCCAAAACACCCACTTATGTTATTTGGCCACCTATCGGCCAACAAACTATATCCGAGTGACCATTCCAACGCTTATATATAGATTTAATAGGTACGTTCCCACGTACTAAACGCGGAAATGTAGGAAGTGGTTAGTGCGTTGGACTTCGAGCCGAAAGGTCCCCGGTTTAAGCCTGGACTGAGGCTAACAACATCTATTCATAGAAACATTTTTATATACCGCGCTACCTCTCGGCAGAAAGTGGCAAATCTACGAGAGTAAAACATTGCCTATGAAAATGCTCTCACCCGCCGTTCGGATTCGGCAATAAACTGTAGGTCCCACTACTCTGAGTACAAATATAACACACACAGCTCAAAATGGTGAGAGAGCTCGGCCTAATGCCCGATTTACATTGTATCTTCTGTGAGTCTCACTGTATATCCAAGGGTTGTATTTTTTCAAAAAACTGCTATTTTTATATGAAATTTTTAAAAAATGCAACCCTAGGAGATACAGTGAGACTCACAGAAGATACAATGTAAATCGGGCATAAGTCCTTATAGGACTGTAGGGCCAAACTATTATTATTATTTTATTGTAAGGCAAATAGTATGCAGATGTAATTATAAACAGAACAATCTAGCTTCACACTTTAATACCAAGCTTGATCTTACTGGTGTTAAAGCACGCATTATAGAAAAATTAGGTAATGCGTATTGTCTGTTGAAAGATATGCAGGGTAAACAACTCGGAACATACCATATGAAAGACTTGTGGTAACCTGTAAGTTATTAAACGGATATCATATGTTGACCCTTTTTCAGCTCCTATTGGAAACAAAAATAGTTTAATAGGATCTGCTTTGTGAGGGCGTCTTTTGTATTTTCTTTATTTAATTATAAATTCCTTGGTATTCTTAGAAATATTTACCTATGAACAAAAAAAAAACACAATTTGACATAACTACGTGTCAACAAAAACTATCGTTGCCGTATCATTACTGATGATCGAAATTGACAATTTGAGCACATAAACTATACATTTTCGATATAGTTAAAATATCGTACATTTCGCTGGGAAGTGTCACCTCACCCTAATCAATTTTTAAGAGGCTATTACGAGAGTAAACGGAGCCCTGCTTTAATTACTTTAGCGTACGCGGGTATCCACAGCAAGCGTAAATGTTGGGGAAAAATGGCTTAAAATCACATTAAACCACACACGTGCCATGCTAGTGTACGTCTTGATCACGTTACGCCATAACCGGTAATTACAGCGATTCTTCACCTCTCGATCTTCTAACGCCTATCACGTCATGGTCGCGATCAAACTCCCATTGTCATCTAAATACTATGACGTGCTAATCACAGATCGAACACCCAGCACCAAACACGTCAATATCGCCGATGGAACTCCGATCGTTCATACATAAACCGATTTAACTTCTAGCGCCCCCTTTCGTTCTTAACATACCTACCGGTTTAGTGCACGTAACCTAATTTTTACTTGCCAAGATAATTAACAAAAAAAAAAATGAAAAAAAATATATATATAATACTATATATCAACAAAAAAATGAATAAATAACGAATAAAATTTGATCATCTAGAAAGAAAGTAAAGTAATAATAAATATATATATATATATATATATATATATATATACATATATATATATATATATATATATATATATATATATATATATATATATATATATATATATATATATATATATATATATATATATATATATATATATTTATATATATATATATACTACGAAATTGAAGAAGTGCCTTATCAAAAATAAAAAAAAAACCATACATGAAGTGAATTGGTTGTGCCTGATTTATTTAACGTAACTAGGTGAATTTAAAAATTCAAATATTTATATATATATAAAAAAAAAGAATAAAAACAAAAAATTTAATTAAATTATTAATGTAATGCAACTAAATTGTAATCGTCAGGCCTGCTGTCGACGAGGGATTTTGCAGCAAACGTATGTAAGTAGACTCGTTACCTTCTCATTCATGTTATTTTTATTCATAATTTTAATTTCGCTTTTCATTCTTCAAAAAAAAAAAGAAATAAATTACACAATCAATATTTTAACTTAACCTACTTTATCGACAACAAAATTTTTATAATAAAAAAAAAAGTTACAAATCGTTGGTAGAATAGTCATCACTTTTTACTCTCTCAAGTATTTGTCGATAAGGCAGGTTCGCATATTCATTGATTGTGATTTCTCAATTTAGTTGTTGTTGTACATCTCAAACAGTCGAGTGTTATTTATTTTGAACAGCACAACAAAAAAAAAAGAAAGAATAAGAATTAGAAACATAGAAAAAAAATCGAATCTCTCTCACCATTTTGAGCTGTGCGTGTTACATTTGTACTCAAAGTGGTGGGACCTACAGTTTATTGCCTAATCTGAACTGCGGGTGAGAGCTTTTCATAGGCAATGTTTTACTCTCGTAGGTTTGCCATTTACTGCCGAGAGGTAGCGACGTATAGAAAAATGTTTCTATGAAAAGATGTTGTTAGCCTCAGTCCAGACTTGAACCGGGGACCTTTCGGCTCGCAGTCCAACGCACTAACCACGGAGCTAACGCGGCTACGTAACCATAACCAAATCCAAAAAAGAATAATAAAACTTGTTTACGTTTCGTCACATAATTTAATTTCGTATACTTGAAAATCATTTTATTAATTTTAATAATATTATCCTGCATAATCAAATTCAAATAAACGAAAAATTAGAAAAAAAAAAAATTATAAATGTATATCTCGTTTTTCATGCATTTAAACTAAGGACAAATGTACTAAATTCTTAACGTAATAAATAGTAATAAAATAAACAGCCGTAAAACCGAGGCAGAGTACGCTATTTATTCATAAAACCTCGTAGACTCAGTCAGATCGTTACAATATACAGAAAGCGTCATAATTACAAAAACTTAAAATTTTCATAATCAGGATACAAACTTGTACAAAAGTTTCCATATACTGTTTCGTAACAATATTAATGTAATTTGGTCGTTAAATCAACAACAATATATATAATAATATTTTTTTACAAATTTTAGTCACTCGGAGTTGTTCTTTATGTACTTGTTTGTGGAGCCCTTCCTTTTGATGGTTCTACTTTGCAGTCTTTGCGAAACCGTGTTTTATCCGGTCGTTTTAGAATTCCATTCTTCATGTCATCAGGTATTTGAAATATAAAATTAATTTGCCATTTTTATTATATATTTTTATTTTAAAGAATGTGAAAATCTTATTAGAAAAATAATAGTGCTAGAACCAGCTCTGCGGTACAACATTCAGCAAATAAAACGACATCGTTGGATGTATCCCGAAAATGTAGAATTAGAAAATTTAACAAAGTGCACAGCTAAGTTAGAGGGCACCTCTAATATTGAACCAAATGAAGACATACTTCGTATAATGGTTGAATTTGCAGGAATAACTCCTGATAAAGCAAAAACAAGTCTGAAGAACAATAGCTACGATCACATTTCTGCGATTTATTTATTATTGCAAGATCATCTTAACAATAAGAAATTAACTGAGGAGAGTTCAACATCAAAAATTCCACTGCCAAAGCTGTCAGCTACAAAACCATTTGTTCATAATACAGCAAGACTTCTATATAAAAAAAATAATTCCGCGGAAAATCATAAAATTAAAATTAGTACAATAAATGAAAAGACAATACATAATATTTCTAAGGAACAAGCCAACCGTTTTTCTATTACAAAATTGAGTCACCCAGTAAGTGTGTTACCTAATATATCATACAATAATCATCACCAACATACTGATAATGTAGCAACTAATGGACCCATTCGAAAGAAGTACAATTCCACATATAAGTGGAAGACTTCTCAGAAGGTATTTTCTTGCAACAACGAAAAATGTGATATAAAACAAAGTTCCGAAGATTGCTACTTAATTACACAGGAGGTATGTAGTAATTATTTATATACAGATATAAAAGACTTCTTTGAATATATTTGAATGTAATTAAAACATATTACGAAATTATTACACAGTAGAAAATTTTGTTCATAAATGGAATAAACGCCATTAATTGAGATACGGGTTATAATATATACGAAAATGATTTCATTTGAAAGGTAATAAATTCCTCTTTCTAATGATTTACTCGTCTTTAAAACATAAAATAAAAAAATAAAAACATAATAAAAAATGATGATTCGAATGATATAAAACCGATTTTGGTGGTCAGCATATAATTTTTTAACAATTTTTTACACCATCACAAAACTACATCTATAAATGATTTCTTATTATGTTTGTATTAGATGTTTTAAAACCAAGTAAACCATTAGAAAGAGCAATGTATTCTTTTTCAAATAAGACCAATATTTTTCTTTCAATATTTAATATTGAATTTATGGTTCACGTGCTACAATAGTCCAACTAAATGCGAAATGTTGAAAATCGATGAAATTTTTTAATTTATTAAGGTGTACAACTGCCCGAAAAAAAAAACTATTTTTATACAAAAAAAAAATACTTGTCCAATATTTTTTTGGCGTAGAACATGTCTGTAAAATTTCAAAAAGATCGGAACTCATAAAGTTATTTTTTCTGCAAAAGCGCTCATTTGACGTGGAATGGCCCATATGCATCGCAGAAATTGTGCAAAACTAACAAAATAAACGGGTTCATTATTGTTATGAATTGCGTTCATTGAGGTAGGTATTCATTTTTGAGGCAAAACAGCGCAGATTCCACGTCATGCAATTCAGTCTATGGTAAAGACGAGACAAAAAAACAGTATAGCAAAGACACCACAAAGTATGTACACACATAAAACTGATTTGTTGCGGCAACCAACTAAATTGACCTTCCGAATCATTCGGTTGCGGCAACAACTGATATAGTAGTTGCAACAAATATTAATTCGAACACCAAAACGGTGAACAAAAGGTTGTGGCAACTTCCAAGTCGGTGATCATGAGGTTGTGACAACCTGCTAATCGGTGAACATGAGGTTGTGGTAACCTCCAAATATGTGATCATGATGTTGTGACAAATTGGTGAGCATGAGGTTGTCGCAACCGCATAGTCGGTGAGTATGAGGTTTTCTAAACCTTCAATTGAAATTTTATTATAAAAAAGTTATTTATGTATATAAAACTTATGTATTCTATATGTGGCCCAAAACGCAGCCTATCACCTGACATTTATACGCATTTTTCAACATATATTGCTCCAAAAACATATGAAATCAAATACTTTTAATATTTTTTATAAAAGTATCTAAAAGTACACTTTTGTGGTAAGATTTTCTATGTATATACAATTTTTTGTATGCCTTGTTATTTAGGAGTTATGAACGTTGAAAATTGTTTGCTACGTTTCATCAAATGAAAATGCGTATAAATGTCAGGTGATAGACTGCGTTTTGGGCCATGTATTATATTTGCGTAAATATGTCGCGCACACAATTAAGAAGTATATCTACTAGTTCCTGCTCCCTGAAAAAAAAACACTATGAAAAGATACATGTATCTGCCTGTATTTTTTTTTATTTCCTCATAACTAATAAAAAAAAAAACTATTTCTATTGGCACATATGGTCACATATTTTTTTATTTATATTATATTTCACTAGCAAATGCACAATTTGTATTGAATAAATATATTATTTTATTAATATTTATATATTTATTTCGCATATTTACTTAATTAATGAATTTCCTATTGTTTGCGACTTGTGAAAATTTTTGACGTTTATTTATTTCTGCAAGTATCCATTGTTTGGCAAGAAATTGGCAACCGAACTGGTGATAGACATGAGGTTGCCGTTTGTCATTTATTTTTTTGCTGGGCCATTCCACACCAAATCGACCAAAAAAAGTCATATTTGATATTTTACCTTTTCGATTTTAATGAAATATTGGCAACTGATAAAGGGTATCGAACCATTTTCACTACTTCCAGAGATACAGTGGCTCAAAGTTCAAAAAGGGCCAATAATCACTTTTGTATGGTTGTTTATATTTTAATATTTCTCGAACTAGCTTTTAGAAAAATTAAGTTGTCATTTCTAAACAAGAACATGTGGCCCGTGGTCATTATCTTTGCACTTCAAAATTGATGTGCTTAAAAAGGACCCTTTTTAAAATTCTGAAAAAATTCGTAAGTTTTCGTCAATTTATTATAAATGTTCATGCAAAATTTCAAGATGGTATTTTGATGGCATCATATTATAGTGCATGTCTCAATATTCTTTATCAATTCCCAAAATTTCATTGAAATCGAAGAAGCTGAGTTCCAACCGCTGGTCGATTTAGTGTGGAATGGCCCTGCTACAACAACTTACTCAATCGCCGTAACAAATGCACGAATGTCAATTTTGGCAGAATGAAAAAACAATCATGAGGTTATGGCAATCGTACGTGCAGTTGCGCGGACTAAAATTTCGGTTGTAGAAAAGAAAGGTACGTTCATTTTAATTACATGAGGTTACAACAAATGTATTACACTAAAACGTTGCTTCAATTAACCTCATGCCAAAAGAGGATTTTCTGTGTGTAGGTAGCAGTGTTGCCACAATATGAGCTTTAGTCCAAATCCGAATTTTTTCAATTTTGTTAATTTTTTTCACTTTTTCGTATTAAATATTTTTTCCATTTTTAAATCAAATTATTTTATAAATAAGTCAACATAGTTATTGAACAATTTTAACTAATTCAAAACTTATAAAATACCATTAAATGGAAAATGACAAATATAGAAAGTGACCTAGTTTATTATTCATAAAACATTTGATTGGAACAAATTTGTATATCTTTATTAATTTTAAAACATTTACACAAAATAACACCCTCCTATCGAAATCAAACCGTTCAATTTTTGTGGAACTGTTGAAGTCCTTTTTTTGACTACAACTTCCTTGATCCTTTTATACATACTAAGTCATTTTTCCTGCTTTTATAATTTAATACAACGTGAGTCCTTTTTTCTTAAAGACACTTTATTTCGTTTTGAAAGTTGGTACACTTATACTTATCACTAGGTCTTAGTAGTAGACACTTCAGCTTATCGGAATGAATTAATTTTTAGTCTATATTTAACATGTATATGAGACATCGTGTTCTTATATTTTAACATTAAAATGAGTACTTTCATCATGCTAAAATAACTTAGTCAACATTTAGCCTATTGTAGCCGCAGTAGCTCAGTGGTTAGTGGGTTAGACTGCGTGCCGAAAGGTCCCCGGTTCAAGCCTGAACTGGGGCTAACAACATTTTTCTATACCGCGCTACCTTTCGGCAGTAAATGGAAAACCTACGAGAGTAAAACAATGCCTATGAAAAGCTCTCACCCGCCGTTCGGATTCGGCAATAAACTGTGGGTCCCACCACTTTGAGTACAAATATAACACGCACAGATCAAAATGGTGAGAGAGCTCGGCCTAAGTTCTTATAGGACTGTAGTGCCAAACTATTATATTTATTGAACCTACAAGCATTACTAACTTATAGGCTAAAATAACAAAATCAGCATTTATTTGTATGATGAGAGTGACCTATTTATTGTGGGCGTACTATACTGGATAAGTTAAGTAGTGTGCGCCAAGACAATTAAATACTGTTTGTGTTTAACATGCATAATTCTTAACCCTAAAACTCATTAAGAAAAAATATGCTGGCTAAAATTATATTGCGGATCATATTGTTACGAAAATTCAGTCTACAGAAAACTGTTCTACGAGTTCGTATCGCTGGATTGTGTACAAAATAAAAACGCACTTTTTACTAGTATTATTTCAACTAGTATAAATTAACTTTATTTACTAAAATAACAACTTAATAACAATCACTTATAACCACTGCTGTATTGCTACAATTTATCTTTACAATTTTCGCTCACGTGATGCACCAGTTCACTATCAAATCACATCTGAAGTGCTGTACCTCAGATGCGGCTCCCTTATATACTGCATGCATCAGTTCGACACGTTTCGACAAGCTTCGACTTGTTTCGAGAACCTTCTACTCGTTTCGTGAAAGACGCATGCTATTGGCATCTCATTCGCACTCATGTGTTTTAATGCGCTGATCTTCCATCTCTTTCTCGCACACTGCCTCTGTGCGCTGAATGATCTTCCGTATCTTTCTAACACATGCTTAGTGCGCTGAATTGTCTTGCGTCTCATTAATTATTGTTGATTGCTTGCACTATGGGGTAAATTACATCTTTTCGTAACACTGTCCTCCACCTGTTCGTCCCGAACAGATATTAATCCTCTCTCTCTCTCTATACGGCGCAAACCTTTCTAAATGTACTACTTTCAATTTTCCGTCTAACGCCTGGAGCATTCTGAATCCGATATACGACATCTTTATTCTTTTAATTATCTTGTATGGTCCTTCCCAGTGTGTTTGTAGCTTAGAGGATAAGCCTTTCTTTCTTTGTGGATTATAGAGCAAAACAAGTTGTCCTTCCGTAAATTCCTCTGAATTTGTGCGCAAGTCGTATCTGGCCTTCATTTTATCACTCGCAAATTGTGTACGCTGTCTTACAAACAGATGCACTTCGTTCATTTCTTCACTTTTTCTGGAAACATAATCGTGTACAGGAATTCCAGCTGAAAGATTCGCACCGAACTTTAAATCCGCAGGTAATCTTAAGTCTGTTCCAAAAACAATTTTAGATGGTGAAGCAACTGTGGTGTCATGAACCGTCGTTTGATATACCATGAGAAATAGTGGTATGTGTTTATCCCAATCTTTTTGATTTTTATCAACCATTTTTTCTGAGATACTCTTCTAAAGCCCGATAGAATCTCTCCACCATGCCGTCAGATTGCGGGTGCAATGGCGTTGTTCGTGTATGTTGAGGGCTTTGCAAACTTCTTTAAATACAGCAGACTCAAAATTTCTTTCTTGATCTGAATGCAATTCCATCGGATCTCCAAAACGGGTTACCCAGTTGTTAACTAATGCATCCGCAAGTGTTGTGGCTTCTTGATTCGGCATGGGATACACTTCAAGCCACTTGCTGAAGTAGTCAATGACGACAAGGACATACTTATTACCCGCATCACTGATTAAACGGCCCGGCGACATCCATGGCAATAGGCTCGAATGGTGCTCTCACGTTGTACTGATGCATTCTACCGCGACTCCTGACTGTTATTCCTTTTGCCTGTAGACATTTCGGGCAACTGCGAATCCAAGCGGCGACTGACTCTTAACATCCAACCCAATAAAAACATTTCTTTACTTTTTCTACCGTTTTATTCATGCCCAAGTGACCTCCACTAGATCCACCTTGGTATTCAGCTAATATTTCTTTTATTTTTGACTTAGGAATAATAATAAAACTTCGAGCGGATGTGCCATCTTCACTTTCCCATACACGATATAAGCAACCATCTTCCAGTTTTAAGCTCTGTCACTGTGCCCAGTACGCCTTAGTTATTGGGCTGTCGGAAGCTATCTCTTCCCATGACGGCTTTTTTTGCTGTTCTTTGAACATCATGATTTTTGTAAGATTTTTCATCGGGAAAAACATTCAGCAGACGAATGTCAATTATGTTTTCTTTTATTTCTGCTCTTAAACAATCAATTCATTCAAGTTTACACGTTCGTCGGGACAGAGCATCTGCATTTCCATGATGACCTCCTTTACGATGTTCGATGGTGAAATCTGTAATCGCTCTATCCAACGCACAATTTGGCCTTCCGGATCTTTGAACTGAAGTAAACATCTCAGTGCTGCTTGATCGGTTCTTAGGTGAAACTGTTGTCCGTATAGATAAATGTGGACATTTTTCACACTTTCGATTACAGCAAGAAGCTCCCTCCTGGTGACACAGTAATTTCGCACGGGCTATGACAAGATTTAACTGTAGTATGCGATCACTTTTTCTTGGCCATTGATCACTTGAGAGAGGACTCCGCCAATTCCGTATCCACTTGCATCCGTGTCCAGTACAAATTTTTCACCTGGAATGGGATACGCAAGAATTGGTGCCGACAAATTAGTGCTTTTAATTTCAAAAAAGCATTTTCTTGATCATCGCCCCATTGAAAAGATCGGTTCCTTTTTGTCAAATCGTGAAGACTGCCAGCAACATTGGTAAAATCTGGAACAAATCGCCTGTAGTATGTACATAGCCCAAGAAACTTCGTAGGTCATGTAGGTTTTGCGGTCTGGGCCACTCCTTTACTGCAACTATTTTATCTTCATCGGTATGCACTCCTTCCGTGGTAACTCTATGACCCAGATACTTGACTTCTTTCTTGAAAAGTGAGCATTTCTTTGGGCTCAATCGAAGGAATACTTCCTCTAAATTTCTTAGATGTTCGTCAAAGTTCTTGCCCATGACAGTGATGTCGTCAGGATATACCAGACAAGTTTTCCAGTTTAGACCTCTCAATACGTGCTCCATTAACCGCTCGAATGTAGCTGGGGCATTACATAGCCCAAACATTACCAGAAATTGCCATTGTCCATCGCCAGTACTGAATGCGGTCTTCTCCCGATCATTCTTATCGATTTCTCCTTGCCAGTAACCGCTTTGCAAGTGCAACGTTTAAAACCACTTAGCATTAGATAGTCCAAGGTGTCATCGATTCTAGGCAGCGGATAAATATCTTTCTTGGTGACATCATTTAGCTTTCGGTAATCAACGCAGAACCGAGTGAACTCCATGGACTCTCAGATTGTTCCACCACACCACTTCTGTGCATTTCTTTAACCAAATGTGACATTTCGACTCTTTTCGCAAGTGGTAATCTTCTTGGTGCTTGATGAATTGACTTAGAATCCCCAGTGTCTATTCTATGTTTTACAATGGCAGTTCTGCCATCCTTTTGGCCGTTTTCAGCAAATATACACCAATATTTATCAATTAGCTTATGAACTTGACTCTTTTTTTTGGCAGCCAAATCCTTCGTTTACTCATTTATAAACTTGTGAGTAGATTGTTTGTTTATTTACGGTGTGACATAGTCCTTTGATGGTTTTGACTCGCAATTTATAATCGCTGATGCCTCTTGACACTGGTCTATCACTGTTTCCTTTTGATTAATTTTGACGAGTTTTCCAAATTGAGAACTCTTATAGGTACAATTCTGTCTTTCTCCGCCTCAACAAGTGTTCTTCTTACCACTTTGTTACTTTTATACAGCTCTTCAATAACCCACAACTTGATTATCCGGCAATCTCCATTTAATTTCGCTCAAACAATTGCTTCTGAATTAGGTGGTATTTTTCTATTTTTATAAGCAATAACTTGTTTAATTTTCGGGGTTTGGTCACAAGCAATATTTAATTGGATCTCCGTGTTGGCATAACTCAAAAGTTTTCTTGTTAAATCAAGTGTAAAACCGTTCTTTATCATGAAGTCCATGCCAAGTATTATTTCGTCTACTATTTCTGCCACAATAAAATCATGCTTAACTGTCGTAGTACCAATCGTTATTTTCTTGGTAATCTTTCCTATGATAGGGGCCTCTTCACCTGTATCTGTTTGTAATCTTATTCCGCCGCGGCGGCTCTACTTCATCCATAACAAGATAACTTTTTATTATTGAGTGTGAGGCTTTCGAGCAATTTGTGAAATGGAGATGCTGGGGCAATCGGTTATGGGAATCAGATCGTGCCCCGCAGAACTGACTCGATTTAGTTTAGAAATTGTTTAAATTTGTGGTTATTTTCGACATGATCCTGTCGTTCTTCATATCTGGGTTCCTCTGTGGATTGATTTAATGAGCTCTTGCGTTTTTTACGGCAATCACGTGCCATATGCCCATATGTTTCACAATTGTAACATTTACCTTTAAATTGGGTATCATGGTTGGCAGCTGTGTGTTCGGATTTATTGCCTGCTTTTACCGCTTGGCACACTACTAGAAATAAGTCATCGATCTCCAAATCAATTTTACGGGCCTTTGGAGACGATCGGCATAACGCATTTTCGATCTCCATGGTAAGTGCTGTGGTTTTCGTAAATGTTACCTTGGGCATAATCACTGTTGCACGCTTTGTCTCCGGATCACGTATGCCATCAACTAACGCTTCGATCTTGCATTTTTCTATGAAATCACTTGTTGAATCTGCATACGACAAATGCGCAAGCCTCTCGACGTCCGCTGCATACGCCTGCAATGTTTCACCATTTCGTTATATTCCGCCCTTTAGTTCCATCCTGTAGATCAGTTTCATGTGATCACTGCCGTATTTGCGTTGCAGTGCAGCCATAACCGCTGTGTTACTGTTTCTATCGCTTTCTGGAACAGTCTTTAATACTTCCGCTGCACCTCCTTTCAAGGCCACAATAAGCGCTGCTACGCTGTCTTTATTTTTCCATCGATTATTTACAGCCGTGGTCTCAAATTGCAGCTTGAAAATATTGAACGCTGTGGTTCCATCGTACATCGGCGATTTTAGCCTCGTACCACTAACAAGATGCGGTTCATTTTTTCTGCAACACGCGCAATTTTTTTTTATTTCATGGATTTCTTTGTCTATACCGTTTTCTAATCTTTGAATTTTTTCATCAATGTTCACTTCCTTTGCTATGGAGTGTATTAGAAACTTCCAAAAGCTGCTTAGAATGCTCCTGCATCTGCTGCTTAATTTCAGTTTGCTGTTGATTAGAACTTTCTAGTTGCTGTTTCGAATTTTCTTGAAGTTTCTGTTCAATTTTGTTGAAATTTTCTAGAAGCTCTGCTTCGAGCTGATTGTAATTTTCTTGAAATTGTTTTGAATTTTCTAGAAGCTGTTCCTTGTTCCATTTTGTTGGAATTTTCTTGAAATTGTTTGGAATCTTCTTTAGCCATTATCTGAAACTGTTGCTGCATAGCTGCGATCAACTGGCTCATATCAAAAACTTGAGAATGCGCTTTTTCCTCAGTATCCAGAATTTTCGATGACAGTGCTGCAACTTCTACTTCGAAATCGTACAGTGCGATATCAATATCTTGGGCCGCAAATTCTTTCATTAGGCGCCTCTGCAGCTCTACTTTCGTACCAACAGTTGGAAGATCATAATTCGACATTCCTTCTTCAACTGGTCGACTTTAAGTTGATCAAATTTAACCATTTTGTATCACAATCCCACTTCTTGCGTCTCATTAATTATTGTTGATTGCTTGCACTATGGGGCAAATTACATCTTTTCGTAACAATATGTTAATATGCTGTAAGCACTGTGTTTATGATACACAAAATACCTCCTCCCTTATTGTAAGAAAAAATTATTTTTATTAAACAGAATAATAGTTTTTTCTTTTGCATTATTTTAATTATTTCTGAAGAGAAAATTATTATTAAAAACAATAATAATTTTTTCTTTTGCATTGTTTTAATTATTTCTGACGAGAAAATTATTATTAAAAAGAAAAAAAAAAAAGAATTTACAATATTTTATGTGGTATTTCTAAAATTATTTTATGTGGTGTAAATTATAAGTTATAAATTATAAAGATATTCAAATGTATTTAAAAAATATCAATAATTTAACAAAATAAATAAATTCGATTTAAAAAAAAAATTCAAAAATATATAAAATCGGACATAACCGCCAATGGGGGTTATGGCCGAATTCATAGTTGGACATAAACCTCAAATTCGAAAAACTGGGGGTTATGTCCGAAACACCGACGGACATAACCCCCAAATTCGAATTGGTGGTTATGTCCGTTGAGGGTTATGTCACGGCACCCCGTAAGACATACAGGGGTAATTCCACATCAAATCGACAGGGTTTTAAATTTTTTCTTTGATTTGCGTGAAATTTAGTTTATGGCTTTGAATATATTAAAAAAATATATTAGTTGATTTTTTTTTGAAATTCGAAAATTTCACAAAATTATGATGCTTCAAAAAAACACAACTTTATCTTATAGAGGTAACTTCGAAAGACATTATCGCGGTCAATAATATTGCTAAATGGATATTTTTGGTGTCTAATATGCTAAGAATTGAATGTAGTTTTTTATTCTGGTATACATTATTTTTTTATAATTCAACTTATAATAATAATATTATTGTAAAGTTTTCGAACTCGAATTTCGGAAAAAACAGCTATTTTGATTTGGCTTAAATTTTTTTCAAAATTAGTTCTATTATTTCTAAATTCAATACCAGAAATCTGGAGAGGTGTTCTTCCATATAAGAAAAAAATATTTTTTTTATTTTCTTCTATAATTTTTTTTTTACTTCAGAGACAAAATTTTAAACGTCCAATTTCTCACACAGATATTTTGTTAGATCCTTAACTTTTATACAAAATTACGTTTGGCCATTTACAATAGACACCTGTATTCGATTTGTAATTTTTTTTTTTATTTGTTGATTCATATTTATTTCCAAATTTTATTATAGTAAAGTTTTCAAACTTTATTTTTTCGAAATAAGTCCTACTAATTCGGTTTACATTTTTTTTTTCCAAATTACTGCGGTCGAAATGTTGTGGTGCTCGGAGTAGCGCCCTAGCGTAAAAGCTTGAAACTCTGTAGACCGAGCCGTTGTGTTTGTTTGCGGCTCAACTTAAATTGAGTTCGGCGAAAAAAAAACAGCGTTCGAAGGTCAAAGCGAGCACGCTGTTGTCTGCGATGCTCAGTTTGTTTACAGTTCCGAATAAATATGCTGTCACTCGTTTGTTGTTGAGAGAGCTAGTTTTTTGCGTGCTCTTAAGCGAGCTTTCCGAAGCCTGGTTATAAGTGCGATAAATTTATTCAATTGTTCGCAACAAAATTTTTAATAAACTTAAAAACTTTAAAACAAAGTGGCTGAGTACTATTAAATCCTTTTTTCATATAGGAGTCACATCGCGTTTGAGTTTAAAAAAAATATCATGTCGAATTATTGTTCAATAGCCAATCAAATAAAGAAATTTCGCGGATTGTGCTCGAAAAATGATCGTTTCAAAACAAATATTTTATATTCATCTCGCGATATTCGTTTGGTTCAATTAAGAACTGGGGTTATAATAAAATTATTGTGTCGAAACCATCAGCGACAGTTTTTATCATCTCTTTATTCGCTTAGTCAAAAAGAATGTAATAATCCTTTTCAAATTCATGGCTACATTACTCGAAAGAGTTAATGGACAATTACTCCGGAAATTGACGACAAATGTGAAAAACTGGGTATAAGTGGTATTGTTCAAGTGCAGAAATTGTACATTTTATGTAAGAAGGCTCTATTGAGAGATTTGAATAGACGTATAATATTAGAAAATGAAGAAAACGAGCCTAATTTGGACCAGCAAATATTATCTTTTGAGTAGAGTAAATCATTGTATGGTGTCGCAAGTAGTGGATATAGAAATTCGCCAATAAATGTAAATGTTACTTCTTATCAATTTCCTGATACAGAAGACTTCGAACTTGATAGATTTGAAATGGTTCAGCAGTTAAAGGAAGCATTTGTCTCTACAAATTCCGTGGAACACAAAATTCGAATTCTGTCTGTTTTGCCACCAAGCTGGCCAATATCAAAAACTAAATACATGGTTAGAAAAATGCGGCAACTTAAAGCTGATCAGAGAGTTTTGTGCACTCCTAATAAAAAATTCGGAAGATTGCCGAAACCGAATAGTTGCATTTTACCGTGTACAAGAGTAAGCAGAGAAATGCCTGGTTCCAAAGAGTATCGTAGTGTAAAGGAAGACGGAAAAAGAGTACATAAACAAAAGAGGTTAGTCTTAGGAAATCTTAAAGAAATATATGGTTTATTCAAGGAAAGATATCCAGAAGAATAAGTCTGATTTTCACTTCGACCCCCTGAATGTGTTCTGGCTGGAGCCACTGGTACGCATATTGTCTGCGTTTAAATTTTTGTGAATAACACATTTGGTGAATAACAGCATGATGTCAGTTTTATGTAAGGACAAGGGGTCCCAGTGTTATCAGTTTATATGTCAGAATTGCCCTCCAATTTCTCAGCTTAAAAATACGCTGGAGAATTTGTATGACTCAAATTATATAGACGATGTGCAGTATCAGCAATGGATACAAGTAGTACACTTGAGACGGTATCCAAAACATCGGAAGATTTCGTAGAAGCATTTTTGGAAGCTTTGCCTAAAGTTGTACTGCACGACTTTATCTCGAAAAATCAGGGAGATTACTTTCGCTTTGTGAAGACAAATTTAAAAAGAGTGGTTGCTGATTTCTCCGAAAACTATTTATTTGTTCTCCAGAATAGTGCACAAGGGGTGCATTGGAATAATAAGCAAGCAACTATACATCCAAGTACCAGGCTTGTTACAAACTTGACTACCAAGGCTTGGTATATCGGGCCAGACACAAGCCTGGTACAATCGTCCCTCACAGACTCCACACAGGCCTTGATATATCAAGCTAGACACAAGCCTGACACATTTGTTATTCCCAGATTTCAAACAAGCCTCGTTAGTTTAGATAAGACACAAGCCTGGGACAATCATCACTCCCAGGCTTTACACAGGCCTTTATATACCAAGCTAGGCACAGGACTGGTACATTTGTCATTCTCAGATTTCAAACACGTCTTGTTAGTTTATGTTGGAAACAAGCCTGGCACAATTTTCATTCTAGGACTCCACACGGGCCTCGGTATACCAATATTGACACAAGGCTGACACAATATTGAGCCACATATGAAAATTGTCAAATTATCCAAACAGCCATATGCTGACGGAAATTCAAAATTCCGTCTCGACAACTTTTCGTCCCATGCCCAGTTATGCGTGTGTACCGACTTTGACTTGAGTAAATTAAAGTTTACTATGGTGACATTTTTGTGTTGTTTCCATGTTAAAGAGCACTCATCTGATGGAAAAAAAATGTTTGTTGACTATTTTTTAAACGTCAAAAAATATATTCGAGAAACTCAACTATTTGGAGTCTGCAAATTATCGTAAGTATTATTTTTAAATTGGTTGTTGTTCTCTTACATTTTTATTTATCTACAGACTCATCTCTCAAGTATAATGACATGAATAATGAATGCAATGCCCATGACAAATTATGCCCAACAGCCTGAATCTTAAGGCGTATTACAAGGATTGTCGCAAGTCTGGGGCATAGGTCTTGTTTCAAGACTGAGGCACAAGCCTTGGTACAAGCCTGGGACACAAGCCTTGGTACAATTCTGAATTACAGGTTTGTAACATAGTTTTCATTCCAGCCTTGACACAGTCTTTGCACAGGCCTAAAACACAGTATTGGCACTAGACTGGGAAATAAGTCTGGCACAAGCCCGGGATACATGCTTGTAACATAGTTATCATTCCAGTCTTGACACAGTCTTGGAACGAGCTTGGATAACAGCGTTGGCACAGACCTGAGTACCATTGGCACAAGCCTGTGTCAGTTAAATTTTACTTGGGTTGTACTGCTCACGTCACCACAATAGTTCATGCGTTTCAGCGCCGATTGATAAAATTATTGTTCACTGTCATACAAGATATAAAAAAAAGTAATAAACTTTTCCGATGGGTCTACTTCGCAGTACAAAAATAGGTACAATAGTATTAATCTCTTATATCACGAAGAAGATTTCGGCATACCTGCTGAATGGCACTTTTTTGCTACTTCACATGGGAAAGGCCCAAGTGACGGTCTGGGTGGTACAGTGAAAAGGCTTGACGCACGAGCAAGTTTACAACTTCCGTATAAAGCCCAAATACAGACGCCTGAAGAACTATATCGCTGGTCATCAATAAATATAAAAGGAATTAGTTTTGATTTTATGAAATAGAAAATAAAAAAAGTAAACCTCAACGAAAGACTTAGAAATGCTCCACCAGTAAAAGGAATTAGATCATGCAATGCAATGATTCCATATCAAGATTATTATGTTAATATAAAGCAGTTATCAAAAGATAATCACGGCCAATTGATACGTCTTCGTCTATATTTTTGTATTCATATTTTTAAAGTTTTTTTTAATCTATTACAGGTTACAAAGAATAACAATATATAAGATGGGAAGAGATCAGCCTAAAACTTTCAATTTTTAAGAAAAATCAAAATAGTAATAAAATAAATTACAACAAAAACAAATAGTCTATTATAATGGCCAAACGTAATTTTGGAAAAAAGTTAAGGACCTAAAAAAATGTCTGTGTGAGGAATTGCACGTTTAAAATGTTGTCTTTGGAAGAAAAAAAAAATTATAGAAGAAAATAAAAAAAAAATATTTTTATCTTATATGGAAGAACACCTTTCTGGTATTGTATTTAGAAAAAATAGAAATAATTTTGAAAAAAAATTAAGCTAAATCAAAATAGTTGTTTTTGCCGAAATTCGAGTTCGAAAATTTTACAATAATTTAATAATTATAAGTCGAATTATAAAAAAATAATATATACCACAATCAAAAACTACATTCAATTCTTAGCATAATAGACACCAAAAATATCCATTTTGCAACATTATAGAACGAGATGTCTTTCAAAGTTACCTCTATAAGAAAAAGTAGTGTTTTTTCGAAGCATCATAATTTTGTGAAATTTTCGAATTTCGCAAAAAAAAAATAAACCTATATTTGTTTTAATATATTCAAAGCCATAAACTAAATTTCACGAAAATCGAAGAAAAAGATTTAAAACCCTGTCGATTTGATGTGGAAGTTTTGTACTAATATTTCGTCGAAATCACGATGCTCATCTCTTTATGCTAATCTTATTTCGCTGTGATCTGACACCAAGATCGGTAACGGTGTTTGTGATATATTTGAATACGGTAATGATGATGGTAATGATGGTGTCAATGTGGCTATTTTTGACCCACAAACTGCTTCGAAAAATGCTGGTGTATTGAATTTATAAAATCATGTGTTTGGTGTCCATTGTTTAACTACAAGGCGAGAACTCCTTTTGATAGCTACATGTTCACAGGTATCTTTAATATCTGTTTTATGTAAAATCGGCGCGACTTCGCATAGTGTGTTGCCTGTTGTTAGCACGGAGCCTGGACGTTTGCATAGTGTAATTTCTTTGTCCATATTTTGGCTAACCACAATACATTTACTGTGATCTTCATTCGTTAGATCTATGTATTTACTCCGTTCCTCTGCTTCCGATATGTAGTCATATGTTGTTTTAACCAATACATCGCATTCTTCATTAATCTTTTTGGGTATTTGGTAAATTGAACAACATAATAATGTGAACAACAAATCATCAGGCAGTGGTGTTTTGATGACAACTATTAGGCCGTCTGTGTATGGGAAAACTCGTACTGTCGATGCACGGTACATTTCAAATGTTTTTTGTATGAACCATTTTGCCTTTCCTCTTAACGTTAGGCTAGTATCATTTCATCTAACTCGCTCTGGTCTATAATTGCCGAGTGTAATCGTCCCCTGTATAGATCATGTATGATTGCCATTGCCATCAGCAGCTGCCCCTGAATTTAGATTTGGTTGGCATTAATTGTAGATTGAATTTTCCATGTATCCATCATGAATTACTACTAGGCAGTGTTGCCAACTCTGAAGCATTCTATTATTGTATTAGCTGTCAAAAATTATTGTATTTGGGAAAAAAATATTGTATCTTTGGTTAAACAATGTCTGTCCGTCCGTTTGCTTAATATGAAAGTTTTTCGGAAGTGAGTGGCCAAAGTGGGGGAAAGGTAAAATACTACAAAAAATTGTTATTGCGAAAGCAGACACCGTGAGAAATCATATGGAACACTTCGAAGTCGTCCATGACCCCAATAATGGGTCCGAAAACTATTTTTTTTGTCAACAAAAATATATCTTAAAATATGTTGGGTCATAAATTAGGTTTTGTTCCCCTTTAGAGTGACACGGACCACTCCAAAGGGAGAACTAATATCCGCTATCGATTTACAAAATAAAAATTTGTTGGTCATAAGTGGAGTTTTGATCCCCTTTTGGAGTTTATGGACCAAGGCATACCGTTAGGCATCCCACGATATGCGCTACCGATTTCTGCAATAAAAAATGTTTCGTATTTTTTCATTGTGCGCCCACTTTGCCAACCCACTTTTGTCAACCCACTTTAGCATTTGTTTTTGCAAACATCTTGTAACTATCTGCATATATGTCATATAAAAAAATACTAAGAGTTTTGCTGCAAATTTATTTAAACTTATGGGGAATGAAACTTATCAAAATAAATTATTGGACATACCTATTTAATAAAAAAATTTAAAGTACAAGATTAAAAATATGACGATATGAAAAAGATTGTATAAATCCATTTCAGGATTGTATATTGTACCGCCACCAAAATTATTGTATAAATACAATAATTATTGCATCGTTGGCATCACTGCTACTAGGGTGGTTCAGAAACATATGGAAAAAACTCAAGTACACCTTGCGAGTCAACGTACCACAAATTATGTGAGGGCGTACCGTTCGTAACATCTTGCCCAAATTTCAACACCCTACGAATATTGGAAGACGGTGCTACACGGGCATATGTGTTGGCGATCACCAAACAAATCTTCAAAATTTGTATTGTCCTATCGCGATGATAACTATATGTAATGATAGTATTAATAAATTCATTAAGTTACATATGGCCATTATGTCCTGAGTTTGTATATGAAGGACAAATACTAGTCATATTCAATAATACTTAGCTATTTACTCTTGCACTAACTATGAGATTTTTAAGTATTAGGAAATAAACGCGCGCGATCATATAACAAAAAAAATACAAAAAATAAAAGCAAAAGCATAAAACTAAAGCAATAACAACAAAAAACATAAAACAAAAAAAAAACAGATGGAAAAACAAAAGCAGAAACACAAAGTTAAAATTAAAAACATAAAAGCAAAAACAAAAATAAAAACACAAAATTAAAAACAAAAGTGAAAAACACAAAAGCAAAAAACAAAACATAAAAACAAAAACACAAACAAAAAAATGACACAAAAAATGACAAAAATACAAAAACAATAACTCAAAAACAAAAGCATAATAACAAAATCAAAGGCAAAACTTCATATAAAAAAGCATAAACAAAATAAAACACAAGAAAACAAAAGCTAATGAAATAGGAAAAATCGCAAGATAAAAACTCAAATACAAAAGAAAAAAAGCAAAAATACAAAATCAAAAGAAAAAAAAAACACAAAAACGAAAAAATACAAAAACTTAAATAAAAATTTAAAAACAATAGTAAAAACTAAAAAACAAAATAAAAAAAAAATTAATAATATAAAAAACAAAACATGAACATTAAAAACAAAATCAAAGTAAAATTCAATCTTAAAAACAAAATCAAAAGTAAAAAAAAGAAAAACGCAAAAAAAACAAAATAAAGAAAAGTGAAAACAAAAACCGACAACAAGGCTCAAACATAAATAAGATCAGAAACCAAATCAAACAAAAACAAAAGATAAACACCAAAATATAAACAAAATAATGGGGACTATTATGACTGGCGAAGCGAATGTACTTGGCGAAGCGAATGTACTTGGCGAAGCTAACGCAATTTGGCGAATGTACTCGTTAACTCGATTCAGACCAATTAAATTTTTTTGGTTTTTTGCTATTTTTTGTCTATAAAAGATCAAAAATTATAAAAAGTAACTTCGTAACCATTCACATTATTTAAAATTTATAGTTAAATATGATTTTAAATTTTAATATTGGTACTATTTTTACTTACAATTAAATACATTTTTTTAAAGTAGTTTTTTTTATTTGTAGCAATACTTTTTTTTATTTTGGTATAAAGAAACCCCTAAATTTCCAAACAGCTGTTTACTACATAGTGCATAATGTTTTCTTGAAAAATTATAAAGTTTAGCAAATTGTCACAAAAATTGTAAGTTAGTAGACATAAATATATATAAATTTCTTTAGTTGTATATTGTTTATTTTTGATATGCCATTGTTTATTGGAACCATGGCACCTCCAGCGCCGAATCCCCGGATCCGTGTATAAAAAGTAAATCATCACGTCGCGCTCGTCGCTTCTTCTTTGACATCTTGGTGCTGACCTGAATGATAGCAGCGATCCGATGTCAACGTCAAGCTGCCCGATACTCTATTTAGCGGAAACTTGATCTCCAGCTTCTGTCCTTTCCGACGTTTTCGGCTCGGAGGAAAAAGTCCAACATTCGGAGCAGTTGCAGGCGTGCTTTTAGTTTTACATACAAATTTTAAATGTGGTCTGAGCTGGAGAGCCAAACTGTTATTAAATTTCAAAATAAATATGTTTAACGAAAAAAACGGATATACGTTTAACTCATTTATTAGTTGAAGTACAAAAACCTTGAAATTTGAGATTAGAGGATAGAAAAAGTAAAGATAAAAAAATTAAAAATCAGGAGAATCCCAATAAACAAAAATACAGAAGCAAAAAAAATATAAAATCAAAAGAAACATCTTAAAAATGATAGATTAGGATACGTTCGCCGATTCGTCACATGAACTGTTGATTCGATTGATTTTGACACTTGAAGCGAATAAAATTTAGTTGAATATTGCACCTTTTTCTACGTTCGCTTCATATTACCCGTTTTTTGGCGAATGAAGTTTGGCGAATGTAAGCCGTGATAGTTTTTTTGATGTTCGCTTCGCCAATCATAATAGGGCCCATAAAATACATAATTAGCAAAAACACCAACAAAAAAATATGTAACATAAAAAAAAAAACACAAAAAAAAAACAAAAATTAAGTATCATATGGAAAAAGAACAGCATACAATTTAATTTTTTATAATTCACATAATATTTTTGTTACTACATTTTTCATTTCTTTAATATATACTATGTTGTAAGTCAACATAGTGCGTTTTGATATGATAAACGTATCGTGATCTACTCACGATGACTACCTCATGCATTTATCGTGAAGTTGCAGCAAAGTGCAATGTAGGGCATTGTCAGCCAACAGTATGGACGAAGCTGGGTCCAACCAGCGGCAGCGTGATTGGCTGGCGGCGTCTTTACGGAAGTAAATGCGTTGAGTGGAATTTGCACTCTGCCGGAACATGTAGATTTGGAACATACCTTAATATAATAGTTTAAGTTAGATTTTAAGTGAGTTTTAAGTTAGAAGTTAAAGTGAAGAGTTGTCATCTTAACTGCAGTAGAGTGAAATCGAACTTCTTTTGAGTAGTTGTTAATTAATAAAAATGTGTAATAATATAAACAGAAAACAATGTGTTTGATTGAAATGGCAATTCAACGTTGGACATTCTCTGGTAAGATATCATGAGTAATTATAAAAATTAATGACTTGAGGTTACAACAAATGTATTTCGGCGGCAACACTTAAACGTTGGTTCAATTAACCTCATGCCAAAAGAGGATTTTTCTGTGTGTATAAAGTACGGAAAGGCGTTTGCCCGATAAACTTATGCATTGTATTATCGTGTACATGCATTTCTGTATTTAACCATTGGTCCCACACATCCTATTTTGCAAAACTTCGTAAATACTCTGCTAATGATCGATGGCTTCTTTCCAAAAAGCCGTTGGCCTGGGAATGATATGGCGTAATATGTAACTTTTTAATTCCTAACAATTAACACGTGTCCGAAAATAATTTTGAAACAAAATTCGAACCATTGTCGGTTATCAATACTTTTGGTATGTTATGTCTTGTAATAATTTCGTCGTAAAATGCTTTTGCTACAGTGCTTGCTTCTGCGTCTGGGATAGCTACGCAGCACATATATTTTGAAAAATCATCTTGAAAAGTTAATATATATTTATTTCCAGATATAGTTTCCGGTAAAATACCAACAAGATCCATGTATACTTTATCGAATGGTCGTACAGGCGTATCAGTTAAAACCATTGGCATTTTAGTAAGCCTAGAACTTTTATTTACTTGGCATTTTTGACAATTCTTAACGTAATCTTTTATTTGTTTCTGCATACCTTTCCACTTAAATTGTTTTCTGATTCTAAAATATGTTTTCACTGCGTCTTTTATAACAGTTTTAATTTCCTCTGGGTCAGTTAATAGTAGACTTGAGTTTAATTCGTTCTTGGTGTCTGTTGTTATTTCATCCAGTACTGGCGTGCTCACTTGTTTTTTGGTTTTTGAAATTTGATTATCTAATTTATTCTGTGTGGTCTTAGACCGTGTTTGGACCGCAATAATATCTGGTTCTGGATGTGGAATTCTACTTAAAGCATCTGCGTTCAAATTCTGTTTACCTGGTTTGTAAGATATTTCGTAATCATATTCTGATAATTTATGCCTGAAACGGGCTAACCTTGATGTCTGATCTTTAAGAATTGCTGTGCTACGTTGATGATCTGTATAAATTTGAAAATGTCGGCCTAGAAGATAAGCTCTAAAATTTTTCGTTGCCCAGACTATAGCTAAAAATTCCTTTTCAATGGTGGAGTAATTTTTTTCTGCTCCATTTAATGCCCTACTAGCAAATGCTATTGGTCGGTCGCTCCCTACTTTACCTTGTGACAGTACCGCACCTATTGCTTCGTTACTTGCATCCGTTGTAAGTAAAAAGGTTTTGTAAAATCTGGATATGCGAGAATGGGTGGTGAAATTATTGATTCTTTTAATTTAATAAATGAACTTTGACAATCGTCTGTCCAAGTGAATTTAACATCTTTTCTAAGTAATTTATTTATTGGTAATGATAATTTTGCCATATTGCTTATAAATTTTCTGTAATAATTAATTAATCCCAAAAACGCTTGCACTTCTTTTTTATTTCTCGGCACCGGAATATTTTTTACGCATTCAACCTTAGAGGGATCTGGCAGGGCACCTAGCTCCGTACATTTATGTCCTAAATAGACAACTTCGCGACGCAAAAACTGACATTTTTCTGTATTTAATTTTAAATTGTGTTCCCTTAATTTCTGCAATACTCTACTCAGCCTAAGCTCATGTTCAGCTAAATTTTTTCCATACACCACTATATCATCAAGATAAACAAAGCAATCTATACCCTGTAAACCTGTTAATATGTGGTTCATTATTCTTTGGAAAGTAGCTGGTGCACCTGTTAAGCCAAATGGCATTCTGTTAAATTCGAAATGACCCAGTCCTGTACTAAAAGCTGTTTTTTCCTTATCCCCTTCTTCTACTAGGACTTGATGATAACCACTTGCTAAGTCTAAAGTTAAAAAATAGCGACTGTGACCTAACTGGTTCAATATTTCGTCTATTCGAGGAATCGGAAATACTTGTTTTATTGTTACGTCGTTCAATTTACGAAAGTCTATTACTATCCTCCACTTTATGTTACCGTCTATGCCGCTCTTTTTAGGAACCAGCAACATCGGTGAATTCCAAGGTCATCCAACATTTTATTGACCTATATGTTGATTTCATCTCTATGTGTGAGTGGCAATTTGTATTGCTTTTGGCTTATCGGTGGTTGGTTCCACTGTGTTGTTATTTCATGTTTAAGCGCTGGCGTGTAAGTGAAAAACATCATGTTACGAAATACACAGATTTTGTAAAGATGTAATTTCGTCTTTATTCAAAGTTTCCTCAAATTTCATTTCCTCTAATAAGTTGTTAATTCTGTTTGTAATGTTTACTGAATTTATGCTATTTATTGTAGAATTATTGGTATCCGATTCATTATACTGATTCAAATACGAAAATTTTGGCTTAAAAGTACTGTCTATTTTTCTGTAGCATTTAATACTGACACATAAACTCTATTTTTGCTAACATTCGATATGCATTCGACCAAATATACTCCTGGACAAATTTCTTGTTTATGTATTAAGACGATTGGAATTTTGGTTTTTAAACGTAATGATACTATCTTCGCGGTTATAGGTTCTTTTCTTCATTCCTGGTTTAAAAAATATTTTCCATATCAGCCCGTGTCCTCATGGGTGGTTGTATAGTATTGTTTTTACCTTTATCATAAAATATAACATCATATCTATGGCATTTACTTATTATGGATTTATTCCAAGGATTGAAACCTAAACGAATAACGGTTTCGATTTCGGTTTTTCCGCGTTTCGGTTTCGGTTTCGGTTTTAAGTTTTTATGACGAAACGGTTTCGGTATACCGGTTCCAAGTTACGGTTTCGGTTTTGATTTCGGTTTTTGTATAAAATTTCTTTTTTTCCATATTTTTCTAAAAAGTTAACATTGTTTATATGGTGCTAAGTTATGTTCAAATTGTGATATTGGGGTAACGATATTAGGGCAATGTTTGTTGTTATTTTAGTAAAAAATATTGTGTTATATAATTTATTTAATTGATTTCGCCAAGAAAAAATTGGAATTAAAAATTTCGTGACCAATGAAAAGCAACATTTTGACTTCACCTGAGATATGATCTGAATTCAAAAGAGATCCGCGAATCGAACCGTAAACAAGAGCAACAAGAATACATCGGTAAATATTCTTAAACTTCATAAGAAGAATATTGTACGATTTCCATACATAAAAGCCAAAGAAATTTAATTTCAACAATTCAATGAACTGCAATATCTTCAAACAAATATCTGCCTGTATACTTGAAATGTTTGAACTGGTCGAACTTGCACTTTATTTTTCGTATTTTCTTAAGTAGTTACTAAGATGTTAATAATTTTAAACTTTTTTTTCTAATGTTTTCTTGCATTACCATTGTTTTTTATTATCTTATTATATTTTTATTTATCCTATATATGTCCGAAATTGAGCTGCTTTGAACAACAAGTAACAGCGTAAACAAGTAACAGTAAAAGCGTGCAAAATATTTATGAAAGCGAACATTAATGAAGATGTGTGTTTTTATTTTTTTTTTAAGGCTAAATAATATAAGCATCTTAAAAATAAGGTGCATCACTTACATTAGGTAGTTTGAAACAGTCACCCTGCCTACTGCATATTCAAACTTTTTTATATTTTTGATAATATGTTTTTTACTCTACAGTTTTTTATGTTTTTTTAACTACTCTTACTACTTCATCTCCAAAGGTTCCTTTATATTTTTCATATCCTGTTAATTTTATTATTTTGTTCCCTAGTGTAGTCGGCACAATACCTATCAAGTGTATGATATAAACTACTATTCCTGCTACTGCATTACAAACCAAACAGGGTGGCTCAACATATACATGAACGGTAACTCCCGACGTTTGATGATCAATATTTTCGCCCATTTTCCCCCTTCACCTTCTCCTTACAGACCAAACACGGTGACTCAACATATGTATTAACGGCCCACGGTTTTTTGGCTGTTATTTGAAGCTGCGGTAGCAAATGTGATTACAGGGTCCTTTGGAGTATGATCCACTATTTCTACTTTTGACCTAACTTTACTTATGTTAACGGGACAGCTTATTTGCCTTGACTCGGCCCCTGGTAGTTTCCCTTATGGTGAACGTTATTACCGTTTGGCACAAAATTTATCTTGGCGTGGCAATCCGCTATCATATGGCCTACTTGACCGCTCCCATAACATGCTCTATTATTACTGTATGCCCTATTAGGCCCATTTTCGTTATTACTGTTGTTATTTTTATTATTTTCTTTACCATTATTAGAATTATTAATATTAGTATTATTATAATTAGTTTTATTATTAGCTGCGTTTTTTTTCATAATTTTTTGTTCCGGGTCAAAGCAATTTTGAAAAAAACGATGTGGCTCAAATTAAATAATACACAAACCATTCTTCTGAATGAAAGGTTGGTGTCTTTGGTATGAGACGTAAAATTTTAATATTAAAAAACATAAAAAAGAAGCAGCGGTGATTATGATACAACGGGCATTTCACCAAGAGGTGGGAGTAATGGCCACAGGCATGTTTCATTGAAAATAGTTCTTGCAGCACCGCAAGAACCAACACTCACTAAAAAATCACAAACACAGCACATTTTTTTTTTGTGGACGCTGGGGATGCAGCACATTCTCTAACAGCAATGGTTCCAAGGCCTAAAAATCTCCGATATCATTTCTTTGAGTCGTTGGAGTTGAGGTTGTCGTCACCAAAAGAAATTTCAACTAATTTTCAAAAAATATTTTTTGTTTACTAAAAATTTTGAAGTTTATATTCTGTCAATTTTTGTCAGCAACATTCAGCAATCTTCGCCGCATACGTTTTAGTCAGTACACATTTTCAATGAGTTGAGCCGGATAGCTACACCAGAAATTTATCTGGTTCAAATGTTGTTTTTGTTTTGCGTATAAAATTTGTTCCAGCTCAAATTTAAATTACGAAAAAAACGCAGCTATTATTAACGTTATTACGATTATTGCAGTTATATTCATTGTTTGGAAAACCTCCACTACCCCCTCGAAATTGCTGGTGTTGATTTTGATATCCGTTGTTCGGAAAACATTGATATTGCAGATTCTGATTTAAAAGTCCTCTATAACCCCCTTGGTATTCCTCACATTCTCTGCAAAATAGTGTATTTTGCGGAAATAAAAGTCATCACTTGTGTGTCCTGGTCTTATGCAAAATGGACAGACTGGGCCATTTTTAATGGCACCCCCTGTATTCCCATTATTTCTATTCTTTTGATTTTTATCTCTTCGTGAATTTCTAATATCAGTTTCTTTATTATTTGTACTAAGTGAAGTTCCATTCGGTCTTTTTTTCGAAACTATACAGTTCATCCCGTAGTTTCGAAATATCTTTATCTTAATTTATCGTTTTCCGACTCTTTAACGCAGGCGTGGTATAAAAACTCCTGTTTTTCTGCTAATTTATCATATTGTAAAATCGCCGTTCCAGCTTTCTATCTCTTTTATTTTATTCTCACTCGTCTCTTTCAACAAATATATTAGCTCTTCGAAAACGACATCTACTCCTTCTACTTTAGAAAAAAAAAACTGTGTGCTATTTACTTTTTTTTAATGATTCTAAGGGCCGGTTTCCCAGTGCACTCTTATGTGTCTATTTTTCCTCGAACTATACTTAAGTGTGAAAAATCGTTTCACAACACAACATTTAAGTGCTCGATATCCCCCACATTTTTGTTTTACTTAACTGTGGTTTCTGTCAACTGAATATTTATGACAACTGAATAATACAAACTGACACTAACAAATTAATTTCGAAAATAAAACCCCTATCATTGGAGTAATTTTTCGCAGGC
Source organism: Dryomyza anilis (assembly GCA_951804985.1). Classification (NCBI taxonomy): domain Eukaryota; kingdom Metazoa; phylum Arthropoda; class Insecta; order Diptera; family Dryomyzidae; genus Dryomyza; species Dryomyza anilis. The sequence goes on along the minus strand of OX638130.1, from coordinate 31,910,260 downwards.
ATGTCTTATTCGGCCACCACCATAAACTGAGAAAATCACTTCTTTTTTAAAAAATACATAATTCTTCGGATGTTCTAGATGTTTAAAATTATAATACAATTGCATTCACATTTCAATATATAAATTTTGCACTGCATTTGTACAAAAAAAAGTAATTTTCTTCTGTCATGAAAATTACGTTTTTTTTTTGTTTTGTAAACAAAAACATTTGATATATCGTCGGAGATACTGCAAAACCGCCTATCTAGATTTTTGAATACGTCTTACGAAATAAATTTTACAGAAGGAACAAAACTATTTTTACTTCGAGGCTAAATTCAGCCCACAATTTATCCGCAAACCTGTCCAACTGCCCTAATATATTTCTGTAAGCTTACTGTAATTGTTCCAATTCCACCATATTTTTATCAACACCAAAAATTCATAATTTAACTCCTAGAACTCTCCACTTGTACACCTGGTGTCACAATGGTGTCACAAAAACATATTTTTAATTCTATAACTTTTGAATTTGTTTGCTAAAATCATATATTGCATAACCATATTAAATTTTGATGAAATTGACCATGTTATTTAAAATAAATATTTAAATTTTCTAAATATTTTAAATGTTATTTTATTTTTATTTAAATTCAAAATGAAATTGATATTGTTAATGTTCTAAATATATGAAATTTTATTTTATTTTTATTTAAAATTAAAATGTTATATTGAATGTTCGAAATATTTTAAATTTTATTTTTATATAAATTACAATTTATAAAATAAATCAATCAAATCAACTGTTACCCCACGTGGTGGTTACCTTGACGTGGTGTGGGGGCTTAAGTTACAATGACTCAATAAGGCTAAGCTGACGGAAACTTTATTTTTTTAAGTTTCTGGTAGGGTCACCCTTGTCAGACAGGCTTGTGATGAGTAATGAACTAAATACTACCATAGTCTTTTTTATTGGTGGGGTGGCAGACTCTAAAGAAACCCCTATACCACCGCGATGGGTCAACATAAAGATTTAACTACTCCAGGTGGTACCCACAAAAGTGGCAATCCACCCGCTTCGGCGGCTGAGGCAAGGATTCTGGAGGCCTCAATCCACGCAACCAACCCTGGTACGATGAACCTCTCTGCTCCTGTAGCAGGGGGTTCATCGTGCCCCTCCATCTCCCAAATTTATGAGACAGCTAGGAATCTAGAGGAGGATAACGACAACGCAGCGGTTCCCATACAAGTAGAGGAAAGTGTCGGTTCGGCTATGCCTACGACTAATCCTCCACTGTATGGCTGCTCGACAGTGTTGTTTCCTCTCAGGGCTCCTTTCTGTCACGTATTTGGAAACATGGGTCGATCAAAGGAAAGTGGTGTCTTACCAGCATCTAATCCTAGAGAGACCGACACCCAACTGGAAGCTAAACTTCCATTGGAGACCGGACCCGGATCTCTGAATACGGAGGTCAGGTTGTCCGATGCCCAGGTGAGTAGGAGAAGGAAGAATAAAGCGAAAGATCGCAAAGAGGCTGAAAAGGCTAAAGGCGACGCTGGAGCTTTCTCTTCCCCAGCTACCACAGCAAAACGCGATAGATCGGTGGAGGTTACTCCGACTGAAGCCGGACCATCCGCTGCTGCTGTTGTGGCTGCCAATGCACCTGAGAAGCGCAATGGCAAGAAGTTTAAAACCTTCACTGCTACTGCGAAACCCCGTAACTCCCAGAACTCGACAGTTTCCAGTGATATTGCTTCAACAAGCAAGAGCACTGGTGCTTCATGTTCCGGATCGGCTGCGGATGAACTGCCTTCAACATCCACTGGCAGAGGTAGGCTAGCAGTATCATATCGTGATGCTGCTCGCAAAGCTCTTCCGGTTGCGATTATTGGCAAATTGGGGAAGGAGCAAAAGATGAATGATGCAGAAGTAAAACACTGCACCGATCATCTTTGGCGGCTAGTCAGCACCGGCGGTGTCAGTGCAAACGCAAAAGGCTATGAGACGAGTAATGGCATCATGAAGGTGCTATGCTCGTCCCAAGCCAATTTCGATTAGATTGCCACAGCCGTTGCTAAAATCCCCTCCTTGGGCAAATCGCGCTTCGCTGTTTTCAGCGGAGACGAACCCAAACGCAGGCGAGCAATATGCTGGATACCTGGTCCTATCAGGAAAACAGCGGAAGTGTTTGCCTGCCTACGTGCTCAGAACCAGGGCATCGAAACGAACGGATGGAAAATCTATAGCCATAAACCAGAGCGAGGTCCGGAGGACAAGGAGGGCTCAACCCTGGTTGTTGGCTTAGACCAGAAGTCGTTAGATGTCATGCTATCTAAGTACGACAACCATCTAAACTTATTCTTTGGACGGATCAAATTCCGAATCAATTCCAAATGAATAGGCATATGATGAGAAACGAGTTAATTATCCTGTCATGATATTTACTCAGATAAATCTGCAACATTCTAAAGCTGCTACCGCTTTACTAGGTAAGCGGCTCTCCATGTTGCATACATTACCTCACATCACAGCTATTCAAGAACCATGGGTGTATAACAAACGCATCTGTGGTCTTAGTGAACTACGTGGTGAAACCATACTATACGATGAGCAAGCCGCAAGGCCTAGAAGCTGTCTTATAGTATCGAAACACTTTGCTGTCACTAAGTTAACCCAATTCTGTGGGCAAGACCTGGTGGCAGCAAAAGTGAGCTATGAAAGCGATAGTGGATGGAAACATCTGATTGTCGCCTCAGGCTACTTCCCCTATGACTCACTACTGCCTCCTCCGCCAAAGGCAATTGTTGAGCTCATAGAGTACTGTGATCTTAAGGAGACCGGCCTTATTCTTTGCTGTGACGCTAATGCTCAACACACTGTGTGGGGCAGCAGTAAATGCAACGCGCGAGGTACCAGACTCCTTGACTTCATCATGACCTCCAATCTGAACATTCACAACACTGGTAATAAACCCACTTTTGTGACTGCTAGAAGACAGGAAGTGATTGACCTTACTTTGTCTAACTGTAGACTGAGAGAGTCAATCTTTAACTGGAAGGTTCTTAAAGAAGATTCTTTATCGGACCACAGGTATATCGAGTTTCATACTGACCGAGAGGTGCTGCCCTCTATGACGGTAAGAAACCCCAGAAAAACGAACTGGGCACGCTTCAGACATGAACTTGAGAATTCCCTCAATATTCCTGTCAGAATTCGTACCAAAGAAAGTATTGAGACGTCCGTTCAAGTTATGAACGATGTCATAAATTCTAGTTTTGTACGAACATGTCCGGTACGAAAAACGTTATCTAGACCTCCCGTTCCTTGGTGGAACGCTTGTCTTGAAACCTTGCGCAAGGATTCCAGAAAGCTTCTAAATAGGGCCCTAAGGAGCAACTTAGACTCTGACTGGTTTCTTTATCGAGCTAAGCAGAAAGAGTATAAGAAACGAATTCGTAAATCGAAAAGTGTTTCCTATAAAGACTTCTGCAGTAGCATCGAATCCTGCAGTGAGACTAGCAGATTGGTCAAGTTTCTTAAAAGAGACCGAACTGCTCGACTGGACTCACTGCGGAGACCTGATGGCTCGTACACTGAGTCTAAGACAGAGGCACTCAGTGTCCTAGTTGAGACTCACTTTCCGGGAAATCAAATCCACATAGGGCCACTTTGTAATCCCAGCACTGGGGACTGCAATAACAACTCTAATGTGACAAAACATGACTGGCAGGTTGCCAGATTGGTTGTATACGATGAAGCTATCCAATATGCAGTAGCCTCTTTTGATGGCTTCAAGTCACCTGGACCGGATGGCATCTACCCAGTCATGCTACAGGAAGGTATAACCCAATTGCTACCATGCCTAAAGAAGATCTTTAGAGCAAGTCTCGCATGGGCATTCATTCCGACATCCTGGCGTTTAGTTAAAGTAGCCTTCATTCCTAAAGTTGGAAGAGTAGACTATTCCATAGCCAAGAGCTTCAGACCCATTAGTATGATGTCCTTCATACTAAAGTGTCTAGAAAGACTAGTTGAGCTGCACATCAGAAAAACATCGCTGTCAAGGTACCCACTATCATCAAGACAACATGCCTACCAACGTGGAAAATCCTGTGAAACAGCATTGCAACATCTGGTTGGCCGGATCGAGCATGCTTTTCAGAGGAAGATGTACGTGATGGGCATATTTGTTGACATCGAGGGTGCTTTTGATAATGCGACTTTTGATGGAATGTGTGACGCAGCTAGAAGGCATGGAATAGATGAAACATTGGTCAAATGGCTAAGGTCAATGCTAATGTTTAGGACCATCACTTCGGAGGCGGAGTGCGGTCAGTATATTATGGCAGGGGTGAATAGAGGTTGTCCTCAAGGAGGCGTTCTCTCCCCCCTGCTCTGGTGTATGCTGGTTGACTCTCTAGTCAACGATCTCGATGGACCAGGTGTCTATTCCCAGGCCTATGCAGATGATGTTGCCATTCTTGCCACAGGCTTTTCCCTCAATGAGGTCTGTGTTAAAACACAAAACTCGTTGAACCGAATTGACAGCTGGTGTACTGCAAACGGACTTTCCGTCAACCCTCACAAAACAGGGATTGTTCTCTTCACTAGGAAAAGAATAATGACAGGATTATCTCTACCAGTACTTAAGGGTGTCACTATTCCTCTGTCTAACGAAGTAAAATATCTGGGCTTAACTCTAGATAGTAAACTACTTTGGACAAAACATGTTGAAAATAAAATTTCGCGAGCATTGAATGCCTTCTGGCAATGCAGACGAATTTTTGGGAAGACATGGGGACTATCTCCGAGCAAAACCTTATGGATTTACACGGCAATGATAAGACCGATGATATCATATGCATCGGTAGTCTGGTGGAACAAGCTGTCGCGAAAATGCGTGACAACTAGTCTTGCCAAGATTCAGTGAACTGTGTGTCTGGGTGTTACGGGTGCCTTTCCCACTACACCTGGTCCAGCACTGAATGCAATCTTAAACCTACCACCACTTGACATCTTCATCAGAGGCGAAGCCATGAAAGGCTGCTGGAGACTAAAACGAGGTGGTTTCTGGTTTAATGTTCCCTGGAATATCTCTGATATTGCACTTGACACTCCATTAGACACCTGTCTACTGGAGATGCCCTCTGATGCAATGATAACAGAAATATTACCAAGACGAAATTTTGAGGTCTGCCAACCTGACATTCAAGACTGGCTAACGCCTGACTGTGAGCCAGGTAGAGGGTCACACCGCATTTTCACAGACGGCTCCAGAACCGATCAGGGATCTGGTGCTGGAGTGTTTGTGGAACCGGATGACCGCAGACTTCACTTCGCCTTAGGCGACAATGCCTCGGTATTTCAAGCCGAAGTCTATGCTATACTTATGGCTATGGACTACATTGCGGATAATAGATGGCAGAACAGGGCTATATCAGTTTGCAGCGATAGTCAGGCTGCTCTTATGGCTTTGAACAACCAGGTCATCACATCCAAAATTGTACGTCAATGCACATCACGTCTCAATTGTGTTGGTAAATACAATACACTGAAACTGATTTGGGTGCCGGGCCATAAAGGAGTTTCGGGAAATGAAACATCTGACGAACTAGCACGTGCTGGATCTGAGGATAATCCATTTGGACCAGAACCTGTGCTTGGACTACCTGCATCTACGGGGAAATTCGTCATCAGCTCTTGGGTCGCCTCCGCACACAAGAGCAGATGGCTGAATGAGACGAAATGCAGATTCTCCAAGCTCATGACACCGACGATAACCAAAAGATCGGCCTCGTTTCTACTTTCCTTAAGTAGAAAGGAGTGCAGAAAACTGACGGGACTTCTAACGGGACACAACGCATGTGAAAAACACATGAACGCAATCGGCCTGGCCGAAAGCGCCTTATGTTCTGCCTGCTACGAAGAAACTGGCACCACAGAGCACTATCTCTGTGACTGTCCAGCATTTTCTAGAATAAGAAGGCAGATCTTTGGCACAGACTTGATGAGAGAGGATCAGCTTCACTCTCTATCACACAATAGCCTTCTTAGATTCAATAATGAATCTAAGAAGTTTCATTAAAAACCAGGGAACTGGGTCACAGCACAATAGATATAACCCTGTCTGAGTGCTGTGGCTCTATTTTTTATCCCACATTAAAAAAAAAAAAAAAAAAAAAACTTTAAAGATAATAAAAAATCTAAATTAGGAAGATTTCTATTACAACTTATATAATTTTCAGTAATACTTACTTTAAATTCCCTTGTAGCTTCCTGTTCTCAAAAAAGTCTCTGCCTTCTTTCCTGGTTCTTGGTAACCGGCTGCGCCAAATGTTGGTCTCTCCAACTTTGAACTATACTTACTTCCACTTAACTGCTTTTATTAACTTAAGAATAAATTGTTATTAAACTTACTTTGTTGCACTTATTTTCGTTTTTAAACTTGGTCATTATTTTTACAATTTTTAAGCTCTTACACTTTTTAACTTCTTACACCTTTAAACTCTAATTTACAACTCTAACAAACAACTGACTTAAAATCTAACTTAAACTATTATATGAAGGCTGTTCCAAATCTACATGTTCCGGCCGAGTGAAAATTCCACGTTCCGCGTTCTAGAGCAACATTTTCCGTAAAATCTTTGGCCCTATCTGCTTTGCTAACGAGTATCGAATCAGGATGAACCATGAGCTGTATGAGTTATTCTACGCCATTGACATAGTCAAGTGCCACAATATCCAGCGGCTTCGCTGGCTAGGTCATGTCGAACGAATGGATGCAAACCCTCCAGCGAAGAAGGAGCTTAAATCGAGACTTGAAGGTGCAAAGCCTAAAAGAATGCGTCCAAATCTGCGTTGGAAATACCAACCTGAGGACAACCTGGCAGCCAACACTGACTCACGGTTGTAAGGGCCCTTTCAGTAATTAAGTAATCTCCAGGCTGACGTTGTTCTCTTTGTTGATGCTGGTATCTAGGTAGATGCAGTCAGTAGCAACTTCGAAGTTGTGGCTGTCAATAGTGACGTATTGTTCAAGACAACGGGACTCTTTGTTTTTTGACACCAGGCCTTCGTCTTGTCCTCGTTCACCGTGAGACCCATTCGATGCGATTCCCTCTCCAAACTGGAGAATGCTGCACTGACTGCTCGGACGCTCTGCCCAATGATGTCGATATCATCAGCGGACCCGAGCAGCATGCTCAGGGTTATCCTGCAAAGTTTAATAAGTTTCGCAGAAATACCAAATTCAGACATGGTGAGGTATAGGCAACTCTTTACGGGACTGGTGAAAAGGTGGTGGGTGTCGATCTGCGTCTCTTTGGTCTTTCTCTGGACATGCTTTTTTCTGACCATATTCTGCTGATGATCTGGTGCATGCTCGTTATGAGCTCATCACCTTGCATCTCAATATTTTCACAAGCGCGTCTTTCTAGTTCTCTTTTCTTGCGCCCGAAAAGGCGTTTCTCTTCCCTCCTTTTCTCTTTGTATCGCTCCTTCGCGGCTCGGGAAATACCAACTGCAGGGTGACTATATTTTCAGCGTTTTTCTCTGCAGTGGCTGCGCGACACTCTTCATCATATCACTTGTTCTGTAGGGGGCATTGGAATCCAAGCACCTCTTCGGCAGCCATACGCATTGAGCGTGTGTCTTGGGCAAGCAGGTGTGAGAGCTTGTTCGGTCTGTTGTGTGTGCAGCTTGCTGATGTCTAGCTATCTTTGTGTGGGTTTCCGAGAATTTTCACAACGCATAGGCGTGTGAGAATTTTGGCTGCTACAAGAAAGTGATACGAGTCGATTTTGGCATTTTGGATTGAACGAACGTCCATCACACTAGAAGCGTGCTATCCGTCAATCACAACATGATCAATTTGTTTGCGCGTGTTCTGAAAGGATGACCGCCACGTGGCCTTGTAAATATTGAGATGGTTGAATCTATTACCATGTTTCGTAATCAATTACCATTTCTCGTGCTACGGCGAAGTCGATCAGCCTCATTCCATTGTCGGAGGTGTTGTCGTGGAGGCTGAATTGTCCTACTGTTGGACCAAAGATATCCTCATGGCTCACCATGGCATTAAAGTCGGCAGTGCTCATAGGCTTCGTCGAGACGTCCGTAGAAAGTCTAAGGTCAAAAGTGACCTTAGTATTGTTGAAATATAAGATAACCATTTATAATTTAAGAGAGCATAGTATAGTTGTCGAGATCATGTAGCAACCATATATTGCATGTTTATGTAGAGAGTATGTAATGATATAAAGTTTTCATACATGTGATTTCGCGGCCACTTTTGCCAAATAAATTCAAACAATGATTATGTGCTAATTAAAACGAGATACGAGTCGATTTTGGCATTTTGGATTGAACGAACGTCCATCACACTAGAAGCGTGCTATCCGTCAATCACAACATGATCAATTTGTTTGCGCGTGTTCTGAAAGGATGACCGACACGTGGCCATGTAAATATTGAGATGGTTGAATCTATTACCATGTTTCGTAATCAATTACCATTTCTCGTGCTACGGCGAAGTCGATCAGCCTCATTCCATTGTCGGAGGTGTTGTCGTGGAGGCTGAATTGTCCTACTGTTGGACCAAAGATATCCTCATGGCTCACCATGGCATTAAAGTCGGCAGTGCTCATAGGCTTCGTCGAGACGTCCGTAGAAAGTCTAAGGTCAAAAGTGACCTTAGTATTGTTGAAATATAAGATAACCATTTATAATTTAAGAGAGCATAGTATAGTTGTCGAGATCATGTAGCAACCATATATTGCATGTTTATGTAGAGAGTATGTAATGATATAAAGTTTTCATACATGTGATTTCGCGGCCACTTTTGCCAAATAAATTCAAACTATATATCTTGGTAAGTTTTGTTCATATTATCTGCGGACACATCCAGTTTTTTGAACTGTTTTCCTCTGGTAACTTCAATATGTAAAATTCCACTTCCACATACCCAATGTTTTCGGCAGCGACGACAAAAAACTCGGAAGAAATATCTATTAATAATAATATACTCTCTGGTTTAAGCAACTTCGTGACGTATTCCGATATTTGAATTAAAACGTTAATAAAAATCGAGTCTTCCGGGCTTGATCAAGCACACCATATTTCCGTTTTACGTAAACAGACACCTTTATATTTTTAAATTTTTTTCAAGTATTATTTAATTTTTATTTTTTTAGTTGACTAACGTCGATAAAGGCTTTAATAGTGATTTTAATCGACTTCAAAACGATGGTAATACAAGTACAATGGAATCTAAATCTCTTTCAACTTCAACTAGTTTTGACTCATCTTCAAATCATTGCATTAATCTTGGCTTTCGCTTTAAAATGTCAGCGGAGGCAACAAAACTCTTTCAAACTCTTCAAGAAAGTCCATTGCCAGTTCAAGTACGTTTTCGATATTTTAAATGTTTCAAATTTATAATAGAAATTTTTTAGAAAAAGGATCCTTTGGCATGTCTTTCACTAAATATTGCGTCTTCTTCTCAGCTTTCTCAAGAAAATCAAGAAGTCTGTGGATTTTGCAGTAATACAGTTGTGATGTCTGAATGCACTTGTAGAAAAAGGTATGTTATACATTTGTTCTTAATAGTGACGAGACATAATTTTACGGACATAAACCTTCCTTTTAGGAATTATGTTCGGTTATCCGATCATGATATCATCCGATAACATTTATATTTAGGTCTGTGCGATTAATCAATTAATCCTCAACAGTGGTGGAACTGTTGAATTATTTTCGTTTGATTGACATACTGTATTTAGTGAGTGGTCGCAATTTTTTCCATACGCCACATTTGCGCTGCCTTTATTATCGATGACATTCAATAACATTTGAACTCAAATATTTATAAAGAAAAATGGAATTTAGATTGGAAAAATATCTTTTAAATCAAGTAAATGAGTTGTATGTAATTTTAATAAAATATTAATAATATATTATTTTGTAAATTGACAGCTGTGATAGCGGTGCACTCAATAAAAATGAGCAATTTGTAAGTGAGCAGTCTCGCAGCTGTTAATCTCGCTATATACAGCCAATCACAATATTTTAATATACACCAATTATTTATTAAATCAAATAAAAAAATCCTCAAATTTCTTAAAAAAAAATCCCTGACGATTAAGGCTACAACATTAGGAAGAACGTTTTCATCCACGAACACCTTAAATATACACCAACAAATAAGAGGTATACTTTTATACCCAAAAACTACACATTGGAATTTCCACCCGTTCTACACAAGCAGTCATACTCATAAATACGGTTGTCACATATATCGCAACTTTTGAGCTGTGAGTGTTATATTTGAACTAAAGTTGTGGGACCTACAGTTCAATGCTGAATCCGAACGGCGGGTAAAAGCTTTTCATATGCAATATTTACTCTCGTAGATTTGCCATTCGTCGAGAGGTAGTGTCATATAGAAAAATGGTTTCTGTAAAAACGATGTTGACTATTGCTGGTATCGAATCCGGAACCTTTCGGCTCGTATTTTTACGTACCTCTAAGAATTCACATGTAGTCCAACGCACTACCCAATCTAGCTACCAACGCATCGCATCGCGATGCTACACGGACAGTGTAGTAGAACTCATAAAATAATTGTGATCTGTATTCAAATGTTTAGAAAATTTAGAAAATATATTTTTTTTGTTTGTCAAATAGATTATGTAAACTCACTTTACATACTCACTTTACAAACTCACTTTAATTTTGCACTGATCGACACTGTACAAACCAGTTCATCCAGTCGCGTGATCAGTCGTTTAAGGATAATTCACACTGACCTACGAGGAAATTAACTGGTACTAGACTGGTACGTTACTGGTTCCTCGGAGAAATTTAACTGGATATAATTAACTTTTATATGAAATCAACCGGCAACTTTAACACGGCGCACAGTGTTCCACTAGTGGCCAAAATTGACAAACACAAAAGTTTTAATCTGCTAAAAATGTTAATGCCAATTGATAGATAATACTTCATTTAAGAGAAATCCAATTTTTTGTTGCAAAATGTTGGTGTATTGCAATCGGGACACTGCAAAACAAATATTTTATTAAACAATTTTGGATATTTGTATTTGGTTAATGCTATGATTTTTTAAAAAGTTAGTTTTTTAGCAATATGAACATATTTTACAATTAAATGAAGGTCTTATTTTTGGAAATCCGGATTTTGTTAATATTCACAACATGTGTTAAATGCTGTAACTTTTTAAACATGTGTTTTTTGGAAAAATGTCTTACTTTGATCGAACATTTTAGCATGAAAAATAAATATAAAACATTTATTTTTTTATTTATTTATTTTATTTATAATTTTATATCAAGCATAGAAGCATGTACAAACATAATCCGAAGAGTTTTTCTGCCCTGAATGCTCCAACATATTTTTTTATGTTTTGTAGGATCACTTTCAATACCATTTTTAATGTATGGCGTGGCATAAAAAGATGGACATTTTTCATTTTTTATAAATAGAACTAGAATCAGTAATATTAATAAGGAGTAGATTTCAAAATTTAGGTATATTTAAATACAAAAATTAATTATAATTTGTGAAACAACGAAACGACAGAAAATAGTGAAAAGTGTTGTGAAAAAAATGCATGTCAAAAACTTTGAATGTTTAAACGTAGTTTAAACCATCAGCATCGGTCGTTTAAACTAAGTTTAAACGACGGTTGAAGTTCACTGAAAAAATCGATTCTAATTTTCAGTAACCGACCGTAACCGAAACCGATATTCGTTTAAAACCGTTTCATTTTTAAAACCGTAACCGAAACCGTTATTTGAAAATTAAAAATAAACCCATATCCAAAACCGATATAAACGGTTTCGGTTTTATACCGGTTTAAACCGGTTTTTAAAAAAGTATAAAAAGAAACAGAAATCATATTTTATTTTATATAGAAGATCTTAAGAATAAGGCATGTTTAAATGTCATTTAATAAAATTTGGAGTTTCCAAAATAAAAATTTTTGTTGTGCAAAAATTCACATGTGGTTTTTTGAGAAACAATATTCCCAAAACAACTGTCTTTGGTCTTAAATTTGTTTTTTGTTTCATTAATTTTTGTAGCGGTTAGTGACGATCATTTGCAAAAACAAAACAAGGAATGGTAATATTGTTCTTGCACACTAATCTTGCTCTTGCATAGGTACATAAGATCTTGTTCTTGCAATACCTTTCTTGCTCTTGCTTGCAAGAATCTTGCAAAATTTTACTTTTTAAATTTTAAATAAAAGATCGAAGACAAATATCTTTAACTGCATATTTATTATGAAAACGAATAGAATTTGAACACTAATTGTATTTAAGTCACTTATTTTCCATATTTTCAATTTCAAAAAATTAATTATTATACGGATTAAAAAATCCGTATGCTACACGTACCAGGGTAACATTTATCTTTCCGAACACAATCTCAAACGCCATAAAACGAACACTAACAGAAAGAAGAGAAACAACAATAACGAATTACGATGCGTATACACACACTTTCACAACGACAACTCTTCGTTGCTATCCTGTATCATCGCATGGCAACAAACAGACGCTTGACAACAGACAGACGCATGACAAAGGACAGACTCATGGCACCATTTGTTTCTAGTACAGCTATCTAGTTGGCAGCAACAACGAGTTTTTTTGTGTTACAAAAAATTTGCCGCCAAAAATTCTATCATAAGCTTGGATGCAGCTTTATTCGCATTTTTGTTGCTGTTGCACTTTCAAACGAATCAGCGGATTTTTGAAAAAAAGAAAACACAAAAAGCTATATATCAGCTAAATGAGGTACACTGTGAAAATGTTCATATATTATTTTTTTGGTCTTTTTCAAGCGACTTTTGAAGTACTTTTGAAGCTATTTACCGCTTCAAAAGTGCTCCACAGACACAGAAATAAAAACACACATCTTCATTAATGTTTACGTTCATTAATATTTTGCACGCTTTCCATTGTAACTTGTTGTTCAAAACAGCTCAATTTCGGACATATATTGGATAAATAAAATTATAATAAGATACTAAAAAACAATGGTAATGCAAGAAAACATTAGAGAATAAAGGTTTAAAATTATTAACATCTCAGTAACTATTTAAAAAAATACGAAAAATAAAGTGCAAGTACGACCAGTTCGAACATTTCAAGTATACAGGCAGATATTTGTTTGCAAATATTGCAGTTCATTGAATTGTTGAAATTAAATTTCTTTGGCTTTTATGGATGGAAATCGTACAATTTTCTTCTTCTTATGAAGTTTAAGAATATTTATCGATGTATTCTTGTTGCTCTTGTTTACGGTTCGATTCGCGGATCTCTCTTACAATTCAGATCATATCTCAGGTGAAGTTAAAATGTTGCTTTTCATTGGTTTGTGGCCACGAAATTTTGAATTGAAATTTTTTCTTGGCGAAATCAATTAAATAATTCATATAACATAATATTTTTACTAAAATAACAACAAACATTGCCCCAATATCGTTACCCCAATATCACAATTTGAACATAACTTAGAACATAATTATTAGAAAATATGGAAAAAAGAAATTTTATACAAAAACCGAAATCAAAACCGAAACCGTAACTTGGAACCGGTATACCGAAACCGTTTCGTTATAAAAACTTAAAACCGTAACCGAAATCGAAACCATTATTCGTTTAGGTTTCAATCCTTGCTCATTTTAAACGAAGTTTAAACCACAAACAAAGTTCAACTAGCACTGAAAAACTGGACCTAAGTCTCATTGAATTTGAAAAAAGTTTACTATTTTGGGTCACCGTTTGTATGAAGACACAACACTGTGGGGTGAATTAACAACGTATGCAGACCTTTAGGCCTATCACAGATATGCCCTTCAAGATCCTATTATTAGTCGGTACTAATGTCACCGACCTACGGTGAATTAACCGGTCTTAAACTAGTCACGTGACTGGTTCCTCGGAGATAGATAATCGGTCCTAGTTCTAGCTCTTTAATAATCATGATCATTTGCAAGAGCAAGGCATAAAATGTTAATCTGGTTCTTGCACACTAAGTCTTGCTCATGATCTTGCATAGGTACATATAATCTTGTTCTTGATTTTGTGCTTCCAATACCATACTTGCTCTTGCTTCAAGAATCTCGCAAAATTTAATTTTTAAATTTTAAATAAGAGATGGTAGACAAATATCTTAAACTGCATATTAATTATGAAAACGAATAGAATTTAAACACTAATTGTATTTAGGTTTCTTATTTTCTATATTTTCAATGACTTCAACCAACAATAAATTATTTTACATATGCTATGTTCAGACTGAGCCAAAATTACACTAATTGTATTTAGATTTATTATTTTCTATATTTTCAATGTCTTCAACCAACAATAAATTATTTTACATATGCTATGTTCTCACTGAAAAATTACAATTAATTACATTTTGTGGGTAATTTTAAAGTTATTGATATCCGTTCACATTAGAATTCGCTTTATTTTCCGTAGTTAATTTTGTGTTCACTTCTTAAATAAATCTGTACAAATGCTGTTTGTATTTCTATTTTGTTCTCCGTTTACTCTATTAACTCTTTCTAATGTTAAAATGATTTTTTATTTAAAAAAGTTTATAATTTACAAACAAAGATGACTGAAAATTGTTTTGTTTATACTTTTTGGTTCTTATAAACATTGTGGCCGTTCATACTGAGACTATCTTCAAACATGTTTGAGTAATTCGTTGAGTAATTTAAAAAGAATTTCGCAAGTTGATTAAATTTGTATGGGATTTTTGATAATTTTGCAGGGCATTTGAGGTGAAACTACGCAAATGTTTGAAATTATGCATTTGAGGCCCAGTGAGAACAGGGTATTACACAAGAACTAAAAATCCAATAACAAAAAAAAAAATATTATATTTTAACAAACTCTGATTTTTCTCGTACACATTTTATATGTCAAATCAATCGTTTCCTTTTTCAACTTTATTTAAAGAGAAAATTATTCAAAAATGGCTGCTAATTATTTTTCTTTTGCTTTTGTTTTTGTTAAGTTCAAAACTCAACAATAAATAAGTTGTCATTGAACGTAATGTCAAAAAATGTTTTCATTCAAATGATAATTTGTGCAACGCGCTATAAAATGTAAGTTTTTAATTTGTATTAATTTGTTTTATATTGTATAAAAATTAACATATATATGATTTTAACAAAACAGGCAACTGCCACACTTGCTCGCATAGCTCACTACGCACTGCAAGACATATCGATGACCAATGAATTTCAATCATAGTGCTAAAGCTGAACGCATTCGATGAAGGCGGCATTAGAGTGACCAGATGGCCAAATTTCCCGCAGAATATTCTGCTTTTAAGGTAATCATTTTGTTTTGCCTTTTTTTATACATTTTGCTTAAAGATTCTGTTTTACTTTAAGTGATCGATAAGTATACCGCGAACGCTCGTCATCTGCAAAGCTTTGCACGCGCTTTCGATTCGCATCGTCAGCGCAAAGTCTACTGAGTCTGGATAAATTCATCGAATCAGAGAGTTAGTATATACTATTTTTAATTGAAGTATTTTAAAAAACATGAATTTTCATGACATTCGACCATGAACACCGGGAAAAAGTTGAATTATGCGTTGTGTATCGAGCGCTCCAATTGCTGCTTTGCAAACCTCCCAAGAAACAAAACGTACCGTATACGTACCGTTAACGGCATAGTAATACGGAATCAGACTCCGTAAACGTACCGTATTACGGAGCCGTATACGGTACAGAGAACGGATAAAACGTGACATCGAAAACGGAGTTCGAAACCGTTTTTCATACAGTATCGACGCACCGTCAACATACCGTATTTTTAAAATAAAACGGAGTGAGCTCCGTAGTCGACGTTCCGTATACGGTCCGTATTTTTGTTATAAAACGGAGTGGACTCCGTTGAGTGAATTGAAAAACGTACCGTATACAGTACGTTTTTATGCCGTAATTTTTGAAAATTACGGATTGTCATATTTATTAATTTACTGCTAGTTTTAACTGACAGAATAAATTCAATAACGTAAGTTTTAATTTTATAAGACATTTATTTATAATTAAAATAGGATTTTAAAACAAATTAAAAATAATTACTGAATAATATGAACAATAAAATATTAAAAAAAAATGAACATAAAAAAAATTTAAGTACAAATATAATAAAAATAGCTTCTTCAGATCTGTTGCGTTGAACTATTAAAATGTGTCCTTTGATTTGCTGTGCATATTTGAATTTCTTGATATAAGTATCTGTAAATAAATAAAAAAGAATAATCAATATTATGAAAATTTTTAATAAATGAAATAAAAAAATAACTGGGTAAAAAATGGGGTAAAGAATTAACAAAAAATAACATCAAAACGTACTATAAAAATAGTTATTATCCAACAATCAAAACAATTAAAAATAAAATTCCCCCCAATTAATATTGTATAACAAAATTACACCATTCCCAAAAATTCCACATGTGGGAAATATACCATATAATGGCAACCAAGGAACAAATGTAAAATGTACAACAGTCGGCCACTATGATTTTAAATGTCAATTTGACTTACGTGATATTTAATTTCTGTTTCAAATATCAAATGTGCTGCATATTTCGTGAGGCGATACAACTCCACATTTGAGCCGCTGCAAGTCGCCGCCACAGCATTCCTAATAATCGGAATTCCAAGAAGATTGCAAGCAGCAGCTCCTCGCTTATATGTTCCTACAGACTTGCGAAAATTATTTATGCCGCTTCCCACAGACGATGCTTATGCGAAGGCACCCATCTGCAGAAAATTATAATCCAAATTTTGTAGATGGCAAAGCAGACAGAAAGAAGCCACATCGTGTTGAGCTTTTCCTCCGTCACCATTTCAATTGCTAGCGTTAAAAAGTTAAATAAATTTAATTAATGTTAAAATGCTCATCAATCATATTTATGTTGATGGCTATAGCCATAGTGTACTTACACTGTAGCTGCACATCTTGTAATGACACGAACTGAACTAAAAATTATAAACGAATAAAAACCGGAAAGAAAACGGCTTAAAAACGGCATATGCTGTCCGTATTAAACGGAGTGCAAACGGTGTACTCCGTCGCAAACGGATTATAAACGTATACGTCACTACGGAGTGAAAACGGAATATTCGAAATACGGAGAACAAACGGCATATGAACGGAGTGAAATATTTCCACATGCCGTAAATTTTCCGTTTTCATTCAAGTATCGACGGATCCGTCTTGTACATACCGTAAACGTACCGTTACAAACGGAATTGTGATTCCGTTTGTTTACGGAGCTACGTTAAAATGTTTCTTGGGCTGTACCAATTATCGAAGTGAGGTAGAATTTTCCGGAAATGGACAAATTGAATTCAATATTTAAGGAAGGTTATTGAAATTTGAGTTTTAATATCATTATTTGTTTCATATCAAAATATGTGTTAATTTATATTAAAATGATTTAATAAGTTCAAATAATAATAATAAATAACACCATGCTTCAAAAATCAAAAACATTTTGCACACTTAAAAAAAACGACATGTACGTAAAACTAGAGACCAATCCTATAAAATATGCGCGTTCATCGTTTTTCTGGATCAATTCGTTTGCGGTTTTAAATTGCATTTAAAATGCAAGTGTGTACCATATTTTGAAATAACTTCAAAAATATAATTTTTGCCTCACTTTCGAAAACAATTAAATGCATCTTGTACCAGAAGCCCCCTTGATCGTGAATTCGAAAACCGCTTCGCGATATCAATTCGCATCCGGGTTTTACTTGCATTTGAAGTGCAACTGTTTATCACTTTTTAATATTTAGAAAAATTTATGTTTTTTTGCATCACTTTTCAAAACCAAGGTTGGATTTTATAGCAGAAACCTCACAGATGATTAATTCGAAAACCGATTCGCGATATCAATTTGTATACGGGTTTTCTGAAAGTGACGCAAAAAATATATTTTTTGAAATTATTTCAAAATAAGATACACACTTGCATTTTAAATGCAATTTAAACCCGCAAACGAACTGATCTCGAAAAACGGTGATCGCACGTATTCTTGAATCGGTCTCTAGTTTCACGTACATGTGGAGGTTTTCCAGTGTGCAAAATACTGTCGCACGGTGTAATAGTTCAAATAAATATATATAAATATATATATAAAATTGTTTTTTTAATACTGATTTTTATTATTCTTCTTTAATTTATATAAATACACACAAAACAAAAACAACTTTGTAAAAAAAAATACTTAAATAAAACAAGAAATACATAAAATAATGCCTTTGCTTTAATTGTCATTAATTTTCCTTTGGATCATCTTTGGGTCGGCGAAAAGTCAGATTTCTCTTATCTACAAGTCTTTTTTGCTGACGTTTTATTTTCTCTGAGAGAATTTTTTCTTTGTTGTTTGTTCAGATATTCGTCAGAATAATACGTCATAAAAATGAAAGATAAAGAGGTGAGATCTCTATGTCCCTTTAAGTGCGCTGCCTTTCCTATTTTGATCATCTTTCTAAACATAACTCTGAGACTGTGGTGAGATATATCTGACGTTTAGTTACGGAATAGTTCCTAAAGAGTTCAGAGACGACTCACTGGGAAAACTAAAAATAATTGTATAAATCAAGTGATGTTGACGAGATAATTCAAAGTCTTAAGGCCATAATAAAATGAATATATACATAACAAATATAAGAAATAATTCGTGTAGGCATATTTCTGTTTTCGTCAGCAATCAAAATAAACTGTATGCTATACTGTATGGCATACGGTAGCCAAGAGAACACAAACACGATCTTGCAGAGTAACATTTATGCTTTGAACACATAGACCGCGACAACGACACAACCACATTACGAAAACTAGTTCTTCTCGACAAATGAAGTCGTGTTGTGAGCTACTTGATTACATTCAACGCGACTACGACATCCTTTTCTCACTTCATTTTAAATGTTATATCGATTAAACACCATGGATTATATAAATTAATTCTTAAGCATTAATCTATATTGGCGACAGCGACAATTGTCGCCAAGTCGTCATGTAGTCGTGCCGTAACCAAAATATTCGTATCCATATAACTTCATGTTTTTTAATTTTGACAAGTGTAGCAATGTCGTTGTCACTTCGAATGTGTTTAATGCATTATCTTTGCTAACACAAACTCATACGCATCAAAGCGAACACTAACAGAAAAAAGAGAATACAACAATAACGAATTACGAAGCGTATACACACACTGCACCGACAACTTTTCGTTGCTACCCTGTATCATCTAGGGTTGCAATATCGCCAGAACAACATCGTTGTTTATTTTTTTCGATATTTCAAAAGTAAACATTGATGCCAAAAAAAATATCGGAAAAAACCGCGATTTTTACGATGTTTGCCTTTTTTTAATGATACTACTAAAAAAATTATAATGAACATATATATGTGCAGTTACTAGTTTTTAAAGGGAAATTTAACATTTTAGGAAAAGTTCAAAAAAATATTTATAAGAGAAATATAAAAATTAAAAGTATTTAAATCATATTATTCGCACCGCTGTAAATCTTCATTATTGTTTTTCTCGAAACCGACTCAATGGCGTATGCATCAACAAAATTCTCAGATAACGATTTAACTTATAACTTCTTACTTTTTTACATTACGATTTTTTAATATTTCATAATCAGCCAAAAAATATATATTTATTTTTATTATCATTAAATCATCTGAAGATATCGACACCGCAGATACGCCATTTTTGAGTTAATGGAGTTAAGAATTGAAAATACATAATTTTATGATTTATACCCAAGAAGCAAAATAGTCCGTTAACGTAGCCGTATACGGAACAGCAATACGGAATACGATTCCGTAAACGTTCCGTTTTCTGGATACGAAAACGGTCCAGTGAACGGATGAAGAGGAACATCGAAACGGATTTCGAATCCGTTAAGAGTACGTTTCGATGGTACGTTAACGGACCGTCATACTGGATGAACTACGGAGTGAGTCCGTCGAGAGTACGTTTCGACGGTACGTTAACGGACCGTCATACTGGATGAAATACGGAGTGAATCCGTTGATATTCCGTTTTGAGAGTCCGTTAACGTACCGTAAGCTTGTATGAAAAACGGAATGAATATATTGAAAGCACCGTTTTTATACCATTCAATAGCATACAAAATAACCTTTTGCATATTTTTATTTAACAAGAAACAAACTTATTATAAATAAAATTTTACATGAAATATACAAATTGTACTAAACAAAACAACATAATTGGTGTTTATAATGTTGTAGTCTACTGAAGTTCCACATGGTATTTCCAGCAACGATTTCTTGTGAATAGAAACCAGAACAATAATTAATGAAAAAAAAATATAATCACTTTAACTGGATTGCAGTTGTCATAGGGCTTGAATGTGTCTCTGTGAGTCTGCAATGTTTAGTGATGGATGTTTTTTTTAGCCAAAAAGCCAAGACAATTTTGCATCGCACATTATCCGCAAACTTTATATCACATTTTCAGAGCTCTTTGATTTAGTCCTTCTTGAACTGAAAGTCGTTTAAAGCCATCAGTGATTCGCAAAATATGGGACTGCAAATGTATCTACATTATGCAAAGATGTTTTGAATAAAAGCGTATTTTATTTATATTTTATTCACTTATCTTGTTTAGTCTTCAGGAGATGCATTCACCAACTGCGATCCTCCGAGCTTATTGTTCATGTTCACAAAATCAAATGAATTGAAATGTACACCAATAACGGAAGAAAATCAGTGCCGTTGAGTTGGAGTATAAACGGAAAATTTACGGAGTACTCCGTTTAAACGGAAAAATTACGGAGTTCTCCGTTTTAACGGTACCGTAAACGACTACAACAGAACGGCAATCATACGGAGTTATTAAAAAATACGGAGCAAAACGGAATTCTAACGGAGTCGTCCAATTTGACGGTACGTTAACGGTGCGTAATCGTATATTCTACGACGGACACTTGCTCAATGCTCCGTAAACATGCCGTCAATGACGATATTGTGATTCCGTGTGTGTCGTAGGCTCCGTATAAATGTTTTTTGGGTATACTACTGTTATTTCCAAGTTTCATCGCTCTTGCTCATTTCGTATTATTGTTTTCGTCATTTTCGTCAAAAACTCAAAAGGCAATATCAGCCAAATGAGATACACTGTTATATATTAAAAATTATTTAATGTTGTTTGTTTTTAGTTGACCTTAAAATTGAGTAATGCAAAAACTAATTTGTCGGGCTCTAGGTCAATATGTATTTTGCACTGGTTAGAAAAAAAAAGCAGTAATTGACAAAAAACCAAAAACTTGTTGGCCGACCGTATAGCTGTTTCTGAAGCAGCCAAGCTACCTCATCAGCGGTCTTGTATGCAGTTCGTGCTTAGCTAAACTGCATAGGATAGAACTGCACTTTGGATAAAAATTAAATCAAATTATATTTTTGGATTTACAATAAATTTCATTATTACCTTAAAAACTTAATAAAAATGCTCAAAAAAAGGCAAGAGTCATGCTTCTCTTGCATTTCTTGCAGTGTTAGTCATGCACTTGCTCTTGTTCTTACACTTCTTATCTTGTTCTTGCAAAAAATATATCCATTTTTCTCCCGCTTATGTCCTTGCCAAAAATGCAAGAACAAGACCATGAACCAGACAAAGAACATAGAGAAGATAGAGTGAAAACAGAAAAAATGACAGCATTTTTAAAATATTTATCCTTTACTGTATTATAATGTAAGTCAAACTGTATAATTTTTCAGGACAGATAATAATGAGAGAAAAATATAGAGAGCACGTGTTTTTTTGTATTATATTCTTTCATTTATTTATTCCAAAGTATAATCCAATTTTAATATCGATTTGATTACAAAAAATATTAATATTAGGGAATGTATACATTTTAATTCAAAATGTATTAAAAATGTCTGTAATACAATTCATGGATTAAAAAGTAGTCCAAGATTTTTGATCGTGTACTTATCACAGGACTCGTCTTCAAAGTCGGTGTCTGTGACCAGTATCTTTAGACCTATCACATAAGTAGTACTCAAAATGCTATTCTGTGACCGGTATCAGAATTACATTAATTTTCGTACTTTATATTTACATTCTTGCATGCGTGTATTATAATTACTCGTCTTCCAATTATTAAAATCTATACAGTATCGTAAAACAGTCTTCGAATTATAGACGCATTAGTTGCAGCAAATAAGTCTCGTGACTATGGCACCCCCTAGTGCCCTTTCGCTATACTAGCGACATGTTTAGCATGGACACGATCCGCCTCCTCATGCAAACCTTTAGACCTATCACAGAACTCGTCTTCAAAATCATGTCCTTGGTATCGGTCAATGGTATCGGTCACGTAGTTTTAGAGCAATTGACACCTTTTTCCCGCAGGGCGGTCACAAAATATGTTTATTAGGGCGGATCGAAATTTTTTCCCAAAGTTCCCAAAGTGACAGAGATTACTACGCAATATTTGAGTAAAAAAAATAATGTCCTGTGTTCGCGCATTGCAGATGATGTTAAAAAACATTTTAAATCCATATTTTTATTTTTTAGCATCTACATAAAATTTTTTGTGAATCGTAATAGACTCAAAAAATTTGAGATTGTATCTATTAATGTCCTCCTAAAATTTCATTAATTTTGAATAAAATATTATACTCGCGCATCGTCCTTGAAGTTGAAAAAGTACAAAAAAATTGACATTTTCTTTGGTAAAACCATTCTAAAATCGGCATGTGGTGTTATTTTGACATGTAATTGTTTTTGTATATATGTATAGGTATGTTGAATCCAAATTTGTTAACGGTCAATTTCTATCGCGTATAGCTTTTAAAAAAAAATCGTAAAGTCTGGTGCTTTGCCCATTATACATTTGTTTGCTATTACAGAATATTGTTTTATATTTTTTTTGCGTAAGTGGGTAACTTTAACTGCAATGCGCGCACATAGGACAAAATTTCGACTCAAATTTTTAGTGGTAAACTCTAGCAGCATAATCTAACTTTTAAGCTGGTACACTGAACCAAAAAAGTACATATCTACAATGAAAAAGTACATTATCACAACGAATATTTCGTTAAAATTGGTCCAATGTAATTGTTCATTGTCACAACGAATTTCCGGTAATACTTCAATGTACAAATTCATTGAATTACAATGTATGGATCATGAAACAAAATGACAAATATTCATAATTACAATGAATATTTCATTAGCCATATTGAATGCGAGAGTTCATTGTCGCAATGAATCGAATACATACTTTAATGAACGAGATCATAAACAAAAGTGAATTCAGAAAGTTTTTTAATTTTATTATTTTAATGTAAATTCAATTAATATATACATTAAATATAATAGTATAATATAAATTAAATGTAATTTCGCACTTCATTTCACTTCATTTCGCAACTACTTCTTGCATTTGTCGCAGCTTTCTGCGAATTAATAGCAGCAGAGCGCAGTTAACGCTACTAGCAACCAACACGAAAAACGAAACTGCAGTATTTCAATGAATATAATTCATTGAAGTATGAAAAAAATCATTAAATTCATTTGTGCGTATTATGAACACTGATTCTTACTGAAAATGATCTGATCATTAAATTCACAAACAAGTTACAGGACAATGTACATTGTCACAATGTATCTTGCATTAAAACGTATGAATTTGCCTCTATGAACAGCATTAGTTAATATTATGAACCCGTTGTGTACCCCTGTGTACCCCCGTTCTGTGACCGGGTACCCAGTCAGACAAACGATATACAAAACCTAACTTTATGCAATCTTTTTATAGTTGACGATATCTTAACGTTGTCGTAAAAGTGATAAAAAAGGTATATTTAAGGCTTACGAATATCAGTCTTCTTGTTGACTTTTAGCATTCGAAAAGATAACTACCTAAGTAATAATGCCAACCAGTAACTGATCAGTAACTGATCAGTAACCAGCCATTCAAATTAGTAGCTGTACAAGTTTCTATCCAGTAAAGCTAGCTTGCCAGGATAGTTGGACTACCCAGTTCATAGCCAGTAATACTAGCTAGGTACTAGCCACTGGTGTCACGCTGTTTCCAGGTGGAGATTGAATAGTGTAACTACCCAGTTTCTAGATAGGTATTTATTATGGTAACTAGTCGTTTACTATATAAAAAATATACAAAAATGTGTTTCATTCATATGTAATTCAAAAGTAAAATAATATTACAACTAAATGAATGAAGAACAAAATAATGCAAAAGATCAGACCTGTGTTATATTTAACAAGGTGTCCATAAGATCTCCGTGACACATTGTCGCTACTACCGGCACTTTGTGACAGCACCTGTGTCCCGGAACTAATCACAACTCTGGAACTTTACGGCGTTCCATTGTGCTCCAATCAGAATAACTTTTATTGAGAGAAATTGGAGGAGACCAACAGCTGCTTCTTAATTGTTTCCCGAAATGACGTGTCCACCCGAGATGTGATTTGGGCGCATGCTGCAAATTTAAGACATTAGTCCAGCATCAAATTTGTTAAATTCGTGTTATAACACTACTCTAGTGTTATAACTATACTCTAGCATAACACAGCATTGAAAAATAAATTTTAATAACATTTCTTAAAAAAAAATTTATTTAGAAAAAAAGATGCGGCAAAAAATAAAGAAACATTACCAAAACTGTCATGAATAGAGTTGCTAACTTGCAACAAATTAAATAATATATTTTTCTGAGGCACATCACTTCAGTTGTGATTTGAAAGTGAACTAGTGCGTCTCGTGAGTGAACATTGTAAAGCTAAATTGTAGAAATTCAGCAGTTGGTAATAATTCTTATATAATTTTCCGTAGACTGAATTTTCGTAACGATATATATATATATATATATATATATATATATATATATATATATATATATATATATATATATATATTTATATAATTTTTCTTCATACAATTTTTTTGTTCTCCCAATAATTAATTGGGAATATTTATTTAGAATTGGGCTGAAAATTAAATAAAAACTGGTTTTTTATTCTTATAGACCATAGCCTGTCATGAAAATATCTTGTTTTTAAGGCTTTTCCTGGCCAGTTTAGTCTCACTATAGCCAGTCTAGAAAGTAGCTAGTTTTTAAGACTTTTTTTTCCGACCATTCAAGTCGTATTCCTAGCTAGTTTTGCTTTCTTACAGCCCCAGCAAAACCCCACCAGAAAGTAGCCAGAAATACGCAAGTCATTTTATCCAGTGCAGCCCCGTAGCTAGTTTTTAAGACTTTTTTCCGGCCATTCATGTCGTTTTGCAACCTTACAGCCCCAGCAAAACTCCACCAGAAAGTAGCCAGAAATACGCAAGTCATTTTATCCAGTGCAGCCCCATCATTCTCTCGGTAGAAACTAGCCAGAAAATGGTCTCGTCTAGTCATTTTTTACTTGGGTTTAAATTTATGTTTAAGCCAATCCATAAAAGTCATCTTCAGAAAGTTTTCTTCGAGACAATGGCTGCATTCAGCGACCTCAAGAACTGCGAGACTGCTCACTAACTAATCGCTCACTTTTATTGAATGGACCGCTACCTCATCTATCAATTTACAAAATAATTTAATATTAATATTTTACTAAAGTTACATACAACTCTTTAAATGATTGAATTTTTCCATTCTAAACTTCATTTTTGTTTATAAATATTTGAGTTAAAATGTCGAAATGTCATCGATAACATAGGCAGCGCAAATGTAGCGTAAAAATTTCATTCTGGAAAAAATGGCGACCGCTCACTAAACATGTTGATAGTAGCATGTCATTCAAGCGAAAATTACTCAACAGCTCCACAACTGCTGAGGTCGATGAATGCAGCCAATAGATATGATATCTCAAATGAAGCTCTCATGCTACCCTATTAAGTACCAATACAAATGTAAACTACTTTTCCAAAATATGGTGCTAATAATCGAAATGTCAAACTAATACATATTAAAAAAAAAATAAAAATAGAAAACAACGAAAAAACAATCAAAAACCAATGTTTTAATTAACCTGCATTTTATTTGATAAATTCTAATAATGTTATATTACATTATTTGATCTGTACTGTTTGCCATTGGGAAACTGACAAGTAGGTCTTGGCGACGTCCTGAGAATTCTCGACGAAATCTATTCAACTTGCCGCACAGTGTCTAAAATTCATAACTTGAAAACCAATAAAAATAGGACATTGACATTTTTTAATATATGTTTTGTATACACCCAAAGAACGAATCAGTTGGGACATCCGTCTTTTTTTGCCAACCGATTTATTTAGTTCTGTCAACATTTTGATAACGATTCTTTGGTAGTCGTAATCAAAAATTTTGATTACGATTAGGAATAATCAAAAAGTAATTTGATTCTTAGTACATTTTTTGATTATTTTCACGACTACTTTAAAATAATCAAAAACTAGTAATCGGACTACTTTTATTTTTATTATTTTCACAAAATTTAAGATTATTTTCAGATTATTTGAAAATAAACAAAAAAAAAGTAATCCGACTACTTTTTTTTTGATGTTCACATTTTTCAAGTAATGGATATTTTAGAACTGGGTCCACACTATTATTTAAAGGATACTTATGAAAAAATCAATAAAATATGAAACTACTAAATTTTGAGAAAAATTTAATTTAAAAAAATGAGCGCAAAAAGTTCCCGATGTTATAAATATCGCTTTATATGGTCACACTGCATGTAACGGATAATCAGTGAACGACATTTGTGTATTTTTTCACTTTCTGTTTGAATCACTTCACATTATAGTTCAAAATAGTTCGTTCCAGTTAAACATAATGGATTCCAGTATAAATAATGGTAAATACATAAAACAATTTTTTTATTTTATGTTAAAAAAAATCTGATATAGATAAGGAAAATGTTAGAATGTCTATTGATACCGATTTTGATTCCGACGATTCAATTAAGGATCCAGACTTTGTCATAGACACACAAAAAAGTGAATATCAATATATCTTCAAAAAGAAAAATTTCTACTGAAAGAAAAGTAATTTTTAATGATGAATTTTATAAAGATGTCAAAAAAGTAAATTTAAGTTTTATAACGTATTGAATATTTTTTTAATAATATTATGTTAAGCACACTGATATAAATAGCGATAAAATGACGACAGCAGCAATATGCGTAAATTGTAGTTGCACTATAAGAGGCTGCAGTGATGTAACCTCAAATTTTATAAAGCACTTACGTACTAAACACGTGGATACTTTCCAAATATATATGTCCGATAAATCACATGCAAAGAGTAGTAAACATAATACATTGTACAAAGGAATGATAAAAAAATATTAAATTGCAACTTGATGTAACAAAGTTTGTTTGCACCACAGCAGATATATGGTCAACGAAAAATCGAAGCTTCTTGGGATACACGTGTCATTGGTTGACACACATTGGTTGAAACACATTCGAAAGAAAATCTGTTGCTTTGGCTTGTCGTAGATTTTCAGGGACTCATTCTGAGCAACGATTATCAGTAATGCTCACTAAAATAATTAACTCTTTTAATTTGAGTCACACAAATATTATATTTACTTAACTGACAATGGCTCCAATTTTATAAAAGCTTTTAAGGATTTGGGAATACAAGAAAACGAAGAAGAATATGACGAGTCAGAGGTACCTGAGTTAAAAACCCATGATTTTGACCAGTGTTTGCCACATCACCAGCGGTGTGCAAGCCATACTTTAAACTTATTGGCTACCACCGATTATACCAAAATTATAAAATCTGATTCTGAAATTTATGGCTTACATATTCAGGTACTTTTATTTGAAATTATATTGGATTTTTCCTATGTACATACATAAATTCATAATGTGTTCAGCTTGACATATTTCTGGTCCTTTTCAGGCCGTTTTTTAAAATAAAAATTATACAAATTTTTACAAAAGTAATTATGAAATATTTAAATATAGGGTAGCCTGGGGTAAAGTGGGACAGTTTTAATTTTCTTCCAAAAAAGTACAGTTGATGCCATATTTGTTGACAATGGTTTTTATATTTTCATGTGCAAAATTATGGCAAATCCCACATTATCCCATGCACCACTTTACCTTAGGTTCCCCTATTATATACATACGCCAATTAGTTTGCATATTTGTACTCAAACTTTCAAAAAGTTTGAATTTTTTTTACTTTATTCTTTATATTTTTATTTTTGTTTAGCTTATAAGAATAAAAGAAAAAATAGTATACTAAAAATAAAAATAACAAAAGTTCCACATTTTTTTAATGCATACAAAAATAATAGTGGTTTTTCTTACTGCACGAACAGAATATCGGTGGCGAGCGTCAAAAAAGAGGGGAAACTTTGAAAACAACAACAAATCGGACGCTCCGCCGCCGACTCCAGAATAGAATCTATTCTATTTCTCTGCCAGTGGCCGACATAAATGTTGTGTTCTTTTTTGAAAATTTCAAGCGAATTTGGAAATCGTGTCCAACTATTTCTAAGGTTTTTTTTTAATATTAATATATTCTTTTTTATTTAATTTTTTTTTTAATAAATTTTCAGATAATAAAAAAAAATCAGAAAAGTTAATATTTGAAGTTTGCTCGGCATTGTTTGTTCTTATTTTAGTCGTACTCACCTTTGACGCTTGCCGCTCGCCATCCGGTATTCTGTTAGATGCTGCACTACACCATAATGCAATAATAAAGATGGTGTACGTACGGAGACGAAATCATATTTTTAATTTGCCGTGCGGCATTTGTTGTTGTTATTTGTTCACCGCATGTATGTTGTTCATGCAGTAAGAGTTCAAAACAAAAAATATGATTTCAAAAAAGATCTTAATTATCATACGCATACACCACAACTATCACTGCCCTCATCGCTCATCGTTTAATTTGC
Organism: Dryomyza anilis; assembly: GCA_951804985.1. Lineage (NCBI taxonomy): Eukaryota > Metazoa > Arthropoda > Insecta > Diptera > Dryomyzidae > Dryomyza > Dryomyza anilis. The sequence continues at coordinate 31,881,315 of OX638130.1, read as the reverse complement.
AGTTTTGTCTGTAGCGCAATTCTGTAACTTATTAACGACAAATATCGATATCGTTATCTAACAAGAATTGTGTCATGCAGAAGCGATCGTCATGAAAAAATTTAAATTTTAACGATATTTGTCGTTAAAAATAGTTAACGATATCGATTTTTGTCGTTAATGAGTTACGGAATCGCCCTACAGATCTTTGTTTCAAGAGTATTTGAGTAACGCATTGCTGCCGTGCAAAATCAAAGGTTAGTAACTCATTTTTGATAGCTTCGAGTAAAATGAGTTTGAGTTACTGCTAAATCCTTTCGGTTTATATGGTTATAAGCAAACTGATTTTATTAAATACATAACTGTTTATTTTGTCAAATGTGATACATTTTATCAAATTTACCAGATATACGATAAATCTGTTTTGTAATGAACAACTGATAATTTTTATATTATTTTACTAATTTAAAGCTACAGTAACTTACAGTAAGTTGCTATATTTTGTTCAAAGCAATAAAAAATGTTTTCTACGAATTTAAGAAGTCAAAATAGGATGTAAGTCAAGTTATTTCTTGGTATTGCGGAACTACATTAAATAATTTTGAAAAGATTAAAGATCGTTACTTAACTTACTACCTTATTTACATGTACAAATAATAGATTTTGGTATAATGTCCACGACCAAAAAAGTGGTTACTGTTTAATATATTAGTAAAATACGAAAATTCTTGAAATCAAAGATTTTTATTTTCAATTTGTGAGCGAATGTAGAACGATGGAAACTAGCCGATTACACAAAAAATAAAGATATTGAATTAGTTAATGAAATAAAATTAAAACATAGTAACATCAGTTACTTACTGTCTTTTGAATTTGCACGGCAATTTGGTTTTGCTTTCAAAGTTGTTACTATTATTTTTTGGGTGCTCCTTTTTTACCAAATTATTCGCTCTCACGTATTTGTATTGTTAGCAATGCATGGCAACTTCGCTAAAGTAAGTTGAGAGAGAGAGATTTGCTTCTTGGTCAGTGTTGCCAGATGGATAGATAAATCTTTTTTGACAGTTTTTTGAGAGGATTGAAAGGTTTCAAGTTTTTCCCTAAAAAAATCCAGTTTTTTCAGTTGTTATGAATAAAAAAGTCCTGACTAGTTGAATGAATCTAATAAGTATTTCTATTACTAAAAAAACGTATTTTTCTCAAATCAATATTAAAAAATCAACATTTTAAACTAATTTGAAATTCAACACGATTAATCCTGATTTATTTGGATACTCAATAAATGGTTAAAAAAATCAATTTGGGATAATATGGTCATAATCTCAAATTTACAAAAAGAGATATTCCATTTTAAATCAACAAACGGATTTACCCTACCCTCTCAGAAATAATATATATAATGCTGAAATAATATATATAATGATGTACCTTATTAAACTAAGACAATTTATAAATTTTGGACCTCTAGATTTATGGTTCCCGAAATATGGCGGCTTAAAAAGTGAAAAAATAGGTAAAAACTCACAAAGTGTGGGCTAACTTAATTGCATTTATCTTAAAAACTACTTTACGTAAAATGTAATATTTATAAGGTATTAAGATGGCCTTTAATATTTTTGTATTCAAAGATTAAAGGTAATTTTCACATAATCTACATTTTGGAATGATATTTATCAAAAACCCACAATTTTTTAATTTTTAAAAAATATATGTTATTGCTGATTTTCTTCTTAACAATTGTCTTAAATATTATAGATGTATTCGTATTGGTTCCTAAGTTATACATAAATATGTTATATTAATAAGTTATATTAATAAGTAGTTTACATAAATACATCAGTTATGGTATAGTTTGAAAGGTATTAATATGACCTTTAATACAACATACAAATTCATCTTTGTTTCCAAAAGTTAAAAGCCAATATCACATGATATATATTTTAGGAAGGTATATCTCAAAAACCCATGTTTTTAAATAATACAAATATTTTTGTAGATTTTTTTTCTTTACATGTTGTCTACAAAATTTCATTGGTATACTCTTATCGGTTCATGAGTTATTAGTAAAGATGTGAAAGTAAATAAAATATTATTTATATTTTTTCATTTTTAAAAACAAAATTCAAATAATATTGACATTTTTACTTGATTTCACATTTTTATTTTTAACTCAGAGACCTATACGAATACACCTTTGAAATTTAACACACATTTTAAGAAGAAAATCACCAATTAACGTATATTTTTTAAAATTTTAAAAATACTACACAACTTTAAAAATACTACACAACTAAAAATTGTATCATTTTAGCTTTTAGTATGATATGATATACCATTTTTTTTTAGTATAAACTTTAAGTTTTTATGTATGGGATGACCATAGATTTTTTGTTTTTGTAGTAGTGTTATTAAATAATTAAAAAAAAAAATGTTTAGGCTTTTAACGAATGTAACGCAATCTGGAAAAAATGTAACTGGCCGAAGTCACAGAAACCATAGTCAACATATTAGGTTCGTCATTACAAGTTCCTGTGGTCACTCGGTGGAATTCATTATACGATGCTGTTTCTCGCTTGTTATTTCATAAGGATAAACTACAAGAATTGTGTGTTGCTTTTGTTTTACGTAATTTTACTATGATCGAAATACATTTTTTACGAGATTATTGTAAAGTAATGGCGCCAATAGCATCAACATAAGATTTTCTGCAAGGGGAAACAAATGTATTATTTGGAACGTTTTTACAATCTGTAGTGACGCTCAGTGTGAAATTAAAAAAATGTCACAAACGGAATATTTTTCTTAAAGAACTTGAAAAAAATTAAGCACCGGAAGCTGACGTAGCAATTAAAGCTGCAGTTTTATCTCCTACTATTAAGATGCGTCGGTTTAATGTATTAAGCAAGTACCAAACAAACAGAACTGCAGATGATATACATCGATTAATCATAGATACAGCTACAATTATGGTGGGAGACGAAGATGGGTGTGAACGCATATCAACTGATTTAAAACCTGCTACTAATCTGATTTTTATGATTTTGACGGTACTACCTATATTTCCTTGAACTAATTCGTAATTTTATATTTTACTGTTTTAATAGACGACATATGCGAAGATTCAGAAAAACCAGCAGAGCTTAATAATAAAATAGCCGACGAATTTTACAATTATATTCGAGATCCAATTCTGAAGTGGCATTAACATTCAATACACCTCTGACGTCGTCAGCACCAGGGTAGCGATTGTTTTCTTTCGCTGGAATAATAAATAGTCCTAGAAGAAACTGTCTTACGGACTATCCATTCGAAAAATTGGTTCAATCAATGCTATTTTTAAATATAATAAAACTACAAATAATACAAAATATAAATCAAAACATGGAAACAGTTTATGTTATTTTTTTTTACATATAATAAGCAAACAGAAAATATTGAGTTTAGTTATTTTAATTATTGAAATAATCTAAAAATGAATTAATCAAAAAAAAAAAAAGTAGTCGGATTACTTTTTTTTTTTGATTATTTCAAATAATCAAAAAATAATCAAATAATTGCAATAATCAAAAAAAAAGTAGTAGGATTACTTTTCTTTTGATTATTTCAAATAATCAAAAAATTGCAATAATCAAAAAAAAAGTAGTCGGATTACTATTTTTTGATTATTTTCAAATAATCTGAAAATATTCTTAAATTTTGTGAAAATAACCAAAAAAAAAGTAGTCCGATTACTAGTTTATGATTTTTTTAAAGTAGTCGTCAAAAAAATAATCAAAAAATGTACTAAGAATCAAATTACTTTTTGATTATTTCTAATCGTTATCGAAATTTTTGATTACGATTACAAAGAATCGTAATCAAAATTATTGCTTACGACTACTAAAGAATCGTAATCGTTTAGTAGTCATAACTTTTACAGCTAAGGTATGTATTTGTTTTTATTTTTGAAATACAAGTACAACATAATACATAAAATGTATTATGCAATTATTTTGTGTATTATAGTATAAAAAAATAAATTATAAATTATTTACATATTATTATAAATTTTTCTATTAATTAAATTCTATAAATTTACTATACACACAGAAAAAAAAGTGTGTAAATATAACTAAAATGATAATCAATCCAATTAATTTTTAATTGAAACTCAGCCGATGTAACTTTTAGTAGCATTGAATTCCATATTCGTAATAATGAGAATATGTTAATTGGTGAAACTTTAATTAATTTTTTTGTCATATTGATATTAAAGTTGTTATATATATATATTAATTTTTTTATTGGGAATTTTCAAATTATTAATTTATTAATTAGTAACATCAATTAAAAATTTTCACAACTTCTACAGGTGGGCCAATTAATTTAGTCAAACATAAAATTTGATATTCGCTTTTTAATGATTCAATATGCAACAAAATTATCATCATAAGTGTTGATTCAAATTCTTGACAGCAAAAATAAATTGAGCCATTTAATGCTTTAATAACATAACATACACTAAATAATGCAATATCCTGTTTTAAAATAGCAACGTAAAAGAAAATAATGTTAGAAGAAACTGAACGACGGCACGAGACGCACAAACAAAAAACAAAGTGAAGTCCAGAAGAAAAAAACAGTGTTGCAATTTAATAAAATGAATAAATCAATAGTAACACATAAAAGTAGTTAATACTATTAAAGATTTAGTTGTATTGAAATTGTATTAAATTAATTCCTATAAATATTTTAATTAAAAAAATGTGTAAATACAATTAATTAATTAGTAAATGCATTCATATTTTTAATTGGAATGCGATTTTGTTTGCTATTAATATCAATTGTTATATATACGTACAATATTTTTTTCTGTGTATACAAAATATGTATACAAAAATATGTATCACTTAAAGTTCATTGTTTTTATAAAAATTTTATTAAAATTGAATTTATTATATAAAATCTTAAAATTAACAATCTCTAAATATGAAAACATAATTTACTTTCAAAAACAACTAAGTTTTGTTTATATTTTTAAAACCAAATGTTTAGCGTTTCCAATAATAAAAAATAATGTCCAATTTAAAATAATATTCGAATGTATATGGAAGACTTGTCAAAAAAACACCAATTTGTACTGTAGCAAATTATATACATGTTATGTCTTTGTTTTGAAAACAAATATTTCTACTACATTTTGTTAGTTTTTAAATACATTTGCCTTTATTTGTCTTATTTTTTACTACACCGTATTGAAAATTCGTTCTCTACATATTGCACAAATTGTATTGATGGTTTGTTTTTTGTTTCATTTGAATTCGTGTGGGATCACTGACGAACGAATTACGAAAGGTCGTCCCTCGTACAGGTATAAACGAATTCTTTGGTTTCATATTGCAGAAACTGGTTTTGTTGTTGTTGTTTTTTTTTTGCACACGACGGATGACTGCGAAATAGTTAAATAAATAAACCAAAACTGTCCGTAGCATCTGACCGAACCGTCTTAATGAGAGATAACTATAGAGCTGCCACCTAAGTTTACCGCTGAATATTTTTAGTTTTAAAACATAGTTGTCAACTCTTCAGTATACAAATATAGCACGCAGCTGCAGATGAGTAGTTTGCTGATGTGGCGCTCCATGACGTTAACATTGAGACGACAAATTTTTGTTGTTTTCAATGTTCGCTCTGTCATTTTTCGATCGCCGCCTGTATTCTTTTCAGGCAGTTATAGTTGCTATGTCATTTTTATGGTTTTACCATGGTATGGTTTTACCATAGCATATTATTCTTATGTGTTTTAACCGAAAAGAAACATTAAAGTGCTTGCCATTCCTTTGAGTCGTCAGAACTGATGATGCTGAGTGGTGCTTTCATCTTATGATCAGGAAAATGTTTGTATTATTTATATTTTTATTTATTTATTAATGTGTAGATTGGTCTTCAGGTTGTGGGAAACAATCTTTAGTTGTATTTGTACTATACAACTATATAGTTTTAGGATTTATAATTTTTTGTATGTTATTTTTGGTATTAAAAAAACTATATTAATATTCATTCACATAATTTTCTGAATTAATTAAAATAAATATGTTATTTAAAAAATTATCACAACAAAGTAAAATAACTACATATTATTGTAAAATTAAAGGCAGAAGTAGTAATTTCTCTACATATTCCTGGGCATATAATTTTAAACAAAATTTAGGTTTTTTAATACAAATGTATTGAAATTTTATATAGAAAAGCTGTTAAATTATGTAGTAATTTTCCATATAAAAACAACTGCTTTTAATTTTACAATAAAATGTAGTTATTTTACTTTGTTGTGTTAATTTAGATTGGTTTTTTTTTATGATTTTTTTTTTACTAACACATTTTTGGTCTGTCTTCGTTTTTCCTATGTCTGAGAAAATCCTCCACAGTAAACATCCAAGATATCATTTGTTATTAGGCTAATATACAAATTGTGTTCTGAATTACAACCTGTGGATTATATTACGAATATTCCATTGAATGTAACACATTTAAACGTTTGAATAAAACAGTATAAAAACTTTGTTTGAATAAAACAGTTTTAGAGTAACATTTGTTGAAATATGAGGAAGTGAATAAAACAGTTTGAAAGATTTGTTGGAATAAAACATTTGAGAGAAAAATTGTTTCACATTTTAGGAAGTATTTCCTCAATTTTAGGAAACTTTTTTTCAATTAAAAATAGTTTACCTGAATTATATAAAAATATGTTTTTTATTTGGATACATTGGTTTTTTTGCTCAGAATGAAGTAATTTTTTTTACATAATAAAATTTACTCATATTGTAGAAAAATACCTGAAACGTCTTTCAATTGAATAATTTTTTATTTGATTAAAATACAACAATTTTACTCGAAAATAGCGTCAACGCACTTATGGGGGACGGACGTGTCGTCTCTTGTCTTTTTTAACGTGTTCCGTCCGTCGTTTAGTATAAATGTGCCCGCCCAACATAAAATAACAACGAAATAAAACAAAATTAAATTAAAACACAAACTAATAATAAATGTACATACAAAACTAAAAATAAAAATAAACAACAAATAAATTAATACAAACAATATACTGCATCAACAACAACAATATATTAGAGCCAGTTTCGCGCTGCCTGCTGAGTTGCCGCACTCGCTGTTTTTGCAATTGCCGACGCAAAGGGCTTTTATATACTCTTTGCAATTGCAATTGCACAGGTTTGTTGACGTATTCCCTCCCTCCCTCATCCTACTCCACGCTACTAGCGCGAACGGTTGAGGCTACACTTAGTGCGTAATCTATACTGTGGTGAAGGCCTAACACTCACCACGGCTTGACTTACGCTCTCATTTGTTTGTTTCAACTGCTGCGCCTTGGTAGTATGTATGTCTGTTTTGAAGTTGCCCAGTAGAAAAAATGTCGCAAAAATTTCGCATAGATTTTTGCAACATTCGTGTCCGTTAATAGGCCACAAATAATGGCACTGGATGAGACCCAGGTTAGTGAGGATGCAGATCACCTGGATTTTCAAATACCTGGGTATCACTTAGTACCATTATTTTCTGCCCATAGGGGTCTCGCTCTATTTATTCGGAGTGACGTTGTGTATCAACTGCAGCAACAACATAGTGTGTCGAATAACGAATTTAATACAATTTGGGTTAAATTAAAAATCCAAGCACACATCATGCACATGTAATAAGCTGGATGCCTTATCTGATACGATCACAAATATATTGGAGCAATTTCCAGGCAGTGAAATTGGTGTTGCCGGCGATTTTAATGTGCACAATGCCACTTGGTTGAGCCACTCGGGTCTTCGAACACAGGAGGGTTGTTATGTTGAGCTGCAATTGGTGAAGGAACCGACGTACCTCCCACGCGTCAATGGGCAAAGCCAAAAAGTCCTAGACCTTTTTCTGACTTATCATGAAAAATATGATGTAAAAGTCCTTGCACCTCTTGGTAACTCCGACCACTGTACTGTTTCCGCTGAGTTTTCGTATTCTAGTTTACGCGCCTCTTCGATTAAAGCCCCTGGCTTTACGAAAAAGCAAATTGGGTTGCGTTAAATGATTTTTTTCGCAATTTTAATTGGAAATTGTGTTTCGCAGCAGAGACATAAATGCCGCGGCTTTAATGGTACAAAATATTATTTTATTAGGTATGCGGTCCTTCATACCTTCTAAAAAGATTAGCATTAAACCCAAGGGCCACTCTTGGTTTAATGAGACTTGCAGGATTGCAGTCAGGTCAAAAGAGGAAGCCTTTCTGACTTGGCGTTCTAACAAGAATGCTGATACTGAAAATTTCTGGTTATTTGTAAAAAAGGTCAATAATCAGACGACATCGTCTACTCCAACTCTTAGTATGAATGGCCAGACCTTCACTGACCCGGTTGATAAAGTTAATCTCTTGGCAGAATTATTTGCAAATAATTTAACGCTCCCAGATAACAATCAACCACTTTCCGTCGTTGAATTTGTTTCTTCTGCAATGCCGGAGATTCATTTTCGAACTCGGGCAGTTTAACAAGGTTTTAGCAAGCCTGAACATTAATAAAGCCTCTGGACCAGATGGCATATCTGCCCATGTGTTGAAGAAGTGCGCGTCAACGCTGGCTTGTCCGTTGCGTAACCTTTTCAACATCTCCAACACGACAGGAGATTTTCCATCTTGTTGGAAGGTTGCTAATGTCCAGCAAGTTCCAAAAAAGGGCGAGGCTACGAACCCAGCCAATTACCGACCCATTGCAATATGCTTTGCTCTCTCCAAGGTAATGAAGAGCGTAATTAACTTCCACCTTGTGAAGTATCTTGAGCACAACGAATTGCTCAGAGACCGAAAATACGGTTTCCGTAGGACCAAATATACCGGTGACTTGATGGCGGTCCTCTCCGAAAAGTGGAATAATTATGTTCACCTTTTCGGGGAGAGCAAGGCTGTTGCTCTCGATATTTCCAAGGCTTTTGATCGAGTGTGGCATAAAGCCCTCGTTTCAAAACTAATTGCATATGGTGTCGGTGAATCTTTCACTCGATGGATATTGAGTTTTCTCCAAGCTCGTTGAATACGAGTTGCGATGGATGGAGTTCTTTCCGAACAACATTCCATTAATTCTGGAGTTCCGTAGGGTTCCGTCCTATCCCCATTCCTATTTGTGGTATTTATCAATGACCTTCTGTCATTGACCCAGAATCCCATTCATTCCTTTGCAGATGAAAGTAACATTTGTCATTCATATTCGTTCAACAAGCGTCCAAACTCTTTGGAGATTGAGAGTAAACGACTCACTATGAATGACACGCTCAATAATGACCTTAAATCATTCTCTGACTGGGGTGTTGCAAATAGGGTAGATTTTAATGCAAACAAGACCCAATGTTGTCTGTTATCTCACAAAAGAATGGATTCACCCCTCCCTCCCCTCAATATGGGTGCAGTAGATATTGCGCAGTCAGCTCATCTTGACATTCTGGGCATATCAATTCAATGTGTTCTCCGTTGGAATGACCACAATTTAATATCTCGAAAGAAGCGTCCAAATGCCTCGGTGTAAAACATACTTCACTCCTGCTGACTTACGCACTGTCTACACTACCTATATACGGCCTAAAATGGAATTCAATTCGCACATTTGGGCAGGGGCATCTATTGGTTCCTTTGAGCCCCGAAGGACCGGTGGTGTGTAAGCCTGTTTTATAGGTATTACAACGACAAGTGTTCGAGGGAAAACCATGACCTGATTCCACCAGGTCGTGTGTTCTCTCGTTTTACTCGGGCGTCAAACCAAGCCCACCCCTTCGTAGTCCACTCGGCTCTCAACAGAACCACGCATTATAGAGATAATTCGTTCTTCAATCGCACGATACGTTTGTGGAACAATCTCCCTGCGTCCGTTTTTCCCGACATTTTTGATTTTGGCAAGTTCAAAACAAACATTTACCGACACTACTCTATCTTTCCCCCTCCTTTTAACATATCATCCTTTCTTACGATCAACACTGTGCTTTGCATGAATAGAGGGCATCCCCTGAGCGTTGGTTAATTTATAAAAAAAAAAAAAAAATTGGTGGCTTTTGGTTTTAAAAATATAAACAAAACATAGCTGTTTCTGAAAGTAAATTCTGTTTTTATATTTAGAGACATTTTAATAGGGCTGTTAATTTTAAGATTTTATATAATAAATTCAATTTTAATCAAATTTTTATAAACACAATTAACGTTAAGTGATACATTTTTTTGTATACAGGGGAATTTATTGTAAATTTATAGAATATATTTAATAGGAGAATTTATAATAATATGTAAATAATTTATAATTTAATTTTTAAACTATAATACACAAAATAATTGCATAATACATTTTATGTATTATGTAGTAAACGTATTTCAAAAATAAAAACTACAGAAACAAATACATACTACATATCTGCAATACGTAGAAAACGAATTTCTAATACATTGTATAGTTAAATCCAGACAAATTAATACAAATGTATTAAAAAACGATCAAAATGTAGTAGAACTGCATTTTTTTAAAACGAAGACATAAATGTAGTGTAATTTACTACAGTATTTTTTTCGGTGTATATTTAATAAAATTATGAACTGTAAATTTCTAGTTGTGAAATTTGCCTTTTAGTCGGACGGGTGGCCGGCTTACGTTGATTTGCAGTAGGTATATCATGTTAGTTCCTAATGTGGGCTTTAAAAAGATTTTAAAACGACGGATTCTGATAGTTTCCGGTTATAAAGACATATTTAGGGCTTTTCTCATTAAATCCCGATCATTACCTGATAGAAATCTCCTTATGAGGAACAACTAATGTTGCTTTGATCAGGATCGTTTACTGTATCGATAATGTATACCCTGGTATGGTGATCATGATAAGGGCATGAGAAGTCAATGACCATGTTTGCTCTAAAAGAGCTTACCCGATAAAAACCCAACCATTTCCTGATGGCGCATCGGGCAAATTTCCACTAGGGTCCAGATATTAGTTTTTGCAAAAAATCTAAAAGAAATTTGTATTACCAAAAAAGTGTGTCGAGAGAGTAATTTATTACAATTCTTTAAGCTCTCTTAAAAAACATTTTTATATTAGATCGCATTTTTTTTGCTGTCAAAATTTCGAAAAAATGTTTTAAACTTTAATCTTACTGACATTTTTCGAAATATTTTTTAAAATTTGTTTGTCAAATATTTGATTAAAATGAAGAGAATTGCACACAGAGATATACAATGATATAATGTAGTAGTGCTAGATGCAAAATCGAACAAAATTCTTAGAATCTGATGTCCGCATTATGGGAAAACATGGTGGGGAAATTGCACTGCGTAATCTCCTGGTGTGTATTTGATTCGGCAGACTTTAATGGGTTAAAAAAAATCTATTACACATCCGTCGTCAACGAATGCTTCTGAGCAACTGAACTGAAATGTTTGAAAATACAGCTACTCTGTATCAAATTTAAATTTATAATATCGTTAGGACGCAGCTGTTGTAGTAAATAAATTTAACATTTTATTTTAATGAATAGGCAGATTTGGAACTATTTTTCGTGACGAATATGAATTGAGAATATTTTAAAAAATATGCATTTATGGATCGCTTCATTATAATAATAAAATTTGAAATCTAAATGAGAATAAAATTTATTGTATATTTTTTGACATTTAATACGAAGTAAGCTTTTCTTATATTGTGAAAATTAAAATTTTTCAGCTGTTAATCCAACAAATAAAAAAAAATGTATATTATATATTGCGCAATAAAAATAAAACAGTTTTAAACAGTTTTTAAAGGCAACTTTACTCTTAATAAAATTTTTCTATTTAATACATCTATTAATCAAAATATTTCTTTTATACTTCGTGTGTGACTTTTAATATTTTGACATAACAATTCATAATAATATGTTTTGAATGACCTGTCATTTTTTTAAATTAAAAATGTTGAGGCTTATCATTTGTTACTTTTAAAATTTTATTTATACTGATAAATTTTAAATACATAATAAAACTTTCATATTATGTAACTTAATACATTTTTCGTAACATTTTTGAAAAAAGATTTAAATAATGTTAAAAAATGTTTCGATTACATTAGATACGTTATGTCATACGTTCATGTCATTTGATGAAATATTTTAAACGATGCACATATTAAAATTGAAAACAAATAATTTAAGTGTTTTATTTAGTTCATGTTGTTTAAACTTACTTTAAATAGCATATGATAAACATTATATTCGTCAAGAAAAATATTTCCTTATCAACCATTCATTTAAATAAAGTTTCAATATATATTGAACAACAAACAATTTTATAATTTTAATTTTGATAAAGAGTAGCTGTAGGGTGTCGAATTTTTTATTTCTTTCATGTCAAATTTTAAAAATGTTCAGTTCTGTCGCTCAGTAGTTGACGACGGATGTGTAATAGATTTTTTTTAACCCATTAAAGTCTGCCGAATCAAATACACACCAGGAGATTACGCAGTGCAATTTTCCCCATTATGTTTTCCCATAATGCGGACATCAGATTCTAAGGATTTGGTTCGATTTTGCATCTAGCACCACTACATTATATTATTGTATATCTCTGCGTGTAATTCTCTTCATTTTAATCAAATATTTCATAAAGAAATTTTAAAAAAAATTTCGAAAAATTTCAGTAAGATAAAGTTTCAAATTTTTTTTTCGAAATTTTGACAGCAAAAACATTGCGAACTAATATTAAAATGTTTTTTAAGACAGCTTAGTGAATTGTGATAAATTACTCTCTTGACACACTTTTTTGGTAATAAAAATTTCTTTTTGATTTTTTGCAAAAACTAATATCTGGACACACATTTTTTTTGCAATTATCCGTAGGGAATGGTTCATATTTTATCTTGTCATAAAGTTTGCATCTGCAACATGTCGAAATCGTGCGATAACATGCGATATAAAGTACCAAAAACGGCCTTTTTTATATACGGACAATTCTGAGTACGCAGAAACCCACGTAGCAGAATCTCTTATATAAATGTGGTGTAAAGCTTTTCACCACATTCTTATTCAGTAATTTTTACCGTATAAAAGCTCTTGAAGTACTTATACGGCTTTTATATAATTCAAAGGGCGTAAGTCTATACAGCATATGACTATATAAAAGCTATGTAAATGCTATTTGATTACTCTAAAAAGGTTTATAAAAGCTTATTTCAACTTTTATACAATTAAAAATCTGAAGTATATACAAAAAAAGGTTGTATTCATACTTTTTAAAATAACTGTCTAAACATTTTGAGAGTAGTTATACAATGTTAATACAATAAAAAAATATACATTCCAGCAAGAACACTACTTGTCATATGAGCAGTAATATTACAAGTATCATAACTGAAAGTTTCAGTAAAAGTTTCTATAACATTGTTAAGAGCGTCGGGATAAAATTGACCGAAACTTTCGTGTGTGTGTGAATTTTTATCTCTTTCTCACTCATCTGAAATGAGATACAATTGAATATATGTTTATCACTGTTCTTTTGGTAATAAGTTACGATTAAATTACTTGTAAATTTTCGAAATATTTTGCGTAACATAAACTGTTTTAATTTTGAGGTTAGGGACGGTTAAATTAATAGTAAACTAACCAAAATTACACCGTTTTATTTGGTCTAATTCTATAGTTTTCATTTTTATTGCGTTGAATATAATGCGCATTACATTCAACATGTTTGCATTTCAAAATTGTCTATTAAAATGACTTTTGGTTGTTTTGCTTCCTTTGTTCTTCCGTTGTTTTGCTTCCTTCCATGCATTTGTTTAATGCAGATGACCCTTCCACTTTGATGATATCTAAAATATGAATAGATAAACAAGCAATATATACAAATACTCTTTTCAATATACTTTCTTTCAGTGTTTATCAATTGTTTATAATTTAAGTAACATCTTTTTTCATCTCCTGATGTAGCGGCTACTGTTGCAAACGTAATAAATAACCTACAAATAAAAAATGGTGGCAAAACGACGCGCAAAAAATATTAGTTTTCATTACTAGTAAAATTACGGGTCATATATCTATCATTGATCCTGCAGGGATGTATTTTAAATTATTTATGTATGAGTGAGAAAATATAATATTGTCTTTGTGTTGGAGTTTCGGTAAGGCATGTCTTGCTGGGATGGGTAATTCCACATCAAATCGACAGGGTTTTAAATTTTTTTCTTCGATTTTCATGAAATTTAGTTTACACCTTTGAATAGAAAAAAAATATATAAGTTGACTTTTTTTTTCGAAATTCGAAAATTTCACAAAATTATGATGCTTTAAAAAAGCACAACTTTTCTTTATAGAGGTAACTTCGAAAGCAGTTATCTAGGTCAATAACGTTGCAGAATGGATATTTTTGGTGTCTGTTATTCTAAGAATTGAATCTAAGAATTGAAAGATCATATCGAAAAATAATTGATCAATTCCTAATAAATTAATGCAGTATCTCTTATTACGTCATAACCGTTTTTTTTATTAAAATTAAACGCACTGTACTTTCTTAAGTGGCAGTTATTTAATATTACTTCGTTACTTTGTTTATATTTTTATTTTATTGTTAACAGCCTTATATCGAAGAACACATTTTAGATATTATATTAATAAATTAAAGACCTAATTTTGAAAAAAAATTAAGCGAAATCAAAATAGCTGTTTTTTTCGAAATTCGAGTTAATAATATAACATAATAATTATAAACCGAATTAGAAAAAAATATTTTAAACCAGAATCAAAAACTACATTTAATTCTTAGAATAATAGACACCAAAAATATTTATTTTGCAACGTTATTGACCTAGATAACTGCTTTCGAAGTTACCTCTATAAAGAAAAGTTGTGATTTTGTAAAGCATCATAATTTTGTGAAATTTTCGAATTTCGAAAATAAATCAACTTATATTTTTTTTTTTATCTATTCAAAGGTGTAAACTAAATTTCATGAAAATCGAAGAAAAAAATTTAAAACCCTGTCGATTTGATGTGGAATTACCCACATATATTTTTATGTTACTTTTATTAAATAATAATATAATTCATTTTTTATTCCGTTTCTCTGCTCTGAAATTAATTAAATTGTATTATTTTAATTAAATGATTATTAATTTTTACACTATCTTCCACGGTTGAACTCCCTTCCTTCGGATTGCAAAGCCAGTACACTTCCACTCGACCACTGTCCATTAATATTGTGCAATTCATTTTGATGTATAATAATCAAACGTATGTATTGGTGAATTAATTATTAAATTGGAACATTCATATTATAATGTTTAAATAACATAATGATGAATTATATGATAGTAATATATTTTAATAAAAATAAAAAAATTAATAAAAAAAAAAATATTGTCGCAGGCAGGATTCGAACCCAGGTCCTCGTGCATAGAAGACAAGCAAGCAATCGTCGTGAGGCCTCTATTAATGTTGGGTAGTTCCTGCCACAGAAGCAACTAATGTCACTGTATACGAGTTGTATTATTAGTTCAATAAACCTTTACACGGTGAATTTAATAGGACTTACAAAGACCTACATTTACAGTGGACGTTCATACAGTTTTATGTCATGTAACGTTTACGTTCTCAGTTGATTGTGCTACTTGAGAAGAATCAGGAGACCGAAATCAACCAGAAATGATAGGTTTCATTCCAGATTAGGCCAACAACCCTCAATTTGTAGAACAGTGTTATTAAAATAATCAATTAAAAGTAACATACAAAAATATAATTAGCGTATTCACAGTTCGTCTTATTTTAGTATTGTATTCGTACAATGACTACATAAACTAATATATACGACACAATAACACATAATCGTCAATTTGTTGTTGCATCCCAACAAGGTTTGTATTTATGAGAAGTCCTGAGGCATGTTTTTTGGTGTCGTATTTTGAGAAATGAAGATAAATTGTGAAATTGAAGATAATTAGAACGCATAAAAGGTTAATTTAATTGTTTTTGAACTCGAGGTATATTTATAATAATTTGAAAAATCCTAAATTTATAAGAATCAGCTGCATTTATTTGACGAAACATTTGAGCAAGCCGAAAAGTGGTGCTCACAGTTTTAATGGCATACTGTCGTATTCATACAAAGTCGTACCAATACCATAAAACTGTGAATAAGCTAAAAGAACTTGTTTAAATTTATAAATATAAATAATATTTAAGTAAGCTTATTTTTTTCCAGTCAGTTTACAGCATGTTTATGGTACGTTTTGTTGTATTCCTTTCCGTTTTTATTAAAAAATACGGTACGACAATGGCACGTTTTCGGTGCGTTTCAATCGTACTATAAAAATTTGTACTCAGTTTAAAGTACGATACAATGACACGTTTTCGGCACGTAATAACGGATTTTCATCTGATTCGAAAACGTTTTCGATGTTCCTTAAAAACCCGCTCTTCAATACTTTTCCGGATTCAGAAATCGGCACGTTTCCGGAATATGATTCCGTTTTGCTGTACCGATAACGGAACATAAGCGGAACGAATTGTTTCTTGGGATGTTAATACAATTTCTTTTATATTATAATATTTTCTTAATCTTAATTTTTTTTTAATTTTTTTTACTAATACATTTTTGGTTTGTCTTCGTTTTTCCTATGTCTGAGAAAATTCTCCACAGTAAACATCCACGATATACCAATATTACTATCATTTGTTATTAGGTTAATATACAAATTGTGTTCTGAATTACAACCTGTGGATTATATTACGAACATTCCATTGAATGTAACAAATTTAAAAGTTTGAATGAAACAGTATAAACACTTTGTTGGAATAAAACAGTTTTAGAGTAACTTCGGTTGAAATATTAGGAAGTGAATAAAACAGTTTGAAAGATTTTTTGGAATAAAACATTTGAGAGAAAAATTGTTTCACATTTTAGGAAGTATTTCCTCAATTTTAGGAAACTTTTTATATTATATAAAAATATGTTTTTTATTCGTATGCATTGGTTTTTTTGCTCCGAATGAAGTAATTATTTTTTTACATAATAAAATTTACTCATATTGTAGAAAAAAATACCTGAAACGTCGAAATAAAAATGTCTTTCAATTGAATAATTTTTTAATTGATTAAAATACAACAATTTTTCTGGGTGTACTCGATCAAACGAGCTACTCGAATAGTTCGTACAACGAACAAACTACCCGGGTTTTGCGAAATACACGGGTAGCTCGAACATTTAATACCCGGATTTTTCGAGTATTGGAACAATCCGTGTATTACCCGAGCTTTCGAGCGTCCGGGTACCCGGGCTACTCGAAAATACTCGTATGACAGCGAGAGCTCTGATAAAAACCCACCAAGTTGGCATCACTGACTAAAATACTTAAATTTGTTATTGTGGAATATGGAATAATATATAAAATCTTAAAATTAACAGCCCTATTAAAATGTCTCTAAAAATGAAAACATAATTTTCTTTTAAAAACAGCTAAGTTTTGTTTATATTTTTAAAACAAAATGTTTAGCGTTTCCAATAATAAAAAAATAATTTCCAATTTAAAATAATGTTCGAATGTATGTATATTAGGGATGTCAATCCCGGGATTGGAGTCAAATCAGTCCCGAAAAACTGATCCCGGGATCATCGTTACACATTTCGTGAAAAATTAAATCTAATAATTATTATAATCATTCGATTCGAAATACATAAAGTACTTAAAAAAAATAAATAATTATAATATCATGGCGGTCTCTGGCGAATTAAATCCGGTTTTCGAATAGCGATAAAACTGAAACCGTTGTCTATGAATGTAACCTTTATTAATAACAAAATACATAAATAAATATAATTAATCACTCTAACATTTTTTCATTTGGGTCTAAAACTAAAATTGTTCACAATTTTTCACATTCATTATAATGAAATTGTGCGTACAGCAAATTTCAATCATATAAAATACATTTGACCGAGAATAAATCTTTTTTCAAAATCTAAATTCGATTAAACTAACAGTATAAAATCCACTCACACGATTGAATTTACATAAATAAATTCACGTTCTTAAATTTAATTCATTTTTAAAATTGTTATTAATTAAAAATCACATAAAATGTGTCCACTATAAACTATTTTTTTTAATTTTTTTATAAAATACTGTTTTCCACCAAAAACCAATATCTCAATAAAAATTTGATTGTTCATTCAAAATAAAAAAAAAAATGTATATATATATAAAATTTGAAAATTTTTTTAGTTCTGAAATTTCGGGATTGAAAATGGTCCGGGATTGACATCCCTAATGTATATGGAATACTTGTCAAAAAGCCACCAATTTGTTAAAGCTGTACACCGAAAAAATTACTGTAGCAAATTATATACATTTTATGTCTTTGTTTTGAAAAAATATAATTCTACTACATTTTGTTGGTTTTTAAATACATTTGTCTTTATTTGTATTATTTTTTACTACACCATGTATTGGAAATTCGTTCACTACATTCGAACGAATTACGAAAGGTCGTCCTTCGTGCAGGTATAAACGAATTCTTTGGGGTCATATTGCAGAAACTGGTTTTGTTGTTGTTGTTGTTTTTTTTTGCATACGACGGATGACTGTGAAAGAGGTATATAAATAAACCAAAACTGTCCGTAGCATCTGACCGAACCGTCTTAATGAGAGATGACTATAGCTGCCACCTAAGTTTATCGCTGAATATTTTTGGTTTTAAAACTTAGTTGTCAACTCTGCAGTATACAAATATAGCACGCAGCTGCAGATGAGTAGTTTGCTGAGGTGACGCGCCATTACGTTAGCATTGAGACGGCAAATTTTTGTTGTTTTTAATGTTTGCTCTCTCATTTTTCGATAGCCGCCTATATTCTGTTCAGGCAGTAATAGTTGATATGACTTCTTTATAGTTTTACCATACCATATTATTCTTATGTGTTTTAACCGAAAAGAAACACTTAAGTGCTTGCCATTCCTATGAGATGAACTTGCCATTCCTTTCCAGAACTAATGATAGTTAGTGGTGCTTCCATCTAATGATCAGGAAATTTTTTGTTTTATTTTTATTTATATATATATATATATATATATATATATATATATATATATATATATATATATATATATATATATATATATATATATATATATATATATATATTTCTCTATATATTTCTGGACGTATAAATAAAGACAAAATGTAGGTTTTTTAATACATATGTATTGAAATTTTATACAGAAAAGATGTTAAATTATGTAGTAATTTTGAATAAAAAAACAACTACATCAGTTTAGTAAAAATAAATACATATGCTTTTGGCCGTAAATCAAATACATATGTATTTATTTTAAAGACATTTTTAGTTGTTTTTAATACAGTATTTTTTTTTTGGTGTACGCTTCCAAAGTTAATCGAGTCATCACATTACCGCAATGTAATTGGACATGTGGATATACAGTTAATAATATATTGTTGTTGTATTCATATTATTTACATATTATTATTATTTTATATTTTTTTTATATATGGTTTGTACTTTTCTTATAATTCCTATTTAACCAAAGAAACATGACAAATTAAATGTTTGTGCCCCAACCCAAATATATGAAATATTTCACGTATATTTTTAATGACAAAATTGTAACATATTCCATATCATTGATATTAAAGTTAAGAACAGATACATTCATTAATAATTCAGATTAAATTTGGATCTGATGGATTCGGCCATGTTGAAGTTAGGTATTTCGATTTAGATAAATTATTTTTCACTTTAGAATACGATTAACATGGATTAACACGCGATATTTTATTTTCAAATACTGGGGAACAATGATATAACAATTGTGAATAAACGTGATTTGCTCCATTTTGCACCTTTTTAACGTAGCTCTTGTAAAATAGGAGTTTTTGAAAAAAGTCAAATTTAAAAAAAAATACTTCTTATATGGGGAACATAGGGATTTTTCCAATAAAATTTAAAAAAAAATCTATATGTATTTTACAATCTTCTTTCTAAAATCCAAGGAATCAGTCCATAAGGTATTTGCATCTTGAAGCCGACCACCCTATAACATTTTCTGTCAGCAATATTGTTCGCCTTCATATAAGTTTTTAAATTCGCCATTTTTATTTTTTTTATTTCTCATTAAAATATAGGAAACATATCCTTAAATACATTACTATAAAAAAATAATAATCTGAAAACTTTTTATAATTTTGGCCATAAAAATTGATTTTTTCCCAATGTGCATAGATGAGAAAAAATATATCACTCAATCGATATTAATTCTCATCTCAAAAGTACTCATCATTGATCATGAAAATAATTTGTATCTTCAATTTTTCTCATCATTGAATGATGAGAAAAAGCATAACGTCGCGAATTCTCATCATTTTAAACTTTTTTTAATGTTTTGAAATAATGATTGAAATTTGAAATATGTTTTGAAATGCCATACAAAATTTTGTACATGTACACTGGAGGATGAGGACATGCCCTGGACATGCAATGGACATGCCCAGGATGACCACTCCAAGTGGGCGGAATCGACTTTTTACAACAACTTTTTTAATGCAGAAATCGATAGAGGGGTCGAAAATGGAAAAGATCAAAAAGATAAATAAAATCACAAAGACCAAGAAGATCGAAAAAAATCAAAAAGATAAGAAAGATCAAGAAGAGCGAAAAGATCAAAAATATCGAAACAATCAAAAATATCATAGAGATTGAAAAGATAAGAAAGATCAGGATGACCAAAAAGATTAAAAAAAGCAAAAAGATCGAAAAGATCGAAAGTATCAAAAAGATAGAAAAGATAAAAAAAATCAAATATATCTAAGAGATCGAAAAAAAAGAGATCAAAAATATCAAAGAGATTAAAAAGATCAAAAAGATTAAAAGATCGAAACAATCAAAAAGATCGTAGAGATTGAAAAAATCTAGAAGATCAAAAAGATAAGAAAGATCAAGATGACCAAAAAGATCAAGAAGATCAAAAAGATCAAGAAGAGCGAAAAGATCAAAAAGTTCGAAAAACCAAAAAAAAATCGAAAATATTAAAAAGATCGAAAATATAAAAAAAATCGAATATATTAAAGAGATCGAAAAAAAATAAGAGATCAAACATATCGAAAATATCAAAAATATCAAAATGATCAAAAAGATCAAAAAGATCAAAAAGATCAAAAAAATCAAAAATATCAAAAAGATTAAAAAGATCAAAAATATCAAAAAGATCACACAGATCGAGAAGAGCGAAGAGATCGAAAAAATCAAAAAATCGAAAATATCAAAAAGATCAAAAATATAAAAAAAAATCGAATATGTGAAAAAGATCAAAAAATCAATATGATCAAAAAGATCAAAAGGATCAAAAAGATTTGACAGTTGGTTTTTTGGTGTGTTTTTAGTTTCGACGCACACACAAAAGAAAATTTGTGAAATTTTACGATCATAAAGCGAGGCAATTTGTTTCCTCGCTTTTTAGTCGCATTTTTAAACACGCATTTAAAATTAAATCTTTCATGTTTAAATTTAAACTATAATAATCAACAATATTAGTGTAAAATTGAACACTGAAATGTTGATAATTCATTCTGTGGTGTGTAAAACTAAACATTAAATGTTTAAAATTCATCTTTTTGTGCACAAAATAAATTTTTAAAATATTGAAAATCCCTTTTTCGGTGTGTAAAATTGAACATTAAACTATTGAAAATCCCTTTTAGGACCGTTTTACAATGTTCGGTTACGTTAAAATTTATCTGTACGTTTGTAAACTGGTGGATAGCCTAACTTTCAAAATAAAGTTTTCGTTAAATATTTTCGTTTTCATTAACACATATTATTTAACTTCTGGTTAGAACGATACTGTAATAGATTTTGTGAATTTGTTTCTCGTCATATTTGGATATTGCGACGACAGATTTGCAATGGCAATAGGCCGTTTTGCTAATATTTCTATTGCCATTTATCTTATGATAATTTGCGACATTGCATTTTGGTATTTCGTGAACAATTTTATGTACAAATTGCAGCATAATTTTTTTCAATGGACTGTCAAAAACCATCGGTTATGAATATAACGGAAACATGTTCGATCGGTTAAAGTATCTGCAAGTTAAAGATAATTTAAAAGAAAAACAGATATAACAACTGATTGTGAAATCTAATTGTGCGCAAACTGTCGGTTAAAGTGGAAGTTAATATTTAACTAGATATTCAGCCTTATCTATATATATAAAACTCTTGGTCCGTCTGTCAGTCTGTCGGTCTGTCTGTCTGTTTGTTCCAGCATCACGTCTAAACCGCTCAACCGATTTCACTGAAACTATATATGGGCGGGCTTGGACAAAGGGGCGTGGCACCTCCCATACAACCTAAGCTTTCAAAACGACGTAACTCGGCACATACACAAGCTAAGAAGATGAAACAAAAACCTCAAATACAAAAAAAAAATACAAAAGCAAAAACACAAAAACAAAAGCAAAAATCAAATACAAAAACAAAAGTAAGGTATAACTCAAAAACAACAGAAAAATAAAAAGGATAGAAAACAAAATCAATCACACTAAAATCCACCACACTAAAACTCACCACACTAAAATTCACCACAATAAAACTCACCACACTAAAATTTACCAGACTAAAACTCACCACACTAAAATTCACTACACTAAAACTCGCCATACAAAATTTACCAGACTAAAACTCACCACACTAAAATTCTCCACACTAAAACTCACCACAATAAAATTCACCACACTAAAATTCACCACACTAAAACTCACCACACTAAATTTCACCACATTAAAACTCACCACACTAAAATTCACCACATTCAAATTGACCCACTTAAACTGACCACACTAAAATTCACCATACTTAAATTCAACACACAACAATAAAATTCACTACACTTAAACTCACCACACTAAAATTCACCACACTAAACCTCACCACACTAAAACTCACCACAGTAAAACTAACCACACTAAATCTTCTACTGGGAAAAACTCTACGGGGATGAATTCTACGGGATTGAATTCTACTAGAAAAATTCTATCTACGGGAAGAATTCTACCGGGAAGAATTCTACGGGAAAGCGTTCTATGGGGAAGAATTTTACGGGAAGATTTATACTGGGAAGCACAGTCTGAGAAAGAATTGTCTATGAGAAAAGTTGTTTTATCGGATAATTAGTTTTGTTTTGGTTACTACATTTATAAAACCAATAAAAAAAAACGTCCAGAGCGAAGCACGGGTCCCTGATATAAATAATAAAAATGTTATTTATGTTAATAAAATTGCTCAAAAACCTTTCATTCACATAATATTTGCACGAGTCGTGTACGGGTCCAGCTAGTCGTGAATAAAATTCCTTAGGGAATTTTTACCCTTGGTGGAAAATAGGTATCGTGAACAATATTCGAAAAGGGAAAAAATTTAATGTTGATAATTAATTAAAAACAAAACACACTTTAATTAACTATACTTTTATTTATAATATATTAACAAATATCTATGGATAGCACCAACATTATTTAAATAAAAGTTATTTACTTACATATTTCTGCACAAATAAATTTCAGATATATTCAACCACTGCAAAAACTTCACCGGCTGGGGAATATCTTAATTTTTTTTTTAACTCTTGAAAAATGAACGCAATTTAATCACAACATGAAAAACTACAATTAAGAGTCATTTTATATACTTTTAATTGCAGATTAACATAATTTTAACTTCAATATTTATTTTCACAACACAACGCAATTTTATCCAACAACACTGATTGACATTTGGCAAAACAGCTGCTTTAGCGTTGCCTAATGTTCAGTTCTAATTGCAAATTAAACTTTTATTGAGTTAAAAAAATGTGAAATTTGTGCATAAAAGTATAGTTAACTGCAAATAATAAAGATTTGTATAAATATTTTATATCTGAACTATTATTTTACAACTTTATTATCTGAAATGATAAAGATAACCAAAAAACGCATTAAAAAAAATCTGGCCATATTGTAAAACTGCATTCGAATTTCGAACGAAATTCCGGAGGAATTGCTGTTCCTGGGAGATTGACGATACCAAAAAAATTTACCTGGGAACAAAAATTCCGAGGGAATAGAATATTCCCCAAGTCTTCACGATAAGGCTGATTGTGAAAACGGCCATTAAAATGTTTAATTTGAAAGCAATTTGAACATTTTAATGTTTAAATGTAAACAATAAATGTTTAAATTTAAAGATTTTAGTATTTAAATTTAAACATATAATTTTTTTATTTCAACTAGAGTTGCGTTACCAAAATGTCTTAGTACAATTTTGCTCTGAGAACATCAATTCATTTACATATTATTAAAATTTTTAAAATAATTTGTTTGCATTTCTTTATTATTTAAATAAAGACTATTATTTATATAATGTAGATTTTCAAAATTTTTAAATTTAAAATAATTGCAATAATATTGGCACACAGCAAAAATGATGTACGACGATCCGGTCACAAAAATAAAGAAAATAATTGTGTAATATTATAAAAAATATGTTTAATATTCATCAATAATTGTATATAAACGAAAAATAAATAAAAACGTAAAGTAAACAAATTATATAATTAATGAATATAAGATGAAAATTTTCGAACAACTGCTTTGCGACTCTATAGTTTCCGAGCTTGTTGTGAGAGCTCCGCTGGACATCGTCATTGTTGTCGCATCTGATTCCACATCTGTGGATTCATGTCTTCATGCTTAAATGTTTTACAATTTGTTTAAACATTTTTATTCAAAAGAGCAAATTGAACACTTGTAACAACAACACTTGTTGACCACTTAACATTTTGCTAAAGATCTTAAAAAACGACACGACTTTTCTGCACGCTGTTATACTTTAAATGAACCAACATGGCTAGGCGTCACTTGGTTTCGCGTCAATTGCACTACAGTTATTTCGCATGCAAATTTACGCACAAAAGTCGCAAGTTTCAACAAGATGTGTTTAAAATTCAACAAAGCTTGTGTAAGAATAAACAAACAATGTGTAAATGTACACAGAAAAAAAAGTTCATACTATTTATGAATTGGTTCATCAATTTTATGAATTTTTCATTATTACTCAACCAATGAAAAAATTCATCCAATTTATGCGCGTCATGGGGCATGACGCGCCAGTAAAATAAAAATATCTATTTATAGAATTGTCAGATGTCACACATACGGTCATACACACATACTCAAATAACTACCTACTTTGTGTTGTATTTTCTATTCTCCTTTTGGTGGACTGGTTTTTATTTTTCAGTATCGCCTTTATGCTCGGCTGAATTACACATGACGTGGAGGTTGCGCTGCTTTGCCATTAATATGAATACCTCAATGAACGCAATTCATAACAATTATGCACACGGTTATTATATCAATTTCGCTCAAATTGTGCGATTCGTATATACGAAGAATAGTTCATAAATAGAATACTTTTTTCCTATATATTATAAACGATGTCGCAATTAACGGCGTTCATTCTATTTATGAATAACTACTACGCGTGTTTAATTTTAAACATTTTGTGCTTAATATAAAACAACAAAGGTTTAAAAATGAAATAAAATGTAAATGTACACGTAAATAGTTGTAATATTAAACAATAATTGTCTAAATTGTTTTTTTACACACACATGTACGCATATATGCACACAATTCGCAATTTTACACTAAAAAATACACACTTTTATGTAGTAATTTTAAACCCAGTTATTAGAGTGCAGAGTGTTTTTATAATTTAGCGGGATTTTATACCCAAAACAAGGCACGTCAAATACGTGGCCCGCCAACCATTCATCTGTGGCCCGCGAAGATTTTTTAAAAATTCTATTAAAAAATATATATATATTTTTAAGAATTTGTATATTTGTAATTTATTTATTATATAAATGATTGTTATATATTGTTGTGCATTTTTATGTAGCACCATGTATCTAATTTAATATGGCATATAAGAAATTAAAAAATAATCTTATCATTAATTTATTAAAAAAATTTATATATTTTTATACATTATTTTTCAACATTTAATAATAAGAATTTGATAAATTTTTAATATAGAGTCTAATTGTCATTTTAAAAATGATACATGACGTTGTACAAATGGCATAACAATAATTTTTAACTATTTTTTCACCAAGTAATATTGTTTTTTTATAAATAAAAATTTAAATTTATTGTAAAGTTTTGAATATCCCTTTGTTATATTTCGACGGCATATATAAAAAATATATGTTAGCGCATAGTTTTGTACGTCTAACACCGAAAAGAAAATTACATTATTGTTTTTGGTTCGACTAATAAAATTAAAAGGAGAGAAACTAATTAAAACTTTAAAATCTCAAAAACTGGACCCTTGGTGGAAAATAGGTATCGTGAACAATATTCGAAAAGGGAAAAAATTTAATGTTGATAATTAATTAAAAACAAAACACACTTTAATTAACTATACTTTATTTATAATATATTAACAAATATCTATGGATAGCACCAACATTATTTAAATAAAAGTTATTTACTTACATATTTCTGCACAAATAAATTTCAGATATATTCAACCACTGCAAAAACTTCACCGGCTGGGGAATATCTTAATTTTTTTTTTAACTCTTGAAAAATGAACGCAATTTAATCACAACATGAAAAACTACAATTAAGAGTCATTTTATATACTTTTAATTGCAGATTAACATAATTTTAACTTCAATATTTATTTTCACAACACAACGCAATTTTATCCAACAACACTGATTGACATTTGGCAAAACAGCTGCTTTAGCGTTGCCTAATGTTCAGTTCTAATTGCAAATTAAACTTTTATTGAGTTAAAAAAATGTGAAATTTGTGCATAAAAGTATAGTTAACTGCAAATAATAAAGATCTGTATAAATATTTTATATCTGAACTATTATTTTACAACTTTATTATCTGAAATGATAAAGATAACCAAAAAACGCATTAAAAAAAATCTGGCCATATTGTAAAACTGCATTCGAATTTCGAACGAAATTCTGGAGGAATTGCTGTTCCTGGGAGATTGACGATACCAAAAAAATTTACCTGGGAACAAAAATTCCGAGGGAATAGAATATTCCCCAAGTCTTCACGATAAGGCTGATTGTGAAAACGGCCATTAAAATGTTTAATTTGAAAGCAATTTGAACATTTTAATGTTTAAATGTAAACAATAAATGTTTAAATTTAAAGATTTTAGTATTTAAATTTAAACATATAATTTTTTTATTTCAACTAGAGTTGCGTTACCAAAATGTCTTAGTACAATTTTGCTCTGAGAACATCAATTCATTTACATATTATTAAAATTTTTAAAATAATTTGTTTGCATTTCTTTATTATTTAAATAAAGACTATTATTTATATAATGTAGATTTTCAAAATTTTTAAATTTAAAATAATTGCAATAATATTGGCACACAGCAAAAATGATGTACGACGATCCGGTCACAAAAATAAAGAAAATAATTGTGTAATATTATAAAAAATATGTTTAATATTCATCAATAATTGTATATAAACGAAAAATAAATAAAAACGTAAAGTAAACAAATTATATAATTAATGAATATAAGCTGAAAATTTTCGAACAACTGCTTTGCGAGCTTGTTGTGAGAGCTCCGCTGGACATCGTCATTGTTGTCGCATCTGATTCCACATCTGTGGATTCATGTCTTCATGCTTAAATGTTTTACAATTTGTTTAAACATTTTTATTCAAAAGAGCAAATTGAACACTTGTAACAACAACACTTGTTGACCACTTAACATTTTGCTAAAGATCTTAAAAAACGACACGACTTTTCTGCACGCTGTTATACTTTAAATGAACCAACATGGCTAGGCGTCACTTGGTTTCGCGTCAATTGCACTACAGTTATTTCGCATGCAAATTTACGCACAAAAGTCGCAAGTTTCAACAAGATGTGTTTAAAATTCAACAAAGCTTGTGTAAGAATAAACAAACAATGTGTAAATGTACACAGAAAAAAAAGTTCATACTATTTATGAATTGGTTCATCAATTTTATGAATTTTTCATTATTACTCAACCAATGAAAAAATTCATCCAATTTATGCGCGTCATGGGGCATGACGCGCCAGTAAAATAAAAATATCTATTTATAGAATTGTCAGATGTCACACATACGGTCATACACACATACTCAAATAACTACCTACTTTGTGTTGTATTTTCTATTCTCCTTTTGGTGGACTGGTTTTTATTTTTCAGTATCGCCTTTATGCTCGGCTGAATTACACATGACGTGGAGGTTGCGCTGCTTTGCCATTAATATGAATACCTCAATGAACGCAATTCATAACAATTATGCACACGGTTATTATATCAATTTCGCTCAAATTGTGCGATTCGTATATACGAAGAATAGTTCATAAATAGAATACTTTTTTCCTATATATTATAAACGATGTCGCAATTAACGGCGTTCATTCTATTTATGAATAACTACTACGCGTGTTTAATTTTAAACAT
Source organism: Dryomyza anilis (assembly GCA_951804985.1). Classification (NCBI taxonomy): domain Eukaryota; kingdom Metazoa; phylum Arthropoda; class Insecta; order Diptera; family Dryomyzidae; genus Dryomyza; species Dryomyza anilis. The sequence continues at coordinate 31,852,782 of OX638130.1, read as the reverse complement.
TTTGTGCTTAATATAAAACAACAAAGGTTTAAAAATGAAATAAAATGTAAATGTACACGTAAATAGTTGTAATATTAAACAATAATTGTCTAAATTGTTTTTTTACACACACATGTACGCATATATGCACACAATTCGCAATTTTACACTAAAAAATACACACTTTTATGTAGTAATTTTAAACCCAGTTATTAGAGTGCAGAGTGTTTTTATAATTTAGCGGGATTTTATACCCAAAACAAGGCACGTCAAATACGTGGCCCGCCAACCATTCATCTGTGGCCCGCGAAGATTTTTTAAAAATTCTATTAAAAAATATATATATATTTTTAAGAATTTGTATATTTGTAATTTATTTATTATATAAATGATTGTTATATATTGTTGTGCATTTTTATGTAGCACCATGTATCTAATTTAATATGGCATATAAGAAATTAAAAAATAATCTTATCATTAATTTATTAAAAAAATTTATATATTTTTATACATTATTTTTCAACATTTAATAATAAGAATTTGATAAATTTTTAATATAGAGTCTAATTGTCATTTTAAAAATGATACATGACGTTGTACAAATGGCATAACAATAATTTTTAACTATTTTTTCACCAAGTAATATTATTTTTTTATAAATAAAAATTTAAATTTATTGTAAAGTTTTGAATATCCCTTTGTTATATTTCGACGGCATATATAAAAAATATATGTTAGCGCATAGTTTTGTACGTCTAACACCGAAAAGAAAATTACATTATTGTTTTTGGTTCGACTAATAAAATTAAAAGGAGAGAAAACTAATTAAAACTTTAAAATCTCAAAAACTGGACCCTTGGTGGAAAATAGGTATCGTGAACAATATTCGAAAAGGGAAAAAATTTAATGTTGATAATTAATTAAAAACAAAACACACTTTAATTAACTATACTTTTATTTATAATATATTAACAAATATCTATGGATAGCACCAACATTATTTAAATAAAAGTTATTTACTTACATATTTCTGCACAAATAAATTTCAGATATATTCAACCACTGCAAAAACTTCACCGGCTGGGGAATATCTTAATTTTTTTTTTAACTCTTGAAAAATGAACGCAATTTAATCACAACATGAAAAACTACAATTAAGAGTCATTTTATATACTTTTAATTGCAGATTAACATAATTTTAACTTCAATATTTATTTTCACAACACAACGCAATTTTATCCAACAACACTGATTGACATTTGGCAAAACAGCTGCTTTAGCGTTGCCTAATGTTCAGTTCTAATTGCAAATTAAACTTTTATTGAGTTAAAAAAATGTGAAATTTGTGCATAAAAGTATAGTTAACTGCAAATAATAAAGATCTGTATAAATATTTTATATCTGAACTATTATTTTACAACTTTATTATCTGAAATGATAAAGATAACCAAAAAACGCATTAAAAAAAATCTGGCCATATTGTAAAACTGCATTCGAATTTCGAACGAAATTCTGGAGGAATTGCTGTTCCTGGGAGATTGACGATACCAAAAAAATTTACCTGGGAACAAAAATTCCGAGGGAATAGAATATTCCCCAAGTCTTCACGATAAGGCTGATTGTGAAAACGGCCATTAAAATGTTTAATTTGAAAGCAATTTGAACATTTTAATGTTTAAATGTAAACAATAAATGTTTAAATTTAAAGATTTTAGTATTTAAATTTAAACATATAATTTTTTTATTTCAACTAGAGTTGCGTTACCAAAATGTCTTAGTACAATTTTGCTCTGAGAACATCAATTCATTTACATATTATTAAAATTTTTAAAATAATTTGTTTGCATTTCTTTATTATTTAAATAAAGACTATTATTTATATAATGTAGATTTTCAAAATTTTTAAATTTAAAATAATTGCAATAATATTGGCACACAGCAAAAATGATGTACGACGATCCGGTCACAAAAATAAAGAAAATAATTGTGTAATATTATAAAAAATATGTTTAATATTCATCAATAATTGTATATAAACGAAAAATAAATAAAAACGTAAAGTAAACAAATTATATAATTAATGAATATAAGCTGAAAATTTTCGAACAACTGCTTTGCGACTCTATAGTTTCCGAGCTTGTTGTGAGAGCTCCGCTGGACATCGTCATTGTTGTCGCATCTGATTCCACATCTGTGGATTCATGTCTTCATGCTTAAATGTTTTACAATTTGTTTAAACATTTTTATTCAAAAGAGCAAATTGAACACATGTAACAACAACACTTGTTAACCACTTAACATTTTGCTAAAGATCTTAAAAAACGACACGACTTTTCTGCACGCTGTTATACTTTAAATGAACCAACATGGCTAGGCGTCACTTGGTTTCGCGTCAATTGCACTACAGTTATTTCGCATGCAAATTTACGCACAAAAGTCGCAAGTTTCAACAAGATGTGTTTAAAATTCAACAAAGCTTGTGTAAGAATAAACAAACAATGTGTAAATGTACACAGAAAAAAAAGTTCATACTATTTATGAATTGGTTCATCAATTTTATGAATTTTTCATTATTACTCAACCAATGAAAAAAATCATCCAATTTATGCGCGTCATGCGGCATGACGCGCCAGTAAAATAAAAATATCTATTGATAGAATTGTCAGATGTCACACATACGGTCATACACACATACTCAAATAACTACCTACTTTGTGTTGTATTTTCTATTCTCCTTTTGGTGGACTGGTTTTTATTTTTCAGTATCGCCTTTATGCTCGGCTGAATTACACATGACGTGGAGGTTACGCTGCTTTGCCATTAATATGAATACCTCAATGAACGCAATTCATAACAATTATGCACACGGTTATTATATCAATTTCGCTCAAATTGTGCGATTCGTATATACGAAGAATAGTTCATAAATAGAATACTTTTTTCCTATATATTATAAACGATGTCGCAATTAACGGCGTTCATTCTATTTATGAATAACTACTACGCGTGTTTAATTTTAAACATTTTGTGCTTAATATAAAACAACAAAGGTTTAAAAATGAAATAAAATGTAAATGTACACGTAAATAGTTGTAATATTAAACAATAATTGTCTAAATTGTTTTTTTTACACACACATGTACGCATATATGCACACAATTCGCAATTTTACACTAAAAAATACACACTTTTATGTAGTAATTTTAAACCCAGTTATTAGAGTGCAGAGTGTTTTTATAATTTAGCGGGATTTTATACCCAAAACAAGGCACGTAAAATACGTGGCCCGCCAACCATTCATCTGTGGCCCGCGAAGATTTTTTAAAAATTCTATTAAAAAATATATATATATTTTTAAGAATTTGTATATTTGTAATTTATTTATTATATAAATGATTGTTATATATTGTTGTGCATTTTTATGTAGCACCATGTATCTAATTTAATATGGCATATAAGAAATTAAAAAATAATTTTATCATTAATTTATTAAAAAAATTTATATATTTTTATACATTATTTTTCAACATTTAATAATAAGAATTTGATAAATTTTTAATATAGAGTCTAATTGTCATTTTAAAAATGATACATGACGTTGTACAAATGGCATAACAATAATTTTTAACTATTTTTTCACCAAGTAATATTGTTTTTTTATAAATAAAATTTTAAATTTATTGTAAAGTTTTGAATATCCCTTTGTTATATTTCGACGGCATATATAAAAAATATATGTTAGCGCATAGTTTTGTACGTCTAACACCGAAAAGAAAATTACATTATTGTTTTTGGTTCGACTAATAAAAAAGTAGCCGCGGTGGCTCAGTGGTTAGTGCGTTGGACTGCGAGCTGGAACGTCCCCGGTTCGAGCCTGGACTGGGGCTAACAACATCTTTTCATAGAAACATTTTTCTATACCGCGCTACCTCTCGGCAGTAAATGGCAAACCTACGAGAGTAAAACATTGCCTATGAAAAGCTCTCACCCGCCGTTCGGATTCGGCAATAAACTGTAGGTCCCACCACTTTGAGTACAAATATAACACGCACAGCTCAAAATGGTGAGAGAGCTCGGCCGAAGTTCTAAACAGGACTGTAGCGCCAAACTATTATTATTATAATAAAATTAAAAGGAGAGAAAACTAATTAAAACTTTAAAATCTCAAAAACTGGACCCTTGGTGGAAAATAGGTATCGTGAACAATATTCGAAAAGGGAAAAAATTTAATGTTGATAATTAATTAAAAACAAAACACACTTTAATTAACTATACTTTTATTTATAATATATTAACAAATATCTATGGATAGCACCAACATTATTTAAATAAAAGTTATTTACTTACATATTTCTGCACAAATAAATTTCAGATATATTCAACCACTGCAAAAACTTCACCGGCTGGGGAATATCTTAATTTTTTTTTTAACTCTTGAAAAATGAACGCAATTTAATCACAACATGAAAAACTACAATTAAGAGTCATTTTATATACTTTTAATTGCAGATTAACATAATTTTAACTTCAATATTTATTTTCACAACACAACGCAATTTTATCCAACAACACTGATTGACATTTGGCAAAACAGCTGCTTTAGCGTTGCCTAATGTTCAGTTCTAATTGCAAATTAAACTTTTATTGAGTTAAAAAAATGTGAAATTTGTGCATAAAAGTATAGTTAACTGCAAATAATAAAGATCTGTATAAATATTTTATATCTGAACTATTATTTTACAACTTTATTATCTGAAATGATAAAGATAACCAAAAAACGCATTAAAAAAAATCTGGCCATATTGTAAAACTGCATTCGAATTTCGAACGAAATTCCGGAGGAATTGCTGTTCCTGGGAGATTGACGATACCAAAAAAATTTACCTGGGAACAAAAATTCCGAGGGAATAGAATATTCCCCAAGTCTTCACGATAAGGCTGATTGTGAAAACGGCCATTAAAATGTTTAATTTGAAAGCAATTTGAACATTTTAATGTTTAAATGTAAACAATAAATGTTTAAATTTAAAGATTTTAGTATTTAAATTTAAACATATAATTTTTTTATTTCAACTAGAGTTGCGTTACCAAAATGTCTTAGTACAATTTTGCTCTGAGAACATCAATTCATTTACATATTATTAAAATTTTTAAAATAATTTGTTTGCATTTCTTTATTATTTAAATAAAGACTATTATTTATATAATGTAGATTTTCAAAATTTTTAAATTTAAAATAATTGCAATAATATTGGCACACAGCAAAAATGATGTACGACGATCCGGTCACAAAAATAAAGAAAATAATTGTGTAATATTATAAAAAATATGTTTAATATTCATCAATAATTGTATATAAACGAAAAATAAATAAAAACGTAAAGTAAACAAATTATATAATTAATGAATATAAGCTGAAAATTTTCGAACAACTGCTTTGCGACTCTATAGTTTCCGAGCTTGTTGTGAGAGCTCCGCTGGACATCGTCATTGTTGTCGCATCTGATTCCACATCTGTGGATTCATGTCTTCATGCTTAAATGTTTTACAATTTGTTTAAACATTTTTATTCAAAAGAGCAAATTGAACACTTGTAACAACAACACTTGTTAACCACTTAACATTTTGCTAAAGATCTTAAAAAACGACACGACTTTTCTGCACGCTGTTATACTTTAAATGAACCAACATGGCTAGGCGTCACTTGGTTTCGCGTCAATTGCACTACAGTTATTTCGCATGCAAATTTACGCACAAAAGTCGCAAGTTTCAACAAGATGTGTTTAAAATTCAACAAAGCTTGTGTAAGAATAAACAAACAATGTGTAAATGTACACAGAAAAAAAAGTTCATACTATTTATGAATTGGTTCATCAATTTTATGAATTTTTCATTATTACTCAACCAATGAAAAAATTCATCCAATTTATGAATCGTTCATAAAACCGTAATGAAAAAGTTCATAATATAATGAACGGTTTCATAATATTTATAAACAAATTCATGGTATTTATGAACTTTAAACTATTTAAAAATAAAAAAAATATTTTTTTTTATTTTATTATATTACTTTTTTATTTTATTTTATTCTTTTAATTTATTTATTTTTTTAACTACTTACATTTTATTTTTATATCTTACTGTTGCTGCTGTTTGTTGTTGCGTGATGTGGTGCACGTTTCTTTGGAGTTGTAAACAACAAATAAAACGATTCGGTCTATTTGTATGAAGAACTGTATATGCTATCATCGACTATCGACGCGTCGCGACGACTTGTCAAAATAATCACTGCGCGTCATGCGGCATGACGCGCCAGTAGAATAAAAATATCTATTTATAGAATTGTCAGATGTCACACATACGGTCATACACACATACTCAAATAACTACCTACTTTGTGTTGTATTTTCTATTCTCCTTTTGGTGGACTGGTTTTTATTTTTCAGTATCGCCTTTATGCTCGGCTGAATTACACATGACGTGGAGGTTGCGCTGCTTTGCCATTAATATGAATACCTCAATGAACGCAATTCATAACAATTATGCACACGGTTATTATATCAATTTCGCTCAAATTGTGCGATTCGTATATACGAAGAATAGTTCATAAATAGAATACTTTTTTCCTATATATTATAAACGATGTCGCAATTAACGGCGTTCATTCTATTTATGAATAACTACTACGCGTGTTTAATTTTAAACATTTTGTGCTTAATATAAAACAACAAAGGTTTAAAAATGAAATAAAATGTAAATGTACACGTAAATAGTTGTAATATTAAACAATAATTGTCTAAATCGTTTTTTTTACACACACATGTACGCATATATGCACACAATTCGCAATTTTACACTAAAAAATACACACTTTTATGTAGTAATTTTAAACCCAGTTATTAGAGTGCAGAGTGTTTTTATAATTTAGCGGGATTTTATACCCAACACAAGGCACGTAAAATACGTGGCCCTCCAACCATTCATCTGTGGCCCGCGAAGATTTTTTAAAAATTCTATTAAAAAATATATATATATATTTTTAAGAATTTGTATATTTGTAATTTATTTATTATATAAATGATTGTTATATATTGTTGTGCATTTTTATGTAGCACCATGTATCTAATTTAATATGGCATTTAAGAAATTAAAAAATAATCTTATCATTAATTTATTAAAAAAATTTATATATTTTTATACATTATTTTTCAACATTTAATAATAAGAATTTGATAAATTTTTAATATAGAGTCTAATTGTCATTTTAAAAATGATACATGACGTTGTACAAATGGCATAACAATAATTTTTAACTATTTTTTCACCAAGTAATATTGTTTTTTTATAAATAAAATTTTAAATTTATTGTAAAATTTTGAATATCCCTTTGTTATATTTCGACGGCATATATAAAAAATATATGTTAGCGCATAGTTTTGTACGTCTAACACCGAAAAGAAAATTACATTATTGTTTTTGGTTCGACTAATAAAATTAAAAGGAGAGAAAACTAATTAAAACTTTAAAATCTCAAAAACTGGACCCTATTTATCAAAAATATTTTCGTAATCAGCTCCAGTATGAAATAAAGGCGCAATCAGACTTTTATTAAAAAACGACAAGTTTTTAACCAAGAGTCTTGCTTTGCACAAACTGTAAGTGGTATCATTTTAATTTTTTTTTTTAGTTGTAATGTACCCAATGTACATCACTATATTTTAATCTATGTTTTTAATTGTCAAAAGAGTTATGTCAAATCTATGTCAAAATGATAATTGTCAAACTAGGATTAAGTATAAATAGAAAGTTTTTATAATAATAAAATCAATCATCACTGAACAGCCAACTAATCGGCATCTTCTTTTAATTAAGCCAAATCATCGGCTAAAAACATTATGCTTGCCTTGGAGATTTTTAGTGCCGGCATCCAAATCCTTAGACCAGTGGCGTTTATAAGCGCTGGCAATTAATCTAGGCAGGACCTAAACATTTAAATTATTTATTTAAACGTCCGCCCCGAAAGATCCATCGAAAGATTACATGGCGATCTTGCCAAATTTGGCGAAAAATTTTATTCTCACTGATGCACCAAAGGAGGAGAACGTGCCAAGCGAACCAGCAAGCGACGTCCCGCGCTACACCGCTGCACCAATTTATGAACAATAACGCAGCTGATCACGCAAATACAGCGACAAAAAAAAAGACGAAAAACCAGCCGAAACAATCCCCCCAACAACAAAACAATTAAATAAACATGAAAAAAATGAATTAATAAAAAGCACATTTATTTTTTAATAAGAATATAAATTATATTCTTATATAGAATAAAAATAATATTTTTATCTGAAAAATATATATATATAAAAATAATAACATGGACAATTCAAGTCCACTAAATTTAATTTGCAACATATGCAATTATGAAATTATAGAGAATGAACTCATAACAACTACATTATGTAGCCGCAATTACCATTTAAATTGTTTCGATCATTATTATTTAGAATCGCAAATTTGTCCCACTTGTAATGAATACATAATGGTGTGGTTCAGCGAAAGCAAAAAAGACTAAAATAAAAACAATAATAAAAAATAAAAAAATATGTATATATATACAAAAACTAATAATTACAATATGAAAACAAAAATTAAAAATGTACATAGATCTCTTTTAGATTATAAGCTTTATATTATATAAAATCAAATATAAATACATAATTAAAACTAAAATATAAAATGAATGGAATCCATAAGAGAATATTTCTCAGAGTTAAAGAAACTCGAGAGTAATTTAAAAAAGAGCAAGGATAGAGTTTATAGAAATTAATACATAAAAAAAAATAAGAAAGACTAAAAATTTTAGAGAAAAATTTAAATAAGATCAGTGGGAAAATAGATGATAAAGATTTTAAAAGAGAAAATAAAAAGTCTACGCATAAGAGAAGATTCAAAAAGAGTTAAAATTGAAACTGAGTGTGATTTAGATTTATCCACCGTTTGGCAAGAAGAAAATTTGAAAAAAATGGCTCACTTCGATATATCTATGGTAGGTAAAAACCTAAAATTTTTAAAGACGCATTTAAATATTTAGATGATTTTATGATACAGGCGGAGCTATTGCATGATTTATTGGTTGATGATGATAAACCATTATTCATTATGTTCGTCTACAATTTTAAAGTAACAGCTCAAGTACGTAGCATTATGGGTCATTCTAATAGACCTACAACATTTCAGATTTTAAAAAATTGTTGGAAGACGCATATCCAAATCCAAAAACTTTGCAACAAATTTTAACAGAATTAGGTACAATAAAACAAACCAATAAAAATATTTCCGATTTTAAGGAGAAAATCGTAGAGCTTACAAAACAATTTAAATAATTTGAAATAAAAACATTATCGAGTCCTACACAAGAAGTAAAAGAAGCAGTGTATACAGTTAGCGATAGGCTTTAAACGTTTTTATGAAAGGAGTAAATATTGAATTTCAACAGCTTTTGATTGCAAATGTACCGAACACAATTAAAGAAGCGGTCGAAAGATGCATGACAGCTGAAAAAAGTTTGGGTTTAGAACATAAAAATATTTTTCAAATACGAAACAGAGGAGATAGATTTAATAATGTAAATTTCAGAGGAGGTTAATTTAATTCAGGTATTAGAATAACAATAACAATTATAAAAACAATTATAATAACAATTATAATAACAATAGCAACTCCATAAATAATAATTTTAGAAACAACAACAATCATAACAACAACAATTCATATAGAAGCGTCGGATTTAATAATAATCCTAATAGGGGACGCAGTAATGCGAATCAAAATAATAACAACAATTTAAATAGAGGTAAAAACAATACGTATAGGTCATATTTTTACACTAACGACTAGGGAAACTTCGAACGACGGGTAGCAGTAGACGTTGCTCAGAGAGGCCCACACCAAAATTTAGAATATTTAAAATATCGGAGAATTTAAACAATTATATAATATTGAACTGTAAAACCAATATTGAAGAGTTGAAATTTTTAATAGACACAGGAGCGGATGTCTCTGTGTGCAAAATACAAAATTTCTCAAATATTGATACAGGAGAGGTGTCCAAATTAACTGGAATAACGAGAGGAGCTATAGAATGTTTAGGTACAGCAACTTTGAATTTGTCAATTATGACAGAGAATATTCAACAGATTTTTCATATAGTTGATAATGATTTTCCAATGACAACTAATGGAATTTTAGGGCGTGAATTCGAATAACGTTTTGCGATATTAACTCGTATACGGGTTTTACTTGTATTTAAAAAATCATAAAATCGTCGTTGTAGAACGAAAAGTCACTAAATACATTTTCATGAAAAACTTAAGTTTCGAGATTGTTGATTAATATTATAAAAAGTAATTGATGCAATTTTAAAGTTGAAATATCAATTGATTTCTTATCATGTGGTTAAAAATTTGATTCATCGATTTAAAATTGACAGATATATAACGATTTTTGTAAATGAATATTTGGCATTTTGAAAATGTATTTGGTGACTTTTCGTTTTTCAACGACGAAATAATCGTTGTGAATTACATTAGATTTTTAAACTATCAATCTAACATTCAATATTCCGCAAATCGTAAACGCGAATCGTTTTTCGAATTCATCTTCTATGAGGTTTCTGCTGCAAGATCCCATCCATGGTTTTTAAAAGTGACGCCAAAATATAAAATTTTCTAAATATTAAAAATTAATATGCACTTCAAATGCATATAAAAATAGGAATTGATATCGCAAAGCCATTTTCCACTTCATCATCTGTGAAGTTTCTGCTACAAGATCCCATCCATGGTTTTTAAAAGTGACGCAAAAAATATAAAATTTTCTAAATATTAAAAAGTGATATGCAGTTGTATTTTAAATGCAAGTAAAACCCGGATGCGAATTGATATCGCGAACCGGTTTTCGAATCCACGATCAATGGGGTTTCTCCTACAAGATGCAATGAAGTGTTTTTGAAAGTGACGCAAAAAATATATTTTTTGAAATTATTTAAAAATATGGCATTTTAAAATGTAATTTAAAACCGCAAACGAATTGATCCAGGTCTCTAGTTTTACGTACATATCGATTTTTTTAAGTGTGCAATATTTTTTTTGATTTTTGTAGCACGTTGTTATAATTGAAGCGTTGGGTGCAATAAACGCCCTTAAAGGGTATCATAACGCCCTTTTTGCAATATTCACACCGAATGATTCCAGCAGTTCCATTTAACATTCTGTGAAATTGCAGATCGATTACATGAAGTTTTTTTGTCGTTTTATGCAATAAGAGAGTTATCTCCATAAAAAATATTATTTTTTCATATTTTTAATTTTTTTACAGAGTCAGTTTTCAACAGAGTCAATTTAGTTTTGAGCCATTTTGACCGTAATTTAAATTTATATACATTCATATCAATGAGTATATCTAGACTATGCACAATTATCTTTAATTTTTTCATTTATGTAATGATTATAGCTATAAAACCCAATACACCCACATTTTATTACTCATTTTATGAGTAATAAAATGTATAATATTTATTTTAATTAATTTTTTTATATATTCATAGGAGCTCTAAACAAATTTGAAAAGTGCATAAAAAAGCTTAAAGTTTAAATTTTAATGAAAAATTTGAATCAATAAAATCGGTTTATTCCTTTTTGAGATACGGCCATTCAAAAACTTTAAATGCAAATATCTCAAAACTTACTTTTTCACATAACGCCCTTATTGCACCCAACGCTTCAATATATTGTCAACTATAACAGCATTACGAATAATCAAAAAATAATGTCCAAGATAGTAGTCGACTTTTGAAAGATTTGTCAAACAGCCGACTGTTTGTTAAAGCTGTAGATTATATTTTGATTACACAGTGCAAGATCCCACTTTTTTTTTGGTGCCAGAGATTTGACAACTTTTTTAGAGTCCTTGAGAAACCTGAAGAAATTTCACCCAACAAACTTATGTCCTATTGTAACGAACCCGGTTTCCGGTCTATAGCCAGGGTATGCTCAGCGGGCTCCAGGTATTCTTGTGCGTTACAAAAAAATATATTTTGCAGGGATCCCCGATGTTTTAAATAAAAACGCGACCAGGTTAAATTTATATTTTTATTCAATGTTTTATTGTTTGAACTTCATTAATTTTATCGTTTCAAATTTATTTCTTTATATATAATTAATAATATATTGAACGAATTCTTACTCGTGCAGCAGGGTGTAGCTCCTTCACGGCGTTGATTCAGTCTTGCCCATGTCCAGGGCGCTAAAGTCGTGCAGCAGGGCGCTAAAGATACTCAAAACACGTGATCACCCAGTGGTTCCCATGCAACGAAGACGCGTCACTTCAACCACTCCCACCTCTGTTCCAACTAGCCTCGAAAAGTCAACGTTCCTACGGGCGTTCGTTGACTATACTGCATCTGGCGTATGTACACATACCACGCTACAGTATAGCAGTCAATATTGTTCGTCAGTCGGTCAACAGCAAAAGAGAGAGATCGATTTTCGTTGCGCGCTCGCTTTTATACGCGTGTCTTCTTCCTTCTTCTTCGTCGTCAGTTGTGAAGTATGCTGTGTTTTGCTAGCTCACTGAAAAGTGAGCGACGAAGTTGGCTGCGTTTTGGTGGTGTTCATTCTCGCTGTGTTTAATGTTAATTCTCGCTGTGTTTTATGTTTGCGTATTGTGCGGTATTATTTCGGACGAAATGATATCGTCACACTATCTCGTCAGGTTTACGAAATATATGACCATAAAGGTCGTAAAGTGGCCGCAGTATTGACGTTGATTTATTGAGAAAACTGTAGTAATTATGTATTTGTTGTCTAAGAATCAAATGTAGACACTATCCAATGCTTCATGTCTGTAATACATATTAAATTTCTGTCTCGTCCTTTTAATATTAATATTAATGAATTAATAAATGTATCATTATGTCTTTGAATTTTAATGTACTAAAGAAAAGATACTTAAGTGAATGTCTACATAAAAATTTAACATGTACTACTAGGGTGTCACTTATTTTTTAACACCCATGCACACTGGGCCGCATCACAATAAAAGCTGGCCAAAAATCAAGCTTAGGTCCGATTTAAAAAATACCTGACACAATGACATTTTTAAACTGCCTGATTACATATTTGATATAAAAATTTGGAAATTCAAAATGGCGGATCCAAAATGGCGTCCTAAAATCTTAAAAACATTTATATCTGCAAAATAACATTGTGTAAGGGGGTTTTTGAGGCCAATGATTACGAATTAGAAATCAAAATTTTTAAATTCAAAATGGCGGATCAAAAGTGGCGTCCTTAAATCTTTAAAAACCTTTATATCTGCAAAAGAACATTGTGCGAAAGGGTTTTTGAGGCCAGAGATTACAAATTTGGATCAAAATTTTGAAATTCAGAAAGGCGGATACAAAATGGCGTTCTTAAATCTTAAAAAACATTTATATCTGCAAAAGAACACTGTGCAATAGGGTTTTTGGGGCCAGTGATTATGAATTCATAATTAAATCCCAACACTTCACGCATATCATTAAAATTTCAATTCTTTTATTGGAAGTAGCAAATTTTTTAACACTCACTAAATTACATTTTTAAAATCACAATGATATGTCACAGTATTCTCAAAGAGAACTTTGTTTAATTTGTATTAGGATCATAATAATGTAAAACCACTTCCCAGTATTTATGATTCAAGTATACGTACAAGTACAACATTCAAGCATACAGACCAAACGAGCCAGTTCTGCTTTTTTTATATTTGGTATATATTAAAATAAAATCAAAATTTAAAATAGGTATATTTATTTGGCTCCTTCATCATATTAGATTTTTATCTATAAATAGTACCTACAAATAGTTTTCTCCTCCATATACATATTACTACATATATGACGCCATTTTGAATTTTAAAATAAATAATATAATTTATATTTTGCATTTTAATATTCTACTGACCTTACAAATATGATGTATCTTGAATTTTTGGTTTAATTAAATTTAAAAATTCATTTTTTAAAAAAATATTTTTTGAACTTGTCCGTGAAAATCTGATCGCATTCATGAAGCGGGGGGTAGCTCAGAAGAACTTAGAATACTGCTATCTACTTTTTCTGAGGAACTTACGTTTTATACATTTTTATACATTTTTAAAAGTCTATGCAAAGTTCATGTTGTATTATTTGTATGAGGAACCACTTTGCAGTATATTCTAGCCTAAATTAATCATAGTAGCATTTCAATATTATATCTGACTGAACAAGAAAATCAAGAGTTTGGTAAGCTAACCTTTGCATCGAGGTCAGAATATACTTCATGCTTTTATAGCCATATTTTCAACAGTACTATATACGAGTATTTTTTTTAAATTTAAAATTACTGTAAATTGACGTCAATTTCTTATATAAATCAATATGTCAAGTAAATAAAAAATATTTGTGGTTATAGTCCGATGTATCATCTTTCAAATAAAACCAATACTGGTTACTTCCAGGTAATTCTGAAAAAATGATTTTAGGCCAGCAGTTCCTACAATCCGGCCAGTGTGCCATGTCTCACCCCCTAGGATTGTTTATTAGGACTCAAAAAAGGTGTGCACATTTTTTTTGATTTTGAACAACGGGAACACGTGCCGCAAGTACACTGAAAATTGTACTAGGAGGTGCATTTGTACTAGGAGTCGAAATTTAGAATATTTCAAAACAATATATCGAGTATGTATAAAACAATCGATAACTCGGGAAATTATCGAAATATCGAAAATACGATTACATATAATTTTTTTCGCAAACAGTTCTTCATGATTGCAAAATCGAAATATTGTTTTTCAATATTTTAAATTTCGACTCCTAGTACAAATGCACCTCCTAGTACAATTTTCAATGTACTTGAGGCACGTGTTCCCGTTGTTTAAATTCAAAAAATTGTATATCTTATTTTTTGTCCCTAATAAACAATCCTACGGGGTGAGAAAACTAAAAATCGAAAAAAGTGTCAAGTAAGTGACCCTAATGTACTACAGCTATGAAGCCTTGGATAGTGTCTACATTTATATCTCAGACAACAAATCCATAACTACTACAGTTTTCTCAGTAAATCAACGAATATTGCGGTCACTTTAGGACCTTTATGGCCATATGTCTCGTAAACCTGACGTGATAGGACATAAGGGTGAAATTTCATCAGGTTACTCAAGGATCCTAAAAGAAATATCAAATTATTAAATGGATTCACGATTGAGCTGAATATTAAAAAATGTACCTCAAAATTACTTGTCTTTGTGATTTGTCATTGTAAACTGGATTGCTGAACATCCCTAATTTTTAAAATGTATTCATTCACTTAATAACATATTTAACATTATCAGACATCATCTAATAGCCTGTTTACGCATAACTGGCAATCTATTATGAAACCATTGAGTGAAAGTACGATAATGGAGTTATCGGAGCATATGAAATTCACATAAAAAATAAATAATTATTTCTAACTTCAAATGACTTAAATTATTTATATCTAGATTTATAGTAATCAAACTTGTAATTATTATTTCATTTTATAAGATACTCCTAAAAAATAAACGATTTAATTTAATTTTATGTACACACTGAATAAAATTATTGTGGAAACAACAAAAAAAATATAGTCCCTGCCTGTTCTTATTGGCTGACAAACGCTGTGCTGAGGAGACCTCGTTCGTATCAACCACAGATAATAATCAAATTCCGTTTGCTACGTTGGACCAGTGCCAATAAGGCATTCCATACCGAAACTTCAACAAACTATTAATTTTTACTCATACATAAATAATTTAAAATACATACAGGACTGATGATGCTATATATACACTAAGATGTTTTCCAAAAATGACGACTTACTTACAAACTACTTATACTACTTAGATCGTCTTTGAGACAGACTCCGAACCAATTCGAAAAATACTGCTGGCGAACATCTTTCAAATTTACGATTACGTATAGGAAACATCAATTAAACGTCTTTATATGAAGCCATCGCCTTTATATAATTTATCAACAAAAATGTGTTACCCAATACACGTGAAAGCACAAATCAGCAGTCACACCCTGAGAATTGGCTACTAAGCAGTTTTATGATATGGTAGGCTTTAAGCTAAGTTAAGAACACTTTATATTTTAGCCATCACTGAACGGACTGTAGAATCCGTTCGCAGTCCTCAACGTGCGGCGTATTACCGGATGATCCTGAGTCACCGCCACAAATCCAAATTATGCGGAATAAAGTTAAAAATATCACATTTGAAAATATAATAAGTCTATGGGCAAACCACATTTTTTTTTTTTTTTTACAAATTAACCAACGCTCAGGGTTAATTCGTATAAAGGAATGATAGGGATGATAGGTTAAATGGAGGGGGGAAAGATGGAGTAGTGTCGGTGAATGTTTGTTTTGAACTTGCCAATATCAAAAATGTGTTAGGAATGAAGGCTACTTTAACTAAACGCCAGGATGTCGGAATGTATGCCCATGCGAGACTTCCTCTAAAAATCTTCTTTAGCCATGGTAGCAATTGGGTTATACCTTCCTGTAGCATGACTGGGTAGATGCCATCCGGTCCAGGTGACTTGAAGCCATCAAAAGAGGCCACTGAGTATTGGATAGCTTCATCGTACACAACCAATCTGGCAACCTGCCAGACATGTTTTGTCACATTAGAGTTGTTATTGCAGTCCCCAGTGCTGGGATCACAAAGTGGCCCTATGTGGATTTGATTTCCCGGAAAGTGAGTCTCAACTTAAACTCAGTATACGAGCCATCAGGTCTCCGCAGTGAGTCCAGTCGAGCAGTTCGGTCTCTTTCAAGAAACTTGACCAATCTGCTAGTCTCACTGCAGGATTCTATGCTACTGCAGAAGTCTTTATAAGAAACACTTTTCGATTTACGAATTCGTTTTTTATACTATTTCTGCTTAGCTCAATAAAGAAACCAGTCAGAGTCTAAATAGCTCCTTAGGGCAATATTTTGAAGCTTTCTGGAATCCTTGCGCAAGGTTTCAAGACAAGCGTTCCACCAAGGAACGGGAGGTCTAGATAACGTTTTTCGTACCGAACATGTTCGTACAAAATTAGAATTTATGACATCGTTCATAACTTGAACGGACGTAAATACTTTCTTTGGTACGAATTCTGACTGGAATAGTAAGGGAATTCTTAAGTTCATGTCTGAAGCGTGCCCAGTTCGTTTTTCTGGGGTTTCTTACCGTCATTGAGGGCAGCACCTCTCGGTCAGTAAGAAACTCGAAATACCTGCGGTCCGATAAAGAATCTTCTTTAAGAATCTTCCAGTTTAAGATTGACTCTCTCAGCCTACAGTTAGACAAAGTTAGGTCTATCACTTCCTGTCTTCTAGCAGTCACAAAAGTGGGTTTATAACCAGTGTTGTGAATGTTCAGAGTAGAGGTCATGATGAAGTCAAGAAGTCTGATACCTCGTACGTTGCATTTACTTCTGCCCCACACAGTGTGTTGAGCATTAGCGTCACAGCAAAGAATAATGTCAGTCTCCTTAATATCACAGTACTCTATGAGCTCAACAATTGCCTTTGTCGGAGGAGGCAGTAGTGAGTCATATGGGAAGTAGCCTGAGGCGACAATCAGATGTTTCCATCCACTATCGCTTTCATAGCTCACTTTGGCTGCCACCAGGTCTTGCCCACAGAATTGGGTTAACTTGGTGACAGCAAAGTGTTTCGATACTATAAGACAGCTTCTAGGCCTTGCGGCTTGCTCATCGTATAGTATGGTTTCACCACGTAGTTCACTAAGACCACAGATGCGTTTGTTATACACCCATGGTTCTTGAATAGCTGTGATGTGAGGTAATGTATGCAACATGGAGAGCCGCTTACCTAGTAAAGCGGTAGCAGCTTTAGAATGTTGCAGATTGATCTGAGTAAATATCATGACAGGATAATTAACTCGTTTCTCATCATGTGCCTATTCATTTGGAATTGATTCGGAATTTGATCCGTCCAAAGAATAAGTTTAGATAACTGTCATACTTAGATAGCATGACATCTAACGACTTCTGGTCTAAGCCAAAACTAGGGTTGAGCCCTCCATGTCCTCCGGACCTCGCTCTGGTTTATGGCTATAGATTTTCCAACATTTCGTTTCGATGCCCTGGTTCTGAGCACGTAGGCAGGTAAACACTTCCGCTGTTTTCCTGATAGGACCAGGTATCCAGCATATTCCTCGCCTGCGTTTGGGTTCGTCTTCGCTGAAAACAGCGTAGCGCGATTTTCCAAGGGGGGGATTTTAGCAACGGCTGTGGCAATCCAATCAAAATTGGCTTGAGACGAGCATAGCACCTTCATGATGCCATCACTCGTCTCATAGCCTTTTGCGTTTGCACTGACACCTCCGGAGCTGACTAGCACGTAGGCACGATATGATACTGCTAGCCTACCTCTGCCAGTGGATGTTGAAGGCAGTTCTTCCGCAGCCGATCCGGAACGAGAAGCACCAGTGCTCTTGCTTGTGGAAGCAATATCACTGGAAACTGTCGAGTTCTGGGAGTTACGGGGTTTCGCAGTAGCAGTGAAGGTTTTAAACTTCTTGCCATTGCGCTTCTCAGGTGCAGCGGATGGTCCGGCTTCAGTCGGAGTAACCTCCACCAATCTATCGCGTTTTGCTGTGGTAGCTGGGGAAGAGAAAGCTCCAGCGTCGCCTTTAGCCTTTTCAGCCTCTTTGAGATCTTTTGCTTTATTCTTCCTTCTCCTACTCACCTGGGCATCGGAAAACCTGACCTCTGTATTCAGAGATCCGGATTCGGTCTCCAATGGAAGTTTAGCTTCCAGTTGGGCGTCGGTCTCTCTAGGATTAGATGCTGGTAAGACACCACTTTTCTTCGATCGACCCATGTTTCCAAATACGTGACAGAAAGGAGCCCTGAGAGGAAAAACACTGTCGAGCAGCCATACAGTGGAGGATTAGTCGTAGACATAGCCGAACCGACACTTTCCTCTACTGGTATGGGAACCACTGCGTTGTCGTTATCCTCCTCTAGATTCCTGCTGTCTCATAAATTTGGGAGATGGAGGGGTACGATGAACCCCCTGCTACAGGAGCAGAATGGTTCATCGTACCAGGGTTGGTTGCGTGGATTGAGGCCTCCAGAATCCTTGCGTCAGCCGCCGAAGCGGGTGAATTGCCACTTTTATGGGTACCACCTGAAGTAGTTATATCTTTATGTTGACCCATCGCGGTGGTGTAGGGTTTCTTTAGAGTCTGCCACCCCACCAATAAAAAAGACTATGGTAGTATTTAGTTCATTACTCATCACAAGCCTGTCTGACAAGGGTGACCCTACCAGAAACTTTAAAAAGTTTCCGTCAGCTTAGCCTTATTGAGCCATTGTAACTTAAGCCCCCACACCACGTCAAGGTAACCACCACGTGGTTATATACTGCATGCATCAGTTCGACACGTTTCGACAAGCTTCGACATGTTTGGAGAATCTTCTGCTCGTTTCGTGAATGAAGCATGCTATTGGAATCTCATTCGCACTCATGTGTTTTAATGTGCAGATCTTCCATCTTTTTCTCGCACATTTCTTAATGCGCTGAATGATCTTTTGTCTTTTTCTAACACATTGCTTAGTGCTAAATTGTCTTGCGGCTCATTTAGTATTGTTGATTGTTTGCACTAACAGTATTTTTTCAATGTTTTTCACTCTCAATATTTTTTATAACATCCAATTTCAAACAAAAATTTGTCTCCATTTACACATTTATGTATTTATAATTCTTATAAGATTGATGATATTAAAATTAATATGGTTTTATTAACAAAATTCATCAATATGATGTATACTTATTCATTAATATGATGAAATGAAGTCTTCGCATAATTAGCAATTGAATATTATAACTCGTATAAGAATTATAAATACATAAACTGCTGGTACGAAAGTAGAGCTGCAGAAGCGCCTAATGGAAGAATTGGAGACCCAAGCATAGCTGCCAACTTTGTCAGATAAATCTACTTTTTCAGATTTTTTAATTGCCGGTAGATAAAAGATATCTGATCAGATTTTTTAATTCCGTGAAAGATTTTTCTTACAGAAAAGATTTTTTTATTCTCACACAGATTTTTTTTTTATTTTTGTATATTTCTTAGTAAAATTTTTAAATTACTACTGAATTTTATTTAGTATCTTTCATAACAAATGGGATGAATTTTAATATTTATTTATTAAATTATATTTAATATTGAAAACACTATATTTTTTTGCATTTTCATCTATTTTAAATTTTTTTGTGATATTTTTTGTGGGATTTTTTATTGTATGTGCGATGTCTGTAACATTTTCTAGGAATTTCAGATTTTTGGTAGATTTTTTAATGCATGAGATATTTTTTGTCAGATTTTTTAATGGCTGTTAGATATTTTAATTGCAAAAATCTGTCAATAGATTTTTTAACTACCGCTGTAAGAAAAACAGAATTTAGGTTGGCAGCTATGGACCCAAGTCATTTTTTCCGCGGAGCACGAGTTTGAAATTGTAGCTTCAGCATCGCCATCGAAAAATCTGAACACAGAGTAGAAAGTACAGACCCAAGTTTTTGATATGAGACAGTTGATCGGAGCTATGCAGCAACAGTTTCAGATAATGGCTCAAGAATATTCCAACAAATTAGATCATAAAATTCAAAACAACTTCAAGAAAATTCCAAACAATTTCAATAAAATTCCAACAAAATTGAACAGAAACTTCAAAAAATTTTCAATCAGCTCAAATTGGACATGAAGCAGGAACTACTAGAAAATTCTAACCAGCTCAAAGTTGAACTTCATGAGAATTCCATTAAAATAGATCAGAAATTTCAGAAAAATTCTGAACAGCTTCAAAAACATGCACAGCAGCTTCTTGAAGTTTCTAATACACTCTATGGCAAAGTAAACGAACTTGTGGCACACGTAAATGACATTGTAGTGGACATTGATAACAAATTTGACAAAGATGGAAAATGGTTTCGACAAAAAGCTACTGAAAATACAAGAAGATGTAAGTTAACTACGAATGACTGGACCCACAATGCATATTGTTAGTGGTTCGATGCTGAAATCGGCGATTTACGATGGAACCATCAGCGATCAACATTTTCAAGCTCCAATTTGAGACTACGACTGTAAGTAATCCTGAGACAAAACGGACAGCAATGACTATGCCGAAGGTGACATTTATTGAGACGGTCACCACAGCCACTACATTGTGCCGACCAACGACGGAGACACGTGTACTACTAGATGAGGAGAACAGACATTTATGTCAAGTAGTAGGTAGAGCATCTACGACCAGCGTTAAATCCAGATATTATGCTGCCAATTAAAAGGCAAATGCTACAACTGTGAAAAGTATGGGCATATGGAGCGCGACTGTCATGAAAAACGTAAATGTGTAATTGTGCAACCATCTAAGGGATAATAATAATATAATAATAGTTTGGCGCTACAGTCCTGTATAGAACTTCCGCCGAGCTCTCTCACCATTTTGAGCTGTGCGTGTTATATTTGTACTCAAAGTGGTGGGACCTACAGTTTATTGCCGAATCCGAACGGCGGGTGAGAGCTTTTTCATAGGCAATGGTTTTACTCTCGTAGGTTTGCCATTTACTGACGAGAGGTAGCGCGGTATAGAAAATGTTTCTATGAAAAGATGTTGTCCAGTCTTGAACCGGGGACCTTTCGGCTCGCAGACCAACGCACTAACCACTGAGCTACCGCGGCTACATCTAAGGGATACAGACCAGAAAAGAGACCTGACGATGGCCAAAATAACAACAGTGGCCATCGGGGAAATTCAAGCACTGTGTCGGCATACTGTGTCGGCATGAGTGTGTACAATGGAATCCGGACTGTGCCCGAGAGATGAAGAAAAAACGAACATAATTCACATTCGTTCATTGGGTTTCGTGCCAGATGATCAATGGAGTCTAGAGCAAATACGAAATTTGACCATTTCGAAGGACATCGCAAAAATTAGGACGTTCAAGGAACAACAATGAAAGCCATTATGAAAAGAGATAACATCCAACAGTCCAATAGGCAGGGCTTACTAGTGGCAAAGCCTAAAACAACAAAATGGTTGTTTGTACCGTGTGTGGGAAAGTGAAAATGGCAGATCTGCACAAAATTTGATTGTTTTTCCCAAGTCAAAAATAAAGGCGATAGTACTGAAATACCTTGGTGAATCCAATGGAGGTCACCTGAGCATTAATAAAACGATTGAAGAAGTCAGGAAACATTTTTATTAGTCGGATATCAGATGACAGCTGCCTACTGGATTAACAGAAGTAAGCGAAGTGTATCCGCAAAAAGAACACCCGCCAGGAGTTGCGGTAAGATGAACCAATACAACGTAGGAGCACATTGCGAACGTACTGCCATGGATGTGCAAAAGCCGATTCCAAAAAGTGTTTTGGGCAAGAAGAAAAGTGACGACCGAGACGAGTTGCATCAGTCCTTAAGGCAGTGTATACAAATTGCAAGTGATAAGATGAAATCCATATACGACTTGAGAGCAAACTCTGAGGGCTTTATCGAAGGAGAAATATTTATACTTTGTAGCCGACAACGAGTGAAATTGTTAAACCGTAAACTGCAAGCACACTGCGAAGGACCATACAAGAGAATTAATGACAAAGTGTATCGGATTCAGAATACTACAGGCGTCATACGAAAAATGAAAGTCGTACATTTAGAAAGGTTGGCGCAATACAGAGAGAGGATTAACATCTTTTCGGGACGATCAGATTTAGGTGGAGGGCAGTGTTTCGAAAAGATGTGTTACGAAAAACACATGAGTGCGTATTAGATGCCAATAGCATGCGTCATTCACGAAACGAGTTTCTACTCGGTTCTCGAAACATGTCGAAGCTTGTGGAAACGTGTCGAATGATGCATGCAGAATATAAGGGCGCCGCATCTGAGGCACAGAACTCCAGTTGTGATTTGATAGTGAACTAGTGCGTCTCGTGAGTGAACATTAATAAGCTAAATTGTATAAATGCGGCAGTTGTTAGAATTTGTTATTAGTAAAGTTGTTTAATAAAGTTATTTGTTATAATTTAAACCAAATAACGCATTCGTTAATGGCGGGTGTGTAAAACATTTTTTTAACCCTATTAAGCCTGTCGAGTCAAATGCACACCAGAAGTTTCCCCATAATGCGTGTTTCGACGTAATAGTTTTTACGCGACCTCGCAATATAATTTATATTTATATAACAACGCACGGAGTTTAACTTAGGTAATTCTACAAAAAACGTGACTTTTATTAACCACGACTCAAAGGCCACTTGTTCATTATTTTACAGTTTGTTATTTCAATGTTACAATATGAACTCAATCGTAAAAATAGACAAAAGGGAATTTGTATTCCATTGGGGTGGCAATATGCCGCCACCCTTGCTGTATCCTGGGTATTCTTCAATTCTTTATCTTCTCTTGTTATCGGTGCGATTCTATGTATAGAGCGTCGGATCACCCCATCACTGCTTCGATGGAAGATTATTGTCTGCTACCACCACCACTTCTCCTTCTTGCACGTTATTTCTTCTCACAGAGCACTTGCAACTCGTGTAGGTATTCTGCAGACCATCGTCTCCAGAAATGTTGTTGAATAGTAGTGAGCCGCGACCATCTATCAAGCTGAGACAAATCTTTGTCTTCCACACAAGGATCGGAGACCTCCAGTCAAAAAATGGCCAGGTGTTAGTACCGATTCGGCGTTGGGGTTGTTAGTTACAGCAGTGACCGTTCTTGAGTTCATAATAGCCTCAATCTCTGAAATAACCGTCGAACGTAAGATAAGCCTTAGCAAGTGTTCTATTCAAATGATATTTGGCGGATTTTACCGCGGCCTCACACAGGCCGCCAAAATGTGGAGAACGGGGTGGAATGTGATTAAACTCGATACTGCTAGCTGCACAATACTGAGAAATTTCATTCCGAAATTGTTGACTTAAAAAAGCATCTCTAAACTCGGCCAGCTCACCACGTGCACCCACAATATTGGTACCGTTGTCGCAGAAGAGCTTAGCGCACAAGCCTCTACGCGCGATAAATCTCTTCAACGCTGCTATAAACGCTTTAGCTGTTAAGTCAGATACAGCCTCCATATGCACTGATTTCGTGACAAAGCAAATAAACACAGCATATGATTTTGTAAGACGGACACCTCTGAGTTTCTGCGTTGTCATTATAGGTCCAAATAAATCAGGGGCGGATTCGTTTCTTCGGTAGGTTGCCCATAATTTGAGTTTCAAGTATCGGCCGGCATCTGAAACATACAAAACATTTAGTGGTTACTGAACGAATTACCTATCTGGTATGAATTATCCAGAAACCTTGTCTAAGCATCGCCATCAATGCCTGCAACCCAGCGTGATAATGATTTTGATGCATATGTCACAACATTGCTTTTATCCGGCAAATGGACAGGATGTTTAGCGTTGTACGGCAGATCCGAAAGTAACAAGCGACAACTTGTAGTAGCTCAACGCCCTCTCTGTCATCAAGGAATACGCTGAGACTTCTCAGATTGCTAGATGAAGGTAGGTCCGGTTTTGCTGCAAACAGTACACTATTCGCATCAGCGCCTCATCCAAACAGCTGTCTGTCAGCATTTGTACAGTATTTCCAACGATTCTCTTCTTTCTTAACACGCACAAAATGTTCGCCTTTACTACTACTGGATTTATGAGCCCAAGAGGATCAAAAAGCGTCGATAGTTCAGATAATACTATCCGTTTGGTTATGGTCTTCTTAATCCTAAAACTGCTCGCAGTTCGAATACCACTTTATCAATGTGAAGTGTGCAGAATTTAACATATGAAAGATGTCTTCATATAGTTGCAACAGCTCAGTCTCGGAATCTGCTCCAGTTATCAGATCATCCATATAGAAATCATTAAGTACCCTCTGAGCGTATTTCTTTATAACTTGTGTCGATTTCCTTCAGACATCTTGTGGCCAGATATGCAGCCGCCGTCGTTCCATAAGTTATTCTTACCATCCGGTATGCTTTGATCTTCTCACTTTTTGATGACCGCCAAAGAATTGCTTGATAATCTGCATCCTCCGATTAACCCATGCCTGTGGATACATCTTTGCAACATCTGCCGTAAGCGCAAATTTAGAGCATCGAAAACGTAAAATTATGAAAAAATATCATCTTGCACGACTGGTCCCTTCATCATGATATCATTTAGCGATATATTAGTGCTGCTTCTGCTGCTACAGTCAAACACTACTCGAAGTTTCGTGCTAGTAGATTCTGGACGAAGAACGTACTGATGGGGAGCAAAATATTTTAACTTCGCCAAATCTTCATTCGCCACTTGCTCCATGTGCCCAAGCTTCAAATATTCCGCCATGAATTGTATGTATTCATATTTTATTTCTGGATCTTTGTCCAACTTTCGCTCTAATGCCATAAAACGGAGCTCTGCTATATATAACGAATCGCCCAATTCAAATAAACTTTCTTTAAATGGAATTTTCACTTTAAATCTTCCACTTTCGTCTTGTTTGTTTAGGTATTTGCTTCATTTGCCAAAATCGTTCCAGCAACTCTTCAAGCGTTCCACCAACTCTTCAGCTTCACTCTGGGTTTCACTAAAAATTGATAATATTGTTTTATTTGATGCGGCTCCGGAAACGAACCATCCAAAAATTGTTTTTTGAAGGCGAGGTAAATCATCACTCAAAATCTAAAAAGATAGCTGCACTCAGCAGCATATCAATTCGATCCGGCACGTTGAAATGAGGATCTGCCAGCTCAATATTCTTTGAAATATTCCAATCCGTTATACTAACTAAATGATCTGGTTTAGGTCCGGTTATTTTCGGCATTAAGTAAAACTTTAAACTTGCTTCATAATCATTAACTCGTGATCTAATGGTCGATTGTGATTTCTTTGTACTAATATCACTAATATCACCGACACCACAAGCGTCTAGAATAAATTGAGATCTTTTTAACTCCAATTTTTGAGCGAACCTCTCGCACATCAAATTTACTTCTGACGCAGAATTCAATATTACTCTTGCTGGATAGCAAACACCATTTTTGCTTTCACCAAAATAACCGACGTGAGAAAAGTGACATATTGGACACTTCGGCGCACTGCATGACTCTATTCGATGACCTTTTCCGAAACAAAGAAAACAGAGTTGAACATTTCGCACCACATTTAAACGTTTACGCACTGGCATATTTTCAAACTGCAAGCAACTCGCAATAGCATGGCCGCTCTTGTGGCAAATGGTTGCTGTTAGTATCGTCAAAATCTGCAAACTTTCTTTTAAAATTAGAAAACGTTCACAATTATCGAGGCTTTCGTCATCGTTCACCATCTTGTTGAAAATTGCAATAAACTTTGGGTATTCAGAGTACTTGCCCTCAAATCTAGGAAGATTTATTTTACGCCGCAGACGATTTACTGGATAAACTGGTGCACTTGTGTTCAGCATACTCAACAGCTCGCATAGCGCGGTGGTTAGACAGGAATTTAATTATTTTTATACCCTACACTAAGAGTGAAAGGGTATATTCAATTTGGTACGCCGTTTGTAACACCAAGAAGGAAGCATCTCTGGTATGGAAAAGTATATATATTCTTGATCAGCATGACCTCCTGAGTGGATTTAGCGATGTCCGTCTGTCCGTCTGTCTGTCTGTTGAAATCACTACTACTTAAACAATTGAAGAGTAAGATAAATTAAACTCATAATTTAGATTACTTATATATCATTGTGACCTGTGATCTGACAATTTATTTTCAAATAACTCATATAAAATTTACATCTGCAGTTGAATTTTACTGTATACGTCTTAGGTAAACTTTTTTGGTCAAATGTATATTGAGTTCATGCTCAAATACATGGAAATAATGTTTTCACGCGAAACGACTTGTGGTTCCCAAAAAAAAAAATCGAAATTCGGTACACCTACCTATTTGTAAATATGGGTATCAAATGAAAGGAAATTCATCAGCGATTGAAAGTTTGTAGTTATTTTCAGGATTTGTATACCCTGGTGACCTATATACCACTTTGAATGGTAACCATACATATGTGTAGGGTATTTATAGTTGGCTAAGACCGACTATAATTTTGATAATCCTAACTATCATAATAACACCAAATTTAAAATTTCCCATGTGATCTAACCTTCCCAACAGGTTGATTTTGAAAACACGTACGCCTCCTCACGTACGTCTCACCATGAACACAATCAATATGACATATATGTGAGCAGAATTTCTTGTACTCGTAGAAATAATATTGTCTATTTAGCTCAACTCTCTGAGACTGAAACTACTCGTACTCGCCTACTGCAGTCACTGCTACTGAGTGCACTGATCAATGCTTGCTTCTAATGTTGCGCTGCTGAGTGCTCTGCTTCTAACGCTGCGATGCTAACTGCTCTGCTTCAAACGCTGCGCTGCTAAAGCGCCGCTAAATGCAATTTCTACGCAAGCGCAACGTAGGGTTACGTAACTGGAGCACCAACGATATCTCACCAAAAAATGTTCTTTTCGTGTTATAACATTCGACGATCGAATTTTTGTAAATTCTCAGTTATTTGCAAGTGTCAACACTATGCACATATATTAAATCCAGTTTATTTTCGTTTTAATACGATCGGTATATATTCCAGGGACCGCCGTTTCCCGGGTTTCAGCACCAAAATGTTTAGACGCAGAGTTTAGGCTGCAGAGTTTCCATAGAATGAAATACGTAGACTGCACTTTGTATCAAATTTTTTTTTTTATTATTTTTAAAAAATATAAAAAATCCTTTATATTTTAAACGCCGTACACTGTGTTAACAATTAATTGTTTTAGTTTTACGACCTCTTGATAATTTTAAGTTATTGTCTTAACGTGCTCAAAGTCCAGTCAGTACATATTATCTTTTAAAATACCACTGCGTTTCCTAAATTAACAAAAGGTTATGGGCGGTAGCAAGAAGGAATAGTCACATGGAATTTTACAATTCCGTGGCGAAATTTATTAAAACTGGAGTTTTGGAATGCAGCTTCATTTGGACGCAATTGATCTTCCGGGAGGGTCTGCGAAACTACATCCGCTGAACCTAACTTAACAGCTACGTATCAGCAAATAGACAAGACGGCTAAGTGCGTGTTAGTCAGCTTAATTGTTGATGAGTATATCGAATATGTTCGAGACAAGAAGACAGACAACATTTGCAAGGAAGTCTGTTACAAGTCAGACCCTAGTTAGAAAGCAGCTAATAATAATAATAGTTTGGCACTACAGTCCTATAGAACTTAGGCCGAGCTCTCTCACCATTTTGAGCTCTGCGTGTTATATTTGTACCTACAGTTTATTGCCGAATCCGAACGGCGGGTGAGAGCTTTTCATATGTAATGTTTTACTCTCGTAGGTTTGTCATTTACTGCCGAGAGGTAGCGCGGTAAAAAAAATGTTTCTATGAAAAGATGTTGTTAGCCCCAGTCCAGGTTGAACCGGGGACCTTTCGGCTCGCAGCCAACCACTGAGCTACCGCGGCTATTAGAAAGCAACTAGCAAATTTAAAAATGAAACTAAATGACGATCTACGCAAGCATTTTCTCATTTTTGATGACCTGATCCGGAAGCCTAAAACTTCCGGTGCAACGCTAATCGAAAATGTTATTGTTGCGCAGCTATTTGCATCGTTGCCGGATACCTACGATCTGGAAAATTGCCATCATTTTAAGAAAAGGGGCCATATGCAGAGGGATTGCCGTGTTCGTCTACTATCAACTAGAGAAAATGTTGCAGCTCGTATTAATTCAGTGTGCATCATTTCATCAGTGAAATCAATCGGGAATTACAAACATATCAACAATTCGATAAATTTGACAAGATAGATTCGGGAGCTACAGACCATATGTGCAATACAAAATCATGCTTTTCGATGTCGCAGAGGTTGGACGAACCAGTCGCTATTAACACTGCAGAAGACAAGCAATGTATTTTTGCAAGTTACATAAGACGTATTTAATGGTTTTCGAATGGTGTTGAAGTTAAAATAAATGATGTTCTATTTATATGTTCTATCCAAAGAAGAGATCATGTTTTATTAAAGTAAAGGCATTCAAATTCAATATACTGTTGCTTATTTACCACAACAGAACGGTGTGGCAGAGAGATTTAATGGAACCTGAACCGAAAAAATGAAAGCTATGATACTTAAAGCAAGCTTTCCCAAATTTGTCTGTAGCCCTTGTAGAAGTCTGTCTGTTAAACAAACTCCTGTGGAAATTTAGTATAAAGAAAAACCAGACTTGTCTAAATTAAAAATGTTTGGATGTAAATGTTTTGCATGGATTCCTCAACACAAAAGAAAGAAACTAGACTCCAAATCAATAGAGAATATTATGGTTGGTTATACGCATAACGGATACAGACTTTGGGATCGTAACAAGCATATAGTTGCAAGGGATGTTCGCTTCGATGAATTCAATTATCCATATAAAAATAAAAAAAGGCGGAAACCCGAACCTAATCTTGTCATACTAACGGATAGAAACGCGCAAGAGCGGGATGAACATAACTGTAGTGCTGTTTCTAATCCCGCAACTATAAATGAAGTAGTTACTGAATAAGTTGACGGCATGTCTGAAGACGACAGAAATGAAAATGTTTCTAGTGAAAATGCAAACTACTATCAAGAAGTGAACTCCAATAATGACAATGACGCTCAGCCTCGACGTAGCGAAAGGGCTAAGACCCGATTATTTCAAAACTTGTCCGGATATTCTGCTATAACAGATGAAAGTTTTGAACCTCTTAGTTACGACGAAATTAAGAAAATATCAGATAAGTCTTTTTGGATAAAGGCCGTTAATGATGTACTAAAATCGATGAACCAAAATAACGTTGCCATACTTTTTTCACGTTCTGCTAATGTAAAGCTCTTGAAGTCTAAATGGGTTTTTAAACTTAAAGAAGACGAATTTGGGAGTCAACTTGACGTAAAAACAGCGTTTCTTCATGGAGAACTAAAAGAGGATATTTATGTGGAAATACCTGATGGAATGAATGCAGGCGCAGATTTAATATGCAAGCTTCAAAAATCTTTATATGGCTTAAAACAGAGTCCAAAATGTTGGAACGAAAAATTCAACTCTTATTTAATTGAAGGCGGTTTTGAACGATCTAAGCGAGATTATTGTCTGTACACTAAATTTAGCAATGGTCAAATTTTATACATCGTTTTATATGTTGATGATGTACTAATTGCACGCAACAATTTGAAAGCAATCGATGAGCTAAAGACAAAAAAAGGAAGTTTAAAATATCTGATTGCGAAAATTTAAAATTTTATCTGAGAACAAACAACTGGGTACATGAAGTCAATCAAATCAAATTGAGATGATACTGTCTAAGTTTGGAATGTCTGAGAGTAATTCAATGAAGACTCCTATGGAAAGAGACCTCCAAGTGATACTTAGCGATGAGCAGCCACAACCAACTCAAGAACCATATCGAGAACTTTTAGGCAGTCTTATGTACCTGATGCTAAGCGTAAGACCTTATATTTGTTATCATGTCAGTTTAATGGGAAGATTTCAGCAAAATCCTATAGAAATACACTGGACGACACTGAAGCGCATTGTAAGATATCTCAAGGGTACGATAAATCATAAACTGGTGTTAAAAGAAGCAATCGAATGATACGGAGTTCGTCGGCTATGTAGATTCGGACTGGGCATCTGATACAATGGAAAAATCAGTAAGCGGTTTTATTTTGAAGGTATTCGGTTTTCCAGTATCATGGAGTAACAAAAAACAGAAAGTTATAGCTACTTCATCTAACGAGGCTGAATATGTAGTGTTAAGCTTGGCCGTTACTAAAAGACTGTGGATTCGAGGCATTTTGTCAGATTTAAAAATACTCACTGAAGATGCACCTGTATTCATTTATGAAGATAACATTGGATGTATTGGGATGGCGAAAAATCCTGAAAGTAAACGCTCGAAACATATAGATATAAAACATCATTTTATTCGCGATGACATCTCCAAAGGAAACATTCAACTTGAGCACATTAAAACTGATTTTCACGCATTGGAATTCGATATCATTGCGTTATCTTCTTTCTGTTTGTGATAGCTTTATGGCGTTAGAGTTTGTGTTCGCAAACACTAACTTGCGATAATGTTTGTGAGGATAACTGGAGTGACGACCCCACGAACCCTAGTTTTGGCAGGATGGAGAGCATCGAACTTTGCGTTTCTAAAGCCTCCCATTGTTGTGCGTATTTGCGCCTGTTAGGTGGATGTAAAATAATGTGAGTCTTTGCGCCTAGAGACATTGTGCGTTTCTGGCGCCTACCACTTTTGTACATGTTTGCGCCGGGTCCGGTACGATAAATTGAAATTTAAAATGTAGAAAATAAAAATGCCGAAACCTGAAAATGTCGAAAACACAAATGTCAAAAACAAAAATGTCAAAAGATTTTTAAATATACTGCTTTCAAAATACACTTATACTAAATCAACAAAAACAATGTTTAAATAATTTTTGTAAGGACATGCAAATTGAAGTTCAATGATAACGACCAATGGCCATATCTTCATGTTAAGAAAAATTTTCTCCAAAAGTTTCTAGCATCAAGAGATATTTCAATAGGAACCACCATACAAAAGTTATCTTTGACTATTTTTTTAACTTTGGACTGTATCTCTGGAAATAGTGATATCTCTAGAAATAGTGGTCAGAAAACTATAAAAAAATTGTGAATGTAGATCCCAATACCCTTTACCAGTTTCATTGAAATCGAAGAGGGTGAGTTGCAAATCCTGGGAGATTTGGTGTAGAGATTTGGAGACGTACCCTCATATGAGATTAAAAACTTGTATTTCAACATTTTTATATTTCGGCATTTTAATTTTCGACATTTATTGATCCTATATATATATATTTTTTTTGTATTTATTTTTCGACATTTTCTAGCTTTAAAATATTTTTCGACATTTTGTGATTCGGCCAAATATTGTTTCGGCGTTCGACATTTTAAGGTTTAGACATTTCGTACGGATCCCGTTTGCGGCTATGAAATAGAGCTAAAATAATGTCCGTGTTTGCGCCTAGAGCTATTATGCGTTTCTGGAGCATACAACTTTTGTACGTGTTTGCGTCTATTAAATGGAGCTAAAATAATGTGCGTCGTAGCCACGGTAGCTCAGTGGTTAGTGCGTTGGACTGCGAGTCAAACGGTCCCCGGTTCAAGCCTGGACTGGGGCTAACAACATCTTTTCATAGAAACATTATTCTATACCGCGCTATCTCTCGTCAGTAAATGGCAAACCTACGAGAGTAAAACATTTTCTATGAAAAAGCTCTCACCCGCCGTTCGGATTCGGCAATAAACTGTAGGTCCCACCACTTTGAGTACAAATATAAAACGCACAGCTCAAAATGGTGAGAGAGCTCGGCCGAAGTCCTGTACAGGACTGTAGCGCCAAACTATTATTATTATATTATTATAAAATAATGTGCGTGTTTGCGCCTAGAGTTATTGTGTGTTTCTGGCGCCTACCACTTTTGTGTGTGTTTGCGCCTATTTGGTGGTGCTAAAATAATGTGCGTGTCTGCGCCTCGATAAAGTCCTGTGACAGGGCGAGTGGATACCGCCCGGAATGTATTCAACCAAACCTCCGCAGTATCGCATGAAGATCAAGTCCAGAACGGTCTTCATTATGGCATTACTGGAAAATGATGTGAAGTAGACGTACCCTGGGCGGTCTGTGGTATTCTGAAACATCAGTACGTGGAGATGAAACTCCTCGCAAATGGCTTTTAGGCTAATGCCACAACCGCCTCTTAAAACTTGGCAAGTCTCGGAAATTCGTTGCCGTTAAGTTGGCGGTGTAGGCTCGGTTGAGTTTCCCGACTAAAACGGATCTGGCACTGGTATGTGATTCCATAAGGATCACATGTCAACCAATCGCATGGCCTCCCTGCATGCAAAGATAACCATGGGATCAAAACGCGACTTCACACCGAATGGAGATAGCGGTTCTGAGTTTGGACAAACTGAATGAACAAAAACAGCCAAAATAAAGAACTTATAGGAGAGGATGAAATAGACCCATGAAATATAGACCCGTGAAATCACCACCCGCAAATTTGGCAAAATTTGGTAAGAGTAGCGACAAGCCGCGAGGTAACTGTCTAAGTAGGCTAGAATCGCAACTGGTCGACTTTATCAAACCCCGCAGGAATATTCACACGATCTCACGTCCGATCCAAGCATTGTACCTGCAGGCCTCTGGTGAGGTAAATGCTTTTGATAAAAGTAAAAGTGAATCCGTGGATTCACCTTTAGCATACACACTGATTAGCATACACTGAAGTAGTATGGACACCATACCAAAGAACACCATACCAAAAAAACTGGTTATGATGTAGAAGCCTGCATGTCGAGCGGTGCAATAGCCAAATCACCGGAGAAAGTTAGCGCCAACTCTGACTGGGTTAAGATTGGCCCAAAAACTAAAAATAAAAAGAAATCAAGTACAAAGACAGAATGAAGTCGGTCAGGCCAGATGCCCTAATTATACAGACGTGTGGATACCTCTTATGCAGACATTCTGCAAAAATTTAAAAGTGATTTTAAACTAGATAATCTTGGCACTGGATGTAAAATAAAAAAGTGAACTCAAACAGCCATCATTTGACTAAGTGCCGGATTGGCAAACCATCTGCTGGAAACAGCCAAAATTCGCATCGGTTAGGTTCGGTGTCGAATGCCGGAGAAAGTGTCTCCGATAAGATCCTTTAAATATCTAGATTTTGGTCACACAGCTTCCAAATACAGAAGCCAATTTGACCACTCTGGAAAATGTCTAATCCAACAACAGTACATTGTGGATTTACCTGAGCCACAATTTCAGGAATTCACCTTTATAACTGTTATATCGCACAGAGAAACACTATAGGAGAATTCGAAACCATTGTCGACAACATAGTCTCAGATGCGATTAATAGAAACCCCGTAAAAATGAAAGAGGACGGATACTACTTGAAGCATTTCGGTGCTTGGTGTGGTATTGATGAACACAGAAAATGAGCAAAATTTCAGTAGGGGTGATAGAGAATCAATTATTGACATAAACTTCAACCGGAGTTTGTCTGATCAATACACACGCAGTGATCACTGTGTTATAACTATAGATCTAGCAAATGAGCAACCATCCGTACTTGTCAATATGAGCACAAACTGCAATAGAAGATATGAATCTGCTTGGCCCACCCGAAGCAATGGCGGAACAATTCGAGAACGAAATTTCCCGTACATGTGATGCGTCAATGGTGAGAAGGAACACAATGCAAGCAAGAAACCAGTCTATTGGCGGAATCGAGAGATAGCTGAACTGCGTTCAGATTGCGTATGAGCCAGGCGACAATATACGAGAGGTAGACCGGAAAACGATTGTCATTACCAAACCCTACAAATTGCCTACAAATTGGTAATAAAGAAACTTTAATGCTTAAATCCGCCAGAACCTACAGAGGAATCAGCACTTAATGGTATTGTAGAACACCTTTTCCCTATTGGAAGACCGACTTCCTGGAACCAAAACGCTCGCGAGAATATATATAAGTACCCTCTAGTGACAAATGCTGAAATCGAAGATGCAATCCAAAAATTTAAGCATAAAAAAGCCCCTGGACTGGACGGTATTCCAAACTTGATACTGAAATAAGTTAAATTTTGCCCAGAACAATTTGCATCCATGATAAATGCTGCTTGCGACAAGGAATTTTTCCATCATTGTGGAAAAGAAAGAAGCTGGTTTTGACGCGAGCGGGAAATTACTGGAGAGCATAGTGTGCAAAAGATTGGAAACCTGTGTCGAAGCCGCCGGAGGTCTATCAGATAACCATTTTGACTTCAAAAAATCCAAACCAACTGTCGATGCCATCAACGCCGTTGTGGAAACTGCTACCAGGGCGAAGGGAAGTGCTGGAAAATTGGCACAAAAGAATACAGCGTGGTTGTAACTCTGGATATAAAAAACGCCTTTAATACTGCGAATTGGGAAGTTATCGTGAACACTCTAATATTATTGAGCACTCCACGATATTTATTGGCCATAATAAGGGATTATTTCCGAAACAGAGTTCTGATATACGATACCGATAGTGGGACAAATCAGTATAGAGTGACGATGGGCGTTCCCCAGGGATCGGTCCTTTGCCCGTTGTTATGTAATGTTATGTATAATGGTATTCTGAGGCTGAAGCTACCCGAAAGAGTTTCAATTGTTGGCTTCGCGGACAACATAACACTAGTGTGTGTGGCGAAAGAAATACAAGAAGCGGAAACTGTCTCCAATGTTAGCATACAAATCGTGCGATCATGGCTCTCTTCTGTATGATTAACCTTGGCCGATCATCAAACTGAGGCGGTTCTAATTGGTAGTCTGTCATTCAACGAACACCTGCGGTATGTAGGCTCAAAGGCTACAGGAACATGTCGAGCTACAGGAACATCTCGAACACAAAGGATTCGAAATACCTACAGTGGAAACTTTTATCTGAGGTGGTGAAAAGTACCATCTTATATGCATCACCCATATGGTCAGATTCATTGAAATTTGCATCCAATTCTTCTGTGTATATGATACTGCCTTGCGTGTCTATTGTGCTTTCCGCACTGTTTCTGACGAAGCAGTTTCTGTTATTGCTGGTTTAATACCACTTCACGCTCAAAAAATACAACACCTACAATGGATATTCGGGAGTAGCATGGAATAGAGTAAGTTTCTACCTTCCCCCACCCTGTAAAGACACACCTTACGGTAGTCACATAGGGTAATTTGGATTGGTGGTAGAGGTTTTTAGCGTGTTCAAGTCTCGCACTTCTGGTTTTTGTACCAGTCAGTCTTTTGATGATTTTACCTCGTTAAAAAAGGTAAAGTAAACGTTACGAGTGAATTATTTGCGACGAATGTTGACAGAGACGACTGTCGATCGGTTCGCCGCAGTAAATATATATATATATATATATATATATATATATATATATATATATATATATATATATATATATATATCTCTCTTTTGATGATTTTACCTCGTTAAAAAAGGTAAAGTAAACGTTACGAGTGAATTATTTGCGACGAATGTTGACAGAGGCGATATATATATATATATATATATATATATATATATAAATATATTTATATATATATATATATATATATAAACATACAACGCACGTGCACAGAACCGTCTCCGTGACAAAAGTTAAAGTATAAACAATAAAAACGACATCAAAACTCTCCCGTCACCACGACATATTTATAAATACAACAACCCGTCAACGCGACAATCGCTCACCACATTGGGGTGAGTGTATGGAAAAGACGCGCATCGATATTTTTTGTATGTAACTTTTGAACTAATAAAGATTTTGGAAAAAGAAACTTTAGTTTCAAAACTAGACACTAGTTTTAAACGTGTTCCATGAGAACCCTACATGTAATTGAAAGAAGAGCTGATGGATTTATTGGTAAGAAAACTATATATAAAAAAAATAGAAATTCCTTGTTTTTCAACAAAATATCATTGAATTATATTAAGTTATATAATTATATTATTTCTGGCATAATCAGTTACATTTGTGTTCATTAATTAAGGAATTATTGAACCAAATTTGAAATACGACGAAAATTTTCATTATTAAAAAGCTGGAAAAATTGTGAAAAAAATGTGGGCGCATCAGCCCATTTTTGGAACAAATATTTTTAGGTAAATTTTATCTTCAGTACTTTTCGAGTTATATGTTCCTAAAGAGTTATATAAAAGTATCTTGTATGGGATGTGGAGGTGTCCGTAGACCGATTTCGCTCATTTCCGTACCCAAAACCATTTTTTGGCTAAACGGACACGGGTCGTGATGCTGGTCAAGAATATATATACTTTTCCATAAAGGCTACGCCTCCTAAGTAACGTTACCATATCTGCATAAACTTAATATACCGTGTACCTCATAGTTGTAAAGAATAACTAAAAGCAAGCATTTTTCTATTTTTTTAAAAAGATTTTTTTTCAAATGGGTTTTTTACCTCTCCAGAGCGTTCTGGGCCCAAGGTTTTATACTTACTTAGTTACTTACTTACTTACTTAAATGGCCCTTACAATCGTGGGTCGGTTTTGGCCGCTGAGATGAAGCCGCGCAAGTCGCTTCTGCTTTGCGCGCGCTGACGTCAGTTAGAAATACCAAGCGTTGCCAGGTTGTCCTCAACTTGGTTTTTCCAACGCAGATTTGGACGCCCTCTTCTACGCTGTCCACATTCGAGTTTCGATTCAAGCACCTTCTTGGCTGGAGTGTGTTCATCCATTCGTTCCACATGACCTAGCCAGCGAAGCCGCTGGATCTTGATGCGCTTGACTATGTCAATGTCGTCGAATAACTCATACAGCTCGTGGTTCATCCTGATTCGATACTCGTTAGCAAAGCAGATAGGGCCAAAGATTTTTCGGTGAATCTTTCCCTCGAACGCTCCCAGTACTCTCTCATCGGTGGAGGCCAGCGTCCATGTTTCTGCACCATAAAGTAGGACGGGCATGATGAGTGACTTGTAGAGCGTTATTTTTGTACGGCGAGAGAGGGCTCTGCTTCTCAATTGCCTACTGAGCCCAAAGTAGCACCTGTTGGCAAGAGTTATTCTCCGTTTGATCTCCAGGCTGACGTCGTTGTTGCTGTTTACGCTGGATCCCAGATAGAAGTCCTTTACAATGTCGAACTTGTGGGTGTCAAAATCAGCTTTTTGTCCAAGACGCACGGACTCTTTTTTGCTTGTTGACACAAGGAACTTCGTCTTGTCCTCGTTCACCGCTAGTCCCATTCGACGCGACTCTTTCTCCAATCTGGAGAATACTGCGCTGACTGCTCGTATACTCCTGCCAATGATATCAATATCGTCGGCATATGCGAGCAGCATGACACTTTTGTTGAGGATAGTGCCGCTTTGACGGAGTTCGGCAGCTCGAACTATTTTCTCTATCAATAAGTTAAAAAAGTCGCACGATAGGGAGTCACCCTGTCTGAAATCTCGTTCGGTATGAAATGGCTCGGAGAGGTCTTTTCCTATTCTCACTGAGCAACGTGTGTTGCTCATGGTCATCCTGCAAAGCCTTATAAGTTTCGCAGGTATACCGAACTCAGACATTGCTGCATATAATCGTTCCCTTATCGGAATGTCGAAGGCGGCTTTATAGTCGACTAATAGGTGGTAGGTGTCGATCTGTTTTTCTAGGGTCTTTTCCTGGATTAGACGCAATGTGAAAATCTGGTCTATGGTGGATTTCCAGGTCTGAAGCCGCACTGATAAGGTCCAATCAGTCTGTTGACGGTGGGCTTCAGTCTTTCACATAATACGCTCGATAGAACCTTGTATGCGATATTGAGTAGGCTGATCCCACGGTAGTTGGCGCAAATAGTGGGATCCCCTTTCTTAAGGATTGGGCAGAGTACACTGAGGTTCCAGTCACCTGGCATGCTTTCATCCGACCATATTCTGCTTACGAGCTCGTGCATGCTCTCTATTAGCTCTTCGCCTCCGGTCTTAGCCAATTCAGCAGGCAGGCCATCAGCACCTGCGGCTTTGTTGTTTTTCAGCCGAGCGATGACTGTTCTGACATCGTCATGGTCGGGTGGCGGAATCTCAACGTCGTCATCAAGTACTGGGGTTGCCGGGTTTACTTCTCTATCGGTGGTATTGCGGACATCATCACCGGTTAGCAGTTTAGAGAAGTGATCCCTCCATATCTGCAGTGTGCTCTGGATATCTGTCACTAGATTCCCGTTCTCATCTTTACAAGAAGAGGCTCCGGATTTTGAACCTCCGGCTAGGCGTCTTATTTTTTCGAAGAATTTTCGAGCCTCAGTCCTGTCCCCATGCATCTCAATCTTCTCTATCGGTGGAATTGCGGTCACCATCACCGGTTAGCAGTTTAGAGAAGTGATCCCTCCATATCTTCAGAGTGCTCTGGATACATGTCACTAGATTCCCGTTCTCATCTTTACAAGAAGAGGCTCCGGATTTTGAACCTCCGGCTAGGCGTCTTATTTTTTCGAAGAATTTTCGAGCCTCATTCCTGTCCCCATACATCTCAATCTCCTCACACTCACGTCTTTCTGCCTCGCTTTTTTTACGCCTGAAAAGACGTCTCTCTTCCCTCGTCTTCTCTTTGTATCGCTCCTTCGCAGCTCGCGTAGCTACTGACTACAGGGTGGATTTGTAGGTTTGGATTTGTAGGAAGGTTTTATACTAGCATATGGCTAAATATCTGTAGTTGTCGTTTCTAGTGCATTTTGCATTAGCCACGACTAGCCACGCAAGTTGCATCCTATTTACAAAACAGTTTTTTTTCGAAATATTTCATAATTTTCTACTTTTGTCGCCGTATATCGAACTTAACAATTAAAATTTGTAGTAATTTTTTAAAGCGAATGAGAAATACATGATTTTAGCTATAATGTGTGAAAATTTCGATGTAATAACTTAACAAGAAATAATTTAAACTATTTATTAAAAAGGGTATTCAATATTAAAAATAAAAAAAAAATCAAAAAGGAGCCCACTTTGTACTGATATCCTATTGAAAACAATCCACTGAAAATTAGCACCACTCACCTGCTATAATATCCAAGGCAACCGAACATTTGGTCATTTGAAGCCTTTATTAAAATGAATACGAAATAGTTTTGGCAAGGATTGATCCACACGCTGAAACAAACAACATTTTTGGCTTTAATTTTAATGCATTTAAAATTGACCAGACCCATAATAACAAGTGAAATAAAAACAAAATTAAACAATAGTTTCATTTTTGGCAAATTGTTTTTGCAAAGAATCGAAATTTTTGCCGAACAAAACGATCGGAATTTACGAAACGAACTTTTTAAAATCAATTTAATTTCGCCAAAAGTGTTAAATACAAATATAATCAAACAAAACCAATTGAAGCGTTGTGTGCAATAAGGGCGTTATGTGAAAAAGTAAGTTTTGAGATATTTGCGTTTAAAGTTCATGAATGTCCGTATCTCAAAAAGTAATGCACCAATATTATTGATTCAAAATTTCCATTAAAATTTGTACTTTTAGCTTTATTATGCACTTTTAAAACTTGTTTTAAAGCTACTATTAATATATAATGAAATTAATTTAAATAAATGATTTATACGCCCTTATTGCATAAAACGAGTAATAAAATTTAAGCGTATTGAGTTTTAAAGCCCTAATCATTACATAAATGAAAAAAGAAAAAAGATTATTGTGCATAGTCTAGATCACTGGTTCCCAACTGGTGGGTCGCGACCCCCAAGGGGATCGCCAAGGAAAATTCAAATTACATTTTTAAATAATTTACTTAACAAAATTTAATTAAATAAAATTTGAAATTTATCAATATGAAGCATTAAATTGTAAAGGTAATTAAAATAGTAAAAATACTTCTAATCTGAAATTATTATTGTCGTAAAATCAAACCGAATTAAATTTTTATATTAGAAAAATTGCAATATTCCAAAACTCTACAAAACTTCGCAAACATACGGATTTACACTGTTCTACAAGTATTTTAATATGGAGTGAAACCTCTCATTTCTGGTAGATTTAGT
The DNA here is from genome assembly GCA_951804985.1 of Dryomyza anilis. Lineage (NCBI taxonomy): Eukaryota > Metazoa > Arthropoda > Insecta > Diptera > Dryomyzidae > Dryomyza > Dryomyza anilis. Next base: position 31,812,060 of record OX638130.1, on the reverse strand, counting down.
TCGCCTGATTCTTGCTGCGTACTCAGAATTTGCCCACTACGAAATTTATGTTACCTAAAAAGTGTGTAGAGCGAGTTATTTATCACAATTGAAATTCAGAAAATAACAAATCATTTTAGTGACAAAACCGATTTGGGGTAACGGTTCCAAGACCCTTTATAATAGCGATTTCGGTTCCACAAAAACGACCTTTTTTGCAACTTTGACTCCATTTATTTCAAAATGTCGACGTGGGGGTAAATCCAACAATCCTCAATTTGTAGAACAGTGTAAACAAAAATAACTCTATTTTATAAATTCAAAGGGGTCGTAAGAGACATATGTAGTTCATGAGGGGGTCGCAACACCAAAAAAGTTGGAAACCACTGGTCTAGATATACTCATGTTTGAAGTATATACAGGTTAAGTCATCTTTCAAAATTCAGGCGCCATTTACTTTTTTTTGAAATCTGTTTTAAAGACTCAACATTTGTTTACAAAAAATTTAAAACGGAACATCAATGCTTTGTTTACAAGTTTACAAAACTAACAAAAATTCTAATTTTTAAAAGCACCAAATCTCAACATTTAAAAATGTTTAAAGTCCTCTATGACTGCAACATGAACCACAGTGTGTTAAAAAAGTTTAATAATTAATATGAGCAGTGAAATATTAATAAAATAGTGAAAATTATGTGTTTTATTTTCAATATTTTTCTTCTCGACATTCTGTATGCCAACTATCTGTCGAGAAAAACTAACCTGTATCTACTTCAACAATGGATATACTTATTGTAATGAATGGATATAGATTTAAATTACGATCAAAATGGCTCAAAACTAAATTGACTCTTTTGAAAACTGACTCTGTAAAAAAATGAAAAAAAAAATGAAAAAATATGAAATAAAATGAAAAAAATATTTTTTTATTGTATAAAACGACAAAAAACTTTATGCAGCCAATCTGGTATTTCACAGGATGGTAGAAGGCACTGCTGGAATCATTCGGTGTGAATATTGCAAAAAGGGCTTTATGATGTCTAACGATACCCAACGCTTCAATTGTTTTTTTATTTATTTCACAGTTATTTTGTTACAATATATTTTATTTAACACTATTGCCAAAAAATTTTTTTTGTTTGAGCTATCTACTCGCCGCTGCACTCGTTTGTTTATATGTTTTATTTGCTCATAAAACAAATAAAGATAAACACTAAGGCTAAAGTTCACTTTACCGGCCGAAGTGGGTACTCAAATGAAAGGTAATTTCACGATTCCAAATCTGTAATTTTTAAGATCCGTCAATCCTAGCGGCCCCTTCACCAATTTATGTTATTTCAATAATATGTATATGTACTTGTATGTAATAATTGAATTATATAAGAATGTATAACATTAAGATTTTTAGATTTCTATAGTAGAAATATATGTGCTGCTGAAAAAATGTTATCATCTACAAACATCCCTGCAAAAATTAGCAACATTATTACTACTATCTTTAATTACAACTTATATCACCAAATTTTATTTCAACTATTCAGCATCAAGCTTAAATTAATCTAAAGAGATTCCTAAATCGCCTCATTCCTTTGTCAATATTATATAATCGCTCATTTGCAAAAATAATACATACAAAAATAATAAAAAAATGTAAAATATACAAATACATTTAAAAAAAAAAAAAAAATATGCAAAAAAAATCTAAAAAATATTATAAAAAAAGGATTACATTTTTTTTAATAACGAAAAAAAATAACAAAAAAAAAAAGTAAAACTTAAAAATCTTAAGGTTATATATGCATATATACTTCAATTATTACATACAAGTGGCTCATTGAAATAACATAAATTGGTGTAGGGGACGCTAGGAAAGACGGATCTTAAAAATAATTACAGATTTGGAATCGTGTTACCTTTCATACCTATATGTACATATGCACCCGTTTTTGATTTTTCAAGGTCACCACGGGTCCGAGCGGCGCTTATTTTTAATTTTGGTTTTTTTTTTGCAAAAATATTTTTTTTTTCGCTTCGGCCGGTAAAGTGAACTTCTCCCAACCCTAATACACTCACAGCAAAGAGCGCTGCTGTCAAGTGTATTTAGGGTTGCCACTCTGTGCACTAAAAAAGTGTTTCGTGGGATTTTATAAATTACCCTTGGAAACCAAAAATGATCTCATATTTTTGAAAATTGCCTATTGAGCAATATTTAACCCGTTTAAACCCACATTAAAGCTTTTTCAACCCTTTTTGGCCCAAAAATCAATTTTATTGATATTTACCAATTTTTTTTGAAAAACTATTATAAAAAATTACCCGACCCTTTTTTTCAAAAATATTTTTTAAAGCTAAAAAATATAGTGACCAAAAATCATTTAATTGCTTTTTTTAAATAAATATCGAATTTTTTTAAAAAATATATTTGATTTTTAACCAATTGCGACTTAAAAAGCTTAACTGCGCTATAAAAATTTATTTGCGACCCGGTTTACCACTAAATAAAATTTCAATGTTAACCCATTGTGACTCAAAATAAAATTTTCAAATTTTGTTGAAATTTTATCTAAAAAACTTACTTTTGAAATACTGTTCGATGGTAATAATAATTGCTGTTAACCCATGTTTTTAAACTTTTTTTCAGATTTTTTCTGAAATAATAAATACTACCCGTGAAAATCAAAAATATTTTTTGAAGATTAATCACATTGACCCACACATAAAATTTACTTATAAATTGTTTGTGAATTTGTTTACATTTCTGAAACAATTTATAAGTAAATTTTCTGAAAAAGTATAACGACCCGTAATGAATTTAAATTTAAAAAAAAAATTTTAAATTAAGCCATCCAGACCGAACATTATTATTGAAATTTTTATATTCTGTCAAGTTATTTAAACCCAACCTCAATAATAAAGAGATGGCGGCTCTGACAGCATTTGTTCAATTCGGAAAGGACATTATGGAATTTGAGCAAACTATTTGCGAGCCCCCCTACCCAAGATTTAGTACCTCATGCATTAGAGTTTCATCGGAAGCAGCTTACTTTTCTGTGGGATAATTTCCAAACTTCGTATAATTTTATAAGAAGTGAACCTGATAGTCTCGATGTGGACCGAAAGAAGCTGAAGGATAAATATACTAAAGGATACACGCGTATATACGTTGTATTTCTTCTATTTCAGAAATAATGGAGACCCTAAAGCAACCGGTAGAAACTTCTAAGGCAAGAGAAGAAACGACCCCACGGTGTGACACGGATAATTTTTATGGTGACTACGTATCCTGGCCCACTTTTAAAGATATGTTTTCTGCACTCTACATCAACAACGCCAAATTACGCCTGTTGAAAAACTTTTCCATCTTAATCAAAAGACCCGAGGAGAAGCAAGAGATATGGTTAAAAATGTTCCTGGTGATGATTTTATACTGGCATGGAATAATCTCGTTGAACAATTCAAGAATAAAATAATGCAAGTAAATTCTCAACTTAAGACCCTCTTTAATTTGCCATCAGTTTCGTAAGAGTCTGTAGCTCTATTAAAAAGTTACAACGGACAATCAACAATTGTGTGACGACCCTGCAAATGTTGGATATAGACACAGATAACTGGAGTCCAATTCTAGATCAGCCGTCAACTTCACAGAGGCAAGCTTTCACGACCATCATACAGTCCACTGACTCAATACCCACCCAAAACATCGAAAAGACCCGTTTTGCGATGCAGAGCTTACTTCTTGGAACAGCAATGCATAGAGCACGATGGTGAAATGTTCCTGGCGCGCGCTCTAATCGACTCTGGATCAGAAGTGACTTTCATCACGGAGAAATTGAAGAAGCGGATAGGACTTCCGACTAACGTCGTAGGCGCTCAGGTAACAGAACTCAACCAAACGGTTGCAGCCACCCTTTCCAAATCGTGTCCATTGACATTGCGTTCACCGATCAACGATCAACGCAAGCACTTGTACTTAAGACCCTCACAAGTGACTTGCCAACATATCAAATCGACCCGACCCTCTATGGAACTTTAAGTGATAAACAATTGGCTGATACCCAGTTTTATAAAACCCGACCCGTGGATGTGATCATAGGATATAGATCACTTCTTACAAATTATACGTAACGGAGTTCAGTACAACATTGTAGAATCTTTGTTGGAGCAAGAAACTGAATTTGGCTGGATTCTTTATGGGCCAATTCCTGAGTCAAGACCCAACAATATTATTACATATTTTAATAAAGTGACCCTCGATACTTTATCGATTCGTTTCTGGGAAATTGAAGAAGAACCAAAACCCACGACCCTCTCAAATGCAGATATGATGTATTAAAATGCCTGTATTAATTTATAAAGATAACAATGTATGTATTGGGATGGCGAAAAATCCTGATAGTAAACGCTCGAAACATATAGATATAAAACATAATTTTATTCGCGATCACATCTCAAAAAGAAGCATTCAACTTGAGCACATTAAATTGATTTTCAACTAGCAGATATATTTACAAAATCTTTTCAACATCTAAGAGCTAATCTTCAATTATGCGATTAAGAGGGGGCGTTGTTATTTCTACTTGTTTTGTTTTTAAAATTATTTATTGTTTTTTAGTTATAATCACAAATTTAAATTTGTGAAAATTTTATTTCACTCGAATTTTAAAACAAGCTGAACAGAACATTTTTTAATAAAATTATCTTTTGAAATACCACTGTGTTTCCTTAATTCACAATAAAAAAACATAAATATACACTCTAAAAGAACACTAACGAACCTCGTGTATTCTTTGTGTTCTATGAAAAAACACTATAAATTGAGAAGGAGTGTACGCATCGGAATTCGTTATCATTGCGTTATCTTCTTTCTGTAGCGTTAGAGATTGTGTTCAAAAACACAAACACTACCTTGCAAGATAGTATTTGTGTTCTCTTTACCTACGGTACGTGTATCGTACGGTTTTTTTTTAACCTCTGAAATGAATGTTAAACTCCAAAGCAAAAGAAATACAAATTCTCAACATTTTTAAAAATTTGCAATATCTCATAATATAAATAAGACTTAAAATGTTGACTTTTTGTCCCTGCAAAACTTATTGAGGGAACTTTGTTCAAAAAACTATTTTTTGTTTGTGAATGTACATTGAATTGTATAATGTAAGGGTAAGATCAGGAAGCCTGATCAGGAAACGTGATCGTGATAACTACTTCGATTAGCGTCACGTTTTGAATCAGACACTGATGAAAAGCCCTGATCATTGCCTCATTTAAAATCATGCTGGCTGAGCAAATAATGATCGCATCCTGAAATAAATTTCCACACGGGTAAAAATACACTAATATTTGGTTTTAACTAACAAACACTACCTTGCAAGATAGTATTTGTGTTCTCTTTACCTACGGTACGTGTATCGTACGGTTTTTTTTTTCAACCTCTGAAATGAATGTTAAACTCCAAAGCAAAAGAAATACAAATTCTCAACATTTTTAAAAATTTGCAATATCTCATAATATAAATAAGACTTAAAATGTTGACTTTTTGTCCCTGCATAATTTATTGAGGGAACTTTGTTCAAAAAACTATTTTTTGTTTGTGAATATACATTGAATTGTATAATGTTAGGGTAAGGGTAAGATCAGGAAGCCAGATCAGGAAACGTGATCGTGATAACTACTTCGATTAGCGTCACGTTTTGAATCAGACACTGACGAAAAGCCCTGATCATTGCCTCATTTAAAATCATGCTGGCTGAGCAAATAATGATCGCATCCTGAAATAAATTTCCACACGGGTAAAAATACACTAATATTTGGTTTTAACTAGTATTATTTCAACTAGTATTAATTAACTTTATTTATTTAAATAACAACTTAATAACAACCACTTATCACAACTGTTGTAATACTACAATTTATCTTGAAAACTGTCACTCACGAGATGCACAAGTTCACTATCAAATCACAACTGAAGTGCTGCGCCTCAGATGCGGCGGCCTTATACTATACTTATACTATTGGCATCTCATTCGCACTCATGTGTTTTAATGCGCTGATCTTCCATCTCTTTCTCGCATATTGCTCAGTACGCTGAATCATCTTCCGTCTCTTTCTAACACATTGCTTAGTGCGCTGAATTGTCTTGCGTCTCATTAATTATTGTTGATTGCTAGCACTATGGGGCAATTACATCTTTTCGTAACACTGTTCTCCACCGAAATCTGTTCGTCCCAAACAGATGTTAATCCTCTCTCTCTCTCTATACGGCGCCAACCTCTCTAAATGTACTACTTTCATTTTTCGTCTAACGCCTGCAGTATTCTGAATACGATACACTACATCATTAATTCTTTTAATTATCTTATATGGTCCTCCCAGTGTGTTTGTAGCATAGGGGATAAGCCTCTCTTCCTTTGTGGGTTATAGAGAATAACAAGTTCTCCTTCCGTAAATGCCTCTGAATTTGTTCGCAAGTCGTATCTGGCCTTCATTTTATCACTCGCAAATTGTGTACGCTTCCTTACAAACTGATGCACTTGGTTCATTTCTTCACTTTTACTGGAAACATAATCGTGAATATTAATTCCAGCTGAAGGACTCGCACCAAACATTAAATCGCAGGTAATCTTAAGTCTGTTCCAAAAACAATTTTAGATGGTGAAGCTGCTGTGGTATCATAAGCCGCCGTTCGATAAGCCATGAGGAATAGTGGTATGTGTGTATCTCAATTTTTTTGATTTTTATCAACCACGTTTCTGATATACTCTTCCAAAGTCCGATTGAATCTCTCCACCATGCCGTCAGATTGCGGGTGCAAAGGCGTTTTTCGTATTTTGTGTATGTTGAGGACTTTGCATACTTCCTTAAAAACTGCAGACTCTAAATTTCTTCCTTGATCTGAATGCAATTCCAACGGTACTCCAAAACGGCTTACCCAGTTGTTAACTAATGCATTCGCAACTGTTGTGGTTTCTTGATTCGGCATGGGATACACTTCAGGCCACTTGCTGAAGTAGTCAATGACGACAAGGACACAGTTATTACCCGCATCACTGATTGGAAACGGCCCGGCGACATTCATGGTAAGTCCATTTTTCATCCGTCAAAACATTTAGCCAACGAATGTCAATTATGTTTTCTTTTCCTTTCGCTCTTGAAAAATGTCTGCATTCAAGTTTACATGGGCGTCGTGACAGAGCATCTGCATTTCCATGATTTCCTCCTTTACGATGTTCGATTGAGAAATCGTAGCTCTGTAATCGTTCTACCCAACGCGCAATTTGAGCTTCCGGATCTTTGAACTGAAGTAACCATCGTAGTGCTACGTGATCGGATCTCAAGTGAAACTGTTGTCCGTACAAATACTTATGGACATTTATCACACTTTCAATAACAGCAAGAAGCTCCCTTCTGGTGACACAGTAATTTCGCTCGGGCTTGGACAATGTTTTACTGTAGTATGCGATCACTTTTTCTTGCCCATTGATCACTTGAAAGATAACTCCGCCTATTCCATATCCACTTGCATCCGTGTCAAGTACAAATTTTTCACCTGTAATTGGATACGCAAGAATTGGTGCCGAGCACAGTAGATCTTTTAATTTCAAAAACGCCTTTTCTTGATCATCGCCCCATTGAAATGCGCGGTTATTTCTTGTCAATTCGTAAACTGCTAGAAACATTGGCAAAACCTGGAACAAATCGCCTGTAGTATGTACATAGCCCCAAGAAGCTTAGAAGGTCATGTAGGTTCTGTGGTCTGGGCCACTCCTTTACGGCAACTATTTTATCCTCGTCGGTATGCACACGATGACACAGATATTTGTCTTCTTTTTTCAATAGTGAACATTTCTTTGGGCTAAGTTTCAGTCCCGCACTTTCCAATCGAAGAAAACTTCTTCTAGATTTCTTAGATGTTCGTTGAAATCCTTGCCCATAACAATTATGTCATCAAGGTATACTAGACATGTTTTCCAGTGTAAACCAAGGATTGAAACCTAAACGATTTCGGTATATCGGTTCCAAGTTACGGTTTCGGTATACCGGTTCCAAGTTACGGTTTCGGTTTTAATTTCGGTTTTTGTAGGAAAGTTATTTTTTGTCCATATTGTCTTGAACAATAAAATATATTATACTATTACAAGTACCAAATAAAAAATCACTATAAATCTTGTGATTGACTTTATTTTTTTTTTTTTTATATATTTTGTAGGCTCTTTTGGTCTGATAATTTTTTAATGCAAATATAAGATTTTACTCCATTTTTCTCCGACTTTTCGCTGTTTTTTGTCAGCTTCTTCATGGATTTAGATTGAATAAGTCTAGTTTTACATTTGTCAAATTTTAAATTTTAAATACAAAACATATTCAAGAATTTGTCAAAAATTAAAATAAATAAAAATATCACAGCCACATAAAGTTTTTATATTAAAACTTGGCACTCATAAAAAATATATATATTGTACAGGCACATATGCAAATTTTTCACAAAAAAAGCGATATTTTGTTACTACTAGTGATGTTCAAAAATGGAATGGAACAACAGTGGAAAGCGTGCAAAATATTTATGAACGTAAACATTAATGAAGATGTGTGTTTTTTTTTCAAGGCTAAAGAATATAAGCATCTTAAAAATAAGGTCTGTGAAGCACTTTTGAAGCGGTAAATAGCTTCAAAAGTCCCTTCAAAAAGATAAAATAGACAAAACAATGTTGTTTTTGTTCGTAAGTAGGTACATCGATTGTGCATATGCACTGTGCTATTCACATTATTATTGTTTTACTTTTAAACATAGTTTTTTTGTTAATTGTAAGATCATGAAGTTTTTCTTAAGTTAATTTCTATGTGCATTATTTCATTTGACTTATAAAACAGAAAAAAATAATATATGATCATTTTCACAGTGTACCTCATTTAGCTGATATTGCTTTTTGTTTTTTTCACAATTCCGCTGATTCGTTTAAAAGTACAACATCAACAAAAATGCGAATAAAGCAGCATCCAAGCTTTTGATAGAATTTTTGGCGGGACATTTTTTGTCCCACAAAAAAAACTCGTTGTTGTTGCTAACTAGATAGCTGTACTAGATACATGTATGTAGTGTGGTGCCATGCGACTGTCAGTTATCATGCGTATGTCCGTCGTCATGCGTCTGTCTGTTGTCTTGCATCAGTTTGCTGCCATGCGATAATACAGGAAAACAACGAAGAGTTGTCGTTGTGAAAGTGTGTTTGTAGCCAGAACTTTGAATTTGTGTTCGCAAAGATAAATGTTACCCTGCAAGATAGTGTGTGTGTTCTTTTGACATACGGTACGTATAACGTACGGTTTTTTTAATCTCCGAAGAAAACAGAAATATGCCTATATAAAATATTCCGTATATTATTTAAAAATTAAAAAAATTCCCGACAAAAAATCTATAACAAGCATGAATGCTGTGGTCATATTTTCTTGTTGCTGCACTTTCAAAGCAGAAGCACAAAATGTACATAAACACTAAAAGCAATAGCAATCAAATTTAGGTACACTGTTAAAATGTTTATATATTAAAAATATCTTAGTCTTAGTTTTTTTAGTTGTATACGATTTTCCGCTAAATACGTGATTCGACGGACGACGAAAAGCCCAAGCGTAGTGAAGAAAAATGAAAAACAAATAGCTTTGTATATTTTGTGCATGTGTATTTTTTGTTGAATTCGATTTATCCGGCACACAAATGAATTAAGAATAACAGGCAGGCACATTTCTGTTATTTTTTTTAAACAACATGTGAATATTTTTGTAGCCAGAAGTTTTTATTTTTGGAAACCCCTGATTTTATTTAATGACATATAAATATGTCTTGTACTTTAGAGATTTTCTATAAAATAAAATAATTGGTTTCTGTCTGTTTTTGTGCTTTCTTTAAACCGTTTTAAAACCGGTATAAAACCGAAACCGTTTATATCGGTTTTGGATATCGGTTTATTTATGATTTTCGTATAACGGTTCGGTTTTCAAAATGAATCGGTTTTAAACGGATATCGGTTACGGTTTCAATCCTTGGTGTAAACCTTTTAATACATGCTCCATTAACGGCTCGAATGTTGCTGGGTTATTGCACAGTCCAAATGGCATTACCAGAAATTGCTGTAGTCCATCGCCAGTATTGAATGCAGTCTTCTCTCGATCGTTCTTATCGATTTCTACATGCCAGTAACTGCTTTGCAAGTCCAACGTAGAAAACCATTTTGCATTAGAGAGTGTATCCAAGGTATCGTCGATTCTAGGCAATGGATAGCTATCTTTCTTGGTTACATCATGTAACTTTCGGTAATCAACGCAAAACCGAGTACTACCTTTTTTTTGCAACCAACACTACTGATAAGTTCCATGGGCTTTCTGATGGTTTAGAGTCACCATCTTATTGTCCTTTAGCAGCGAATACAAGCAAGTGTTTATCAATTAGTTGTTGTACTTATCTCTTTTCTTTGGCAGTCAAATCCTTGGTCCAATCTTTTATAAAAGTTTGATTATTATGTACTTGCGGTGTAGTGTTGATTTTTGAGTGACTTGCTTCACAATTTATTATCGCAGATGCCTCTTGCTCCCTTTTTAATTAATTTAGTTGGATCTCCCTGTTGGCATAACTCAAAATTTGTCTTGTTAAATCTAGTGTAAAACCGTACCTTATCATGAAGTCCATGCCAAGTATTATTTCGTATACTATTTCCGCCACTATAAAATCATGCTTAACTGTCGTAGTACCAATCGTAATATTACCTCTGATAGGGGCCTCTTCGCCTATAGCTGTTTGCAATCTAATTCCTATAAGCGGCTCTACTACGTCCTTAACAAGGTTACTTCTTACGAAGAAAATAATAAAATTGAAATATTAAATAAAATAAGATAAATAAAAAAAAATATTTAAATTAAAAAATATAAATTAAAAAATAAATAAAATAATAAAAAAATAAAAAAATATTTTTTTTTTTACAAAAAAAAAATGTGTATGACAATCATTTGTGACTTCATTGATGAATGACGTACATGACATCGGTAATGCTACATCATGCAGGAATCTGTGGACATTTGTATGAAAATGTCATCAATGCTTTGCAGGGCGAAAATGCTATCGGTTATCGATGTTTCTGACCTGACATAAGGGAATCATTGGTGACATTTCCTGCTGGTATGTGTTGATATAGGCGTACATTTTTATTTTTAAATCCTTTGAAACTGAATTCATATATCAATAACTTGCGTAGTTTTCGTTTTTAAGCTAATGATAACACCGTAAGCTAATGATAACACTCAACTTCAAAACTACACAAATCCTATTTATTCTTAAAGAACGCTAGCAAATAAATGCACGTGTTTCTCAGTTTTTCTGGATCAATTCGTTAAAAGCTTTTATTTTAATTTGAAATGTATTTTTGACCGAATATTTCAAAATTTTGATGTACTTCATAGACTTTTATTTGTATTTTAAAGACGCAATTATCATCAAATTTTAATTTAATAAATTTGAATTGATATTTAAAATGTCTTATGGTAGCATTAAAAGTGGGAATAAAACTTTTAAATGAATTGATGTTGGGAAACCGTTCTCATAAATAATACCCAAGCAGGAAATGTCAGCAATGATTCCTCAACGATTCCCGATTCCAGCCAAGAATAAGTAATCATAGTGATTTGGTTTTATATTAAATTAAAAATTATATAAAAGTAAAAATCAATTATTAGGATTAATTGAATAAAATCATGCGTATGGAAATTTAGTGATTTTGAATAAAGTACACGCTGCAAAAAAATGACACTCCCAAACATAATTTTGCAGGCATTAACATGTACGTTTGGAATTTTAAGTAAACATAATATATAATTGCCTGATAAATTATTTGTAAACAGGGTTGTATTGAGACTTGGACAGTGTTGTAATGAGCTCTGATTTACATTATGATATCACGGAAACATTTTGATGTTGCCCCTTAAAATGGTGTATGTTCTAATAGAAACATAATAATTACTACATCCAAACAAAATAAATATTTGAACCGAAATATAAATATGTTTAAAATATAACAAGACCTGTAATGACCTGAATATAAAATTGTTTCCAGAGAAACATATCAGTTGTTTCAGTTAAAAAATAATATGTTTGCATAAAAACATATCTAAATATTTTTGGAAAGGAATCCTGAAAATAAAGTAATAATAAAATATTGTTTTTTTTTTATTAATATTTATTAAAAATCATTAAACATTCACAGTGAGAATTATTAATATTTGACGATTTATATGTAGAAAATTCTGCTCAACGAGTGCCAACTTCGTATACAAGAAGACTGTTGGAAGAATACATTTTTTAAATCCAATTTCTTTTTTGTTTGTTTTTAAACATCAATATGTTCAAACGATGGCAAAAGATGGCGTGGGTAGAAAATGCTGCGCAATGTTGCCAATTTCGTCTGTCGATAACTAATCGAATGAAGACGAGCGTTGTGAATATACGTTATAATTAGATTCGAATAACATTTTCTGTTTGTTTTGAAACATAGTTATAACCAAGTAAACTGCCAAGAAATAGTATATTCAAATTCAATTAAAATTTTATGTTTGTATTGTAACATATTTATGATAAATTTGACATATTCTGCTGGGGAACATATAAAATGTTTACACATAGTAATATGTTATTACCATCTGAACAATTATTTAATTACACTTCATTCGTAATAGAAGTATGGTGATTTCGTATTATTTTTTAATTACATTCAAACATATTCAAACAAATCTTTTCTATCCGTGTAATGATCATGTTTCTACATCAGTTGTTGATTCAAAACGTGACGCTATTAGAAGTTGCTATCCTGATCAGGCTTCCTGATCAAGCTTCCTGATCTTACTCTTATCTTAATCAGATACCATACTATGTATACTTGAATTATTCTGGGAGTGATTTCAGTGATTTTGAAACAAAAAGTAGTTTTGTGAACAAAGTCGTGTCAATATTTTTTGCAATGATAAAAATTCAACGTTTTAAGTCTAAATGAGATATTTCTAATTTTTAAAAATGTTGCCAATTTGAATTTCTTTTGCACTTAGTTAAACATTTAATTATTAGAATATATTATTACAGCAATTTTATTTTACCAATTTCATTATAAAAAGTTTTTACTAACATCTTGATTTTTTATAAGTGTAAGATCAGGTTCCATTAAGTAGGCTCTAGATTAGGATTTTTATGAAGGATGGATCAGGTTGCCTTACGTGGATTTGAAATTTGGATGCCTTATCGTATTCTGATCACGGACGGATGCGAAATAAGGCAAAACTCTACCAATAATTATAATTATAAAACTTGAAATTACTTATTATGGACGCGAAAAAGATTGGCATGTCTTGAGAAAAGTAGGACTAACAGTTACAAAAATATAAAAAAACTCAGTCCATTTTTTTTTTCAAAAAACATTATTTGTTTTAATAGTAAATTTTCTGAACAGTATTGATTCATTAATATTTTTGTTTTTTTTTTTCGAAAAATGTCCACTCGTTTTTTTTATTGACCCTCAAAATTTCCAAACAAAAAATCCTATGAAATATTCACAAAATCCTGTACATTCCCAGCATACCAAACGATATCGAAACGAATTCAAAACGATATCGTTTGAACGAACGTCATCACACAAAGATCACTGATGAGGATACTTGGCTGTATCCGAAACGGTCCGTATGATCAATGCCAGTGTTGTGTTTTCAATTTGTTGTTGTTTCTTCAAAAACTTTCAATAGAACATTATTATCGTTTTCGACTATCGTCAATGTTTCGAGAATGATAGCGTTCTCGATGAAAATGGCTCTATCGTTAACGATATCGATATTGTATGAATTCTCGATATCGAAACAAATTCGAAAATTGATTCAATTTCGATATTTGATTCAATTTCGATATCGAAACGAATTCAAAAAGGTATTCAATTTCGATATCGAAACGAATTCGAGAAGTTTATTCAATTTCGATACTATTTAAATGAATTTGACTTGAAAATATCTTTCATGGAGCAGTGCATCGAGCATTATATAGCATCCATAACATTAAAATTGTTTACCTAGTTTGGGATTAAAAATTAGTTTATTCATTTAGCAATATGTTATACTTACTAAATTAAATGTTTTTGTTTTACGACCTCTTGATAATTTAAAGATATTGTTTTATCGTGCTCAAAGTCCAGTTAGTACAAATTGGGTGTTTTGTACCAAAAAATAAAACAACAAACAATTGCCAAGATTTTATCTTGAGTTGATGCAGTGTTTGCAGTCTTTGCTTTTGGTTCTTTCTTCAATGCACATAATTCTTATTGTGTTCATTGGAAAAGGAAAGCTTTAGCGATTATTAAATTATTTCATTGAACAGCTTTTTTTTGACAAATATTCGAATTCGAAACGTTATCGAAATTATATACAATTGAAACTAGTGATGCGGACAAGACGAGAAAATTCGAGATCTCGATTGATCTCGTTTCGAAATTCGAGACGATATCGAGAACGAGATCCGAAGAGGAGATCCAATTTTTGCAACGAGATCGAGAATCTCTACGAAAATTCTGGAATTTTTGAACTAAAAATATATAATGTAGCAATTTCACTAGCTATTGTTGTTTTGGTTTATTAAGTATGATTGTTATTTAAAGAAATTTCTAAATTTTGACTTTGTGTTTGTTATTTAACAACTGTCACGCTTTTATTGGGCAAAATTCTTTGTAGATTTTGGGCTGAACTTTACTTTATAGGTCAGTCGAAATTCCCAAAAAAAAAATTGTTACGACGTTCTTTATGGGGAGAGTGACGAACAAATTTTTATTTTTGCCGTTTTTTATTTTTTAAATTTTCAGCCCTGGTTTATGCACAGTGTGACATTTATTTTTTTTGTCCCGCCCACTTCGCAATAATTCAAAAACCACTTATGACCTCGGCCGGTTTTCGATTTATGGGCAGTTCAAAAGAGGCGGGCGGAAAAATTTTTATTGATTTTCGAAACTCTCCGCTCATCCTAGTGGGCGTGGCATTTTTTTTACACCGGCCCTATAAAGTAAAATTCTCTAATAGTGTTTGGACTTCTGTGAATCTTTAAAACAATATACCGACTGCCCCCGCCTTGATTAGGCTGCGGAAGAACTTGAAACATACAAGCTTACAAAAAAAACACGTCTACCACATTTCCTGCAGATGTTTTGACGCTCGGAATTGAAGTCTACAATATTGGTTGGATGACATAGAACGGGATAATTAATTAAAAAGAAGCCCTTTTTGTTGTCCTATACGAGGATCCTCTTTTTATACTTATTTTGTAGGATAAAGTCAATATTTAAAAGCAAAAAAGTAAATGTAGGTTAATTTGATTTAAAGTTGAAAATAAAGCTAAATCTTGATTTGAAGTATACGTTGAAATGAATTTAAGAGTTAGTGTTGATATTGGTTTGAGAATAAGTCAATTTTTAAGTTAATGTTAAGCTACCAGTTTTTATTGAAAAGCAATGATTCTTAAATTAATGTTAAAGGTGTTTCAAACATTAACCTCAACTCTATGATTTGAAAGTAATGATAGAGTTCAAATCATTCGCAAGTGAATATTAAGTGCAATGGCATATGTGTTTGTTTACGAACCCAACTACTATAAGTGGGTAAATTTGTTCAATCGTTTATGCTTTGATAGTGCAAGTTAGCTGTATTAACTAAAACTCGATTATATTATAAAAATTTATTTACAAAAAAAAAAAATAGCTTTTGTATGGATTTATACTAAAAAAAAGTGACCTCAAGGTACCCCTTAAAAATTAAAAACCTGTTTTTTAAACTCACATTTCTGGAAAAGGGGAGTGACCAAATCAAAATAGTAAAATATTGAAAATCCCTTAATTTCACATAAAAATCGCTCGATATTTCCGAAAAAAAAATTGCCAGCGGCTCTTTTTATGGACGGTCGGCAAAAAATTTGTTGTTTTTCGACACTTTGGAAATTGAACTCAAGTTTTTCTGGTATCCATTTTACAAATGTTTTCCAATATAATTTTTTTTTAAACATATTAATGAAACATCCAAAAAGTGTCGGGGAGAATTCGCTATAGGGAACTTCTGTATATGTAAACAAGAAAATATGAAAAATATAACAATTAAAATAATGCTATTGAAAATATACTTTAAATAAATTTAATTTGCATGAATTTTTATATATAAATATATTTGAGAAAAATGTTCGAGATCTCGTCAAGATTCGAGATGACTTCCAAAGTCGAGACGAGATCCGAGATCGAAAACGAGATTTTCAAAATCTTGCTCGAACGCTCGCTCGAAACTATGTTTATTGGGTTCATGTATATAACGTGTAATATCTAATTGCTGACAAACATAAATTTTCCCTGTATATATATGAATCAAAATTGTAATCACACGATGGAACGATATGAAAGTGGGCGTGGAAAAAATTGTCATGTCTTGGGAAAAGTATGACTAACAGTTACAAAAATATCCTTTATCCTTTAAAACTTTTTTTAAACGTAATTTATGGAATATGGGAGTGGCAAAAATTAAATTTCAAAAACTTAAAATAGCTTACATACACGTTAACACGGTCACGAAGAGTTTTTTGGACAGATATTTTTATATTGTAATAATTATAGAAATAATAAAAGCGCCGCAGGCAAATTTTTTGGAAACAATTCATTAGACATTATTTGTGTTAATAGTCAATTTTCAGAACAGTATTGATTCATTAATATTTTTGTTTTTTTCCGAAAAATTTCCACTCGTTTTTTTAATTAAAAAAAACCCTTATGAAAGATTCACACAATAAAAAATATAGAAAAAATAGAAATAAAATCCAAATTATTATGAAATAATACCTAACTAATACAAATCCTACTAAACTTTTAATAACAAAAGTTAAAATCTGATTTTTAAGAGATTAAGGGTGAGCTTGAGTTCGACTAAATTGCTGATTAAACTAAATTTTGCCGGTAATGTAGTGTTTAGAACATTTTCTTAGGGAATTTTTCCCATAATGCTATTTCAAGGTAAATTTTCTTATAATTCCAAATATTTCTACCATTTTTCTAATATTTTCTACTCGATTATATTCATTTGACAATTTTATGCTATTGTAGAGATCCATACAAAAAACACTTGTTTCAAATTTTGGACCCATCAAGTATCAACGCAAATCCAATTTGTTCTAAAGAATCCTCAAAAAAGTGCTACGACCATAGTAGGAAAGGAATTGGTAATTCAGGAAAGAAAATTGGAGAAAATATGCGAGGCAGTGGTTGAATTTAAGAAACATCACACCGATGTTGGATACAGTGTAAAAAAGATTTAGCAATCTCTAGATCAATCCAATGAATTGAAAAGGAAGTTATTAGAAGAAGCAATTCAACATAATCGCGAAATATTAAAGTTGAAGAAGGAAATTGAGGATTTGGCAGACAAACCGTCGACTTTTAGAAATAGAGAAATTGAAATAGCAACTTCAACAAAGATAATTTCACTAATTCAATACGATTAAAATATTTATATGAAATGAATAATTAAATATGAAAACTACAAATTATTTTTTTATTGTTATTAATATTTAGTTAAAACGTAATAATACCAATACCATTTCTAATTAATTGCGCTCCAACTAAATACCTGGACGTAGAGGAAATATCGCTTTCAAATGTGTTAATCTTTCACTCTGATTTGAAACAAAAGAAGCATCATCTACATAAACCGATTTATAATGAATGCATATGTTGTGCAACGCACAACAAACATTTGTTATTTTTGCTGCCTTTTCTGGAGTGTAGTACAGCATCCGGCAACCCCTAGTAAGAAATTAATGTAAAAATTAACATCATAAGCTGATAAATTTAGAATACATATCAAAAACTTACCAAACAACTAAAAATTTTGAACACCACCAAAATATTAATGTTCAATATTCGCCCTGACTTCGCTTACGTTCCATATACACGTGTCGTCGCATGATCCAGGACGGGTTGCGTCGACGTATCTTAACTTAAGATCACTGTCACATATCTAATAATAATTAATATTGTTATTTTAAATAGCTATACATAAAGTAACTTACCAATAAAACATTTAAACTTCATGTTCTAATACAAATGTTTATTTGTCGGAGGAGCAGTTATACGGACGTGCGTTCCATCTATGCATCCTATTACGCCTGGTATTTAATGGGAGTTATATAATTTCGTAACTATTTTCCGCTTCTCCTCGACTGTTTCACATATGCTTATCCATTGCGGGCACAGCTGAGTAAGCACTTTACTAAATGTGGATTGTGCCAGACCAACGTCAGTATCCTTCCCAACTCCTGTTTGGTACCCACCTTCAGCAAAAAAAGCGCAAGCATGCACTCAGCTTAATCATAGGCGATATAGCAAATTGCTTTTTGGTTTGGGGAAAAGAAGCCTATTTTTTTAAGCTTCCGGGAGATTAAGAATGGGAGATTTTGCCTCCCAGGAGAACTAACACTCATGGGAGCAGAATATTTAAGGAACATTTAGAATTGGGCTGAATATTTCAGATTCCTGTTTTTCCGAATAAGACCTACTGACTAGGCTACAAGGGTGTCTCACCCACCTTATATGTCCGGCACCGAAGGTTTTTTTCCATAAAATTAAAAAATATATATATATATATATATATATATATATATATATATATATATATATATATATATATATATATATATATATAAATATATATATATATATAGATATATATATATTATATATATATAAATATATATATATATATATTATATATATATATATATATATATATATATATATATAAAATCCATGGAATCAGTCCAAGTAAAGTTAGTTGTTAGAATGAACAAATCTTGCAGCTGGAAATTGAACTCAAGTTTTTCTGATATCCATTTTACAAATGTTTTCCAATATAATTTTGTTAAACATATTAATGAAACATCCAAAAAGTGTCGTGGAGAATTCGCTATAGGGAACTTCTGTATAAGTAAACAAGAAAATATGAAAAATATAACAATTAAAATAAGGCTATAGAAAATATACTTTAAATAAATTCAATATGCATGAATTTTTATATATAAATATATTTTCGAAAAATGTTCGTGATCTCGTCAAGATTCGAGATGACTTCCAAAAGTCCAGACGAGATCCGAGATCGAAAACGAGATTTTCAAAATCTCGGAAAATCTCGCTCGAGCGCATCACTAATCGAAACTACGTTTATTGGGTTCATGTATATAACGTGTAATATATAATTGCTGCAAATATAAATTTTCCCTGTATACACTCTCAGAAAATAATTGTTAAAATTTAACAATTACGATTGTTATTCAAGTAACAATTATAGTTGTTAATTAATTTGCTTGAATTTGAGTGATGATTGTTGCTTTTTCTTATTTAACAATAACTTTGGGTAGATTGTTAAATTTATTGTTGGATTGTTAACTTTATTTTAATTGTTAAAATCAAGTATTCGATTGTTAAAAATTATATGTTCGAATAATTTAAAAGCTTTGAAGTCTAGACTTCAAATTCATTTTTTGTTTTTTTTTTCTATTTATCAAAAAATAAAACTCCTGTCGCGTTTATGTTTATTAAAGAAATTATAATATCGCAAGCGCAACATTTACGGCAAAGATGGCTTCGTGGGTGTCGTCTTCAAACTGGTAGCTGGAAGAATCGCGAGTCTTGTGCGTCATACAATATGCAGGACGTTTACGAAGTCTATTCTGGCGACATATTCGCTTTGTTTGGCGTCTACAAATCACCACGATCTTTGTGCCAGAGTCGGTGATGTCGATGGCCATCGATGTAAAGGAGATTCTCGTATCGGGCATAGGTACGTACGCAGACGTATAGCCCACATAAAACATTTAAAAATTGTTTTTTTTTATATTTTACAGGCGAACTGCATTAATAGATATATGCGCAATCCAAAGGTAGCCTTCCGCGAAACACTTCTGTTCCCCGTCAGTATATATACTGCGTATACGCACATTATTCGCATCATGGAGCAATTGCAGCCGACCCTAAACAAACAACGTATTCGAATTTTCCGCCGATACTATGGGTTCCAACGTGCCCCAACAATTCATTGCTGGTGTATAGAAGGTCTTCCGTAAGAGGGCTCTGCGATCATAAGTTGTCTGGCGGTAGTCATCACATTATCGACTGCACTGAGTTGACCGTTACATGGTGGCCGGACATGGTGCCATCAACGATGCACATATTTCATTCCGGCTCCTGGCAGATACAATGTAACGATGTTTCACGAGATACAGGGCCAAGTTAATGAATTTTAATAATTAACATTATAATAATGTTTGAAAATGCCATTAAAAATATATAAATAAAAATTAATATACCCTGCACCTCATAGGTGTAGGATATTATTTGTTTTAATAGTGTGTGCTTGAGTTTGACTAAATTGCTAATTAAACTAAATTTTGCCGGTAATGTAGTGTTTAGAACATTTTCTTAGGGAATTTTTCCCATAATGCTATTTGAAGGTAAATTTCCTTATAATTCCAAATATTTCTACCATTTTTCTAATATTTTCTACTCGATTCTATTCATTTGACAATTTTTTATTTATTTATTTATTTATTTATTTATTTATTTATTTATTTATTTATTTATTTATTTATTTATTTATTTCATTTCATTTCATCTACTGAGATCAAGTCTCTTACAGATTACATTCTTATCTTAATATTAAAATTAACATGAACAAAAATTTTCAAATTAGTTAAACAATATAAATAAATTAAGCTTAAATATATATTCATTTACATATAATTTAAAATTGAGGAGAAGCCATTACATAATCTTATGCATCTTGCTATTGGTTCATTAAATGCATAGTTTGTCCTATGAAAATTTTCACAAAACAAAGGATTCTGCCTTAAAGTTCTGGACGGAACATATATATTAAAAAGAGTTGAAATTTCTGTACAAACCAATTTGCCTGACAAAATTTTATATACAAACATTCGCGAGAAATATATTCTTCGATCTTTTAAAGATTGCAAGCCCAGTAATTTACGTCTGGCATCATAAGACGAAACCAAGCATGGAATATGCTTTTGACACGATATAGTCATAGTGAAAATTAAACTTCAATTTTGAGTCAAATATCACACCCAAATCTTTTATTTCATATTTTCGAACCAATCTATGATTATTAATAGAATAATCAAAAATAAATGGATTAGCACATTTAGAATATGAAACAACATTACATTTATCAACATTCAAAAATAGATTATTTGAAGTTCACCAGTTATGCAACATCACTAAATCATTTTGTAATTTAAAAGCTTCAGATATGTTAGTAACAGTAGAAAACAGTTTTAAGTCATCTGCGAACATTAAACATTTCGAGAACTGAATAAATTGTGGTAAATCATTTATAAAAATTAAAAACAATAGAGGCCCGCAATGTGTTCCTTGTGGTATCCCAGAGTAGGCGTTAATAATGATTTTAGAAATCGAAGATTCAATTTTAACAACTAACTTTCTACTTGATAAAAAACTCTTAAAAAATTTAAGAAGCGATTCAGATAAACCAAACTTTTTCAGTTTTTCTAAAAGTATAGCATGATCGACTTTATCGAATGCTTTCGAAAAGTCTGTGTAAACCACATCTAACTGACGATGTTGCTCCATAGCATTAACAATAGAATTGGTTATAAGAATCAAATTGGAACACGTTGATTTTCCAGGAACAAATCCATTTTGAGAACCACAAATTTCATTTTTTATATGTTTATATAATTTGTTTTTGATTATATGATCAAATATTTGTGCAAATGAGCATTGTTTTACGATAGCTCGGCAGTTTTGTACGACACTACCGTCACCTGATTTATATATTGGTACAATAGAGCAAAACTTCCAACAATCTAAAAATTTACCTTTAGTTAAGCATAAATTAAATAGTACTCAAATTAAAATAATTTTTAAAAAATATAGATGGAAATCCATCAATTTCGCTATTACTGCTTGGCTTCAAGCTGGAAATTGCTGATTCAATGTCATTGTAAAAAATTTCAAAACTTTGAATGACATCAAGATTTGGAGAATTAAAATCTATATTGAATGCTGAATTATTATGATTTTCATAAACATTTTGGAAAAATTTAGCAAATAAATCGCAGCTTTCAATAGTATTGTTAGATCGTGAGCTTTCATATTCCATGCTACTCGGGAATCCATTATTTTTACGTTTGTTGTTAATATAATGCCAAAACACCGAAGGATTAATTTTTAATTTAATTTCTGTATTCATAATATATTGTTTGTATACAAAATTATGTAGTAAATCAAATTCTTTTCGCACACGCTCAAAATACAACCGATCTGCCTCGCATTGTGTGTGTTTAAATTTTTTAAATGCTTTTGTTTTAATATTTTTTAAATTGCTTAGTCTTGAATTGAACCAAGGCATTTTGTGTTTGGAAATGTTTTGTTTTCTTGGAATAAACTCAGTTATAGCCAAAATAAATTTATTACATATAGAAGTATACAACTCTTCTGGTTCGGTTATACTATTTAAAAATGTCCAGTCAACAGCGTTTAAAAAATTATTTATGCTCAAATAATCACCCTTTGAAAAATCGAACATATTAGTCGAGTCAAGAGATTTTTTATCAAATTTATAAAATTCAAAATTTATACAAAGTGGTCTATGATGTACACTGTTTTTAGAAATAGGCGATAAATTTAAGTAACACGATGCTTTAAGATCGCTCGTTACAAATATTAGATCTAATATTCTCCCGATATTATTTTTAATATGATTTATTTGGAGAAATTCATTTGTAAGGAAAAAACTTGTTACCGAAATATCTATGTCGGATTTAATATTAGATGGGAATAAATTTTTTTCATCAAATGACCATGAAATATTTCCTAAATTGAAATCACCTAATACAATTACTTGATGTTTCTCTTTTAAATTATCGATTATAAAATTAATATTATTTAAATGTTTTTCATATAATATAGGAGGTATTTAAGACACTATAAAAAAATTAAATTGTTATCATTGAAATTTACTTGAACACATATTTGTTCAACTTCTCTATCATTATTTGGTACTTTTATACTTTTACTGCGAAGATCCCCTCTCACTGCTAGCAAAACACCTCCGCCTCGCTCTCTCCCAGTAGTAAGTGGGCATCGGTCCAGACGAAAAATATTGTAAAAGTTGTCGAAAAATTCTGCACTGTTAATATCTTTATGAAGCCATGTCTCAGTTAACGCTGAAAAGCTGTATTCATGCAAAGTAGTCGCCAGCAGAAATTGCGATGATTTGGTTCGAATACCTCCAGCGTTCTCATAATATATGGTGTAATTTGTTTGCTGGGTAACAATGTAATGCACTTGAGAGTGAAGCTGTGCTGCTGTTGTTGTTGAAAGCGCCCACGAAGTCGATGCTGTGAGCTTGTGCGTATAGTTGAGAGCGCAATTTGAAGTGGGAGTAAATTGCACTTGCTGTAGTGGTGAGAGCGCAAGTGAGAGTTTTTGCTGGTAGAAAATTTGTTGTAATGTCCAACGAAGAAGATAAAAGAGAATTTGAACATGTTGACATTTGAGATATTGCATGCGACGACATCTCATCTGGAGTCGATGCAGATTTGATACGTGAACGCTTATATTACGCGTGACCGCGCGTCGCGTGCTATCAACACATGCACTACCAGCGATCGGCTTAGGATCGGGAGCCCAACGAATTTGTTGTTGCCTATGCGCAGTTTGCCGATTATTATGATGTTGTTGTTGTTGTTTGCGTTGTTGGGGGCATTGAACTTTTGCACCTTTCTTCACACTATAGTTCTGCGATTTGCTCTGTTTGAAATGGAGAGTTTGTGGAGGAGCGCTTAATTTGACTGCTGATTCAGAGACTGCAGTAGATTTTACGCTCGAGCTTCTCTCTACTGGACCACGAGAGCACAAATCCACTTTGGAAACTTCGTTTAAAATATTCGTAACTTGAGTGGAAATAAAACACAGCTTCGACAAAACACCGATGTTTGCCACATTCAAGCACGAATCACACATCCAAAATATATTTGGGCAATTGTTAATAATATTTAATAAATTTATATCAACTGCTCAGCATTTAGCATGATAATATAACTTGCAACCCGCGCGGCAATGAACAATTTTGTCGCCGGTAATTTCAATTGCACATTTGTTACAAATTTTCTGCATTTTGAAATGTTTTAATTTTAGAATTATTTTCAATTTAATAAAGAGCGAGTTAAAGACGTCCGTTCTCTCTCGAGTTTATGCTATATAAGAATATATGTCAGTTTGCAAAATTTTTTAAATGGTTTTGTAAACTGCTTCCAAATATTTTCATTTTGGTAATTTTTAAAAATAAAAAAAAAATTGTTATATTTTTCCAATATGTTCGAATCGGTTCATATTTATTTTGTAATTGTATGGCTATCTATGGATAAATATAGGTAATTAAACATTTACAAACTTCTTTTTGTAAAATTCCATCAGCGACAAAGAATTTCACCATGACAATACAAAAAAGATCAGGACTATATTATATAAAAATGGATTTCCAAAAGAGACGACGGACAACTTAATACCTAATTATTATAAATCGGGAAAACAAAAACCGGAGGAGAAAGCCGCGAAAATATACAAATCAAAATGACGTTTGTAGACGGCCTATCGGAGAGATTCGCGAAATCGGACATGTATGACAAAGATAAATATAACATTGCGTTAAAAACAAATAATACACTACGACAACTATGTAGTAATACAAAAACAAAAATAGACAATTTTGATAAATCAAACTTAATATATAAAATCAAATGCAAAGGAGATGGGTCCAATATATGTGGAAACACATATGTTGGGACGACAAAAAATAAATTACGGACAAGAATTTCTTCGCATAAATCTGACCAAAAAGCTACAAATAGACCAATTGAGCACTAGCAGCCCACTGTATGAAATCTGGACATTCCCCTGACTTCGATAATGTATAGATATTACAACAAGAGGACAACTATATAAGAAAATACACCATTGAAATGCTACATATAATAAATGAACCGACACAAAAACGACTCAACTACAAAACGGACACCGAAAAATGTGCACACATCTATCGACAAATAATAAGAAAACACAAACAGAGACAAAAGTGAAAACTCAGACAGCAAAGATACTACACCGTGTTATAATTTGCTCGTCAAATATTTAAAAACAATTTTGTAAAACATATATGTTATTATAAAAAATTGTGTAAGTCCTAAAACC
This sequence comes from Dryomyza anilis, assembly GCA_951804985.1. NCBI lineage: Eukaryota > Metazoa > Arthropoda > Insecta > Diptera > Dryomyzidae > Dryomyza > Dryomyza anilis. The sequence continues at coordinate 31,786,762 of OX638130.1, read as the reverse complement.
TGTGATATTGAACCTGTTAATTTGTTCATAAATGTATATTTCTTCCTACAACAGTAGTTCCTGATGATGACTTTCGAAGAAAGTCGAAATATTGGACAAAATAAATAAAAAAATGTTTAAAAAAATTACAAAAAAGAATATATTTTTTTAACAAACTATTGACCTTAACTATTGACCATGACAACAATTTTGAAAAATTCCGAATGCATTCAATTATTTTTGAATTTGCCCGAATCGCGTTTTTTAATTTTCTATTTAAAAATATCACACACCGCTTTGTAAGTTTTTCTTTGGTTAATTTAATATTAATAGATATATATTCATTATATAACATTTAATTTATGTAGCTGCCAACAAGAATAACGACGAACGCAACTGGAACATAATGCAGTTGTAAAGCGCTATCGGCGACCCTACGTAGGAACGCCTCCTGAATCTCAATGTCTGGATAGTTGAGTGTTCTGCAGTTGCCGCTGTTGTAGGTGAGTTAAACAATAATTCAGCAGAGCACCATGAACTAAAACCAAACTATTCTTATACTGTTCATCTGCGTAACGTGGCTACTTGACATGCATGCTCCGCCGGATCAATAATATTCAGCCACTGGACGAGACACTGTCGCAATAACCGCAGCCGCAAGCGAAGCGTTACCAAAATATGGCGGCCCTTCAATAAGCCCAAATGCAACTCCACATGGATAGAAAAGATTTGTTTGAATATGTTTGAATGTAATTAAAAAGTAATACGAAATTACCATACATGTATTAGGAATGAAGTGTAATTAAATTATAATCGAAATTGAATTTATTTTTGTTCACGTGTAAACATTATATTGTCCAGCAGAATCTGTCAAATTTACCATAAATATGTTACAATACCAACATAAAATTTTAATTGCATTTGAATAAACGGTTTCTTGGCAATTTACTTGGTTAAAACTATGTTTCGAAACAAAGAAAATGCTAATCAAATCTAAATACAACGTATGTTCGCAACGCTCGTCTTAAATCGATAATTTATCGACTGACGAAGTTGGCAACGTTGTACAGCATTTTTTACCTACGCCATCTTTTGCCATCGTTTGAACATATTGATGTTTAAAAACAAACAATAAAGAATTTGGATTTAAATAAGTGTATTTTTGCTACATTCGTCTTGTATACGAAGTTGGCACTTGTTGTGCACTCGGTGATCGGCATTTTCTGCGTACGTGTCTTTTGTTGTTCGTTGAGAAAACGTGTTCGCGTCGGTAATAATTTTGTTATTTGTACATTAAATAAATATATAAATTGTGTTACAAAAAGTACAAATAGTAACAGAGTATAATAACTTGCAGTATATAATTTCTGAAACTAATGTGAAAAAACCACAAATAATAATCTGTATTTCGATTTTCAAACAGAATTTGGCATGTTTTTTTACAAAAGCCTCCGTAAATTCCTTGCATACGTTATGTGCTGTACTGAGATCAACTGTAAATGTACCAAATATAAAGCGAACATTGATCGTCTGGTTTAGCGTCAGCTGGTGCAATTGTGCATTCATTGATGCTGTCACTTGTACTTACATTTTTAAACGAATTATTTATTTATGCATTTAAAAATTTGTATATGAATTCAATTGTTATAAATTCCCACTGAGCATGTTTAAAGATTTAAAATAAAAATAAATAAATAAAACAACAATTTATTTTATTTTCAGAATTTTTTCCAAAAATATTTATATATGTTTCTATGCAAATATACTACACCCAGAAAAAAATCATGGTAAATTGATAGTATTTCAATAGAAAAACAATAATTTATACCATTAAAATTGGTCAATAGGATGCGTCCCATTAGTTCTGTAATATTGAAACTGTTAATACAATGTGTGGTTGTACCATAAATTTTATAATGTGATATTTTAATTACAATAAGAAAGACGTATACAAATTTGATGATACGTATTATTAATTTTATGGTATAATCGAATTACATTTTCCTAATAATTTATTAAAACAAAAATGTATTTTAGTTAATTTATTGTATATATTATTTTATTTAAATGTCGAAATTGATATTCACTTTTACAACACACACATAAAAAGACACTTCTTGCTGCAAAAGGTAATAAAACATTTAATGTTTGCTTTGGTTTCCAATAATTGATTGTAGTACTTGAGTCTGCAGTTATTTTTGAGTCCGTTGCCATAATAGAAATTCGATGTATTATTTATTTTCTGTAACAAATAAAAATATAAATAAATATATAAATATAATTTATTTACATTAAATACATTGATACCTTACCAATGTCGCGTTTAATAATGTGTATTATTACAAAAAATACATGCGACCATTTTGAGTAAACACGCAGAATGACGTACAAAACGAACATGTTTGTATTCGTTTCATGTTTATACCACGTTTATTATTATAGGAGGAAACCATTAAAACAACAGTATTTATTCTATTTAAAACAATAATATTGAAATATTTAAATTTATGGTAGTGAATTTTTCAAATACTATTGGTCGTACCATTAAGTACTTAATGGTACATTTTCTTCTGAGTGTAGTTGTAATTTAAACCAAACATAAGAGTGTTTTTATTTTGTACACAATCCAGAGATACGAACTTGTGGAACAGTTTTCCATCGACTGAATTTTCGTAACAATATATTATTTATAAGCTTATTATTTTTACATTGTATCCATGTAATCTATAAAAATATTATGTTTAATTAAATTTATTGATTATACATTTATAATTACTGTATTTGTACGTGGTTTTTGTACTATAATAATGTGCCAAGTCTCAACTCTTCTTATCAATCCAAGGTTCGGCCCGTATTTGACCACTTCCTGGTATTTGAAATGGTCCTGTGTTGGCCCATTATTGTTATACGATATTGGCCTAGTATTTTTTGCCAGTCTTGGCTGAATACTTAGCGCCAGTCTTAAACCATTCTTATCATTGAAAGGCTTAACGTATTCATCAGACAGTTCTGGGTACCAGACATACGTAAAGGTGGTGGATCAGAGATCTACGTACAATTCAGTGATCAGAGGTGTCCAAATATTCTGAAAAGTGCGTGAACTTTATTAACATACGTTTCAAAAATGTTACATCATTTTCGTTAATTTCCATGTTATCAAGCCATTACATGGCTTGTTTCCTTTGTTAATATAATTTTAAATTTAAACTTTTTCTTAATTTGAGTTCTATGTGCATTTAATGCACATATAATGTGTCATGTGTCTGTTTGTTGCAGAGTTGTTAAAGAATGCATTCTTTTGTTTTTGTAATTTGTCAGAAAAATAAGGGTTACAATATAAAAGTCGTAAAATACCGCACTTTCCGGAATTTTTGTTGTTATTGACATTTTAATGAAAATATATCATTGCTATTGGAAAATTATGACAGTATATTTTATAAAAATTTGCGTTTTCACAAATATGTGAACAATTACAATGAATTCGACAACTTTGTGGCAAACATTTTCGGGAATTATGGGATCATGGGACTAAAAGCTCTTATTTGTCAGCGACACACATACGGCAAATTCGTAAAATTCAAATTTAGTATTTTGAAGCAACACAGCGTCAACAGTGTTGATATTGCGCATTTTTGTTTAGTAGCAAAATAATAAAAAGAAAGTACTTAACAATACTAATAATGTATATACTGGCATTTATTAAACAATTTAAATAAATTTATTTATTGTACTTATTAATCTCAAATTGTGCGTACGTATAGTGTTTTGAAGAGAATAAAAAATTGTCAAATTAAATTACATATCAACTGGCTTGTTTTTTTATTAATTTCTTATTCGCAAATAATTAACACATTTTAATAATTATTAAGGGTGTGTTTGACTTAAAATAAATTGCTGACTAAGCTAAACTATTTCGGTAATGCAGCGTTTACTTTTCAATTTAGCTGTTTTTCGAGCAAACTAAATTGGAAACCATCAAACAGACATATGATAATCGATTTATTAGGGACTTAAACAATTACCGCTTACTGAATGACGATCGAATTAAAACCCATACAATTTAGTTTAATCGGCAATTTAGTCGAACTCTACATATGAAAAATATGCATTTAAAAAAAAAATAGTACTTTTCTAATTCATAAAGGCGAAAAGTACAAACTTATTGCTACTAGTGATGTAAATGTATGGAGTAAATGAGTAATCGAAAACTTGATATCAGATTTAAAGTAGGTATTTGATGAGTAGTTGAAACTAGTACTACTATTATTAAGCGGAAAATTATGGAAATGAAAAAATACAATTACTGCACGTTACCCCTTTTTTGTAAAGTATAGCACCTAATCATAAAATTAATTTTCTTTTTTTAGTTTTTGGATAACATTTAAAATCACCGTGTCTATTTTATAAAATTAAAAAAAATAGTTATTAAAATATAGATATTATTTACATAAAAAAAAAGGTTTCTGACATCGGTTTGGGATATATTTTATTTTACACAGTATGCCCCTTTAAGCTGGTCCGGCAATTTTTTAAGTTTTTTTTTTTTGTTTCTAAATGTGTGTGTTTTAATTGAATACATAGTTTAATTTTAATATAAGAACTTAACATTTGAAAATAAGGTAAGTATCGAATACGAGAAAATAGCGATATTTTACATCACTAATTGGTACGCGCAACGAAAATTACATACTTAACGTTTTCCCAACGTTCTTCGCAACAATTTGATCTTTGCGTTTCCTGGTATTGTCATCAATGTTTTCACGCTTTCGTTTTGTCTTTTATTGCTACAAATATCAACAATGGCACAGTATACTTGGGGAAAATCTGTATTAAAAAATTTAATGCCCTTTTACATGATAGCGGCGATATGTATATATTTTAATTACGCAATACATTATTTTATACATAATTAGTAATAATTTTTAGTATTTCGCTACTAAATAAAATGCGCAACATCAACACTGTTGACGCTGCGCTGCTTCAAAATACGAAATTTTGAGTTTCACGGAATTTGCCGAATGTCCCAGCAAGAACATAGTCGTTCATTTTATAAATCATTTTAGGGGTAGCAATGATCAAAGTGTCGATCATTTGTTTGATCACTTGTATAGCGACGGGAAAAATGATCAAAAATGTTGTGTTCGTGTGAGTTTGCATCCCTTTCTTACGCACGTTGACACAGGTACTTCTATATATATATGTCTCTTTCATTCATATCAGTGCTTTCGACAAAATGGTTGTTAAAATGATCAACATGTTTATATAGCATGTAAAACATCAGTATATGTAAAATGATTATTAAAATGAACAAACAAATTGTTAAAATGAATAGTAAATTGATCGAATTAACCTATGCCAACCCAACCCAATTAGTTTCGGTCAGCACTGTCTTGCTGGGGTGTGTCGCTGACAAAGAAGAGCTTCTAGTTCCACGATCCCATAATTCCCGAAAATGTTTGCCACAAAGTTGTCGAATTCATTGTAATTGTTCACATATTTGTGAAAACGCAGATTTTAATAAATATACTCTCATAATCGAGTAGCGTCAACGCACTTATGGGGGACGGACGTGTCGTGTCGTCTCTTGTCTTTTTTAACGTGTTCCGTCCGTCGTTTAGTATAAATGTGTTTCAAAACTGTGTTTAATGTGCCCGCCCAACATAAGATAAATAAACGAAATAAAACAAAATTAAATTGAAACACAAACTAATAATAATTTACATAAAAAACTAAAAAGAAACACCAAATAAATAAAACAATAATAATTCAACAACAACAACCGCGTGATAGAACCGGTTTCGCGCTGCCTGCTGAGTTGCCGCACTCGCTGTTTTTACAATTGCCGACGCAAAGGGCTTTTCTATGCTCTTTGCTGCAATTGCACAGGTTTGTTGACGTATCCCCTCCCTCCCCCATCCTACTCCACGCTACTAGCGCGCACGGTTGAGGCTGCAGTGAGTGCGTAATCTATGCTGTGGTGAAGGCATAACACTCACCACGGCTTGACTTACGCTCTCATTTGTTTGTTTCAACTGCTGCGCCTTGGTAGTATGTATGTCTGTTTTGAAGTTGCCCAGTAGAAAAAATGTCGCAAAAATTTCGCATAGATTTTTGCAACATTCGTGGGCTAAGGGCGAATTTTTTCTCGGTATATGCGTATGTGTCCATCCATAGGCCACAAATAATGGCACTAGGTGAGACCCAGGTTGGTGAGGGTGCAGATCCACTGGATTTTCATATACCTGGTTATCACCTATTGCCATTATTCTCTGCCCATAGGGGCCTTGCTCTTTTTATCCGAAGTGACGTTGCGTATCAACTGCAGCAACAACATAGTGTGTCGGATAGCGAATTTAATACTATTTGGGTTAAATTCAAAATCCAAACACACATCATGCACTTGTGCTTTCTTTATAGGAGTCCGAATTTAGATAGGGTTTCCACCTGTAATAAGCTGGATGCCTTATCTGATTCGATCTCAAATATATTGGAGCAATTTCCAGGCAGTGAAATTGTTGTTGCGGGCGATTTTAATGTGCACAACGCCACTTGGTTGAGCCACTCGGGTCTATCAACACAGGAGGGTTGTTATGTTGAGCTTTTTGCCGAGTGCAACCAACTCACTCAAATGGTGAAGGAGCCGACGTATATTCCACGCGTCGGCGGGCAAAGCCCAAAAGTCCTAGACCTTTTTCTGACTTCACATCATGAAAAATATGATGTAAAAGTCCTTGCACCTCTTGGTAATTCCGACCACTGTACTGTTTCCGCTGAGTTTTCGTATTCTAGTTTACGCGCCTCTTCGATTAAAGCCCCGAAGAGGAATGTATGGCTTTACGAAAAAGCAAATTGGGTTGCGTTAAATGATTTTTTTCGCAACTTTAATTGGAAATTGTGTTTCGCTGACAGAGACATAAATGCTGCGGCTTTAATGGTACAAAATATTATTTTATTAGGTATGCGGTCCTTCATACCTTCTAAAAAAATTAGCATTAAACCTAAGGACCACTCTTGGTTTAATGAGACTTGCAGGATTGCAGTCAGGTCGAAAGAGGAAGCCTTTCAGACTTGGCGTTCTAACAAGAATGCTGATACTGAAAGACTTCGTATACAGGCTAGGAATCGCTGTAATGCCGTGATCTCGCGCGAAAAGTTTCTTCACGAACAAAACGCGCGCAAAAAGGTCCTACTCTATCACAGGGGTAGTAAAAATTTCTGGTCATTTGTAAAAAGGGTGAAGAATCAGACGACATCGTCTACTCCAACTCTTAGTATGAATGGCCAGACCTTCACTGACCCGGTTGATAAAGCTAATCTCTTGGCAGAATTATTTGCAAATAATTCAACGCTCCCAGATAGTAATCAACCACTGCCTGTCGTCGATTCTGTTTCTTCTGCAATGCCGGAGATACATTTTCGAACTCGGGCAGTTAAAAAGGTTTTAGAAAACCTCAACATTAACAAAGCCTCTGGGCCAGATGGCATATCTGCACATGTGTTGAAGAAGTGCGCGTCAACGCTGGCTTGTCCGTTGCGTAACCTTTTCAACATCTCCTACACGACAGGAGTTTTTCCATCTTGTTGGAAGGTTGCCAATGTCCAGCCAGTTCCGAAAAAGGGCGAGGCCACGAACCCTGCCAATTACCGACCCATTGCAATATGCTCTGCACTCTCCAAGGTAATGGAGAGCGTAATTAACTTCCACTTTGTGAACTATCTTGAGCACAACGAATTGCTCAGTGACCGACAATACGGTTTCCGTAGGACCAGATCCACAGGTGACTTGATGGCGGTCCTCTCCGAAAAGTGGAATAATTGTGTTCACCTTTTCGGGGAGAGCAAGGCTGTTGCTCTTGATATCTCCAAGGCTTTTGATCGAGTGTGGCATAAAGCCCTCGTTTCAAAACTATTTGCATATGGTGTTGGTGAATCTTTTACTCGATGGATATCGAGTTTTCTCCAGGGTCGTTCAATACGAGTTGCGATGGATGGTGTTCTTTCGGAACAACATTTCATCAATTCTGGAGTTCCGCAGGGTTCCGTCCTATCCCCGTCCCTATTTCTGGTATTTATCAATGACCTTCTGTCATTGACCCAGAACCCAATCCATTCCTTTGCAGATGATAGCAACATTTGTCATTCATACTCGTTCAAAAAGCGCCCAACCTCTTTGGAGATTGAGAGTAAAAGACGCACTATGAATGACACACTCAATAATGACCTTAAAACAATCTCCGATTGGGGTCTTGCAAATAGAGTTGATTTTAATGCACGCAAGACCCAATGTTGTCTGTTGTCTCACAAAAGAATGGATTCAACCCTACCTCCCCTTAATATGGGTACTGTGGATATTGCAGAGTCAGCTGCTCTTGACGTTCTGGGCATATCAATTCAATGTGATCTCCGTTGGAATGATCACATATTTGACGTGTCGAAAGAGGCGGCCAAGTGCCTCGGTTTTTTAAAACGGTGTAAGACATACTTCACTCCAGCTGACTTGCGCACTGTCTACACCACCTATATTCGGCCTAAGATGGAATATAATTCGCACATATGGGCAGGGGCTTCAAAATCTTCTTTGGAGTTCCTGGATCGAATCCAACAGCGTGCAATATATTTAATAGGGGATGAAAATATTTCATCCTCTATTGGTTCTCTTGAGCACCGAAGGACCGTAGGGTGTGTAAGCCTGTTCTATAGGTATTACAATGGTAAGTGTTCGAGGGAAATACATGGCCTGATTCCACCAGGTCGTGTGTCCTCTCGTTCTACTCGGGCATCGAACCAAGCCCACCCCTTCGTAGTTCACTCGGCTCTCAATAGAACCACGCATTACCGAGAGAATTCGTTCTTCAGTCGCACGATACGTTTGTGGAACAATCTCCCTGCGTCTGTTTTTCCCGACATTTTTGATATTGGCAAGTTCAAAACAAACATTCACCGACACTACTCCATCTTTCCACCCTCCATTTAACCTATCATCCCTTCTTACGATCAACACTGTGCATTGCATGAATAGGGGGCATCCCCTGAGCGTTGGTTAATTTGTAAAAAAAAAAAAAAAAAAAAATGAATGCATTCATTGTTTTTTGAATTCTTTTTTGTCAAAAAAGAATTCAGACTGAAATGAATGCATTCTTTGATGAATGCATTCATTTTTAAGGCCATCTGATTGGGAATTCAAGCGTTTGAATTCCCATTCTTTTGACATAAATTAATGCATTCATTTTGAATTCCCATTCATTTGAGTACAAAAGAATTAAAGAATGCATTCTTTAACAACTCTGGTTTGTTGTCATGTTATGTATACAGGGTAGCAACGAAAACTGATATATGCCTATACAAAACATGGCTTTATTTCTGTGATGCATATGTACCTTTACAATATAGGAGACCTACAATACAGCCCAATCATGAACAAATATTCCCAGGAAATATTTGTACTATTAGGGAATTTGGTATCACACTGAATTTCGAATATATAAAAATAATTCACTGGATAAATAAACTGAATAAATTCACATTTTATGAGAAATTTTTAACTCATTTACATAGCAATATTCCGTCAGAAAATTATTAAGGAAATTGTAAGTTTAATTTTTTGTCTATTAATTTGCAAATTTCTAATTTGCAAAAAACAATTAAATGCACTATTGACACTTATTTATGAAAATGAGGACATTGCCTGAGGATTTCTCTCCTACAAATCCAAGGAAGAAGTTCAGAGATTCTGGAAAAAAGTTGAAATAGATTTAGCTGAATTAGATTTAGTTGAATTAGAATACACCCAGAAAAAATCATGGTAAATTGATAGTATTTCAATAGAAAAACAATAATTTATACCATTAAAATTGGTCAATAGGATGCGTCCCATTAGTTCTGTAATATTGAAACTGTTAATACAATGTGTGGTTGTACCATAAATTTTATAATGTGATATTTTAATTACAATAAGAAAGACGTATACAAATTTGATGATACGTATTATTAATTTTATGGTATAATCGAATTACATTTTCCTAATAATTTATTAAAACAAAAATGTATTTTAGTTAATTTATTGTATATATTATTTTATTTAAATGTCGAAATTGATATTCACTTTTACAACACACACAGAAAAAGACACTTCTTGCTGCAAAAGGTAATAAAACATTTAATGTTTGCTTTGGTTTCCAATAATTGATTGTAGTACTTGAGTCTGCAGTTATTTTTGAGTCCGTTGCCATAATAGAAATTCGATGTATTATTTATTTTCTGTAACAAATAAAAATATAAATAAATATATAAATATAATTTATTTACATTAAATACATTGAGACCTTACCAATGTCGCGTTTAATAATGTGTATTATTACAAAAAATACATGCGACCATTTTGAGTAAACACGCAGAATGACGTACAAAACGAACATGTTTGTATTCGTTTCATGTTTATACCACGTTTATTATTATAGGAGGAAACCATTAAAACAACAGTATTTATTCTATTTAAAACAATAATATTGAAATATTTAAATTTATGGTACTGAATTTTTCAAATACTATTGAATTAATTAGAAAACTTTTAATTTAAAAAGAAAAAACTATTAATACATGAACCATAAGATCAATGGTCGTACCATTAAGTACTTAATGGTACATTTTCTTCTGAGTGTAGCATTGGATCTCCAATTAAATCGACCTTTGAATGCAAAAAAGTAAAAATGTCCTTATGCTTGTACTTCTGCTATATCTTTGTAATTTATAGGTTTGGTTTGACCAAAAAAATACATACGCAAAAAGATGTCGGAGAATTGGAAAAATAGAACAGGTACCGGAGGAGGTTCAAATAAAGAATATACATTTACGGCATTAGAACAAGCTGTCATCCAGTTATTTCGGGTGAAGGTATCTGTTGAAGGCAATTCAAACAGCAATTCATTCGTTGTAGCTACTATCTCAAAACGACGAAGTATTGACTGTGTCGAAACAAATCTATTGCCACAGCTAACAACGGATCAACAAACTCCGATCGACGAGCAATTAGAAATGGAAATCCAGGAAATAATTTCAGACAATGGCGATATACCTGAGCAACATACATAATCTACCACGTTGCAAAAGAACAAGAAGAAAACTACTTACGATTTATTAGAATCCCAAATTGCAGTTCAAAAAGATCTTTTCAATTAAATTGATGCAGCTTTATTAAATATTGCCACACAAAATGAGTTAACTAAAAGAACTTATTATTCAATTGATAGAATTTCTGATAATCTAAAGTTGCAATTGTCTGAATCTCAATGACACAATAAGGCCATGGAGGAGTTGGGAAAGTATGAAATTGAGTCAAGATACGGAATAAAAAAGGGAATTGGAAATTGAAGAATTAAAATTATAACGCAATGGTCTTGCATAATTTGTTTTAATTTATTGTATTTTGAATAAATTCATGTTATAAAGCATTTCCATTTGTTGAGCATTTGTAGGCATTTCAGCTTCATTATCAGTAAATAAAACTGTATTATTCGATGGTAATGATCTCTGCAAATCACTATTGTCGACTTTATAGTGAATGCATATATTATGCAGCGCACAGTATACATTTGTAATTTTTACTGCTTTTTGAGTAGAGTAATGTAGTTCTGTGGCTCCAAGTAAGCATCTCCATCGATTTTTAAGTACACCGTTGGTTCTTTCTATTATATTGCGGCATTTTGTATGAACATCATTTTGCTTTCACTAGTACCCAGTTCTGTTGTTCTGTGTGGAGTAAGAAGCCAAGGCTCTAGGGGATAACCAGCATCACCTTATTAATATTATACATAAAAATAATCGTTATATTGTAATGCAATTTAAACGATATATATATTTTTCTTCAAATACCCAGTAACCACCAATTCCTTTCGCCATTTTGATATCGCTCACTTTCCAAATCAATGAATCATGGCCCCGGGATGTGTCCCCTCAACGAAACAGATCCGCAGTCGCATACCTGTGGACATGTTTAAAATAGATAAATTATATTTTTGTGACTTACGAAGACATGCATTTCTCTCACCAGTAGTACATTTAGACTATAAAAACCTTTACGATTGTAATACAAATGTGTATTGACCCCAGGAGCAATTATTTTAACATGCGTTTCATCAATACATCCCAATTCATCCTGGTATTTTGTATCTCACGTAGAAATGGGCGCACGTTCTTCTCTTTTCTTCCTCTGATGAAATCATAAGAATCCATTCGATGCAAAGGTGACGTTGAAAAATCTCAACCACTTCAGAAAGCACCTTCGAAAACGTTGACTGCGCTAACCCCAAGACGTAGTCCTTTCCAACGCCTGTTTGGTAGCCGCCTTCCGCAAAAATTCGTAAACTGGCTACCAATTTAATTATTGGTGTCACTGCAAACGCCTTTGTATAACCAGGATACTGTTTAAATTCTAGAATAAACATTTGATTAATTTTTTTTTTAATTCAATAAAATCAATGGTTTCCAGCAATATTTATCGTATTTGTCGGATGTTTGAAAAATGTTTTTCTCGAAATCGATCTAAATAATTTGTAAATAACTTGATATTTAGGGCTGTGATATTTCTGGTAACCATCATTGTTTTCTTAGTGTAATCTCTTTCTTTATTTTAGTACAAAAACAGAATTCAAAACCGAAACCGTAACTTGGAATCGGTATACCGAAACCGTAATCGAAATGAGGAAGAAAACCGAAATCGAAAACGCTATTCGTATATTCAGTATACTGAAATGTTTATAAATATTTTTTTAAAATTTATTACTAAAACTACTAATACAATTACTACATAAGATAGCACAGCTTTAAGAAAATAACAAAGTATGCTTTTTGGGAAATGATAAAAATGTTTAATCTTAGTATATAATTTAGTTTCCAGCTCTTTCCAAAGCACTTAATTGATGGCCAAGACGTTCCTCTTTGGCTTTGCGCTCCGAGCTGATTTTTTTTGAGTGCGTATAATTATTTATAAAGGTCTGAACATCAATTTTACCACTCAGAAAGTATTCTACATGATGATCACAATCTGAATCTGAATTTGATGCGGCTATTTGTAGAAGTTCCTTGGATTTAAATTTATTAATAATGGGTTATGTGTCCAAAAAGTACATACTCTTATATGTTGCGGCTCAAATTCTTCAGATTTTTTTAAATATTTTTTATTGAGAATATCACATTTTTCACCCAGGTGCTTCAAAGTCGTAACATCATCACTTAATTTTCGCTTTAATTCCACTAAATGACACTCTTTCGACTCGTTTTTTCCTAGATACAAAACAGAAACGTATTTTAAATGTGTTTTAGTATTTTACATGTGTACATACGCGAGATATTTTCGACTTGATTTATCATTGAATCCAATTTTTCATTTAAGTGTTGTACAACTGACATCTCTTCAATAAAATCATTAAAAAAATCAGGGTTATTATCTAGTTGTTTGAGTTCAGTCAATGATAGTGTTGACAAATTCGGAATAATTATGTGTTCTTCTGTCTGTGTTTCCAATGGAAAATTTTCTTTGCTGTTGTCGAGAGATTTTAGTGTTTTCGTTGGCGTTGTGTCTTTGTTGGTTCGTGCAACAGAAAGCGGACTGCTACTGGGAACAACGGTTGGTGGATGACTTTCAAATTCATTTTTAATTGCTTGCACAATTCTTCCCAAATCAGAGTTTTTAGAGTACTAAAATATTAAAAATAAGAGAAAAAACAATGAAATAAGTTTAAAAAATTTGAAAAAAAAAACAAAAAGGTTAATTTTTCGATAAAAATGGAGATAAATATCATCAAAAGATCTGGCAACGCCATGGCTAGTGAATAGTCGCAAATTTTTAAGCGGTCCGTGAAAAATTATCTGTTTAATTAAATCAAATCGTTTTATAAGTCTAAACAATTGTGAAACTGTGTAAATAACTATAAACTACCAATAACTGATGTTCGTTCAGAAGTTAAAATTTTGAGTGTGCAAATTAAAAATATACGCATTAGTTTATCGCGACTGCGCTGCCGCAATTCAGTAAGACTGATTCAACCTCGCATACAATTCAAGTTCGGTTGTCTATATAATCTTTTCTCTGCGCAAACACAATAAATCGCAAATAATAATTAGCAAGACAAATTAAAAAAAAAAAAAAACAACATTTTGCGAAATAAAGTTTAAAAAAAAAATAGTTGCTGTTCATGTTGCTGTTTTTCATGAGCTACTGTTGTTCTTGAGTGCGCAAATATAAACTACGCATTATTAAGTCGCAGTTGCGCTGTGCCAATATTGTAGCTCAACAATATCTTTGCAAAAGTGTTAAGAGATGAGGAAATTTTTTTTTTTTTCAATGGACATCTTTCAATTGTCACTGCAGATTGAAAACATTGACACATAACACCACTTTTGTATGCACGTTACTGCGAACCAAATATATTTTTATTGAGTGGGTCTCGTGCTGATTTTTTGTGCCTGAAACGCTGTTGTACTCGAGGTGCTTCTGGTACGGAGTTGCTGTTGCTCCTGGGTTGCTATAGTTCCTGAGTTACTTTAGTTCCTGCAGTTCATGAACATTAACGCATATCCACACTTTAATGTACGTTACTGCGAATCAAATATATTTCTATTGAGTGGTTTACGTGTTGATTTTTGTTTCCGAAACGCTGTTGTTCCTGAGGTGCTGCTGGAGTGCTGTTGCTGAGTTGCTGTAGTTCCTGAACTGTCATAGTTCCTGAGTTGCTGTTGTTCCGGAGTACAAAAAAAAAGCATTGGTGCACATAACCTCAAATTGTATGTGCACCTCGCTGCGAATGTAATTCTATTTATCTTTAATTGAGTGGATCCAGAGTCGCGCTATGGCAGTCAAAACACAATCATACCCGCTAAAGTGCAAGAAATGCGATAATAACTGCACAAAAACAACTGGAGCATTTGCATGCGCTTTCTGGGATTTTTTTTTTCATCCAAGTTGTGCGATTGAAATTACCCCTGCTGTCACGAAGGCAATGCTTGATTCAATTCGCAAGAGCAATGGCGGTTTGTTGTTTCGGTGTGGATTATGTATAACATCAACTCTAACAGGGTTATTATCTAGTTGTTTGAGTTCAGTCAATGATAGTGTTGACAAATTCGGAATAATTATGTGTTCTTCTGTCTGTGTTTCCAATGGAAAATTTTCTTTGCTGTTGTCGAGAGATTTTAGTGTTTTCGTTGGCGTTGTGTCTTTGTTGGTTCGTGCAACAGAAAGCGGACTGCTACTGGGAACAACGGTTGGTGGATGACTTTCAAATTCATTTTTAATTGCTTGCACAATTCTTCCCAAATCAGAGTTTTTAGAGTACTAAAATATTAAAAATAAGAGAAAAAAGTACAAAAAAAAGCATTGGTGCACATAACCTCAAATTGTATGTGCACCTCGCTGCGAATGTAATTCTATTTATCTTTAATTGAGTGGATCCAGAGTCGCGCTATGGCAGTCAAAACACAATCATACCCGCTAAAGTGCAAGAAATGCGATAATAACTGCACAAAAACAACGGGAGCAATTGCATGCGCTTTCTGGGATTTTTTTTTTCATCCAAGTTGTGCGATTGAAATTACCCCTGCTGTCACGAAGGCAATGCTTGATTCAATTCGCAAGAGCAATGGAGGTTTGTTGTTTCGGTGTGGATTATGTATAACATCAACTCCAACGCAAAATACACAAGGACTGGAGGAGATATGTTCTAAACTAAGTGCGCTGGAAAATCAAATGCAAAACATTTCTACTCAAATCACTCAAGATGTGACATCGGGCAATAAAAATGAATTTCAAAATTTAATCGCTAAAGTCAAGGAAGTTGATATTTCAACTTCACTACGGTTAAACTTAAGTTGAAAACAATAGCTTAAAAAAAGCAGTTAAACCGTGGAGATGTTATTGTGAGTGGTCTACCATCGCATGAACTGGTGATTAAAATTTTGAAGATATATGATATAGATGCTTATTCGCCTGATATAAATTTTTTCTCGTGGATCCGAAATAACACGTCAGTTTTAGTCAAGTTTAATAGTGTCCAAAAACGTGATCTATTAACGAATAAATATTATGGCAAGCGTGACCTCAAACTTATTTAAGTTATGGAAACTGAAATTAATGCTCGCGTGTATCTCAAAGACCACTTAACACCAATGGCATCTAAGCTACAATATGTATGTCGTCGACTGCTCAAAGGAGGCAGGATTAAGCGGTTTAAACTCTTAAACAGTGGCATGCCATCTGCCTGATGGGAAAGAAAAATGCTGGACTCGTCTCAGATCTCATCTTTACTAACTTCTCTACAATCAAGATTGTCATCGTGTGTCAACACTACTTCTGTTGCTACACCTGAGTTATGCGCTGATGAGTTGAACGAGCTGCCTGATTGTTAATTAACAAATTAGTTTGAAAATAACAACTTAATGTTTACATTTTTTGCTATGAATCTTAACACTGATTAATTTTTTGCGGATCTCTTAGATTTTTTTTTTCTTTTTGAATTAATACAAACATAATATATTATTCATATTACTTATAATTATGTATATATTTTTGGGAGTTATGCGAATATGGGGGGAATTATAATTATTGTGTTGGTGAATGACAATCTTGGTCCAGTGGTCAGCAATAACTCAAGTTTGAAAACGTATCTTGATCAAAAATATTTAAATGTTTCCCACTTTAAAGCACAGAGTATTGTTCCTAGGAACAACTTAACTAAGATTGACGAAATTATATGTGTTCTTGAGGGCAGTTATTTGGATATTATTGGAATTACAGAAACGTGGCTGAAGGACTGTGTTCTTAATAAAGCGATTATTATAGATGGATATCATATGAATAGAAACGATCGGATGGTCAGTAGGGGCGGATGAGTTTCTTTTTTTATTTCGAATGGACTTAAATCTTCCGTTATTTATGAAATACGTGATGAAGGTTCATTTGAGGCATTATTTGTTGAAGTTACTCTAAATTCATCAATTAAGGTTTTGGTTGGTGTTATTTATTTGCCAGTAATGACTTATCATCGCAATACGCTCATGTAATTTTTATGGGGATTTTAATACGGATTTATTCCAAAATAGTGCTGTTGTAAGAGATTTCTGTGATAATTTATCATATAAACTAGAGTGTAATCAATATCCTTTAAATTTTGAATATAAGAAATAATTGTGACTGGATGAGCTCTGCAGTAATAGCAAAGGCGAAAAACTTTAGGGATATTACGTTACGCGCGTATTTTGAGAACAGGAACACTGAGAATTGGAAAATATTCTGCAGTTACAGAAACAAATTGAAATCGACTATTAGGAAAATTAGATCTAAAGCATACATCCAATTTTTTTCAGATTGTTCACCTAAGCAGATATGGAATAAACTAAGAACTAAGTTAAATGATGACCATGATCATAATACATTAAATGTGAATGACTGTAATGATTTGTTTTGTCTTAGAACCTATTGCAAACCCTACAAGTGAACCTTTTGAGAACATAACTGCTGAAAATGATTTCTCATTTAGAGGAGTCGATGAACAGGAACTTTTGTATGCAATATTTAACATAAAATCTAATGCTATTGGCTCAGATGGGATTTCCTTAAAATATCTGAAAATCATTTGACCCATTACTTTGCCACATTTAATGCATTTATACAATACTATTCTGACAACATCGATATTTCCGAAATGTTGGAAATTGGCAAGGTAATACCAATTCCAAAAATAAGGGTCCCAAAATCAATCTCTGATTACCGACCTATAAGTGTTCTCCCAGTTTGTTCAAAAGTTTTAGAAGTACTACTTAACCATCAAATTAGAGAGCACTTAAATAGTAACAATCTTATTTCTAAATTTCAGTCTGGTTTTAGGAAAAGGCACTGTAACTTTAATGATTGATGTTGTTGAAAAACTTCGGGAAAATATTGATAACAAACATCGTTATTAATATTTCTAGATTTCCGAAAAGCTTTCGATTCTATATGTCACGAGATTCTCATAAACAAACTTTACAGTCAATTTACATTTTCTATTTCTGCTTGTAACTTAATCAACTCATTTCTTTATGCGCGTGAACAATATGTTATCATGAATGAGCTGACTTCATCTGTTAAAAAAATATCCAGAGGAGTCCCTCAGGGTTCGATATTAGGACCGCTACTCTTCATGATGTATGTTAATGATGTATTTAGTTGTCTGTCATTTTGTGAAGGTCGGATTTATGCTGATGATGTTCAGTTGATAGCAACTGACTGTTCTGATAATATGTATATGCTGACTGACTCTATTAATATTGATTTAAATAATATATTTCAATAGGCTATATAGATTTAAATCCAGCAAAGACGAAAGCTATGCTTTTCTGCAATAAACCTATAGTGTTGCTCAATTTGATTTTGAATAATGAGATCATAGAATTTGTGTCACGTTATAAAACATTAGGTTTCATGTGTAACTTTAATGATTGATGTTGTTGAAAAATTTCGGGAAAATATTGATAACAAACATCGTTATTAATATTTCTAGATTTCCGAAAAGCTTTCGATTCTATATGTCACGAGATTCTCATAAACAAACTTTACAGTCAATTTACATTTTCTATTTCTGCTTGTAACTTAATCAACTCATTTCTTTATGCGCGTGAACAATATGTTATCATGAATGAGCTGACTTCATCTGTTAAAAAAATATCCAGAGGAGTCCCTCAGGGTTCGATATTAGGACCGCTACTCTTCATGATGTATGTTAATGATGTATTTAGTTGTCTGTCATTTTGTGAAGGTCGGATTTATGCTGATGATGTTCAGTTGATAGCAACTGACTGTTCTGATAATATGTATATGCTGACTGACTCTATTAATATTGATTTAAATAATATATTTCAATAGGCTATATAGATTTAAATCCAGCAAAGACAAAAGCTATGCTTTTCTGCAATAAACCTATAGTGTTGCTCAATTTGATTTTGAATAATGAGATCATAGAATTTGTGTCACGTTATAAAACATTAGGTTTCATGTGAACCTCATAATATCAAAAGTTTCATTTGCTTTACGCAGGGTTTTCATAAAAATTAACTGAACATTTTAAATTTTAAAATTCATCAGGAACTCGTTCTCTCATGTGCTTAAATATTCCAACAGTTACAATGCAGAGATCATATGTAGTTCGGGGTACTAAATTATGGAACACCGTTTTGCCCTATCGTGAACGCAGTTTTCTCCAACTTTAAAACAATTTAAAACGCTTATCACCAAACACATTTAATTGCATATACGCTAATAAAAAATAAATAAAAAATGTTCTCTTTATTTTAATCATATTGATGACTATTGGTTTAAGACTTGATTTCATTCACACAATACTTATCTTTCATATTCGCTTATGTTAACTTTTTTTATATATTTTATTGTTTACTGCCATTAACAAAATTTACCATGTAATCAATTAAATGGCTTTAAGATTATGAATTTAAATAAATAAAAAATAAAAAAGGAACTCATCTTATTGTTGCCAAAGACCTCGGAGTTATTCATAACAATGATACTAAAAATCATTAACTACACTCTCAGAAAATAATTGTTAAAAATTAACAATAAAGATTGTTGTTGAATTAACAATTCAAATTGTTAATTTCTTTCCTTTAATTTGAGTGATGATTGTAGGTTTTTCTCATTTAACAATTATTTTAGGGACAATTGTTAAATTATTGTTAAATTGAATTCAATTGTTAAATTCAACAATTCAATTCTTAAAAAATTGTATGTACGAAATCAAAATATTATTTTGGTTTTTGTGTCAAACTAAACAAACTCGTGACAATGAAAACACATTGTGGAAGATAAAAAATAAACTTTCGGCAAACGTTAGAGCCGCTGGAATATGTGAATTATTGCTGGTGAGTACAGGATAAAACTTGAAATATTATGCATCAAACTTTGAATCCTTGTAGCAAATAATTGCGGTGTCTAAAAATGACGGAGGCGGAGCGGAGCATTGCTCGACTATATTGCAGCGATAATACCGAAATACACCGGCGTCACCTTCTACTATAAACACACACACCTCATCGACAAATTGTGCTTTTTTTTGATGTTTCGTGGATTAATAGTCGCACAGACATTGTTAGTCTGTGGGACAATCTGCTGCGCAGGGTACAAATCAGAGCTCTCAATTTCATACGAGTATGTTCGAGTAACCCGGGTACCCGGGCGCTCGAAGGGTAATACCCGGGTAGTTCAAATACTCGAAAAACCCGGTAGGGGGTCAGAAACCCCATTTTCGAAATTTTTTTGCAGAAATAGATAGCTGATGTTATGAAATGCATTTTCGAAAATGGGGTTTCTGACCCCCTTTGGAGCGACCTGGACCACTCCAAAGGGTACCATTAGCCTTCTAATGATGTCCGCTATCGATTTCCCAAATAAAAAATGTTGAGTCGTAAATGGGTTTTTGACCCCCTTTTGGGAGTCATGGACCACTCCAAAGGGTACCATTAGCCTTCTAATGATGTCTGCTATCGATTCCCCAAATAAAAATGTTTGGGTCATAAATGGGTTTTTGACCCCCTTTTGGGGGTCAGGGACCACTAAGAGTGGTACCATTCGATTTCACTCGATGTCTGATACCGATTTCTGCAATAAAATTTTATTCGGTCTTTTTATCACTTTCCGCCCACTTTTGTCACCAACATTTTTCCAACCACTTCCGACCAACTCCCACATCAAGCAAACGAACGGACAGACAAATTAACAAGCGATCAAATGAACAATCGTCAATCGAACAAACAAACGAACGAACGAACGAGCTACTCGAAACTCGAACAACGATCGAGCTACTCGAACAACGAACGAGCAATCGAGCTACTCGAACAAACGAGCTACTCGAATAGCTCGAACAAACGAACGAACAAATTACCCGGGTAGCTCGAACATTTGCACGGGTATTACCCGGGTAGCTTGAAAAACCCGGGTAGCCCGGGTACCCGGGTAATCGAGAGCTCTGGTACAAATGAAAGATCTGCGAAACGTACGCATGCATCCCCACAAACAATATCGATCTGTATCCGATGTGCATATACGTATTCTCAATTTGGAGAAGAACTTCGTTCACGAGCTTCTACCGCCCGGTTTTAAGGCACCGATGTTTCAACGCTGGTGTTTCAACGTTCAACGGGCTTGCATCAAACGATATCGCAGGCACTCCTGAGTATCTGGATCCTAAGAATAATTATAAATAAACAAAACTCTTAAAAAAACTGTGAATTATTATTTAAAAAAGAATCATGAAGTAGGCAGGGTTACAAATAAATATTGTTATTTATAACAATGCGATTGTTAATTTAGGTTTAATTTCTAATAACAATTCAACAATTCAAAATAACAATTGTTAATATAGACTGTTTACGCGAGAATAGTTGCAAATGGTGTAAGATGGTAAGCTTCGTATAAGCAAATATCCACATGTAGATGGCGCTCTAAGCATCAAATTGTTCTACATTTTGTGTCATATTTCCTTAAGTGAAGTTTCCTCCTTACATTTGCCATAGACTTAAGGTCTCTTCCTGTTCAACCACCAACCCGAATGGTAACAATTACTCCTATAAATAAATAATATATTAAGAAGCATTTTTTATTTATTTTATTTCATGGTCTGATTGTCTTAAACCCGCATCCGAGTTTAAGACTATCAGAATTTTTACGGCTTTTCCCCAACGATTTTATATTGATGCAGTAAGACGAAGTCACGTTACACTCGGTAACATTGGTCCCCTACGAGCCGGATTGCGAATCTCTCATCAATCATCTATAATTAATCCAAAGGAAAAGATTTCTAATATCGAAATTCAAATCTCCAATTACACTCTCATCACTTAATCAGGTGCGTTTGCATTACAAATTTCTATTATACATATGTCAGTTCATGTCAGTTAGTTCAAGTGCGAAGTTGTCCGTCCGTAATGCGCGCGTTTTTTTTTTTGGTAAAACTAAAAGTGTTTTTAAAAAATTAAAAAAAAATCGCTAAAATAACAAAAAAAAATGGTGAAAAATTTCAAAAAAAAATATAAAATTCACGAAAAGAAAGAAAAAAGGTTTAAAATCCACAAAAGAAAAAATCCAAATTGTTTGAAAAAACTGCAAAAAAAAAAACCGAGTTAATTAAAAAAAAAAACAAAATTGCTAAAATTTAAAAAGAAAACATTAAAAAGTTCAAAAAAATAAAAATAGCCAAAACCAAAAACTGCGCCACCAAAAAATTCACCAAGTTGGCGCAACACTATACGACAAATTTCCCAAGGTATATTTTCTAAAAATTTATTCCCATCAAAAAGGAAAAGTTTATGTAAAAATTTGATATAGTTCTAAAAATGTATACTAAAAATTGGCTAAATTTGAAAAAGAGTAAATTTCCCAAAAAATTTTAAATATTTTTGCATAAAATTTTCCTAATAATTTGATATCATAAAAATGTTAAAAACTACAAGTTTCTAAAAACATTAAAAACTAAATTAAAAATTTTCTATAAATTTAAAATTCGATTTCCTACAAAATTCGATGTATTACTAATAATTTGTCTATAAATTTAAAAATCAAGAATTTTAAAATTTTCGTAAAAAATTGATTATTTCTTAAAATTTTAAATTAAAATCTAAAAATTTTGAATAAATGTTGCTGAAATTTAAAAAAAAAATAAAAATATTTCAAAAATATAAAACTTTACAAAAATTTAAATTTTATTTTAAAAAATTAATATAGAAATTTACAAGCAAAGTTATATAAATTCATCCATTTCAAGATTATAACTTTACAAAAATTTAAATTTTATTTAAAAAAATTAATATAGAAATTTACAAGCAAAGTTATATAAATTCATCCATTTCAAGATTACGTAATAAACCACGCGGAATTTATTGCCTAACGTTTAATTTCATGTATTAAATTCGGCATATTCAAATATATAGGGAAACATTTAAAGAAATATATACATATACCGCAATCATTTTTTGTGGCTGAAATCCGATCACAAAATTTTGAGTTGCACTCTCTCTACATAGTTACAGTGGACAAAGTCTCCACTGTCTCATTTAATTTACTTACGCAGCATAAGATAATTGCACACATAAGAGAAGGAGAAACGAAAGCGAAGAAGACTTCAGCCTCATAATTGATGCTCTGATCTGCCTCGCTCTCGCAACATTCCGCATTCTCACAGCATTCCGCGCTTTTGCAACATTCCGGACTCTCGCAACATTTGACGCTCCGTACCATTTGGAGTTGCATTCACTCACTGCGCTTATGGGATATTTTGCTGAAAGCAGCGCTACATTTTGCTTTGCTTATTTGCAATTTAATTCGTGTTGTTGTATGCCAGCATATTACTGCCACGTACAAGTCAAGTGACTTAGAAATTTCAAAAACAAAAATTAGTCAGGAGACTTAGAAAAAATCTACAAATTTTAGGAGCACAAATTATATTTCATAATAAATTATTTTCATTGATTGAAATTATCTTTATATATTACATATTTTTCTATACATTTGATTATAAACGTTTTTTCAGCAAATTATTTGCATGCGATTTGTTGCATACGCAAATAAATTTTATAATATTTAAATTTCGTTTCGATCATAAATTTGTTCCGCGTTCGGGAATTAAGGGTGAATTTTCGCTTAAGTTTTCAAAACGTGTTTTCGCTGTTTTTCTTGAAAAATTTTTGAGGCTGTATAGTATTCTACCTATGTCGGATTCCAAACTCTGGGTTATTTCAAATTTCAATAATATTCAACAATAACATTTTTTTGGGATTCCAAACTTTGGAATAATTCAAATTTCAATTTCAAAACTTTAAATTTCATTTAGAAATTTATTTCGAATCATTTTTTTTTGTCAAATTTTTTAAATAAAAGGATAAAACAATTTCAAATTCGATAAAAACTTCAGATTTTGCGTTCGTCGTATTTTTTCTATATTTCATCTCGATTGTTTCAATCGAGAATACCAAATTTAAATTCCATATTTTGGAATATTTCCAAATTTCAAAATTTTCCAATTACAAATTAAAAAAAAAAAATCAAAATTTTAAATTTGATTTTGCATTAGCATTTGTAGCAATATTTCTAATTTCATATCGATCAAGAATATCAAGAGTCAACTTTTCAATAGAGTTTACCACTATTCTTTGAAGTTTTTTTTTGAAAAAAAAAAAAAAACTGAATTTCTCATATTTTTTAAATTTATTGCGCTCCAACTAATGAGATCATTAACGGTGTTCATCGATCCTCAGACTTATTGACTTCCGTCCATTTCAATATATTCGCTCGTTTCGCTATCATTTAATGCCACCAGTTACGATGACTGCCCTCGATTTTTTCATTCGTTTGACCGATAGCTTGGTAGAATTTGAAGCCGAGTTCTGTGAAGCGCCATCGACTGGCTATACAAAATTTTCCCTGGAAGTTTATCGCGAAGAAATAAAGGATATCTGGACACGAGCGAAGACAGCATACGAGACATGTCTTCATGAGATGTCTGCTTCAAAGGATGACGAAGTGGCCGATGTAGAAGAAGGAGCTGCAGCTGCTGAAGTTGACATCGATTTGGAAATCTTGAAAACACGCTACAAGACCTCATACCACACATACGTTCGCTGCGTTGGAAGGATAGGAGAACTCATCCAGCACTTGACGTCGTCACCCATGGATGTAGCTGCCGCATCGTTTCCTGATAGATCTTCAAATAATTTCCGTCTTCTACCATGTGATACAGAAGTTTTCAATGGCGATTATTTGTCATGGCCTTCGTTCCGTGATGTTCACTGCGGTCTGCATCAATAATTCTCGGTTGAAAAATTATTTCATCTTAACAATAAAAACGAGGTGAGGACCGTGAAATTGTTAAGAAATCTCCACTTTCAAATCATGGCTTTTCCCTAGCTTGGAATAATCTCAAGGAGCGGTATGAAAACAAACGCATCCTTGTGAATAGCCAGTTTCGGATTCTTATCAATCTTCCGACAGTTAATTCTGAATCTGGCAACGCTATCAAAAAGCTACAGAGTGATATTCAGAACTGCATTTCCGCTCTTAAAATGTACAATATCAACATTGATAATTGGGATCCAATGTTGGTATTTCTGTGTTCTTCTCGACTTCCAGATGTTACCCTATCGCTTTGGGAACAATATCTCAGTAATAAAACCGAGATTCCTAAATGGGAAGAATTAAATTCATTTTTAACTAGTAGATATCAAGCCCTTGAGACAGTTTCTGATATTAAGTCCTCCAATATTCAAAGGTCTGCGCCTCATAAGCAGCATATTTTTTCAAAATTTTATTTAAGATGCAGTACGACGATGTGATTCGAGAGTACCTGGATTTGGATCATATGCAATGTGTTCCTAGTCCAAATTTCACAACATTTCCGGACAATTATTACTTGCCTCACCATGCAGTAATTAAACCAGAAAGCACTACTATGAAAATTCGTGTTGTGTTTAATGCTTCCATCATCCAATAGGACAAGTTTAAATGATATCCTACACATTGGCCCCGTTTTACAGTCAGATTTGACACTTTTGATTTTAAAATGGCGTTTTTTCCGTTTCGTTTTTAATGCCGACATCCAAAAGATGTATCGGCAAATCCTTGTCAATACCAAAGATACGCCATTTTAAAGAATTCTATTTCGTGATTCCACACAAGTTACCATTAAATACTATGAATTAAAAACTGTAACATTTGGAGTCAATTGTGCTCCATACTTGGTCATACGTACTCTTCACCAATTGGTACAAATGGATACAAGTAATGCCAAGACGTTGGGCGTACGATGGAATGCTCTTAGTGACATCTTCTATTTTTCCACAAAACCATTCAAAAAAAAAATCCACATTTACAAAACGTGAAGTTTTATCCCAAATTTCAAAGTTATTCGATCCAGCGGGCTGGCTAGCCCCAAGCATAGTCCTGGCCAAAATGCTCATGCAGCAAATATGGCTAGAAAAGATTGGTTGGGATGATCCTTTGACAGAAATATGCCTTAATACTTAGGAATACTTTCAAGCCAGTTTTGAACACATTAGGAACATCCAAATTCCCAGATGAAATGGATATACTCCAGATTCTGAATTACAATTTCACTGTTTCTGCGACGCTTCCGAGAAAGCTTATGCTGCCACTATTTACGTTCGCATCGATCCAAAAACATCCTATTCTTTATTCTACCCATGAAACTGAATTGGAAAAGAAACCAATTAAATCCAATTTTCTATTTTTCCAAAATTTTGAAGATATTCTAGAGCGTTTCTCTACATTTTCGAAAGCAATTCGAATAATTGCATATTTATTACGCTTTTTTAATCGCACACATCCAATTTATCGATCATCGATAAACTACGATTCCAAACAAATTACATGCGCTGAAGTCAAGGATGTAAAGACACGTCTAATAATTGTATGCCAAAAGGTGGCATATCCGACTGAGTATCGCCTACTTCTGCGTAAGGAATCTATTTCTAATTCCAGCAGCCTTCTCAATCTGAATCCATTTATGGATGAATCCGGAGTACTCAGAGTCTGTGGAAGACTCATTGCATCTCCTGTCATGTCTTATGACGAGCGGCATTCTATTATTTTGCCTTATAATTGCCAGTTTACGCGTTTATTGGTTCGCTTTACGCACGAAATTTCTCTTCATGGTGGCAATCAATTAGTTCTCAGATTACTTCGTTTACAATTTTGGATATCAAAAGCGAAAAACCTGATAAAGACCACAATTCATAATTGTAAAACCTGCGTTTTATTCAAGCAGAAACTTAGAACTCAGCTAAGGCGCTCCTCACATGGATGGCCTGTGGGAAGCAGGCGTTAAGAGTTTCAAAACTCATTTCCGAAAAATGGCTGGCTCCTTCAAATTCACGTTCGAAGAGTTGTCTACGCTTTTATCCAAAATTGAAGCATGTCTCAACTCGCGTCCAATTTCACCAATGTCTGAAGACCCAGCTGATAACTCCGCATTGCCTCCGTGACATTTTCTCATCGGTGGTCCAATTTTAGCTTCAGCTGAATTACAAATAGATGATCCAGCTATTTCCATTATTAATCGTTGGCAAAGACTGAAGGCGCTACACCAACAATTTTGCTCACGATGGAAGAACGAATATCTAAAGGAGTTGCATAAGCGCAACAAGTGGAAGACACCACAAGATAACCTTACAACGAATTCCATGGTCGTTATACGCGATGAAAATCTTCCGCCAAACGAATGGCGATTAGGCCGAATTACTAAAGTTTATTTAGGGAATGATAACAAGGTTCGTGTAGCCGATGTGCTGACCGAACGCGGTTCCATTACTCGTCCAATTGTTAAACTTGTTGTATTTCCTACAAACTAATTTTTACGAATCCTTATTTCTTTTCCATTTATTTTCTACTTTTCTTTACTACTATTTGTTTACAGTTTATAATTATGCCAAAGAATAACAACAACTACCAGGCCCGGCGCCAGTCAGATCGATTCTCCAGCTTCCACGCATTCAAATGCCGTATTTACACCCGTACCCATGCTCTTCGGAACTGTTTCAAGTTCCTTGGTATGAATACTAAAGAACGCATTAGAGCGGTACTACTCCATAAATATTGTTCCAATTGCCTTGCACACCAACACTCGCATGGTACTTGCAGAAGCACATCCGGGTGCCACTATTGCAAGGAGGATCATCATACACTTTTACACATCCAGGAGAGACTGCGTACTAGTGACACCGTCGTGAAGCCAAAATCGGCACCGGCTTCTGTCACAATAACGTCAATTTTAGCACATGTTGTTACAATTTTGCCTACTGAACTGCTGCGTATCCAATATGATGGCAAACTTCATTTTGCAAGATCATTAATTGATTCCTGCTGTACGGTGAGCTGCATCTCCCATGCATTAGTTCGACAACTCAATATAAAAACAACAAAATTTGGCAACGAAGACGTTTGCGCAGTCGTACTACGAGCACATTCTGACCTCAACATTAAGCTCGAGGTTACCATGTGCGTAGAATATGGTATGCGAATGACCACACCATCCAAATCGCTCGATGCCACCACAAAAACCAAATTTTCTAATCTGGTGTTAGCTGATCCAAGCTTTTATAAATCGGCCCATATATCCTTGGTTCCGGGCGCTGACGTTTACCAAAAGATTATCCAATCGGGGGTAATACCGAGCAATGACGGAGTCCCCGTTGCACAGAATACAATTTTTGGTTGGATCCTATCTGGATCGTACTAACTTAAATGGCTCTTATAACCGTGGGTCGGTTTTGGCCGCTGAGATAAAGCCGCGCCAGTCGCTTCTACTTTGCACGCGCTGACGCCAGTTAGAAATACCAAGCGTTGTCAGGTTGTCCTCAACTTGGTCTTTCCAACGCAGATTTGGACGACCTCTTCTACGCTGTCCACATTCGAGCCTCGATTCAAGCGATTAGTTGGAGTGTTTTCATCCATTCGTTCGACATGGCCTAGCCAGCGAAGCCGCTGGATCTTGATGCGCTTGACTATGTCAATGTCGTCGAATAACTCGTACAGCTCATGGTTCATCCTGATTGGATACTCGTTAGCAAAGCAGATAGGGTCAAAGATTTTACGGAGAATCTTTCTCTCGAACGCTCCCAGTACTCTCTCTTCGGTGGAGGCCAACGTCCATGTTTCTGCACCATAAAGTAGGACGGGCATGTTGAGTGACTTGTAGAGCGTTATTTTTGTCCGGCGAGAGAGGGCTCTACTTTTCAATTGCCTACTGAGCCCAAAGTAGCACCTGTTGGCAAGAGTTATTCTCCGTTTAATCTCTAGGCTGACGTCGTTGTTGCTGTTGATGCTGGATCCCAAATAGAAGTCCTTTACAATGTCGAACTTGTGGGTGTCAAAATCAGCTTTTTGTCCAAGACGCACGGACTCCTTTCTGCTTGTTGACACAAGGAAATTTGTCTTGTCGTTGTTCACCGTTAGACCCATTCGACGCGACTCTTTCTCAAATCTGGAGAATACTGCGCTGACTGCTCGTGTGCTCCTGCCAATGATATTAATATCGTCGGCATATGTGAGCAGCATGACACTTTTGTTGAGGATAGTGCCGCTTTGAGGGAGTTTGGCAGCTCGAACTATTTTCTACATCAATAAGTTAAAAAGTCGCACGATAGGGAGTCACCCTGCCTTAAACCTCGTTTGGTATGAAATCGCTCGGAGAGGTCTTTTCCTATTCTCACTGAGCAACGTGTGTTGCTCAGGGTCATCCTGCAAAGCCTTATAAGTTTCGCAGGTATACCGAACTCAGACATTGCGACGTATAATCGTTCCCTTATCGGAGTGTCGAAGGCGGCTTTATAGTCGACTAATAGGTGGTCGGTGTCGATCTGTTTTTCTATGGTCTTTTCCTGGATTAGGCGCAATTTGAAAATCTGGTCTATGGTAGATTTTCCAGGTCTGAAGCCGCACTGATAAGGTCCAATCAGTCTGTTGACGATGGGCTTCAGTCTTTCACATAATACGCTCGATAGAACCTTGTATGCGATATTGAGTAGGCTGATCCCACGGTAGTTGGCGCAGATAGTGGGATCCCCTTTCTTAAGGATTGGGCAGAGTACACTGAGGTTCCAGTCACTTGGCATGCTTTCATCCGACCATATTCTGCTTACGAGTTCGTGCATGCTCTCTATTAGCTCTTCGCCTCCGGTCTTAAACAATTCAGCAGACAGGCCATCAGCACCTGCGGCTTTGTTGTTTTTCAGCCGAGCATTGACTGTTCTGACCTCGTCATGGTCGGGTGGCGGAATCTCAACGTCGTCATCAAGTACTGGGGTTGCCGGGTTTACTTCTCTATTGGTGGAATTGCGGTCATCATCACCGGTCAGCAGTTTAGAGAAGTGATCCCTCCATATTTTCAGTGTGCTCTGGTTATCTGTCACTAGATTTCCGTTCTCATCTTTACAAGAAGAGGCTCCGGATTTTGAACCTCCGGCTAGGCGTCTTATTTACTCGAAGAATTTTCGAGCCTCATTCCTGTCCCCATGCATCTCAATCTTCTCACACTCACGTCTTTCTGCCTCGCTTTTTTTACGCCTGAAAAGACGTCTCTCTTCCCTTGTCCTCTCCTTGTATCGCTCCTTCGCAACTCGCGTAGCTACTGACTGCAGGGTGGATTTGTAAGCAGCGTCTTTCTCTGCAGTGGCCGCGCGACACTCTTGGTCATACCACTGATTCCTCAGGGGGCGTTGTAATCCAAGCACCTCTTCGGCAGCCGTACGCATAGAGCAGAAGACTTGGTTCCACTGCGCGCTTATATCATCGAGAGGAGGAGTGCTTTATCTAAGCAGGTGTGAGAGTCGAGTGAAAAAGGCATGCATTGTGTTGTGATTGCAGCTTTCCGACGTCTAGCTTTCTCTGCGTTTGGTTCCGTACGTTCTTCGCAGCGCTTAAGCGCGTGCGGACCTTGGCTGCTACAAGGTAATGATCCGAGTCCATATTGGCACCTCGGATAGTGCGTACGTCCATCACGCTCGAAGCGTGCCTTGAGTCAATCACAACGTGATCAATTTGGTTTCGCGTTTTTTGATCGGGCGACAACCATGTGGCCTTGTGGATATCGAAAAGTTCGAATCTAGTGCTACTAACTACCATGTTTGGTGCTGCGGCGAAGTCGATTAGCCTCGTTCCGTTATCGGAAGTGTTGGCATGGAGGCTAAATTTTCCGATTGTTGGACAATAGATGGCTTCTCTGCCCACCTTGGCGTTAAAATCGCCTAGCACGATTTTGATATCGTGGCGGGGGCAGCGCTCGTACGCGTAACGGATCGTGTGCCATTTATATCCACTTTCCTAGCAATTTAAATCCGCTTATTCTAGCAAGAATCCGCTTATCCTAGCAAAATTATATTTAATAACGCACTATATAAATATAAATGAACTACATGAACTACATATTGAAATAAATGCAATCGCCACTTGAATTAAAAATACTTTATTACTATATTTATATTGAACCATTATATTAAACATTGTATCCATCAAATTGAATTTTTGTCATTTCATTTGCAATTATTTCACGCATCCAAATCTTTAGTAATGAATTCCTGTTGCAGCCGTACTGCAAGGCGGGCGGCGATGTTTACGTGAGAATAGTTGCAAATGGTGTAAGATGGTAAGCTTCGTATAAGCAAATATCCACATGTAGATGGCGCTCTAAGCATCAAATTGTTCTACATTTTGTGTCATATTTCCTTAAGTGAAGTTTCCTCCTTACATTTGCCATAGACTTAAGGTCTCTTCCTGTTCAACCACCAATCCGAATGGTAACAATTACTCCTATAAATAAATAATATATTAAGAATATTCCTGCTCAATAGCATTTTTTATTTATTTTATTTCATGGTCTGATTGTCCTAAACCCGCATCCGAGTTTAAGACTATCAGAATTTCTACGTTGGGCTTTTCCCCAACGATTTTATATTGATGCAGTAAGACGAAGTCACGTAACACACACAGACGTTTAATTTTTAATTGAAGACGTCAAAATGAAGTTAAGTTGCCTCAAAAATCAATTTCGAAAAATTTACAATTGTAATTGTGAATACCAACAATAAATTAACAATAGGTTACTGTCAATGCCATTTTGACCAATATGATTGTTAATTTATTGTTAGAATTAACAATTTATTTCTGATAGTGTACAAATATTTAAAAAATCGGTTCAGTGAAAATTACACAAATCCTTAAAAAAAGTCCCATCACATACATATTGGAATTAAACTATAGAAGACATTCATTATCAAAAAAATTAATAATTACTATATGGCATAAATGGCAAGTACAATGTAAGCATTTCGAGTGGCTCAAAATTTCTGTATGCTAAAACTAGGTATTTCGTTTGCAACAGTTCCTTTGTTTATTCTTGTTTAATATTTTTGTTTATATTCAATTGTATTATATTAAAATTTGTTTTATATTACTAAATATAACACATTAGGCATGAATTTAAACCGTTATTTAAACGGTTATCCTTTCGTCCATCTATCACATGGGTTCAACCTTGAAAACCGCTACACGGATAGAAAAGATTTCTTTGAATATGTTTGAATGTAATTAAAAAGTAATATGAAATTACCATACATGTATTAGGAATAAAGTGTAATTAAATTATAATAGAAATTGAATTTATTTTTGTTCACGTGTAAACATTATTATATTGTCCAACAAAATCTGTCAAATTTACCTTAAATATGTTACAATACCAACATAAAATTTTAATTGCATTTGAATAAACTGTTTCTTGGCAATTTACTTGGTTAAAACTATGTTTCGAAACACAGACAATGCTAATCAAATCTAAATACAACGTATGTTCGCCACGCTCGTCTTAATTCGATAATTTATTGACTGACGAAGTTGGCAACGTTGTGCAGCATTTTCTACCTACGCCATCTTTTGCCATCGTTTGAACATATTGATGTTTAAAAACAAACAAAAAAAGAAATAGGATTTAAATAAATGTATTCTTGCAACATTCTTCTTGTATACGAAGTTGAGCAGAATTTTCTAACTACGTCTCTTTTGTCGTCGTTTGAAGTATGTATAGGGTCATTTTAAATATACTGATGTTTGAAAACAAACAAAAAATTAATTCTTGTAGTTAACACTCGTTGATCGGCATTTTCTCCGTACGTGTCTTTTGTTGTTCGTTGAGAAAACGTGTTCGCGTCGGTAGTAATTTTGTTATTTGTAAATTAAATAAATATATAAATTGTGTTATAAAAAGTACTAATAGTAACAGAGTATAATAATTTGCAGGATATAATTTCTGAAACTAATGTGAAAAAACCACAAATAATAATCTGTGTTCCGATTTTCAAACAGAATTTGGCATGTTTTTTTACATAAGCCTCCGTGAATTCCTTGCCTACGCTATGTGCTGTACTGAGACCAACTGTAACTGTACCAAATATAAATCGAGCCTTTTATTATTCTATTATTTATTTATTTATTTATTTATTCATTTAAAAATTTGTATATGAATTCTATTATTATAATTTTCCACTGTGCATGTTTAAAGATTTTTAATAAATAATAAACTAAAAAAAAACATTTTATTTTTAGTTTTTTTTTTCCAAAAATATTTAAATATGTTTCTATGCAAACATACTACTTTTTGTACTGAAACAACTGATATGTTTCACTGGCAACATATTTATATTCAGGTCGTTCAAAATCATGTTTTAATAATATATTTATGTTTCGGTACACATATTTATTTTGTTTGGATGTAGTAATTATTATGTTTCTATTAGAACATACACCTTTTTAAGGGGCAACATTAAAATGTTTCCGTGATATTATAATGTAAATCAGAGCTCATTACACCACTGGTCAAGCCTCAATACAACCCTGTTTACAAATGATTTATCAGTCAATTATATACTATGTTCACATAAAATTCCAAACATACATGTTAATGCCTGCAAAATTATGTTTGGGAGAGCCCTTTTTTGCAGCGTGTAATAGACCCGCTACGTTAAATTTATTGCGCACGCGTTCTTGTTATTTGTTTAATCTTGTTGTGAACGTTGTGAAAGTTTGACGTTTTTGGTAAGTAAAAAAATATTATCCCCAACAATGAAGTAAATCAAATGGTGTAAAAAAGTGCCAACTCAAATATTACATTTTAATTTTTCAAATATTCATCAACTATCTTCCTATTTGTAAGATGTTTAATTGATGGTTGCTATACATACTCGTAAATTTGTAAGATGGTTGCTAGCAATATTTATCGTATTTGACGGATGTTTGAGAGATGGTTGTCTCAAATACGATCTAAATAATTTGTAAATAATTTGATATTTAGGGCTGTGATATTTCTGGTAATCATCTTTGTTTTCTTAGTGTATGTACATTCTGCAAAGATGTTTTGAATAAAAGCGTATTTTATTTATATTTTATTCACTTATCTTGTTTGGTCTTATCTTGTTTGGTCTTCCAATAACGGAAGAAAATCGGTGTCGTTGAGTTGGAGTATAAACGGAAAATTTACGGAGTACTCCGTTTCAAGGGAAATATTACGGAGTTCTCCATTTCAACGGTACCGTAAACGAGTCGTCCGATTTGACGGTACGTTAACGGTGCGTAATCGTATATTCTACTACGGATACTTGCTCAATGTTCCGTATACATGCCGTCAATGACGGTATTATGATTCCGTGTGTGTCGTAGGCTCCGTATGGGATGTAACCTGTGATACTAATTTACAAGTTATCGTAAGGAGTACTTTTAGTACATTTAGAATTTACGTAAAGAGGAAAAATGAGTCGTATTGCTGCAAAAGATGTCCCAAACCAAGTTCGTAAAAATATATATTTTTTTTTTATACAAATTAAATTGTTTGAATCAACTTTCATTTTCATATAGCATGCTAATTGAAATGTTATAGATATTATACAATTGGTTTTTAATAAAATAAATTATGTTGAATTTGCCAAAAACAAATATCTCGAAAACTAGTTTGGCACTGTCTACATTGAGTTAATTTTCAATTAGAAATAAAAATACGGTCTTAGAAATATATGTTTATAAATTAAAATCCAAAGAGCAACCAAAATTGCAAAGAGTTGCTGGCGCATGTACCATTCGCGGATATACTCGGGGCTGCTGTTCGCGTCGGTTGTGCTCTACCTACGTACTGATGACGCTACACTACATCGGTCTAGTCTGAGTACATGTGCATCATGATACGGTGAGCTTATTTTAAGGTGAGCTTTGTAAATGTTAAATATACTTTGAAGCTAATTTTCAAATTACTACTCAAGATCTTGAGTTTTGGAAGGGATACGCAATCATATAATGGCGCCGCTAAGGGAAGCGTTTGTGTTTCGCCACTGCATGATGTCGCTTCAGCTGCAATCATTCTCACCCATGGTGGTGGCCTTTGTTACGCTCTCTTCTTTGCCACCGCGCATGTTCAATTGCGCCGCTAAGGGAAGCATTTGTGTTTCGCCACTGCATGATGTCGCTTCAGCTGCAATCATTCTCACCCATGGCTGAGTCCCGGATTTGAGCTGAAGTTGGCGCTTGTGATATCATGTAAGTGCGCAAATGTTTTATTAACAGCCGGTTGCATAAAAGTATTAGTTAGCTATCTAACAAATAAAACTTAATCCACTGTTAAGAAAAATTCGGTTGCATAAAATTTATTTGATGATTAGATTGTTAACAAAGAGAAATTTGTAAAAACACTTAGTTTCTTTATAATAAAAAATTAATAAGAATAATAAAAAATTGTTTGAGAATTTGCTAAAATCGTAAGTAAAATAATATATTTAAAACTAAATAATGATTTATTAATATATTTATTTATTTTACAGCCGGTTGCATAACCTAACAAATAAAACTTAATCCACTGTTAAGAAAAATTCGGTTGCATAAAATTTATTTGATGATTATTTTGTTAACTAAGGGAAATTTGTAAAAACACGCAACACTTAGATTTAAACGTCACTTTAAAATAATTTTTTTTTTTGAGAATTTGCTAAAATCGTAAGTAAAATAATATATTTAAAACTAAATTATG
Organism: Dryomyza anilis; assembly: GCA_951804985.1. Classification (NCBI taxonomy): domain Eukaryota; kingdom Metazoa; phylum Arthropoda; class Insecta; order Diptera; family Dryomyzidae; genus Dryomyza; species Dryomyza anilis. The sequence goes on along the minus strand of OX638130.1, from coordinate 31,751,180 downwards.
ATTTATTAATATATTTATTTATTTTAGTAATACACAACGATGAATACTCTAATAAAAAGGAAGCGCTGTACAAATTTTGGAAAAGCAGAGATTGAGTTATTGATTCAATTGGTTGATGGAAAAAAATATTATCCAACGTAGAATAGGAAAACGCTTGGAAGGAAATATGTAAGCAATTTGCCACAATTTCGGGTAAAAACAGGGATGCGTGTCAACTAAAACTAAAATATGCTAATTTAAAAAAAGAAATTCGCAAAAAAAAAATGGTGATTCAAGAGCATATCAAATTGGAACAGACGGCGGTCAAACAAAAAGGAGCCCGCAAAATACCTCGGAAGAAGAAAAGTTGATGCATATTATGTGATCTGAAACTATTGGAGGATTAAGCAATAAGTACGATTGCGGCACGAAAGAACAAAATGCTGATGAAGATATTGAAACATATATCGACCAATTAGACAACAGCACTAATGTTAGCTCCAACTCCAAAAGGAGCCGCAATAGTATCAGCAGTGACATCAGCAGCATCAATAAAAAAAACTAATAACAGCAACATTGAGAGCAACAACCAACGTAGAAAAAGTACAGCAACGAAAACAACAATACAGTGAATATAACAGGAGCAATAACCAAAGAAGCAATAATTATATAATAAATCAATAGAAAAAGATCAATGATCAAAAAGATCAATAATAATAACACAAAAAAAACCAATAACGACAGCAGCAATATAGGCAGCAGCAATAATGACAGCAATAATAACTGTAGCAACAAGATAACTTTAGAAACTCAAAATATCAATAATGCAAGTCAGACACTAAAAGATAACTGTGGAAAAAGTACATCAGCAATATTAAAAACAAAGTCGTCCAAAAAGTTGTAAATTAATAGATCCACTAAAAATAAAAAGATGATAGTGGATGACCAAATTAAGCAATCTAATTTAAAGTTACTAAAATATCAAATAGAACTTTGTAAACTGCAGATTCAACTGAAAACAATAGAACTTAAAGAAAAACAGAAGTCGATGGAAGCTGAGGAAATACCAAATTAATGTATATTATTCTCACTAATGTTTGGTGTAAACAAAAAATTATTTTATTAGTTTTTAATTTAGTTTATAATGCAGAAATAAATATCACGTGCAAACTTTTCTTTCATTGATTCTGTTCCTTCATGTGATTGTCTACTTGCATTTAAAACTTCTTGTATCGTCAAGTTATCGGAAATATCTCATAATATAATTGCTTCAATGGTAGAATCAACTATTGGAATTTCTTCTTTCACTTCAATGGCAATGTTGTGTAAAACATTACTTGCAATTATTATTGACATAGCTGTCTGAATTTTTAATCGTATTCCAAGGGCTAAAATTGTAAAGCGTCGTTTAATTACTCCGTACTGCTTTTCTTCAGAATGTCTAGTCCTGATTTGACTTTCTTGATATAATATTTCTGCTGCAGTTTCCGGGTTACTTAGTGGAATCATCATGTATTCCCTTTGTCCATAACCTTTGTCACCAATGAGACAAAATGGTCGGAAATCAGGACATTCGCAAATACGTTTTAGTCTTGAATTATTAAATATTGTACTATCGTGTGTTCCTCCAGGCCAACATCCTACTATATCGATAGTTTTTAAGTTACTATCAGAAACAGTCTGCACGTTTAATGAAAAATACCCTTTCCGATAAAATCACCTATTGTTATTAACATACAGACAGTGGCGAAGAATCGAAGAGTTAGAAGCAGTTTGTCTCTGGCGCATAATGCTTCATTTCTAGATTATAATAATTTTATATTAATTTTATTTAAGTTAGTACATTTATTAGTTTTTGAAGTTATTTTAACTTTTATCTCTTGCAATAAATATATAAATGTGTTCTTTTGAATTCTAAAACGATTAAAAAACTCCAATTCGTCTCATTTATTGAAATGATTTTTCCTCTTAGGAAAATTCCGATATCTTCCTGTTGTTACGAAGGTTGGATTCATATTTCCCATTAAATCCATTTAAGACGCAATTATTGATGTTAATTAAGCAAATTACATATTCCAAACGTCAAAAATTTTTATTTGTAAAATACTTCAAAATGATAATTTTTTTTATTTAAGATTTAATTCATGAAAATCGGATAGTTAACATAACTGATAGCTGTTTGAACGCACTGGTCACTTTGCAAGACTTTTCTGAGTATGGACTGGTTGGTGATCTGACCGGAAAACAAATCATGTTACTATTTATATATATATATATATATATATATATATATATATATATATATATATATATATATATATATATATATATATATATATATATATATAAAAGACTGTGAGTGAGTGTGCGTGAGTGAGTGAGTGTGAGTCAAAACTCACTCACGTGCCCATCTCTAATATATATATATATATATATATATATATATATATATATATATATATATATATATATATATATATAGTTTATTGCCGAATCTGAACGGCGGGTGAGAGCTTTTCATATGGTTTTACTCTCGTAGGTTTGCCATTTACTGACGAGAGATAGCGCGGTATAGAAAAATGTTTCTATGAAAAGATGTTGTTAGTCCCAGTCCAGGCTTGAACCGGGGACCTTGCGGCTCGCAGTCCAACACACTAACCACTAACCGCGGCTACAATTTATAATTCGAATAAAAACTGGACCCCACACGAACCTCTGGAACAGAGTTATCGTGTATAGTTGAAATTGAAAATTCAACTTTTTACAAAAATGGGTATATTGAAAAAATGCGTTCTATGTTCATTTCCATGAACGGTCGTATGAAACCAAGCAAAAACTATTGACATGACCCCACAAAAATTGACTAGCCCATACAAAGTACGGCCGGTTTGCAGAGGTTAGATCAATTGTTGACTGAAATCTTGCAACTTATTCTGAATTGAAAAAGGGGTGGGTATATGACGGTCGGGTTGAATTATTATAGTTCTGAATAGTGGGCAACTGACTTCCCAAAGCCATCTGAGTTCAAGGCGTGGCCCTATTTGTTCTGTATTTTAGGAAAAATATAGAAAAATTAAAAGTGAGATTTTTTATTTTATGAAATATTCGACTCACTCACACTCATTCACGAAAAAATTTTACTCACGCACACTCACTCACGGTATTTTTTGGTCTACTCACACTCACTCACAACCACGTGAGCAAACTTAGGATTCAATCACAATCACGCGTGATTGTAATTTGTTATTGACGAATTGAAAAAATTATATATAAACGCACCATTTTGTTGTATCATTAAATGTATCATTAAATGTTTGCTACGTTTAGTTTACTATTACCAGGTTTTTAAATATTTAAGAAATTTAACACCAATAAAATTCAGAAAATTGAGAATGATTTGAGTTATCCTTTATATGATTTTGTGAAAATCGCTAGGTTTACTTGAGTACAGATTTGAGTCAACTATGAGTAAACTTGTTTCATACTTTTTGAGATAACCGCCAGGACTGCTCGCGACTAACTTTGCATTGGTGACAAAGTAAAGCTCAAATGTATACTTTTGCTTAACTCATGTTTAACTTTTTGCGTCAACCTCAACTTTTTGAGATAATTCTGCGAGTACTTTGCAGATTTTCTCAACGTTTGTTGGGAATGGGACCTATATATGTTTCTCGACTTCGGCAAGTCCGGGATTCCAACGAAAACTATATTGTGACTTTCTCCTAAAAGTGTTGGACATATATTCCAAATATTAACGAAACCTGTTCAGAGTATTCATATTTAGTTTTGGTGTGGTGAATTTTGATTTAGTGAGTTTTGGTTTGGTGAGTTTGGTACCAGTGAGATTAAGCAAGGTGAGTAACATCCAAATTTAAAGTTTAGTGTAAATCGATAACATTAGGATTGAGATATAGGGTACTTAATTTTTGGGTTCTATGGGAGGTGCCACTCCCCTTTGCCTAATCCGGTTTATTTATGATTTAGGATACTACATGGACTTTATAGCATAGTCGTGCAAATTTTCAGAAAAATACGTTCAGTGGTTTTGCTATGAATCTGTATTATACACCGAAAAGAAGAATGGGCGTAAAAGTGGGCGTGCTCGACGAAAACTATATACTGACCTTCTCCTGGATCTGTAGGACATATATTCCAAATTTTAAGGAAATACGTGCACAGGTGTACGTTTGCATAGCACACAAAACAAACAAACGGAAAACGAGTTTTATATATGTATATATAGATTATAATTAGGCATGTGGCGATATATTGGTAAGTTATTTTTTCACCGTTACTCAAAAGTAGCGGTAACAGCCTGTTACGAAAATACTCCAGTAGCACTGATTGCTACTGTTATATCTATGTTGTAAATATGCGAAATGACAGGCAAATACCAATCACTGTAATAGTTATTCGAATGAAAAAGAACAGCCCATGATGAAATCATACAGGTGGCAGATTTATTGAGAGCAGATCTTAAATTTTAATTTTGAAATCATATTTTATTTTCTATGATCAAAAAATTTTGAGACACAAGTTTTTTTACAATAAAATAAAAAAATCATTTTTTCTTAAACGTCTGATCTCATTAAACTTTCAAAAGCGACTGATTGAAAATTTTTGATTTAGTTTTTAAAAAATATGATTTCGTCTCAATGCTTATGTCGATATCCATGGCACTTCAGTTGTTGACCTATTATAGCAGTTGTTGCACTTATAAATTTCCATAGAGCAACAACTGCTAGAATAGTTGTTGCTCTGAGTTTTTAGTTTTCGCACTCGTTTTGAAATCAGTTTTTCACGCACACAAAGACAATTTTTAGAAATTAAATTTCAACGATTTATCACGCACTCACTAATGGTTATAAACTCTTCCTTTTTTAAGGATTACATATTATAGATTAATAAAATATAATTTAAAATACTATAAACAGAAGCATAATAAACAAAAAATGACAGAATTAAAAGTCAATGTGAAATTATTCACAAACACATATTAGAAAATCAAAAATGATTTCCATGGTTAGTGCAAGTACTGAGTTTTTGGGGCAACAACTAAAAACTTGCCATGGAAATCGACATTATTCCACCTGTATGGTTTTCTCATGGAAATACTCTAGTAGCTGTGAATCACAGTAGTTATTATTCGTTATTATTCTTGTTATTCAAGAGAAAATAACACCCTGTTATAGAATTATTCCAGTAGCAGTGATTCGCACCTACTGATATCACTGTAGTATTTATTCGAATGAAAATGAACAGCCTGTTATAGCATATTAGTCAAGACAAAATAATAATTACTCCAGTAGCTGTGATTCACACCTACTGATATCTTTGTTGTGAATATTCGAAATAACAGGCAAATACCAATCTTTGTAGTTACTATTCGAATGAAAATTCGAATTGAAATACTTGAATAACTGCAACTGTGATTTATTTTTTGAATATTTGCAATAAAAAAAGTATTAAGAAATACATTTTTGTTCAATATGTACCTCTTTTATGTATTACAATTTATCAACTTTTTGAATTTTGTTATTGAGCTAGAGGGTTGGTTTCTACCACATCAAACGGGTCAAAATGTTTAAATATTTAAATAAAAAGATGCTTTTTATTTCGGGCAGTTGCCGAAAATTGCAATAGATTTAATATTTTAAATTGTAATCAACTATGAATAAAATAGCATCGGTGATAAAAAATAACTGTTTTTTGAATAACATGTATTTTTAGCTGTTATTCAAAAGTAGCAGTAAAAATGATTTTAAAGTAGCAACTGCCCATCTCTAATTATAATGTTTTCCATTTCAAAATATCACCTTTTCTAATTAAATTTTAATTTTTTACATTTAAATGTAGATGATGCAATATTTTTAACAAATTTTAACGTTAATCGATTTCTTTTATCTACAATAATTGTTAAAGCTAAGTTAGTGAATCAGTCGATCATTATCGCGAGCTACAATTTCTTGTTAGTGATATCGACATTTGTCGTTAAAAAGTTACAGAATCGCGCTACAGATTTAAGTCAACTATGAGTTAAACTTGCTTTGTACTTTTTGAGATAACCGCCAGAACTGCTTGCGACAAACTTTGCGTTGGTGACAACGTTAAGCTCAAGTGTATACTTTTGATTAGCTTATGTTTAACTTTTTGCGTCAACCTCAACTTTCTGAGAGTACTTTTCGGATTTTCTCAATGTTTGTTGAGAATATCATATAAGTCAAAGGCGCTACTAAAGAGTTTTTCGTATACGCCAAATTAAAGACTTTTTCATATCCTAATATGTAGTTGTTGAGGAATAGAAATATACTTTATGTTTTATACTTTGTATTTATACTTTGATTTGTATTATATATTGATTGTTTCAAATGTTACACTGAAAATAATATTTTTCTTTATCTATAAATCTTTTGATAACGAACACATCGTTCGAATAACTTATAGTTTAATAGATTATGGGCCCAGGGCGCCAAGTCGTGAGACTCTGAATTAATTTAAATTAAAAAATGGCATCAAGCATGTCGATGGCGGGAAGGATCTCAATTTTCAATGTAAACAATTTTACTATTTGGTAAAACGCAGATGGAAGCGCCTGCACAAGAGTCGACTTCTCAAAATTGTAAAAGGACAAACACAAGTACCAGCAGAACTTCCCGAGAGAATTGGAACGAGAAAGATCACGTGCATCCTGATGGCACTAGCGCCGAAGATTATTGCACTTGTGTAGGGATTTTCAACATCAAACGAAATCTGGGACTTCTTGGAGGCAACGTATCAACGCAAGTCAACGAGACGGAAGGCGGAGCTTTATCGACTACTCGTATACTTGAAAATGCGTAAAGGACAGATTGTTACGGAATACCTGGAAGACAGAACTTGGAGAAATTAGAGGCAAGATTGAAGACGAATTGCAAGTTATCATCATGTTGGATGGACAGACAATTTCAAGAAAATCAAGGCGGCATTTAACACTGCCTATGAATTTCCATCACACTCAGAACGCGTTTATTGGAACTTGGAAACAAAAGTTTAAATTGTGAGCACAGCAACGTAGCGATGAATGCAAAGTTTCGTCGCAGCAGTAAAAGTAAGTCGTATGATCAAGGTCAAGGTATATCTAAATCTATTACGTGTTATAAATGTGGGAAAGCCGGACATATGACTAAAAATTGTAAAACACATGTAAATAAAGATCATGGTGAACATGGTTAGCTTCAGCGGATTTGTAGTTTCACAGGCTGATGTTGTTCAAAATGCCCATCATATTAGTCATGATAATAAATGGTACATTGACAGTGGGGCCTCTTTACACATGATAAACCACGAACACATTGACAGAGAATATGTAGGCAGAGTGCAGTGCACAGACCAGAAGCAGTTATCCGTTGAGGGAATAGGCACTGTTTCGTTGGACATTAAAGTAAAAAATGAGGTGAAAGAAGTTAAACTTTATCGAACACTGTATGTCCCTGGATTAAGAACTAATTTGTGCGATTAATCAATTAATCAAAATATTGATTAATCAGAATCCTGATTAATTGATTGATTAATCAATTAATCGGAAACTCTGATTAATCAGAACCCTGATTAATTGATTCATCAGAATTTTGATTAATTGAAAATGAAATAATTTTATTCAACAGCATTTGAAAATTTTGCCAACTTAAATAAAGTGAACATTTATTTCTAAAATAATTAAAAAATAAAAGGAAGTGTTTCAAATGTTCAAGAAGCATATAGCAAATTATTTTTAAATATTTTCGACGGAGAAATTAATGAATTCCCATTATTCAAAATGCTGCTTAATCAATTAATCCCAATTCTGGTTAATCAGAATTCTGATTAATTGATTAATAAATATTCTGATTAATCGAAAATCTTGATTAATCAATTAATCAGAAATATGATTAATCAAAAAATTCGATTAATCGCACAGAATGTTTAAGAGTAAGCATACGGTAAAAGCATTGCCTTCGTTTGAGCAGATATCAAATGCGTTGCCTGTATTCGTTTCCTAAAAAGCAGAGTTCGGAAAGTCACTTAAATGAATACACATAATGACTCCCTCATGCATAATCCGCATAAGTGAGAAAGCACAAAACATGGAAGAAGTTATTTAAAATCAATCCCAAATGATCCGTCTTCCGTCTATGAATTAACAGTCTCAAAAATAATACTTTTTTTTATTTAACGCGAGCATCATGATGACTTGACTTGTGAAGTCCAGCATTTATGTGCACCATGATCACGTGCGCGTTCGGAAAAAAATATTTTTAATTTAAATTTGTTTAAAACTTCAAAACGTTATTTTTTAATTGTCAAATTTAAGAATATTTCTTTTTTTCCCATCTTTTTATTAATTTATAAACTCTCTTTTATAAATGAACTATTGCCAAAACCTACGCACAGCTCAGCCAACAAACATTAAACAAATTCGCAACGTTTTTCCAATTAACGCTAAATCCAAATATAAATGTTGCATTGTGCAATCTCAATACGGGATTTTTTTTTACATATTTTTTAAATGTATTTCAATAACTTTATAATTATTCCAAATAATGAATAAAAAAAAGAAAGAAAGAAATTTGATATAAATGTTAAAATAGTAAATAATATTTATATTTGCATTTTTAGCCTTTTTTTCGAAATATATCAATACAGATTGTCAACACTGATCGCTGATCACTGATATACAAACAACAAACATATGCGAATATAACAAGACAGCATCCAAGCTTGATATCTTTTTATTCGAGAACTTATTCTGTACTGTGTTGCTAGCAGTGTTTTGCTGCTGATTTGCGTCTAGCTGTTGTCATGCGATATATACAGGGTGCCACGAAAACTTCAATGTGCCTTTATTGTAGATAATAGCTGCGTTTTTTTTTCATAATTTAAATTTGAGCTGGAACAAATTTTGTACGCAAAACAAAAACAATTTGAGCTCGATAAATCTATCTAGCTCAAATTTGTTTTTGTTTTGCGTATAAAATTTGTTCCGACTCAAAATTAAATTATGAAAAAAACGCAGCATATGTATACGTATATGTATATTATATATACATAATGACGTCGCTGTTTTAAAAATCATGTAATATACGTATACATTTTGCAAAAATGAATCATGAAATTCAGCAAAGAATAATAAAAATGATTTGGTATTTGTTATATATGCTTATAAGGAGTGCGCCATTAGAAACTTGTGCACGCTTTTTCTACTGTAACTTTTTTTCATTGGAATTCAAAACAAAATTTTTTAATCAAGTTAGGTTTGAAAAACATGTCGGAATTGCAAAATTGGTTTTTATTCAGCGAAAAAATGGGCGATGAACAAAAAGTGCGTGAGGAAATTATAAAAAAAATCTTAAATAATCATCACTTTACATATAAAAGGATTGCAAAAATAGTAAAAGCTCACCGGAACACTGTATCAAAAGTACTTCAAAAGTTCAAGGCGGACCTTAGCTATGATAGGAAGCCAGGAACAGGCAAAAAGAAAGGTTCTGGTGACCGAAAAAAAGCGAAGACGGTGGTTACCGTGCTGAAGAAAAACCCGAATATCTCAGGACGAAATGTAGCTCTCAAAGTTGGATGCTCTGAGTCTTTTGTACGGAGAGCGAAACTCGAAGCTGGTCTGAAGACATATAAAGTTCAAAAAGTCCCAGATCGGAATGCAGCAAAAAATGTTGAATAAAATTTACTTTAATAAAATGTTAACTTTTTGAAAATTGAAAAAGTGGTTACTGAGATATTTTTATTTTTCGATGCACACATTTCTAATGACGCACTCCTTAGCAGGGATAAAAATGTTTGGATTTTTAATTCGCTTTTATTTGTTATAATACTTAGTAATTTAAAACGCGAGATATTTGCAAACCGTTTTTTCCCACATTTTTTGACCAGCTTATTGAAAGCTCGGTAAAAATGTTATTGGTTGTTATCTCATAAAATGATGCATAGAAAATTTTAAAACCCACATTTTAGAACGTTGCAGGTCATTTCTTATCATAATACTTGAACATTTGTTGGCATATTTGGAATTTTTATTTAAGGTTTATGTCAATCGATAGGCACTTTAAAAACAAATATTTAATGCCTTTACGTAAATATTTAATCTTGTACATATAAAAAGTTATAGCAAAAAAAACAATATCAATTATATAATTTTACACAACATTTCAAAAATACCACAAATGGGAACAATGATGTTAAACTTTGCAAGCCTGTACAGTGAGTAGATCAACGCATTCTCTTTGTCCTTGAACAAATATGAGTTGACGAAATGTGAGAGTTTTCTCGTTGCACTCTCTCCTGTCTAATGCGGAAAATCATCGACAGCAGTATTAGAACTACACCATTTCAAACTGAAATTGAGAAAATTCAAAATGAAATTGAGATTTTCCATGTGAAATTGAGAAAATTCCAAATGATATTGAGATTTTCCATTTGAAATTGGGAAAATTCCAAATTAAATTGAAAATTTTCATTTGAATTTGGGAAAATTCAAAATGAAATTGTGATATTAAAATTGAGAAAATTTCATATGAAATTGAGAAACTTGGCAACTCTGTCATGTGCGAATAGTCGAGGTTTTTTATTGTCGATATAATTTCGTACATTTCCTAAGTTATTAAAAAGGAATAATTATTAACTATACAATAATACTAAATATGCATTGATTGTGTTCTGAAATATATGAATTTACAAACTACATTAGTCAAATTAGTATTTCATATCATCGAGTACTGCGCTGCCGCCATTTGCATCGTTTTGACGTTTGCATGATCTTAAGCAGAAATTTTCATTAAAATTGTGGACGTTTAGCACTAGCTATCACTATCATTTGCTGTCGGCCACCACTTATTTGCTGTCCGCCACCACATACTTGTTGTCAGCCACCAGTCGTTTGCTGTCCACCCACCGCCTGCTGCTAACATCACGCAAATTCATAATAAAAATTGTCAGCGCTATTTTTGCTGCTCGCTGTGTATTGTTACTACTTCATCGTTTTCTGCCTACATCGTTTGCTGTCTTCACCAATTGCTGTCTGCCGCTGCTCATTTGTTGTCTTCATCACCATTTGCTGCCTCATCACTCGTTGCCTTCATCTCTTGCCGTCTGCCACTGCTCATTTGGTTGCTCCTGTCACCTGCCACTTGCTACAATCTGATTGCTGTTGTTTTGCCAGCCTATCTATAGCTGTTTGCTGAATTTAAATAATGTCGCCCGGTACTGATGTGATCGTATGTGGATTGGAAACTTGCACCAATAACATAACAAAGAGTAAGGGTAGTGTTGGCTGTACTCGCTGTGGAAAGTGGTTTCATTTGACGTGCGCTGGGATTAGTGTGGATCAATTTAATTTCCTTTCAAAAATTAAGGGCAACTTTAACAACCATCTGTTAAAAAGGCTCAATCGTGCTGATGTTGTCATAAATGGAATTCCTGCAAAACAGAATGATTTGTATGCTTGCACTATTGATCTATGCAAATTTTATAGGATTAATGTTTCGCGCCGTGATGTGTACCAGTGCTGCTTTATTAACAACAAAAAATCTGTATTGGTCAAATTCAATAGCATCGCTATCAGAGACGAGCTGATGAACAAATATTTTAAAATGCTTTCACTAAATCTGTCTGATTTTACGGAGACGGATATAGATCATTAAATGGTATGAAAGATTTTTTAAGTATTGGTCATATAAATGCACAAAGTATTAAGCCTTCCTTAGGTCAGTCTAAAATTTGACGAGATGAAATGTGTTCTGGATGGTTGTTATTTGAATGTTCTAGGTATTACGGAAACATGGCTAAAGCCTATTTTGCTGATGCTGTTATCCAAATTCCAGGATACTACATTTGTAGAAATGATCGTTTAAATAACAGAGGTGGTGGTGTCTGTTTATATGTTAATGACAGCATAAAGTCTAGGGTGGTATTTGAGAATTCTGATCCTGGTAATTGTGAAGCTTTATTTATTGAAATTAATAATTCGAAAACTCTTATTGGAGTTATATACTTGCCTCATGGAAATATATCGTGTCTTTATGATCTTTTAAGAGACATATGTTGTAGGTACAATGAGTGACTTTAATTACAACCTTTCTGATCCAGCTAAAGCTGTCCGTATCCGTAATTTGTGTGATAATATAAACATGGAATGTGTTCATAGCTCAATGCCTACTCATTTTGATTATCCCAACTAATACCGTGTCTCTCATTGATTATTTTTTTGTTAGTGATATTGATAAAGTTAAAGTTTCAAACCAGTTTCAGTGCCCTCCTGTTTCTCATCATGCGTTTAATTATATAAGTTTAAATTTGAAACCGGTTCTTTCAGAAATGGCTGGGAATATCGAAACTTCAATAAAATAAATTATACCCTGTTGGATGAAAAAGTTGTTGCATCTGATTTTTGTAACATTTATACTACAAATAATGTTAATTTACAATTGGAAATTATACATTCTAACATAAGTGATTTTTTTACAACGTTCCTATTGTTAAGAGATTTTCTAGATCGTACAATAATAATAATTTTATCAAAATTAAAGCGGTGCGAGAAGCAAAAAACCTTAGAGTCCTAGCATTCAGAGCTTTCTGTGAAAATAAATGTACAGATATGTGGATAATCTATTGCAAGTATAGGAATAAAGTTAAGGCCACGATTAGGAAATATAAAATTAAAGCTGGTAATATTAATTTTAATGGTCTTGACAGCAAACAAATTTGTAGAATGTGTTAAATAATAATGGCATCGTTGATTCATTGTCTCAAACAAACGATGTTGACCCTGAAGTTCTTAATGAATATTTTATTTCTTCTCAAACACTTTCAACTATTTCTTGTGCAACATCAATTGCTGAGAACAATGATTTAAATGTTTCTTTTGCAAACATTAGTGCAGATGATCATTTTTTTGCACTTTTTAGTATTAAATCTAATTCTGTTGGTATTGATGGAATACCTGTTCGGTTTATAAAAAATGTTTACCCTTACATAGAGTCGCGTCTGCTACATTTTTTAACACAATGCTTACAACTTCGTCTTTTCGACATGATTGGAAAACTGCAAAAATCATTCCCAATAAAAAAAACGGAAGTTCAAATGATTTAAACAATTTTAGGCCTATTAGTATTCTCCCGTGTTTATCTAAAGCCTTTGAAAAAATTAAAAAAACTCAAATAAATGCACACATTATAGATGGGTCGGTGCATGCACTTTGGTTCGTTCATACTGAACTGATCGGAAACAAATTGTATCTGTTGGTAATATTTTATCAAATACAAAAAAATGTATAAGTAGTGTGCCTCAAGGGACGGTTTTAGGCCCTTTACTATATATGATGTATCTTAATGATTTCGTCAATGCGCTGAATATAAATGAATCTCAGATATTCATTTTTGCTGATGACGTTTATCTTTTGTTTTCATCTGACATAGATTACGTTGACACATTTGAAATTAACACTAATTACTGCTTATCAGAAGCGACATCGTGGTTCAGTTCTAATAATCTATCTATCAACACGAATAAAACCAAAGCTATAGCTTTTCATTTCCCGCGCAATATTTCACTTATTGATCTTACAATTGATAATATTCCTGTTCAGTATGTTGATCACATGAGATGCTTGGGGGTTATCATTGACAATATGCTTTGTTTTGAGAAGCATATTGCCAATATTTCGTCCAGGGTCTCATTCTCACTCAGCAGGCTATATAGTCTTAATTGTTACATACCACCTCCAGTGCGCAAAAAAGTAGCCCATGCGTTGCTTATGCCTTTTATTTTGTACGGTCTTGAGGTTTATTTGGGAGCTACAATGTTGTTTAAGAAAAAAATTCTAGTCGTATTTAACAGAATTATAAGGTATGTTTATAGACTTCACATTCGTGACCATGTTAGTGAACATGTATTCAGTTTTTTAAATTGCTCTTTTCAAAGCTTTATTAATATCAAATTGCTGACATTCTATTACAAAATAATGTCATCTAGAAATCCTCTTTATTTAATAGAACTTTTTAAATTTTCTCGTTCCAGTAGATGTACTCAAAATACCATTCCAAAGATAAACTCTTCTGTTTTTGAAAGGTCATTTCACATCAGAATAGGGCGTTTGTGGAATCCACTTACTCGCGAATTAAATTTTCTATGTCTATCAACAATTATTAGGCACATCTTTTAGAACACATTATATAAACAATATAAACGTAAATCCTACGTTTGTGGTTGCTAGCACAGTTATGGTTAATTTGTTTAAATTTTTGATAGGGAATGCAATATATTTTGTAGTTAATTAATTTTTAGATGTAAGATGTATATATTAAAATAATTTGCACATTTGTATTACTTTTAATCATATATGGCCCTAATGGACTCGATTAAATATAGAACAAATAAAAATGAAATGAAAAATGAGAAAATTTCATAGAGATTTTTCCATTTGAAATTAAGAACATTCCAAATGAAATTGAGATTTTTTTTATTTGAAATTGAAAAAATTTCAAAATAAATGGAGTTTTTCCATTTTAAATTGAGAACATTAAAAATTAAATCAGTGACTAAAACCATTCCGATTCTGGTTCTAAGAATCCGGAATCGGTTCCAACCTAAAAAAATATAAGGGTTCCTGTTCCACACATACAATTTATGAATCTCTGGTTCCGATTCAAAACAAAATGTCAATATCTTTTGCAAGTTTCGTATTTTCAAATCTCAATTTAATTTGTAATTTTCTCAATTTCAAATAAATAAATTATAATTTCACTTAATTGAAAGATAACGGTGTGTGGTGGAAAGATTAACACTGCGGCATACATTCGAAACAGATGTCCGACAAATTTAAATTCCCACAAGACACCAGAGGAACTTTGGTCTGAAAAAGTACCAGACATATCTCATTTTCGGCAGATTGGTAGCAAACAGAGTTGGGCAGTATCAATTACATTTTGTAATTAATAACACGAGCATTTACAATTACATGTAATTGTAATTAAACTTTTGTCAATCGCAATTACTTTTATTTGTAATTGAATTTTTTCAATTACAATGGCTTGTAATCAAATTACGTTTTGAAAAATGTAATTTAAAATATTTAATAGAAATTAAAAGTAATTGAGGAATAAAAAGTAATAATTACATTTTTTTTTAAATTTAATTACATGAAAAGTAATCCATTACCAAGATATTATCAATTAGATTCACATGCAGGTGCGTCATTCGTACTTTTTTGGGCGAAACTGTTCCAATGGGCATAAATTCACATCCGGTTGAGTCATTGGAACTTTTTTGGATGCAACTGTTCCAATGGGCATAGATTCACATCCAGGTAAGTCATTGGAACTTTTTTGGATGCAACTGTTCCAATAGGCATATATTTACATCCATGTGCGTCATTGGAACTTTTTTGGATACAACTGTTCCAATGGGCATAGATTCACATCCAGGTAAGTCATTGGAACTTTTTTGGACGAAACTGTTCCAATGGACATAGATTCACATCCAAGTGCGTCATTGGAACTTTTTTGGACGAAACTGTTCCAATGGGCATAGATTCACATCCAGGTAAGTCATTGGTACTTTTTCAGACGAAAATGTTCCAATGGGCATAGATTCACATCCAGGTAAGTCATTGGTACATTGTGTTAATCAAATTGTAAAAAAAGTTCATGAATTAATATAAAAATAATATTAATACAATTAATATAAATATGAGCTGCTGCAGTGTCGCATAACCTCGATTTACCGGTTTTGCTTCATTTTAGCTGGTGCTCCAGTTACATGGGGGTCGCGAAAACAAAATGTTATTACATCAGGTGCCGAGGCGGAGTATGTTGCATTGACCGATGCAACTAAAGAGGCTATGTATCTAGGATACCTGCTGCAAGAACTAGGATTCCATACTCAAAAACCAGTGAAGATTTTTGGAGCTTCACAGAGCGCACAACATATGGCAAAATTTGGGGCTCATCATTCAAGGACCAAGCACATCGACTACAAATATCATTTTATTAGAGACGCAGTTGAGAAAAATATCGTTCAGCTGAAATATGTCCCAACGAATGAAATGGTAATATTAATTTTAATGGTCTTGACAGCAAACAAATTTGTAGAATGTGTTAAATAATAATGGCATCGTTGATTCATTGTCTCAAACAAACGATGTTGACCCTGAAGTTCTTAATGAATATTTTATTTCTTCTCAAACACTTTCAACTATTTCTTGTGCAACATCAATTGCTGAGAACAATGATTTAAATGTTTCTTTTGCAAACATTAGTGCAGATGATCATTTTTTTGCACTTTTTAGTATTAAATCTAATTCTGTTGGTATTGATGGAATACCTGTTCGGTTTATAAAAAATGTTTACCCTTACATAGAGTCGCGTCTGCTACATTTTTTAACACAATGCTTACAACTTCGTCTTTTCGACATGATTGGAAAACTGCAAAAATCATTCCCAATAAAAAAAAACGGAAGTTCAAATGATTTAAACAATTTTAGGCCTATTAGTATTCTCCCGTGTTTATCTAAAGCCTTTGAAAAAATTAAAAAAACACAAATAAATGCACACATTATAGATGGGTCGCTATTAAGCGCATTCCACTCTGGTTTTAGAAGAGTGGGATGCTTGATCTTACAAAAGCTTTTGATACAGTGAATCATAATGTTGCTATCTAAACTTGTTAGATTTTATAACTTTTCGGAAGGTGCATGCACTTTGGTTCGTTCATACTGAACTGATCGGAAACAAATTGTATCTGTTGGTAATATTTTATCAAATACAAAAAAATGTATAAGTAGTGTGCCTCAAGGGACGGTTTTAGGCCCTTTACTATATATGATGTATCTTAATGATTTCGTCAATGCGCTGAATATAAATGAATCTCAGATATTCATTTTTGCTGATGACGTTTATCTTTTGTTTTCATCTGACATAGATTACGTTGACACATTTGAAATTAACATTAATTACTGCTTATCAGAAGCGACATCGTGGTTCAGTTCTAATAATCTATCTATCAACACGAATAAAACCAAAGCTATAGCTTTTCATTTCCCGCGCAATATTTCACTTATTGATCTTACAATTGATAATATTCCTGTTCAGTATGTTGATCACATGAGATGCTTGGGGGTTATCATTGACAATATGCTTTGTTTTGAGAAGCATATTGCCAATATTTCGTCCAGGGTCTCATTCTCACTCAGCAGGCTATATAGTCTTAATTGTTACATACCACCTCCAGTGCGCAAAAAAGTAGCCCATGCGTTGCTTATGCCTTTTATTTTGTACGGTCTTGAGGTTTATTTGGGAGCTACAATGTTGTTTAAGAAAAAAATTCTAGTCTTATTTAACAGAATTATAAGGTATGTTTATAGACTTCACATTCGTGACCATGTTAGTGAACATGTATTCAGTTTTTTAAATTGCTCTTTTCAAAGCTTTATTAATATCAAATTGCTGACATTCTATTACAAAATAATGTCATCTAGAAATCCTCTTTATTTAATAGAACTTTTTAAATTTTCTCGTTCCAGTAGATGTACTCAAAATACCATTCCAAAGATAAACTCTTCTGTTTTTGAAAGGTCATTTCACATCAGAATAGGGCGTTTGTGGAATCCACTTACTCGCGAATTAAATTGTCTATGTCTATCAACAATTATTAGGCACATCTTTTAGAACACATTATATAAACAATATAAACGTAAATCCTACGTTTGTGGTTGCTAGCACAGTTATGGTTAATTTGTTTAAATTTTTGATAGGGAATGCAATATATTTTGTAGTTAATTAATTTTTAGATGTAAGATGTATATATTAAAATAATTTGCACATTTGTATTACTTTTAATCATATATGGCCCTAATGGACTCGATTAAATATAGAACAAATAAAAATGAAATGAAAAATGAGAAAATTTCATAGAGATTTTTCCATTTGAAATTAAGAACATTCCAAATGAAATTGAGATTTTTTTTATTTGAAATTGAGAAAATTTCAAAATAAATGGAGTTTTTCCATTTTAAATTGAGAACATTAAAAATTAAATCAGTGACTAAAACCATTCCGATTCTGGTTCTAAGAATCCGGAATCGGTTCCAACCTAAAAAAATATAAGGGTTCCTGTTCCACACATACAATTTATGAATCTCTGGTTCCGATTCAAAACAAAATGTCAATATCTTTTGCAAGTTTCGTATTTTCAAATCTCAATTTAATTTGTAATTTTCTCAATTTCAAATAAATAAATTATAATTTCACTTAATTGAAAGATAACGGTGTGTGGTGGAAAGATTAACACTGCGGCATACATTCGAAACAGATGTCCGACAAATTTAAATTCCCACAAGACACCAGAGGAACTTTGGTCTGAAAAAGTTCCAGACATATCTCATTTTCGGCAGATTGGTAGCAAACAGAGTTGGGCAGTATCAATTACATTTTGTAATTAATAACACGAGCATTTACAATTACATGTAATTGTAATTAAACTTTTGTCAATCGCAATTACTTTTAATTGTAATTGAATTTTTTCAATTACAATGGCTTGTAATTGTAATTGATTTTTTTTAATTAAAATTACATTTTGAAAAATGTAATTTAAAATATTTAATAGAAATTAAAAGTAATTGAGGAATAAAAAGTAATAATTACATTTTTTTTTAAATTTAATTACATGAAAAGTAATCCATTACCAAGATATTATCAATTAGATTCACATGCAGGTGCGTCATTGGTACTTTTTTGGGCGAAACTGTTCCAATGGGCATAAATTCACATCCGGTTGAGTCATTGGAACTTTTTTGGATGCAACTGTTCCAATGGTCATAGATCGCGAAATGGTCATAGGGTCGCGAAAACAAAATGTTATTACATCAGGTGCCGAAGTTCTTAATGAATATTTTATTTCTTCTCAAACACTTTCAACTATTTCTTGTGCAACATCAATTGCTGAGAACAATGATTTAAATGTTTCTTTTGCAAACATTAGTGCAGATGATCATTTTTTTGCACTTTTTAGTATTAAATCTAATTCTGTTGGTATTGATGGAATACCTGTTCGGTTTATAAAAAATGTTTACCCTTACATAGAGTCGCGTCTGCTACATTTTTTAACACAATGCTTACAACTTCGTCTTTTCGACATGATTGGAAAACTGCAAAA
This sequence comes from Dryomyza anilis, assembly GCA_951804985.1. NCBI lineage: Eukaryota > Metazoa > Arthropoda > Insecta > Diptera > Dryomyzidae > Dryomyza > Dryomyza anilis. The sequence continues at coordinate 31,732,025 of OX638130.1, read as the reverse complement.
ATCATTCCCAATAAAAAAAAACGGAAGTTCAAATGATTTAAACAATTTTAGGCCTATTAGTATTCTCCCGTGTTTATCTAAAGCCTTTGAAAAAATTAAAAAAACACAAATAAATGCACACATTATAGATGGGTCGCTATTAAGCGCATTCCACTCTGGTTTTAGAAGAGTGGGATGCTTGATCTTACAAAAGCTTTTGATACAGTGAATCATAATGTTGCTATCTAAACTTGTTAGATTTTATAACTTTTCGGAAGGTGCATGCACTTTGGTTCGTTCATACTGAACTGATCGGAAACAAATTGTATCTGTTGGTAATATTTTATCAAATACAAAAAAATGTATAAGTAGTGTGCCTCAAGGGACGGTTTTAGGCCCTTTACTATATATGATGTATCTTAATGATTTCGTCAATGCGCTGAATATAAATGAATCTCAGATATTCATTTTTGCTGATGACGTTTATCTTTTGTTTTCATCTGACATAGATTACGTTGACACATTTGAAATTAACATTAATTACTGCTTATCAGAAGCGACATCGTGGTTCAGTTCTAATAATCTATCTATCAACACGAATAAAACCAAAGCTATAGCTTTTCATTTCCCGCGCAATATTTCACTTATTGATCTTACAATTGATAATATTCCTGTTCAGTATGTTGATCACATGAGATGCTTGGGGGTTATCATTGACAATATGCTTTGTTTTGAGAAGCATATTGCCAATATTTCGTCCAGGGTCTCATTCTCACTCAGCAGGCTATATAGTCTTAATTGTTACATACCACCTCCAGTGCGCAAAAAAGTAGCCCATGCGTTGCTTATGCCTTTTATTTTGTACGGTCTTGAGGTTTATTTGGGAGCTACAATGTTGTTTAAGAAAAAAATTCTAGTCTTATTTAACAGAATTATAAGGTATGTTTATAGACTTCACATTCGTGACCATGTTAGTGAACATGTATTCAGTTTTTTAAATTGCTCTTTTCAAAGCTTTATTAATATCAAATTGCTGACATTCTATTACAAAATAATGTCATCTAGAAATCCTCTTTATTTAATAGAACTTTTTAAATTTTCTCGTTCCAGTAGATGTACTCAAAATACCATTCCAAAGATAAACTCTTCTGTTTTTGAAAGGTCATTTCACATCAGAATAGGGCGTTTGTGGAATCCACTTACTCGCGAATTAAATTGTCTATGTCTATCAACAATTATTAGGCACATCTTTTAGAACACATTATATAAACAATATAAACGTAAATCCTACGTTTGTGGTTGCTAGCACAGTTATGGTTAATTTGTTTAAATTTTTGATAGGGAATGCAATATATTTTGTAGTTAATTAATTTTTAGATGTAAGATGTATATATTAAAATAATTTGCACATTTGTATTACTTTTAATCATATATGGCCCTAATGGACTCGATTAAATATAGAACAAATAAAAATGAAATGAAAAATGAGAAAATTTCATAGAGATTTTTCCATTTGAAATTAAGAACATTCCAAATGAAATTGAGATTTTTTTTATTTGAAATTGAGAAAATTTCAAAATAAATGGAGTTTTTCCATTTTAAATTGAGAACATTAAAAATTAAATCAGTGACTAAAACCATTCCGATTCTGGTTCTAAGAATCCGGAATCGGTTCCAACCTAAAAAAATATAAGGGTTCCTGTTCCACACATACAATTTATGAATCTCTGGTTCCGATTCAAAACAAAATGTCAATATCTTTTGCAAGTTTCGTATTTTCAAATCTCAATTTAATTTGTAATTTTCTCAATTTCAAATAAATAAATTATAATTTCACTTAATTGAAAGATAACGGTGTGTGGTGGAAAGATTAACACTGCGGCATACATTCGAAACAGATGTCCGACAAATTTAAATTCCCACAAGACACCAGAGGAACTTTGGTCTGAAAAAGTTCCAGACATATCTCATTTTCGGCAGATTGGTAGCAAACAGAGTTGGGCAGTATCAATTACATTTTGTAATTAATAACACGAGCATTTACAATTACATGTAATTGTAATTAAACTTTTGTCAATCGCAATTACTTTTAATTGTAATTGAATTTTTTCAATTACAATGGCTTGTAATTGTAATTGATTTTTTTTAATTAAAATTACATTTTGAAAAATGTAATTTAAAATATTTAATAGAAATTAAAAGTAATTGAGGAATAAAAAGTAATAATTACATTTTTTTTTAAATTTAATTACATGAAAAGTAATCCATTACCAAGATATTATCAATTAGATTCACATGCAGGTGCGTCATTGGTACTTTTTTGGGCGAAACTGTTCCAATGGGCATAAATTCACATCCGGTTGAGTCATTGGAACTTTTTTGGATGCAACTGTTCCAATGGTCATAGATCGCGAAATGGTCATAGGGTCGCGAAAACAAAATGTTATTACATCAGGTGCCGAAGTTCTTAATGAATATTTTATTTCTTCTCAAACACTTTCAACTATTTCTTGTGCAACATCAATTGCTGAGAACAATGATTTAAATGTTTCTTTTGCAAACATTAGTGCAGATGATCATTTTTTTGCACTTTTTAGTATTAAATCTAATTCTGTTGGTATTGATGGAATACCTGTTCGGTTTATAAAAAATGTTTACCCTTACATAGAGTCGCGTCTGCTACATTTTTTAACACAATGCTTACAACTTCGTCTTTTCGACATGATTGGAAAACTGCAAAAATCATTCCCAATAAAAAAAAACGGAAGTTCAAATGATTTAAACAATTTTAGGCCTATTAGTATTCTCCCGTGTTTATCTAAAGCCTTTGAAAAAATTAAAAAAACACAAATAAATGCACACATTATAGATGGGTCGCTATTAAGCGCATTCCACTCTGGTTTTAGAAGAGTGGGATGCTTGATCTTACAAAAGCTTTTGATACAGTGAATCATAATGTTGCTATCTAAACTTGTTAGATTTTATAACTTTTCGGAAGGTGCATGCACTTTGGTTCGTTCATACTGAACTGATCGGAAACAAATTGTATCTGTTGGTAATATTTTATCAAATACAAAAAAATGTATAAGTAGTGTGCCTCAAGGGACGGTTTTAGGCCCTTTACTATATATGATGTATCTTAATGATTTCGTCAATGCGCTGAATATAAATGAATCTCAGATATTCATTTTTGCTGATGACGTTTATCTTTTGTTTTCATCTGACATAGATTACGTTGACACATTTGAAATTAACATTAATTACTGCTTATCAGAAGCGACATCGTGGTTCAGTTCTAATAATCTATCTATCAACACGAATAAAACCAAAGCTATAGCTTTTCATTTCCCGCGCAATATTTCACTTATTGATCTTACAATTGATAATATTCCTGTTCAGTATGTTGATCACATGAGATGCTTGGGGGTTATCATTGACAATATGCTTTGTTTTGAGAAGCATATTGCCAATATTTCGTCCAGGGTCTCATTCTCACTCAGCAGGCTATATAGTCTTAATTGTTACATACCACCTCCAGTGCGCAAAAAAGTAGCCCATGCGTTGCTTATGCCTTTTATTTTGTACGGTCTTGAGGTTTATTTGGGAGCTACAATGTTGTTTAAGAAAAAAATTCTAGTCTTATTTAACAGAATTATAAGGTATGTTTATAGACTTCACATTCGTGACCATGTTAGTGAACATGTATTCAGTTTTTTAAATTGCTCTTTTCAAAGCTTTATTAATATCAAATTGCTGACATTCTATTACAAAATAATGTCATCTAGAAATCCTCTTTATTTAATAGAACTTTTTAAATTTTCTCGTTCCAGTAGATGTACTCAAAATACCATTCCAAAGATAAACTCTTCTGTTTTTGAAAGGTCATTTCACATCAGAATAGGGCGTTTGTGGAATCCACTTACTCGCGAATTAAATTGTCTATGTCTATCAACAATTATTAGGCACATCTTTTAGAACACATTATATAAACAATATAAACGTAAATCCTACGTTTGTGGTTGCTAGCACAGTTATGGTTAATTTGTTTAAATTTTTGATAGGGAATGCAATATATTTTGTAGTTAATTAATTTTTAGATGTAAGATGTATATATTAAAATAATTTGCACATTTGTATTACTTTTAATCATATATGGCCCTAATGGACTCGATTAAATATAGAACAAATAAAAATGAAATGAAAAATGAGAAAATTTCATAGAGATTTTTCCATTTGAAATTAAGAACATTCCAAATGAAATTGAGATTTTTTTTATTTGAAATTGAGAAAATTTCAAAATAAATGGAGTTTTTCCATTTTAAATTGAGAACATTAAAAATTAAATCAGTGACTAAAACCATTCCGATTCTGGTTCTAAGAATCCGGAATCGGTTCCAACCTAAAAAAATATAAGGGTTCCTGTTCCACACATACAATTTATGAATCTCTGGTTCCGATTCAAAACAAAATGTCAATATCTTTTGCAAGTTTCGTATTTTCAAATCTCAATTTAATTTGTAATTTTCTCAATTTCAAATAAATAAATTATAATTTCACTTAATTGAAAGATAACGGTGTGTGGTGGAAAGATTAACACTGCGGCATACATTCGAAACAGATGTCCGACAAATTTAAATTCCCACAAGACACCAGAGGAACTTTGGTCTGAAAAAGTTCCAGACATATCTCATTTTCGGCAGATTGGTAGCAAACAGAGTTGGGCAGTATCAATTACATTTTGTAATTAATAACACGAGCATTTACAATTACATGTAATTGTAATTAAACTTTTGTCAATCGCAATTACTTTTAATTGTAATTGAATTTTTTCAATTACAATGGCTTGTAATTGTAATTGATTTTTTTTAATTAAAATTACATTTTGAAAAATGTAATTTAAAATATTTAATAGAAATTAAAAGTAATTGAGGAATAAAAAGTAATAATTACATTTTTTTTTAAATTTAATTACATGAAAAGTAATCCATTACCAAGATATTATCAATTAGATTCACATGCAGGTGCGTCATTGGTACTTTTTTGGGCGAAACTGTTCCAATGGGCATAAATTCACATCCGGTTGAGTCATTGGAACTTTTTTGGATGCAACTGTTCCAATGGTCATAGATTCACATCCAGGTAAGTCATTGGAACTTTTTTGGATGCAACTGTTCCAATAGGCATATATTTACATCCAGGTAAGTCATTGGTACTTTTTTAGACGAAAATGTTCCAATGGGCATAGATTCACATCCAGGTAAGTCATTGGTACATTGTGTTAATCAAATTGTAATAAAAGTTCATGAATTAATATAAAAATAATATTAATACAATTAATATAAATATGAGCTGCTGCAGTGTCGCATAACCTCGATTTACGGGTTTTGCTTCATTTTAGCTGGTGCTCCAGTTACATGGGGGTCGCGAAAACAAAATGTTATTACATCAGGTGCCGAGGCGGAGTATGTTGCATTGACCGATGCAGCTAAAGAGGCTATGTATCTAGGATACCTGCTGCAAGAACTAGGATTCCATACTCAAAAACCAGTAACGATTTTTGGAGATTCACAGAGCGCACAACATATGGCAAAATTTGGGGCTCATCATTCAAGGACTAAGCACATCGACTACAAATATCATTTTATTAGAGACGCAGTTGAGAAAGATATCGATCAGCTGAAATATGTCCCAACGAATGAAATGCATGCGGATTCATTGACAATATACTATTTTTGTTGCAGTCATTTTGGAATGAATTTTCAATTTGGATCAACTTGAGGAGGCGTGTTGAGGGTTAATAAAATTGAAATATACTTTGTATTTATACTTGGATTTGTATTCTATATTGTTTGTTGCAAACGTTACTCTGAAAAATATTTTTCTTTGTCAACAAATAATTTGAAAACGAATTACTTATCGTTCGAATTACTTATCGTTTAATAGTAGCCTTAAAGGACGAAATTTGAACATAGTATAGACCGAGTAAATATAGCTGACAACATTCAAATTATGTCATCTCCAGACAAGATGTTCAGTATCATTTTAAAGAAAATATTTAGATATGTGCAGGATTCGTAAGATAGTTAGGGGTAAATACATCCATATCCTTCGAAATAGTATAGATTTTTAGATTTATATATAAAATTAATATAGATTTGGGATAAAATTAATGATTTTAAAATAGCGATACAAGGTTTTACTGTTTTTTTTATTAATTTTATCTTTAAAAATGTCCCGTTAGATTGCGGAATATTAAGACCTTAAACCATCATATAACTCGTGAACCGAAAATGATAGGACAAAAATATTGGTTTAGGTTACTCCAGCATATAAAAAAACGAGTTGGGAAAGTTAGGTCACATGGGTAAGTTCGGTCACATGGGGCGGATTTTTATAGTCGGTCGGGTTGTCTATGGAATACCCTACACCTTTGGTGGGGATATTAATGTGAGATATTTAATTGCATTCCTTAATTTTAAAGTTTTTAATTATGCTGAACCTCCCCACCCTCAGAATATTATTCACATATCAGAAATTTACGAAATTTACGTCTTATATCCCCATAAATTAAAAAATAGATATTAAAGTATAAAGAAACCAGAGTTCGGAAAGTCACTTAAATGAATACCCAAGAAACATTTTAACGTAGCTCCGTAAACAAACTGAATCAGAATTCCGTTTGTAACGGTACGTTTACGGTATGTACAAGACGGATCCGTCGATACTTGAATGAAAACGGAAAATTTACGGCATGCCAAAATATTCCACTCCGTTTATATACCGTATATAGTCCGTATTTCGAACATACCGTTTTTCTGCCGTTTTTTCTCAGTAGTGAGGTATACGTTTGAACTCCGTTTGCTACGGAGCACACCATTTTTGCATCGTTTATACTCCGGGCCTCATATACCGTTTTTATGCCGTTTTCATTACGATTGTCAGACCTTAATATGAAAATGTTTAGTACGTATATTTAAAGCTATGAAGTAGATGTGAATGTGGACTCTTAACAACAAATAATGTAAGTGCTAATATTTATTCGAAAAGAAATAATAAACGGTATCTAAATTTCTATAGATAATCATGATTGGATTGGACATTAAAATATGGGCATGAGAAACAACGGAAATTATTTGTGAATATGCTCAGCACGGATTAAAAGCGCATTCTGAGCCTGGGGCTTCTGTCTCCTCTGCATGCCGTTAAGACGAGTTGTGGCTTGAAAACATCGTCAAGTTTGTCTATGGTCAAGTTCTTCCAATGCCTTTCACTACTTTTGGTCCCTTGGAATTCGGAGGCGGAGGCTTGTTGCGGCTCGAACATGGAGCTGTTTTTGTTGGTACCTGGCGTCGCCCTGAACAATATTCAATTTATCATCAAATTAATAAGAATAAATGTAAGTAAACATGACATTTGTTATCATTGTTGCCAGTTTGTAGGACTTTTTCTTTTCGTGCACATAGTTGCCACTATTTTTGCAAATTTCCCATTAGAGGAATTTTTTATTTATGTGGAAAAGGGGTAATTTTATAATGTAATTTGAGTTACAAATTAATTCGTTTGGTAATTTTTTACACACAATAAAAATCTTTGTCGTTTTCGTGGTCATTTTAACTTGGTGTTAAATTAAAAATTTTTGTGTATAATATAAAGTCTCAAATGCACATTATCATCTTAATCATATACATTTTTTTTCTTTATTTTCAGATGTTTGTTTCAAGAAATTTAAAGGTGTCGAAGCTAAATCAGTAATTCAATGGACACATTTTTAATTATTAAAATTTAAGATTTTTTAAAATATATGTTTTATTTAATTTTATTATTAATATTTTTGTTGATTTTGTATTAATTTTTATATTTAAAAAAAATCATTTCTTTTAAATAAAATAATTATAAAATATAATGTATTTGACTTTATTTATTTCAAAAAATTGAAAAAGTTGCAAAAATATGTGAAAAATATAACATTCCGTATTTTTTAAAAAACACGGCATGAAAACGTACCGTATACGGTATGGTTTTTAATGCACTCAACGGAGTCCACTCCGTTTTATAACAATAATACGGAACGTATACGGCACAGAAACGACTCGTCGTCTACGAAGTACACTCCGTTTTATTTTAAAAATACGGTACGTTAACGGTGCGTCGATACTGTATGAAAAACGGTTTCGAACACCGTTTTCGATGTCACGTTTTATCCGTTCTCTGTACCGTATTCGACTCCGTAATACGGTGCGTTTACGGAATCTGATCCCGTATTTGCTGTACCGTTAACGGCACGTATACGGTACGTTTTGTTTCTTGGGTACACATAATGACTCACTCATGCATAATCCGCATAAGTGAGAAAGCACACATTTAATTTTAGAACACACGACATGAGTGAGTAAGAGAAAAAATCCGACTTACTCTCTACTCATAAATGGATAATCATCGGAGAGTAAAAACTTTACTACTCATGAGTACTGTCTTCAACTCATTTATTATTCTCCTCACAAGGGAGTAGCATTACACATTTTATCTTTTTCTTGTACTCATAAAAGTACAAGGCCAAATTGTATAAACATGTTGCTCATTTTTTGTATTTATGCAACGAGTAAGTGGTGTTGCCAGACGAGTTGCGTTGAAACTTAAAATGTTTTATATTGTTACGAAAATTCAGTATACGGAAAACTGTTCTACAAGTTCGTATCTCTGGATTGTGTACAAAATAAAAACACTCTTATGTTTGGTTTAAATTATAACAATTAACTTTATTAATTCACTTTAATAAACAACTTTACTAATAACAAATTCTAACAACTGCTGCATGTCCACAATTTAACTTGACATTTATCACACGAGCTGCACTCGACCACTTTACAATCACTACTGAAGTGCTGTACCTCTGATGCGGCTCCCTTATATACTGCATGCATCAGTTCGACACGTTTCGACAAGCTCCGACTTGTTTCGAGAACCTTCTACTCGTTTCGTGAATGACGCATGCTATTGGCATCTCATTCGCACTCATGTGTTTTAATGCGCTGATTTTCCATCTCTTTCTCACACACTGCCTCAGTGCGCCGAATGATCTTCCGTCTCTTTCAAACACATGCTTAGTGCGCTGAATTGTCTTGCGTCTCATTAATTATTGTTGATTGCTTGCACTATGGGGCAAATTATATCTTCTCGTAACACTGCCCTCCACCTAAATCTGTTCGTCCCGAACAGATGTTAATCCTCTCTCTCTCTATATGGCGCAAACCTTTCTAAATGTACTACTTTCATTTTTCGTCTAACGCCCGCAGTATTCTGAATCCTATACACTACTTCATTAATTCTTTTAATTATCTTATATGGTCCTTCCCAGTGTGTTTATAGCTTAGGGGATAAGCCTTTCTTCCTTTGTGGGTTATAGAGCAAAACAAGCTCTCCTTCCGTAAATCCCTCTGAATGTGTGCTCAAGTCGTATCTGGACTTTATCTTACTACTTGGAATTTGTATCCTCTGCCTTAAGGACTGATCCAACTCGTCTCGGTCTTCACTTTTCTTCATACGCAAAACACTTTTTGGAATCGGATTTTGCCCATCCATTGCAGTACGTTCACAATGTGCTCCTACGTTGTATTGATTTATCTTACCGCAACTTCTGACGGGTTTTCTTTTTGCGGATACACATTGCTTACATCTGTGAATCCAATAGGCGACTGACTTCTGATATCCGACCCAATAGAAACGTTTTCTGACTTCTTCAACCGTATTAATGCTCAAGTGACATCCATTGGATCCACAATGGCATTTCAGTACTATCTCTTTTATTTTTGATTTGGGAACAACAATTAAATTTCGTGCAGATCTGCCATTTTCAGTTTCCCAAACACGGTACAAACAACCATTTTGTAGCTTCAAGTTTTGCCACTGCGCCCAATAAGCCCTGCTTATTGGACTGTTAGATGCTAACTCTTTCCATAAAGGCTTTCTTTGTTGTTCCTTGAACGTCCTAATTTTTGCGATGTCGGGGTCATTCTTTTGATCATTTCGTAATTGCTCTAGAGTCCATTGATCATCTACCACGACATTTAACGAACGAATGTGAATTATGTTCGTCTTTTCTTCTTCCGTCGAGCATTCTCTGGATTCCATTTTACACACTCGTGCCGACACAGTGCCCGAATTGCTATGATGGTCCCTGGCGTTATTTTGGCCATCCTCAGGTCTTTTTTCTGGTCGGTATCCTTTAGGTGGTTGCAGATTTACACATTTACGTCTTTCACGACAGTCTCGTGCCATATGCCCATATTTTCCGCAGTTGTAGTATTTACCTTTCAATTGGGTGTTTCTGTTGGCAGCATAATGTCCGGATTTAACGCTAGCATTGGACGCTCTACTTACTCCTTGACATAAATTTTCTCTCTCCTCATCTAGTACACGTTTCTCCATCGCTGGTCGGCACAATGTAGACGCGTAAGCGGAGATACCTGCGTAAGCGCTGTGGTGACCGTTTCCATAAATGTCACCTTCGGCATGGTCATTGCTGCCTGTTTTGTCTCAGGATCACGTATGCCATCAACGAACGCATTTATCTTGCACATTTCCAAGAAATCACACGCTGAATCGGAATACGCCAAATGTGCAAGTCTCACAACATCCGTAGCATATTCCTGCAACGATTCGCCATTATTTTGCCTTCGGAACTTCAGCTGTATTCTATAAATCGGTTCTATAAATCGGTGTCGCTTTCTGGAACAATCTGCAATACTTCGGCAGCGCCTCCTTTTAGCGCCACGATAAGTGCGGATACGCTGTCCTCATTGTTCCATCGATTACTTACAGCCGTGGTCTCAAATTGCAGCTTGAAAATGTTGAACGTTGTGGTTCCATCGTATATCGGCGACTTTAACCTTGTACCACTGACCATTTATTTGCAACACTTCGAAATCTTTTTGCATTTTCTGGAGCTTCTAGTCGATATCATTAATTTTATCATCAACGCTAACTTCCATATCCGTTACATGCTCCTCAAGATCTTTTACTTTGCTATGAAGTGTATTAGATATTTCCAGAAGCTGCTTAGAATGTTCCTGCATTTGTTGCTCCATTTTTACTTGATGTTGGTTAGAATTTTCCAGAAGTTCTGTTTTAAGTTGATTGGAATTTTCTTCAAGTTCTGTTTTAAGTTGATTGGAATTTTCTTGAAGCTTCTGTTCCATTTTGTTGGCATTTTCTTGAAGCTGTTTGGAATTTTCTTGAAGCTTCTGTTCCATTTTGTTGGCATTTTCTTGAAGCTGTTTGGAATTTTCTTGAGCCATTATCTGAAACTGTTGCTGCATAGCTCCGATCAACTGGCTCATATCAAAAACTTGGGTCTGTACTTTCTCCTCTGTGTCCAGATTTGTCGATGACGATGCTGTAGCTTCAATTTCAAATTCTTGCTCCGCGAGAAGAATGCCTTGGGCCTCCAATTCTTCCATTAGGCGCTTCTGCAGCTCTACTTTCGTACCGGCAGTTGCAAGATTACGAATCAACAGCTCCTTCTTTAGCTGGTCGACTTTAGGTTGATCGAATTTAACCATGTTGTATCACAATCCCACTTCTGACATCAATGTTACGAAAATTCAGTCTACGGAAAACTGTTCTACAAGTTCGTATCTCTGGATTGTGTACAAAATAAAAACACTCTTATGTTTGGTTTAAATTATAACAATTAACTTTATAAATTCACTTTAATAAACAACTTTACTAATAAGAATTCTAACAACTGCTGCATGTCCACAATTTAACTTGACATTTATCACACGAGCTGCACTCGACCACTTTACAATCAATACTGAAGTGCGGTACCTCTGATGCGGCTCCCTTATATACTGCATGCATCAGTTCGACACGTTTCCACAAGCTTCGACTTGTTTCGAGAACCTTCTACTCGTTTCGTGAATGACGCATGCTATTGGCATCTCATTCGCACTCTGGTGTTTTAATGCGCTGATTTTCCATCTCTTTCTCACACACTGTTTCAGTGCGCTGAATGATCTTCCGTCTCTTTCTAACACATGCTTAGTGCGCTGAATGGTCTTGCGTCTCATTAATTATTGTTGATTAATTGCACTATGGGGCAAATTACATCTTTTCGTAACAATATTATAAATAATGCCCGATTTACATTGGCTGCATTCAGTGATCTCAACAGTTTCGAAATTGCCGTTTATAATTATTTGAGTTAAAATGTTATTGAATGTCATCGAATGTTATCGATATCAAAACATGGACAGGTCTGACTTTATGAATGAAATAGCACAATGGAAGAAGTTATTTAAAATCAATCCCAAATGATCCGTCTTCCGTCTATGAATTAACAGTCACAAAAAAAATACTTTTTTTTATTTAACGCAAACATTATGATGACTTGACTTGTGAAGTCCAGCATTTATGTGCACCATTATCACGTGTGCGTTCGGAAAAAAATATTTTGTATTTAAATATGTTTAAAGGTAGTTTTAAACTTTAAAACGTAATTTTTTAACTGTAAATATTTAAGAATATTTCTTTTTTTCCCCATCTTTTTACTAATTTATAAACTCTCTTTTATAAATGCACTAATGCCAAAACCTACGCACAGCTCAGCCAACAAACATTAAAGAAATTCGCAACGTTTTTCCAATTAACGCGAAATCAAAATATAAATATTGCATTGTGCAATCTCAATACTGGATTATTTTTTTTCAACTTTTTTTCATATAACTTTATAATCATTCCAAATAATGAATAAAATATAAGAAGAAAATTTGATATAAATGTTAAAATAGTAAATAATATTTATATTTGAATTTTTTTAGCCATTTTTTTAGCCGTTTTTTTAAAAATATATCAATACAGATTGTCAACACTGATCCCTGCATATACAAACAACAAACATATGCGAATATAACAAGACAGCATCCAAGCTTGTGATCTTTTTATTCGAGAACTTTTTTTTGTACAAGCTGTACTGTGTTGCTAGCAGTGTTTTGCTGCTGTGTTGCGTCTAGCTGTTGTCATGCGATATATACAGGGTGCCTTTATTGTATAATGTGCCTTTATTGTAGATTATGTATATGTATATTATATGTACATAATGACGTCGCTGTTTTAAAAATCATGTAATATACGTATAAATTTAGCAAAAATTAATCATGATATCCAGCAAACAATAATAAAAATGATTTGGTATTTGTTATATCGTCACTATCATGCCAAAGGGGCGAATGTGCAATTTTTGCACATTGTTTGTTTTTAAAGCACCTATCGATCTGCATCATCAATTAAAAATATTTTGTCAAACATTAATTTGCCATTTGTTATTTGCAGGAAAAAATGTTTGGCAAAATATTTTTAAGTAATGATGCAGATCGATAGGTGCTTTAAAAACAAACAATAAATGCCTTAACACTACTATTTTATCTCGTACCAATAAATAGTTATGGCGAAAAAGGAAAGATTCGCCCTTTTGGCATGACAAGATTTTCAATTTTTCGAATTTTTGTTATTTGCAAGAAAATATTTTTAAGTAATGATGCAGATCGATAGGTGCTTTAAAAACAAACAATAAATGCCTTAACACTACTATTTTATCTCGTACCAATAAATAGTTATAGCGAAAAAGGAAAGATTCGCCCTTTTGGCATGACAAGATTTTCAATTTTTCGAATTTTTGTTATTTGCAAGAAAATATTTTTAAGTAATGATGCAGATCGATAGGTGCTTTAAAAACCAACAATAAATGCCTTAACACTACTATTTTATCTCGTACCAATAAATAGTTATGGCGAAAAAGGAAAGATTCGCCCTTTTGGCATGACAAGATTTTCAATTTTTCCAATTTCTTCGTTTTTTTGCTATAGCTTTTTATTCGTGCAAGATGAAATAGTAGTTTAAAAGTATTAGTTGTCTGTTTTTAAAGCACCTATCGATTGGCATCATTATTTAAATTTGCCAAAAAAAATGTTCCTTCAAATAACAAATGGCAAATTAATGTTTGGCAAAATATTTTTAAATAATGATGCCAATAGATAGGTGCTTTAAAAACAAACAATTAATTCCTTTACATCACTATTTTATTTTGAGCTAATAATAAGTTATAGCATAAAAAACAAAAATATTTGCGTTTTGGTCAGGATATAGCCTCACAAAATTCGTATTTATAATTCAGTAAATTGTCCGAATCCAAAGATATTTTATATACGTTGTAATAATTCATGAATAAACCAAAATAACAAAAAAAATTAAAAAATAACTAAAATTTTCTAAATTTTAAAGCACTTCAAACTTTAAAATTTGATTTCCCAACATTTTTAAAAATGCACATTCGCCCCTTTGGCATGACAGTGACGATATATGATTATAGCAGGGAAAAATGTTTGGATTTTTAATTCGCTTTTATTTGTTATAATATTTAGTAGTTTAAAATGCGAGATATTTGCAAACCATTTTTCCCACATTTTTTGACCATCTTATTGAAAGCTCGGTAAAAATGTTATTGGTCGATATCTCATAAAATGATGCATAGAAAATTTTATAACACACATTTTAGAATGTTGCAGGTCATTTCCCATAATATGCTTGAACATTTGTTGGCATATTTGGAATTTTTATTTAAGGTTTATGTCAATCGATAGGCACTTTAAAAACAAACATTTAATGCCGTTACATACATTTAATGCTTGTACATATAAAAAGTTATAGCAAAAAACAATATCAATTATATAATTTTACACAACATTTCAAAAATACCACAGATGGGAAGATTATAACAGAAATGGCAACAATGATGTTACACTTTGCAAGCCTGTACAGTGAGTAGATCAACGCATTCTCTACTCACAAGACGAAATGTCATAGCATTCTGATCAGTATTTCTCAAGTTTTTTATATTCGGACAGCAAGACGGACATAGCTAAACGGACTCGGGTAGTGACGCTGATCAAGAATATATATACTTTTCCATACCGGACACGCCTCCTAAGGGGCGTTACAACATATGCACAAAGTTAATATACCATGTACCTCATAGGTAAAGAACGATAGCGTTCTCGAAAAAATGGAACTATCGTTAGCGATATCGTTATTGTATGAATTCTCGATATCGAATACGAGAAGTGATTCAATTTCGATACCGAAACGTATTTGAAAAATTATTTAACTTCGATATCGAAACGAATTCGACAAGTTATTCAATTTCGAAACTATTAAATTAATTTGTCTTCAATAGAGCAGTGCACCAAGCATTCTAGAGCACCGAGAACATTAAAAATATTTACCTAGTTTAGAATTAAAAATTAGTTTACTGAAATCATCATTTTAAAAGTTTCTAAAAGCTGCGAAATTTCTTTAAATTTTAAAATTTATTATAATGTTTCATTGAACATTTTTTTTTTGAAAAATAAAACGATACCGTTACGAATTCGAAACGTTATCGAAATTATATACTATCGAAAATATGTTTATTGGGCGCTTAATATATTTGTATGAAAACTTGGCATCATTGAATTTATGTGTCATAATTGTTATTTGTAGATTTATAGCCGTATTCTGGCATTTTCATGACAATTTCTAGTCATCGATATGTTGTCATTTAACGTGTCATGCGTTTGTTATAAATACTTTTTACTGTATTCTAATTTAAACGGGACAAATCGGGCTAAAGTTTACTTTAGGGCCCAAAAGAAATTAAAAAAAAAATTGTCACGCGCTTTATTTTCGAACAAAAAATAAAAAAAAGGACGCTCGGACTCGTGGTGATCTTGAAAAATCAAAAATCGGTGCACCTACTTACAAGTACATGAAAGGAAAATGAAAGGTAAAACCACGATTACAAATCTGTAATAATTTTTCAGATCTGTCGACCATAGCGTTCACTGGACTAATTTATGTTATTTCAATAATATGTATGGGACATTCCACACCAAATCGACCAGCGGTTGGATGTCACCTTCTTCGATTTCAATGAAATTTTGGGCATTGATAAAGGGTATTGAGACATGCACTAACCATTTTTTTTCAGCTTTCAGACAAATGAAGTTGTAACTTCTAAACGTGAACATTTTACCCGTGGTCATTATCCTTGCACTTCAAAATTGATGTCCTTAAAAAGGACCCTTTTTGAAATTCTGAAAAAAATCCTAAGTTTTCGTCAATATATTATAAATGTTTATGCAAAATTTCAAGATGGTATTTTGATGGCATCATATTTTAAAACATAATTTTCTAAATTTTTATTTATTTTTTGTATGGACATTTTTTTTCTACAGTAAAAGTTGTAATAATTCCTGAATATATATGTAACTTTGATTTCTAAAATGGCGTCAGTTTTATCATATTGTATCTAGTTTTTGAGATACTGTTTTTGGGATATAGTTTTTACGATTTTCGAAAATGGTACATATTTCAAAAACTAGAGACAATTTAATGAATCTGACGCCACAAGGTGGTCCAAAATTGAAAAAAGCTGGCCAAAATTCTAAAAATCGTATATTTTGATTAAAGACAAGTAAACGTTCAATGTGTGATTCAAATTCGCGTGATTCGGTATAAAAATTGCAATGATCTGACAAATTTTTTTGTTTAGAAAAAGTTCAAAATATTTTTTATTTAGTCAAATATGAACATACAATTTATAAGAAATTCGTTTAATATGGTAATATTAAGAGAAAGAAGATAACGCAGATGAATGAGAAGATGATAAAGACGACATTGATGAAGAATACCAAGAGTTTCAATCTTTTTTATCGTCCCTCTCACATCCATTTCTCTTTTATATTAAAAATCCCATTTTTTAAATATAAAGTTAGTTTTGTTTCGCAAAAGCAATTATTTGCAAAATTTAAAAACTGATTTGAAATGCTCCTACATTTGGCAACAAAACTGCATTAAAAGTTTAGGGGAACAATGCGGAACACTTTAACTTTTTTAACAATTTACTTTTTTGTTTTAGAGGCTAGCATATATTGTATGATATCTTATTGGTTCTTTAGACTGGTTCCGTTTTTTGTTGTATTGTAAGTTCTTAAAACATCTATTTATAGTATAATAGTATAATTTACATTAGCAGTAATCTTAAAATCAAAACACACTAAAACATAAATTTTTTTAATGAAAAAAGTACTTACTTTGAGAGTTAATATCTAAAAAAGAGTAGTTTTTACGAATAAAGTTCTTGGGCGCATTTATGGCCTGGGATGTTTATAAGTGAATTATAATACTAATGTTTGCATTCTAATTTAAAAAAAGTATTGAATTTTGGCCAGCTTTTTTCACTTTTGGACCAGTGTACGCCATTTTCGAAATTAGAGTTACAAATACATTGAAAAATTATTGCAAATTTAACATTCGAAAAAAAAATATTTTTTTTTCAATACAAAAAATATTGAAAAAATTTAGAAAATTATTTTACTAGGGTTTGTAAACATACTATTTCTACTGTTCTGTAATAATTCGAACTGTGTTGGTACATTTTGTACCATTACCTTAAAATATCAATTAATTTCAATCGATATTTCAATCGTTCTTTTTATCAAATTTAATACTAAATAAAAGATAATTTAAAATCCAATGAACATTTCTTTCAACATTTTTAAATTACTGGTTTGAGAGAATTCGATAGAAGAACTCGAAAAAAAGTTTACCTAAGCACGTATACATAAAAATTGATCTTTATATGTACATTTTATATGAGGTATTTGAACATAAGTGGTCGGATCATAGGTCACAATGAACCGATCTCGCCAATTTTTTCGCACATACAGCGTAGGTATATTAGTAATCAAAGTTATGCTCCAAATAAATATTTTTAAACCATATCTTCGGAATCAGGGTCATTTTACATAATACAAAAATAGTCTTGAATGCGGCGCAGAATGGCTGTTGTGTAGTGTAATTCATCGACCATATCTTTCATTCACATCATCAATATATTCTGTTGCAATATCTCCAGAATAAAAATTCTATAGAAATATGTTACTAAATATATATTCATTATCTTAATTTAAAAGACAAATTTTAATTCACAGTTAAGTTTTTTAATTGCATATAACTTAAAAAGTAGAAAGGACACAGAAAAAGCAACACCATTGTCGAAATAGGTATTCTCTCTTGTATTACCAATGATTTAAAATATAAAATATATTTTTTACTAAATATGCTTTTCCGATAATTTTTATACCCTACACCTATGAGGTACAGGGTATATTAACTTTGTGCATATATTGTAACGCCCCTTAGGAGGCGTGTCCGGTATGGAAAAGTATATATATTCTTGATCAGCATCACTACCCGAGTCCGTTTAGCCATGTCCGTCTGTCTGTCTGTCTGTCTGTCTGTCCGTCTTGCTGTCTTGCTGTCTTGCTGTCCGAATACAGAATAACTTGAGAAATACTGATCAGAATGCGATGAAATTTCGTCTCAATATATTTTATCCAAAGGAAGGAACTGAGTTTGAAAATGAGCCAAATCGGTCAACGGACACGCCCACCTCCCATACAAGTCAATTTTATATAACTCTTTTGGAACTAATAACTCGAAAAGTATTCAAAGTATAGTTATAAAATTTAAAACGTATTGTTAGAATTCACTTAAAAATATGTGGTCCAAAAATGGGCGTGATCCGCCCACTTTTTTTTTTCATTATTTCCCGGGTTTTCATAGTGGAAATTTGAACCGTAAATTATTAAAATCAAATCTATGAAATATTAGCCTTTCAAAATTTTAAATATAGGCGTGGTCCGCCCAATTACATTTTTCAAATTTATTTTTTTTAATTTTTTATACTTTATATAATTTTTTTAATTTATGGGGATATAAGACGTAAATTTCTGAGGGTTAATATCCCCACCAAAGGTGTAGGGTATTCCATAGTCGGGCCTGACCGACTATAAAAATCCGCCCCATGTGACCGAACTTACCCATGTGACCTAACTTTCCCAACTCGTTTAAATTGCTCTTATTTTCCAAGTTTTTCAAATTTAACAGATTACTTTAACTAAACCATAAACGATATTCAAGTGGGCTTAATGCCATAAGATTCATTGATTTATTTCTGGGCTATAACCTAATATCTAATCTTTTCACATAAAATGTTGTAAAATGCAGTAAAAAATGCAAAAAATATAAAATGCGTTTTTCTCAAAAACGTTACAATAAAATTATATAGAAATGATATGAGTGAAAACAGGAAGAATTTTGTGCCGAACAGTGTAATCTTTCGATTCGAAATACAGAAAGTACTTAAAAATAGTAAATAATTATATCATGACGGTCTCATTTTGAATTAATTTTTATTTTGAAGACAGTCGACGGATTTACTATCAACTATGCTGGAAAATTAAATACGGGTTTCGAATAGCGATAAAACTGGAACCGTTGTCTATGAATGTAACCTTTAATAATAACAAAATACATAAATAAATATAAGTGAACACGCTAACATTTTTATATTTAGGTCTAAAATTAACAATTTTCACAATTTTTCACATTCATTACAATCAAATTGTGCGTACTAAATATTTCAATAATATAAAATCCATTTGATCGAGAATAAATCTTTTTACAAAATCTAAATTCGATTAAACTTAACCCACTCAAACTATTGAGTTTACATTTATAATCCACGTTCCAAAATTGAATTAATTTTTAAAATTGTTATTAATTAAAAAAAAATGTGTCCACTATAAACTATTTTTTTTAAATTATAATTTTTCAATAAAAAGTATTTAAAAAAAATGTTTGATGATCAACTGGGGTTTATAAATCGAGGATTTTGTATTTTGGATACCATGTATATTTGGATACCCAACCTCAGAACAGATGCATTTGAATAAATAAATTTTGTTTGAGCCTTAAGCATTATAATTGTTTGTTATTCAAACATATATATGGTTATTTTATGCCTTTGCTATTTTTTTTTTTATTCCCGGGATCTCGGGATTCAAATTTTTTAGTCCTGAAATTTCGGGATTGACAAATAGTCTGGGATTGACATCCTTTCTTAAGACATTTATGTTAATTCTTGGTTTTTGTTTTATATATTTTTATATATATTTATTACGAAATTAAACATTTTTATTATTTTTATCTCTTTTCTATTAAAAATGTTTGTAAAAAAAAAAAAGAAAGAAATAACAATAAACATAAAAATCTTAAGGTTATACATGCATATATATTAGACATCTGCACAAGTCCATTTGAAACCCACTTCAAGACATTCATTTCGTTTCAAAACATTTACTGTCGTCAACTCTATGCTTCAAAATCAAATGAATGTCTTGCTCACAACAACAAAGAACCAAGTACTGTCAAAACAAAACACAAGCAAAATAAAACTGAAGTGAAGAGGTCTATGATGATGTGCAATAAACATTCAAATACTGAAATGAACTGCTTATGACACCGAGTACTTAGTGCATTTTTCCTTTTTTTTTATTTATCATTCTTACTAGAGTAAGGAATAGAGTAGGAATTTTCATTAATATTGAAATATAGAAAAAAACATATGGTATAAGAAAATCACATAATATTTAATATTAAGTTTTTTATTTATCGAAAAACATTTTTTTCATTATTTAATTTTTTTCATTATTTAATTTTTTTCATTATTTAATTTTTTTCATTATTTAATTTTTTTAATTATTAAATTTTTTATTTTTTTTTTTTGATATATTGCTTTTTGACCAAAGCGTTATTTTTGTCGTACAATTTTTTTTTTAACAATTTTTTTTTTAAATGTTTGTTGTATTTTATATTAACACATAAATACCAATAACAACATTACTGCCGTCGATCGTTAGATTTGTTGTTGTTTTCAATGTTCGTCTTCTCACACGTTACAAGTTGCGCACACTCGCTGCACCTACTGTATTCGTTGCATGTTCAGCGACAGTGTTGTCGTTTGTTATGTTTTTCAAAACATTGAATGTTTTGAATGGCTTTATGTTTTGACAGAGCTTGACACCAATGAAACAAATACTGAAGTGAAGTCGCTCAGAGAGACTTCGCCATAATACAGTCGATTGTCATTTGCTCAATGAGTTCAAAACTGTAGAGTGCAGTAGTGCATATTTGCAGAGGAAACTTCAAAACCATTTGTGCAGATGTCTAATATATATTTTTGAAATAACATAAAATGGTATAGTGACAGCTAGGATTGACAGATCTGAAAAATTCAAATTCAAGGTCACCAGGGGTCCGAGCGGCCTTTTTTGTTGCTGTTGTATTTTTGTTTGTAAAAATAAAGGAGTTGACAATTTTTATTCTCCCACAAATCGGAAACTCATTACTGTGGTGAAGTTTTTTTTCAATACGAACTGTCAAAAAATTAAAATTCAAATGTAAACAATTTTTAAATTCAAATATTTGAACATATTTCACGTGATATTTGCGCTCTATTTGCCACAAAAGTAACCCACGCGGCGTGCATTCTATAGTGTTTCGGTTGATTCTGCAAAGTGGATCCGTGACACAAATTCATTGATATACTTGATATTGTGGCATCTTAAAGTGAAGATATAGTGCAAGTCAATAATTGTTTTTATTGTCACTTGGCTACTAGAATACCATTTCGTGACAATTGTCACCTCAAATATGTCATTACATTGTAATTGTCATAGCTGGCTATTAATAACTATTACATACTTACGTTTAATATTCCCGGCGCCATGTCAATTTCGCCACTATTAACATTAACCCACTTGTGCTGCACGATGGGTGAAATAATAAATTTTGGACTTTCTTTTGGGAAAAAATCTCCAAGTTGCACAGTTAGCAAGAAAGGTATTCCGCCTGCTACGAAGTGCATACAGTACTCGTCGTTGAAGGCTACTTCTACAACACTTGAGATTATATAATTTTTTGTGTATAAGTAATTATGTTGTATGATTGTTAAAGTAAACTTACTTGTTATTAAAAATTTTAAGGGTGTCTATTTGTCGCTTGCGGATATCCAACTCGTAACTTTGATATTGCTTTGGAATCATTATATGCTCTAGTATTTGGAAAAGTACGATTCTCACATTACAATTCCAGTCATTATATTAAATATTTAAAGCACAAATATTTATACAAATATTTATACAATATGTTTATTGTTATTGCACCATGCAATTTGCACGCAATGAAAATGAAAAACCCACAAACAGAGTTCCAAGCCATGACGGCTCAGCCGCGGCTAAGCCGTCTGCCGATTATTTTAATGAGATATTACCCAGCAAGACATCCCAGCAAGAACAGTCCCAGCAAGAACACTACCAGTCATATGAGCAGTAATATTACAAGTATCAAAACTGAAAGTTTCAGTAAAAGTTTCTATAACATTGTTAAGAGCGTCGGGATAAATTGACCGAAACTTTTGTGTGCGTGTGAATTTTTATCTCTTTCTCACTCATCTGAAATGAGATACAATTGAATATATGTTTATCACTGTTCTTTTGGTAATAAGTGACGATTAAATTACTTGTAAATTTACGAAATATATTACGTAACATAAACTGTTTTAATTTTGAGGTTAGGGACGGTTAAATTAATAGTAAACTAACCAAAATTAGACATAATAAAACCAAAAAACTCAAACTTCTATAATTTTCATTTTTATTGCGTTGAATAGAATGCGCTTTACATTCAACATGTTTGCATTACAAAATTGTATATTAAAACGACTTTTGTTTCCCGTTGTTTTGCTTCCTTCCATGCATTTGTTTAATACAGATGACCCTTCCACTTTGATGATATCTATAATATGAACAGATAAATAAGCAATATATACAAATACTCTTTTCAATATACTTTCTTTTAGTGTTAATCAATTGTTTATAATTTAAGTAACATCTTTTTTCAACTCCTGCTGTAGCGGCTACTGTTGCAAACGTAATAAATAACCTACAAATAAAAAATGGTGGCAAACCGACGCGCAGAAAATATTAGTTTTCATTACTAGTAAAATTACGGGTCATATATCTATCATTGATCCTGCAGGGATGTATTTCAAATTATTTATGTATGAGTGAGAAAATATAATATTGTCTTTGTGTTGGAGTTTTGGTAAGGCATGTCTTGCTGGGGTACTTGTCATATGAGCAATAATATAACAAGTATCAAAACTGAAAGTTTCCGTAAAAGTTTCTATAACATTGTTAAGAGCGTCGGGATAAAATTGACCGAAACTTTTGTGTGCGTGTGAATTTTTATCTCTTTCTCACTCATCTGAAATGACATACAATTGAATATATGTTTATCACTGTTCTCTTGGTAATAAGTGACGATTAAATTACTTGTAAATTTACGAAATATTTTACGTAACATAAACTGTTTTAATTTTGAGGTTAAGGACGGTTAAATTAATAGTAAACTAACCAAAATTAGACAAAATAAATCTATAGTTTTCATTTTTATTGCGTTGAATATAATGCGCATTACATTCAACATGTTTGCATTATAAAATTGTATATTAAAACGACTTTTGTTTGCCGTTGTTTTACTTCCTTCCATGCATTTGTTTAATGTAGATGACCCTTCCACTTTGATGATATCTATAATATAAATAGATAAATTAGCAATATATACAAATACTTTTTTCAATATACTTACTTTTAGTGTTTATCAATTGTTTATAATTTAAGTAACATCTTTTTTCAACTCCTGCTGTAGCGGCTACTGTTGCAAATGTAATAAATAACCTACAAATAAAAAATGGCGGCAAACCGACGCGCAAAAAATATGAGTTTTCATAACTAGTAAAATTACGAGTCATATATCTAACATTGATCCTGCAAGACATGCCTTACCGAAACTCCAACACAAAGACAATCTTATATTTTCTCATTCATACATAAATAATTTGAAATACATCCCTGCAGGATCAATGATAGATATGTGACTCGTAATTTTATTAGTAATGAAAACTAATATTTTTTGCGCGTCGGTTTGCCGCCATTTTTTATTTGTAGGTTATTGATTACATTTGCAACAGTAGCCGCTACAGCAGGAGTTGAAAAAAGATGTTACTTAAATTATAAACATTTGATAAACACTAAAAGAAAGTATATTGAAAAAAGTATTTGCATATATTGCTAATTTATCTATTTATATTATAGATATCATCAAAGTGGAAGGGTCATCTGCATTAAACAAATGCATGGAAGGAAGCAAAACAACGGCAAACAAAAGTTGTTTTAATATACAATTTTATAATGCAAACATGTTGAATGTAATGCGCATTATAATCAACGCAATAAAAATGAAAACTATAGAATTTTCAGTTTTTTGGTTTTATTTTGTCTAATTTTGGTTAGTTTACTATTAATTTAACCGTCCCTAACCTCAAAATTAAAACAGTTTATGTTACGTAAAATATTTCGTAAATTTACAAGTAATTTAATAGTCACTTATTACCAAGAGAACAGTGATAAACATATATTCAATTGTATGTCATTTCAGATGAGTGAGAAAGAGATAAAAATTCACACGCACACAAAAGTTTCGGTCAATTTTATCCCGACGCTCTTAACAATGTTATAGAAACTTTTACTGAAACTTTCAGTTTTGATACTTGTAATATTACTGCTCATATGACAAATACTGTTCTTGCTGGGTAGCCGCCGCCGTTGTCTTTTGCTGAACTGTCTCATCAGCTGAGCCGTAATTTGAAATGATTCCCAGCAAGACATGCCTTACCGAAACTCCAACACAAAGACAATATTATATTTCGGTCAATTTTATCCCGACGCTCTTAACAATGTTATAGAAACTTTTACTGAAACTTTCAGTTTTGATACTTGTAATATTAATATTCATATGACCGGTACTGTTTTCTATTTGGGTTATTTTTTAATATGAATTTAAAAGCATTTTATACTTTATGTTTAATTTGAAATTAAATACGATCGTAGTATTTTTAGTTCAAAAATATGTCAATCGAATTGAAAAAAAAAATAATTTCATTGATTGATTGATTTTCTTAGTGTACATTAGACTGATTCAAATTTGTATACAAATTTTAGAACTACACTAAGAAAATAAAAATGATTACCAGAAATATCACAGCCCTAAATACCAAGTTATTTACAAATTATTTAGATCGTCTTTAAGACAACCAATATTTATCGTATTTGTCAAACATCTGACAATTACGATAAATATTGCTAGCAACCATCTTTCAACTTTACTATTACGTATAGCAACCATAAATCAAACATCTTACAAATAGGAAGGTAGTTAAGGAATATTTGGAAGAGGTGCTCCATTAGAATTCGCGGAGTAATTTTTATTGAATTAAAATGAAATGTATTTTATTTATTCTAGGCTTAAAACAGTATCCTGGTTATACATCGCCATTGTCTTTATAAATCTTTTGAAGGTAAAATTGTACAACGACCAGAGACTTCATCGCGAAAGAACCAACCGTCTGGCGATGCTATCATCAAAGTAAACTCTGAAATAAAATAATTTTGCATCAAGTGTTGATAATTTTAATCCCAGGAAATTTTATTTTCATGTTTACCATTGAAATATAATTTGAGTTTACACTCACGTAAGGAAAAAGTACGCCATTTTCCGTTTTTATAGTAGTCAAATGTCAAAATACCTCAAAAGTTTTACTGCAATTGTCCACACCCAGGGAAAAAGTATATCGAAAATTATACTACGTTTCATATGTTTTTACTATGCACAAAACCATTTTGTAATTCGTTATCGTTTGTAGTAAAATTACTATGAATTGATATGATCATTAATAGTTCAAAGTAAATTGTGTGTCAAAGCAACCGTGTTTCATCATTTATAAAAGTTGTTCAATAGCGGCGTTCGACTACGACTAAATTCAACTTTTAAATTTGTTTGTACATGTTCTAGCTGATAAGACACATTCTGCTGGTCGAAGCATCCAATATTATTTGGATTACAGTTTGGATATCAGTGCCAAGGACACGCGAAGCTGAAGCTGGGCGGCTGACTGGAGTCTACGGAAGCATCCTACTGCACAATGTTGTGCGCGATTGAGGCAGGCTGCGCACTGTGTTGGAGACGTTTGGATTGCGTGGCGGTTTATTTTATTTGACATTATCAACACTTATGGAAAATGTCCAAAAGCGGCGACCGACCGCGGGTAAGTTGTAACTAAATATATTAAATTTTTAAATTTATTTCTTCATATTGTAGTAACACCTTCCTAAGAAGCTTCAATATTATTTGGTTTACTTCTGCCCGTTGCTGCCGGTTCTTGTTTTGAATCAGTGACGAGAAGCCTTGTTAGCTGGAAATCCATTCAGTGGCAAAGCCTGCAATAAGAAAACAAAGATGATTGCCAGAAAAATCACAGCCCTAAATATCAAGTTATTTACAAATTATTTAAATCGTATTTGAGACAACCATCCATCAAACATCCGTCAAATACGATAAATATTGCTAGCAACCATCTTTCAAATTTACGATTATGTATAGCAACCATCAATTAAACATCTGACAAATAGGAAGATAGTTGATGAATATTTGGAAAAGGTACTCCATTAGAATTCGCGGAGTAATTTTTATTGAATTGAAAGAAAATGAATCAAATGTATTTTTATTTATTCTAGAATTAAAACAGTATCCTGGTACATCGCCATCATCTTTTTAAATCCTTCGAAGGCAAAATTGTACAATGACTTGAGATTTCTTCGCAGAAGAACCAAGTCCGACCGACGACGCTCTCATCATAGTAAACCCTAAAAACAAATATATTCCATCACGTGTTGATAATTTAAATCACAGGATATTTTATTTTCACTTTTACCATTAAAATGTAATATTTGAGTGGGCACTTTTTTACACCATTGAATTTACTTTATTGTTGTGGATAAATCGAACGTAAGGAAAAAATATACCATTTTCCTTTTTTTATGGTAGTCAAATGTCAAAATGCTTTAAAAGTTTTGCAGCAAACATCCAAGAACTCAGGATGTTTGCTATCAGTCAATTGTAAATATCTCAGTTTTCATTGCTGTTGTGCCAAACATCTTGTAACTATCTGCATATATGTCATATTTCAAAAATATTAATAGTTTTGCTGCAACTTTATTGAAACTTATGGGATTTTTGAATATTTGCTACAAGGCGTAAATTTAAAAGGATAGTTGCAGCAAGACTTTCATAAACATCTCGTTTTCTTAGTGTGCGCATCGTCGCTGCGGCATGCAGAAGAGCGATCATTACATCAAGCCGTTCCCAAGCCCTTCGCAGGTTGCGTACCTCGGAAATGTGTTGCAGACGCTGGAGTTTCGCGGCGGACAGTGCGGCGATGAAACTATTTTATTTGCGATTAGTGTGAATATTTGATAATATACCTATTTGTTTTTGATTAAAAAACATAAATAAATATAATAAATTGAAATGTTAATATTTCTATTCATTGGTTTACTGTAGTAAAAATGTTATTAAACATAGTAAATTCATATGTAGAAGATAGTAAAGAAATCATTATTGTACATAGTAAATTAAAATGAAACATCGTAAATTTATGATATTTGACAATTTGAAAAATTTACTTACTTACTTAAATGGCCCTTACAACCGTGGGTCGGTTTCGGCCGCTGAGATGAAGCCGCGCCAGTCGGCTCTGTTTTGCGCGCGCTGACGCCAGTTAGAAATACCAAGCGTTGCCAGGTTGTCCTCAACTTGGTCTTTCCAACGCAGATTTGGACGCCCTCTTCTACGCTGTCCACCTGCGTAGAAGAGGGCACCTTCTTGGCTGGAGTGTTTTCATCCATTCGTTCGACATGACCTAGCCAGCGAAGCCGCTGGATCTTGATGCGCTTGACTATGTCAATGTCGTCGAATAACTCATACAGCTCGTGGTTCATACTGATTCGATACTCGTGAGCAAAGCAAATAGGGCCAAAGATTTTACGGAGAATCTTTCTCTCGAACGCTCCCAGTACTCTCTCATCGGTGGTGGCCAGCGTCCATGTTTCTGCCCCATAAAGTAGGACGGGCATGATGAGTGACATGTAGAGTGTTATTTTTGTCCGGCAAGAGAGGGCTCTGCTTCTCAATTGCCTACTGAGCCCAAAGTAGCACCTGTTGGCAAGAGTTATTCTCCGTTTAATCTCCAGGCTGACGTCGTTGTTGCTGTTTACGCTGGATCCCAGATAGACGAAGTCCTTCACAATGTCGAACTTGTGGGTGTCAAAATCAGCTTTTTGTCCAAGACGCACGGACTCTTTTTTGCTTGTTGACACAAGGAACTTCGTCTTGTCCTCGTTCACCGCTAGACCCATTCGACGCGACTCTTTCTCCAATCTAGAGAATGCTGGGCTGACTGCTCGTGTGCTCCTGCCAATGATATCAATATCGTCGGCATATGCGAGCAGCATGACACTTTTGTTGAGGATAGTGCCGCTTTGACGGAGTTCGGCAGCTCGAACTATTTTCTCCATCAATAAGTTAAAAAAGTCGCACGATAGGGAGTCACCCTGTCTGAAACCTCGTTCGGTATGAAATGGCTCGGAGAAGTCTTTTCGTATTCTCACTGAGCAACGTGTGTTGTTCAGGGTCATCCTGCAAAGCCTTATAAGTTTCACAGGTATACCGAACTCAGACATTGCGGCGTATAAACGTTCCCTTATCGGAGTGTCGAAGGCAGCTTTATAGTCGACTAATAGGTGGTAGGTGTCGATCTGTTTTTCTAGGGTCTTTTCCTGGATTAGGCGCAATGTGAAAATCTGGTCTATGGTGGACTTTCCCGGTCATAAGCCGCACTGATAAGGTCCAATCAGTCTGTTTGACGATGGGCTTCAGTCTTTCACATAATACACTCGATAGAACCTTGTATGCGATATTGAGTAGGCTGGTCCCACGGTAGTTGGCGCAGATAGTGGGATCCCCTTTCTTAAGGATTGGGCAGAGTACACTGAGGTTCCAGTCACTTGGCATGCTTTCATCCGACCATATTCTGCTTACGAGCTCGTGCATGCTCTCTATTAGCTCTTCGCCTCCGGTCTTAAACAATTCAGCAGGCAGGCCATCAGCACCTGCGGCTTTGTTGTTTTTCAGCCGACCATTGGCTGTTCTGACCTCGTCATGGTCGGGTGGCGGAATCTCAACGTCGTCATCAAGTACTGGGGTTGCCGGGTTTGCTTCTCTATCGGTGGAATTGCGGTCATCATCACCGGTCAAAAGTTTAGAGAAGTGATCCCTCCATATTTTCAGTGTGCTCTGGATATCTGTCACTAGATTTCCGTTCTCATCTTTACAGGAAGAGGCTCCGGATTTTGAACCTCCGGCGAGGCGTCATATTTTCTCGAAAAATTTTCGAGCCTCATTCCTGTCCCCATGCATCTCAATCTCCTCACACTCACGTCTTTCTGCCTCGCTTTTTTTACGCCTGAAAAGACGTCTCTCTTCCCTCCTCTTCTCTTTGTAACGCTCCTTCGCAGCTCGCGTAGCTACTGACTGCAGGGTGGATTTGTATGCAGCGTCTTTCTCTGCAGTGGCCGCGCGACACTCTTGGTCATACCACTGATTCCTCAGGGGGCGTTGGAATCCAAGCACCTCTTCGGCAGCCGTACGCATAGAGCAGGAGATATGATTCCACTGCGCGCTTATATCATCGAGAGGAGGAGTGCTTTGTCTAAGCAGGTGTGAGAGTCGAGTGGAAAAGGTTTGCGTTGTCTGTTGTGATTGCAGCTTTCCGACCTCTAACTTTCTCTGCGTTTGGTTCCGCACGTTCTTCGCAGCGCTTAAGCGTGTGCGGACCTTGGCTGCTACAAGGTAATGATCCGAGTCCATATTGGCACCTCGGATAGTGCGTACGTCCATCACGCTCGACGCGAGCCTTCCGTCAATCACAACGTGATCAATTTGATTTCGAGTTTTTTGATCGGGCGACAACCATGTGGCCTTGTGGATATCGAAATGTTCGAATCTAGTGCTACTAACTACCATGTTTCGTGCTGCGACGAAGTCGATTAGCCTCGTTCCGTTATCGGAAGTGTTGGCATGGAGGCTAAATTTTCCGATTGTGGGACAATAGATGGCTTCTCTGCCCACCTTGGCGTTAAAATCGCCTAGCACGATTTTGATATCGTGGCGGGGGCAGTGCTCGTATGCGTTGTCTAGGCGCTCCTAGAAGCGCTCTTTTGTCTCGTCATCTTTCTCGTTCGTCGGAGCGTGTGCACAAATTAGGCTGATATGGAAATATTTAGCCTTGATGCGGATTGTTGCCAGCCTTTCGTCCACGGGCGTGAACCTAGAGACAAGGAGGCGGAGTCTCTTGCCGACCACAAATCCACATCCAATTTCGTGTCTCTCCGCATGGCAGCTGTAGTAGATATCACAGGACGCTTGTTTCGAACAGCCCTGTCCCGTCCATCGCATCTCCTGGATAGCGGTGATGTCAGCCTTATATTTTTCGACGACATCTGCCAGCTGGATAGAGGCACCTTCCCTATAAAGGGTACGGACATTCCAGGTGCATATCCGTAAATCATGTTCCTTAAAACGTTTGCGTGGGTCGTCATCGTTGTAATCGGTCGTTATCCGAGGCTTCTTTTATGTTTTCATTGGGCGCATAGGTTTTTTCCGTGGTGGGACCCAAACCCAACGCACGAACCCTCACTCTGAGGGAGATGCTCGCCACTCACTTTAGCCGACTTCTACACCGGGTGGAGTAGAGCGCCGTTACCAGGGACTTCCACGAGGAGGACTTCCACCGAAGTGGAGGTGTCACCATTTGACAATTTGCCAATTCTGGTGACCAGTGAGTTGACTTGAGACGACACCGATAAGGATTGCGCTGGCGTCGCCATGTTGAAACACTCAGACACGTTGCCTTGTGATAATCGCCCCCATAGTCCCCCCATTGCAAAATTTACTATGTAAAAATAATGATGTTACTATAACTAAATATGACTTCATATCGTTAAGATATATCGAACGAATTTACTATGAATCATAACGGATTTACAATGTTTTTTCCCTAGGTGCAAGAACTCAGGATGTTTGCTATCAGTCAACTGTAAGTATCTCAATTTTCATTGCTGTTGTGGCAAACATCTCGTAACTATCTGCATCTATGTCATATTTTAATAATACTAAGAGTTTTGCTGTAAATTTGTTTAAACTTATGGGATGTTTGAATATTTGCTACAAGGCGTAAATATAAACAGATAGTTGCAGCATGACTTGTTATAATACTAGTTATAATACTTTATATTACTTGAATTCAAGTATGTTCTACAGTTGCAACAGCACCTGCATCGGTGGCAGTGTACTTCTGGTAAAATCCACGACGTGCTGCGAACATCAAACCAGTCCCAGCAAGAACATAGTCGTTCTTTTTATTAATTATTTTAGGGTTAGCAATGATCAAAGTGTCGATCATTGATCGATTTAATCTATGCCAACGAAACCCAATTATAAAAATGCATTTTAGTGTTTAGTTGTTGTTTATTTCATTTAACTTTTTCTTTGTCTACGTTTTTTGATAATTTCGACGGTGGCTTTTTTCAATTTGCTTCTTCATTTGTTGCTCGAATACTAAACGCCCTTCCACTTGAAAAACATCTACTTGAAAAACATCTTTTCATTTTTAAAATAGCTTTAAGTTTTTTTATAGCTTTAATTAATATTTTTTTTACGATTCCTAAAATACTTCCTTTTTTAAGCGCGAACTCTCAGCTTGTGGTATACACATTTTTTCACGTTTTTATGTCATATTTTGACATTTGACTACCATTAAAAAGAAAAATGGCGTATTTTTCCTTAAGCTCGATTTATCCACAACTATTAAGTAAATCAAATGGTGTAAAAAAGTGGCAACTCAAATATTAGATTTCAGTGGTAAAAGTGAAAATAAAATATCCTGTGATTTAAATTATCAACACGTGACGGAAAATATTACTTTTCAGAGTTTACTTTGATGACAGCATCGCCGGGGGGACTTGGTTCTTCTGCGAAGAAATCTCAAGTCGTACAATTTGAACTTCGAAGGATGGCGATGTATAACCAGGATACTGATTTCTAGAATAATTAAAAATATATTTGATTCATTTTCTTTCAATTAAAAAAAATTACTCCGCGAATTCTAATGGAGTACCTTTTCCAAATATTCATCAAATATCTTCCTATTTGTAAGATGTTTAATAGATGGTTGCTATACATAATCGTAAATTTGAACAATAGTTGCTAGAAATATTTATCGTATTTGACGGATGTTTGAGAGATGGTTGTCTAAAATTGGATCTAAATAATTTGTAAATAACTTGATATTTAGGGCTGTGATATTTCTGGTAATCATCTTTGTTTCCTTAGTATATATAATGTAGCTAATTAACTTTAAAATTTAATAAATGCGTATTATTATACACGATATATTTATAACATCCACTACATATGTTTATGGAAATTTGTGTTGCAAAAATATACATCCGCAAAAGCATAATTTAAAAAATCAAGAAAATCACAATTTTAATAAATTTTCACAAATTGCATTTTTTTGTGTGCTTGTAAAAATTAGAGGGGTAAGAATATAAGCTTAAACCTGAAAACTTGAACCGTTTGTTAAATTAGAGTTGTAGTTTGCCAAAAAC
Organism: Dryomyza anilis; assembly: GCA_951804985.1. Lineage (NCBI taxonomy): Eukaryota > Metazoa > Arthropoda > Insecta > Diptera > Dryomyzidae > Dryomyza > Dryomyza anilis. The sequence goes on along the minus strand of OX638130.1, from coordinate 31,699,482 downwards.
TCTGTTCGTAAAGACTTATATTATTATGCCATGCATATTTTTTTTACAGGACAAACATTCACGTTAATGGCACTACGTAGGATCTTTATTATTTTTAATCTACACATAAAGTGGTTGCCACCACTATATATAAGTTTTACCGAAAATATATATAAATACACAATATTATTTAAAATTAGATATATAGTAAATGATTTAAATTTATAAAAAAAGAGTAAATTATAAATAATAGGAAATGATTTTCTATTCAAACCATGGAACCAATTTTAATGTATTCATGTAAGAATGCATTTGAATCGTTGGGTGCAATAAGAGCGTAATGTGAAAAAGTAAGTTTTGAGATATTTGCGTCTAATGTTTTTGAATCGCCGTATCTCAAAAAGGAATGAAGCGATTTTATGGATTCAAATTTTCCATTAAACTTGAACTTTTAGCTTTATTATGCACTTTTCAAATTTGTTTTAGAGCTCCTATTAATATATAAAATAATTAATTCAACTAAATGATTTATGCACCCTTATTGCATAAAACGAGTAATAAAATTTGGGCGTATTGAGTTTTAGAGATATAATCATTACATAACTGAAATAAATAAAGATTATTGTGCATAGTCTGGATATACTTATTGATATGAATGGATGAAGATTTAAATTACGGTCAAAATGGCTCAAAACTAAATTGACTCTGTTGAAAACTGACTCTGTTAAAAAAATAAAAATATGAAAAAATAATATTTTTTGTATGTAGATAACGCCCTTATTGCATAAAACGACAAAAAACTTCATACAATCGATCTGGGATTTCACAGAATGGTAAAAGTCACCGCCGGGATCATTCGGTGTGAATATTGGAAAAAAGGGCGTTATGATGCCTAACGCCCTTATTGCACCCAACGCTTCATTTATGTTAATATGACTGAGAACATATATGTTCAAAACCTCTGAACTAAACCTCTTTTTATGTTGAAGTTAAACCTCCAAAAGTAATTTATTTATTTATGTATCACTAGAAACAAAGTAAACAGAAAGGTACATTAATTGAGATAATCATTTATTTTGTCTTCAATTTTGTCTTCAAATTTTAGAAAAACTCGCATTTCCTTAATTATCATCAGAAAAATATACCCTTTACAATCATTCGTAAATTGGCAGATTTAATATAATACTTTTAAGATATAATTTATTGAAAATCATCCATTTTTTTATATATTTAATTATACATATTATAATAATTGTAATTCTTTAAAAATTAACTAAAAATAAAAATACAAATACATTTTCAGAAATTAAATTTAGTATGGCAACTCTGACTCTTTGTCATTTCTTCATTCTATTGAATTTCGCAATATTCACAATTAAATTCACAATGAAATGGCGAAACATCCCCAGGCGAAAAGTCCCAAGGCGAACCGTCCCCAGACCAAACGTCATGCTACCGGCAAATATACCAGCGCAAAGATAGCAACGAAAAGTTGCTATCTTTGCGCAAAGAGGACGACGAAAATTTGAGAAAATGAACAGGGTGTTTCAGATACCTAAAAAATTGCATTTTAAATACATTTAATATGCATTTTAGAGCCTTGTATTAAATATTAGACACTCTAACTAGCATTATTATGGTGCACACAATTACCAAGCATACACAGAAAAAAATATTGTACGTATATATAACAATTGATATTAATAGCAAACAAAATCGTATTCCAATTAAAAATATGAATGTATTTACTAATTAATTAATTGTTTTTACACATTTTTTTAATTAAAATATTAATAGGAATTAATTTAATATAATTTCAATACAACTAAATCTTTAATAGTATTAACTACTTTTATTTGTTACTTTTGATTTATTCATTTTCTTGCAACACTGTTTTTTTTCATCTGGATTTCATTTTGTTTTTTGTTTGTGCGTCTCGTGCGACGGCGGCGTCGTTCAGTTTCTTCTAACATTATTTTCTTCTACGTTGCGATTTTAAAACAGAATACTACATTATTTAGTGTATGTTATTAAAGCATTAAAGGGCTCAATTTATTTTTGAGGTCAAGAATTTGAACAAACAGCTTATGATGCTCATTTTGTTGCATATTGAATAATTAAAAAGCGAATATCAAATTTTATGTTTGACTCAATTAATTGGCCCACCTGTAGAGGTTGTGAAAACTGACTTCGGTAAAACATTCGTTAGGTTGAAAAAATTTTACAAAGCATATCAAACAGTATAAATACTTATTTAATATTTATTTTATGTTATCTATTCGACAAATATTTTATTTAATTTAACAAAATATTTAATTGATCCAATTTCTATCGAATGAAATTTTTAATTGATGTTACTAATTAATTAATTAATGATTTAAAAATACCCAATAAAAAATATAATCAATATGACAAAAAAATTAATTAATGTTTCTCCAATTAACATATTCTCATTATTACGAATATGGGATTCAATGCTACTAAAAGTTACATCGGCTGAGTTTCAATTAAAAATTAATTGGATTGATTAACATTTTAGTTATATTTACATACTTTTTTTTCTGTGTGTAATACAAAAAATAGTTTGAAACAATAAAAAATCCCGTTTAGTTAATAAAAACAACTTTCTTAAACCATACAAATATGGTCATGTCAGTTTTTTACCGTTACTGATGGTAAAAAGCAATCGTTTACGAAAGGGGTATATGCTATCTTGTAGCCAATTAAATTCCCCATCTAAAGGTGTGGTTGTCACTTCTGGCTTTTACTTCAGATAGGAGCCATAGACGCCTTCATCTGAATCTTCCAGTTTCTCCAGTTTACCAAGTAGGCTTTTCGCCGTTGCTGATGGTAAAAAGCAATCGTGTAAGAAAACTGAGTATGCCATCTTAATCAACTCATTTTTCCTGATTTTTTGATATCAATATCATGTTCGTCATGTACTTGGTATAGAATCTAGTGGTGGACCCACCAACTTGGTCATGTCAGTTTTTCACCGTTGCTGATGGTAAAAAGCAATCGTTTACGAAAGGGGCATATGCTATCTTGTAGCCAATTAAATTACCCATCTAATGGTGTGGCTGTCACTTCTGGCTTTTACGTCAGATAGGAGCTATAGATGCCTTCATCTAGAATCTAGTGGTGGACCGACCAACTTGGTCAGGTCAGTTTTTCCCCGTTGCTGATGGTAAAAAGCAATCGTTTACGAAAGTGGCATATGCTATCTTGTAGCCAATTAAATTACCCATCTAATGGTGTGGCTGTCACTTCTGGCTTTTACTTCAGAAAGGAGCTATAGATGCCTTCATCTGAATCTTCCAGTTCATCATGTGGTTTTTGCCGTTGCTGATGGCCAAAAATAATTGTTTATTAAAACTGACTATACCATTTTCAAGTACTAATTTTTTATGAATTTTTATAATACTAACTTTGATTCTGACTACGACATGGTTCGTCCTTGGAATAGCTTGCAACGAATGCAAAGTTTTTTTTTCAATTTTTCATCAGGATCATAACGAAACCCATAAATATGAATATGTTAAATTTTAGTCAATAAAGTTCCCTGTCGTGTGGTAAAATTGGCAAATAGATTAATTAAAAGGTGCAGACGCATCCAGGAAAATTTTCCAGTTCATCGTTACTACTCCATTTTGTGCCATGTCATGCATGTTGCCATTCGTGTGAAAAATCTCATCAGTGGGATTTATTAATACATTTTTCCCACATTTACAAAAGCATTTGTACTGCGCATTGTCCGATATAAACATTTATTTTTGCCCTCGAAATTCAAATGAAAAGTTCGATTAGTCGAATAATTTCCTATCAGTTGGTGGAACTGGCATAGGCATTCCATGGAAGATGTAGACGCCTCCAGAAAAATCTTAAATTTCATCGCGCGTTTTTTTTCGTGTTCGTTGTGTTTGCACAGGTGTTGCCACGTACGTTAAAAATCCCAACTGTGTGATTTATTTATGTAGTTTTTCTATATTTAATATAAATTTTGTTAGTGCTTAATTTAACCACAAATACAATATATATGTATTACTATTAGTTATATGGCGCATTTTTTAATATTTTACTAATATTTTCTTAAAGTAAATAAAGTAGGAAAAAACACACAAATTAGCCAGAATTAGTTCGCTTCATGAAATGTAAATAAGGGCGGATAATATTTGTATAATATAATATATAAAATATAAAATTGTACACGCATAGAAATATATTGTTACAAACCACAATATCCTATTGTTATTTCAAAATCTTATTATTCGCAATACTATTGTGAACACATTGTATTATTTTAACAATAATAAAATCAATGCTGTTCGAAAATCATATTGTTATTTTGACAATGTGTGATAATTTTTTATTGCCATTGAGTTGGCTGTCAAAAAAATGTTTAATTGAAAACAAAATTTTCTGGCGAATCGCCATATAGGGTAAGTTAATTTGTATTAATTTGTTTTATATTATATGAATAATATTATATTGAATTAATGATTTTAGCTAAACAAAAGTCCAGCCAGCGACAAGATGCAGTTTACAAATCAATCACTTCATATCGCAGAAACTACATCCGCGATTGCCCTTCTATGGCAAAGACGCCACCGACAGGAATACCACTACATTTGCTGTTATACACTGGAGGTGAGCGATTTGGAATAGTGCATGGCCAGGTTCGCAACTTTGGCTAGACGCGGCCCACTTTAAAGACAATCTTCTTGCATGAGCTGAGTACCATGCGATGCGCATAATGAATTAAGAAGTTTATATTTTTAATTATCGAAAAGTTCGCAATTATCTGATAATAGTCGTGCTGCAGTAGAGTTGCACGCGCTTTCCAGTGGCGTTGCACGCGCTTGCCGTCTTCAAAGCTGATACTTATTTCATCATTGAATCTCCTTTTTTTAATAAGTATTTTTAAAAACATTAATTTTCTTTTATTCACTGCATAAAAGTAATCGAAGATTACAAAAGAAGCGCGGATGATCTTTCAAAAGGCGATATAAGCACGCAAGGTGGTCATTGTGCTGCAATACCTTCACGGCGTTCGACACCGTGCACGATGTATGTGCGAAAGAGCTTGGATGTGCAAAAGAGCTTGGAGCAGACACACATAGATTGGTCGGTAGGTGTTGAATTTTCATTGTTTACGTGATTCATTTTACTAATTTTCTATTAGAAATCTAAACCACACAAATTTCCCTGGACGATATTTTAGTCGAGTTTGCTTTTGTTTGTCCATTGGATTTTCGGCGTCAACATCAACTTTCAAATTTTAATATATCTGCCAAAGGCATAATATAAATAATAATTATACCAGGAACACCATTGATTATTAAACTATGTACAATTAGAAGCTTTATTAATTACAATGTATAATGTTAATGTAAATTTTACAGTCTTTGTATATAAAAAACTATTTAATAAACAAAACAAATAAAAATACATTGGTTTTTCTTGCATAATTTTATTTTACTTCAGAAATTAATTTGAATTGCATTGTTTACAAAAACCACAATATTATTTTGAAATTAACATTTTTATTATCAAAATGACAATGGCATTGTTTTTTAATTATGGCTAACTAACTAATTGTAACTATTCACAATACAATATTCATTTAAAATTCAATAATTTGATTGTTATATCCGACAATAATTTCACAATTTCCATAATGGGATCTATTTTGAACATGCCTATTGTTATTTTATTGTCGGATCTAACAATATATTTCAATGCGTGTAGCATGGAAAGATATGGAAATATGAACGGTTTTGGAAAGAAACCGGAAGCGGAAGCACGCAAAGAATCCGGCTCTAACTCGTCGGCCATCGGGGTAGGGATCTTGCTTCCGAGTCACTTAAAGACGCACGTTGCTACAGCAAGAAATATTTAAATTTGCGTGCAAAAGACTAAGACTGAAATGTTCGAAACATTCCAAAAAGAAAGAAGTATTTCCGTCAAATACGATCTACACATGTTGTACATTGGTGTTATTGCAACAACTATTGCCCTCCCAACCTTGATCATCTTCAGTAAATCCCGAAATTATAACTATGATGATCCCAAACCAATATTAAATTGCAATTACGACATGAATAGCGCGAAATTAAACAATATAAAAATTTAAACCTCCATTACAAATTTTATTATTCAAAAGATAAACCTAAAATAATTAATAATAAAGAGAAACATCGAAAATTTAATACCACTTAGGATTAAGTATCTAAAAGATAGTGCGTGCAAAAAGAATTGAAAAGAGTAATCTGTATATAAGTATAACTGAAATTAAATGTATTATATTTAATTAACAATATTATATATAATAATAATAGAATTAATTTAATTTAATAAAAAAATAGTGCAAATCGTTTTGATGCAAATCGTTGCATGGGTGCATGGCAGTCATTTGTTTAAGGTTTGTGCTTTTAATGCATTTAATGTTTTGTTTTAGCTTTGCTTGTTAAGAGTTGCCATTTTACAAAATCCTTTTTTTTTAATTCTTTTAAATTTTTTTTTTCTTTTTATAATTTAAAAAAAAAAACAAAAATTGTCATTTTCGACCACACATCGCATTAATTCAATTTAATTTCATTTTTAAATAACCATTATAAAATTCCTTTTTTTTTACTAATTATAGAAACGATAATTTTTTTAAGATGACCAAAATCAAATTACAATAAATTTCCATTACGATGTAATGCACTTTCTTTTGCATGTATAAGAATTATTTATATTTATTTATATATTAATCATATATATCTTTAACCCATTCTGGTCAAATACATTTTTTTTTTTTAATTTTCAATTACAATTAATTTTTATTTTTCGCATGCGATAATTATTTTTTCTTTTACTTTAATTGTATTATCATACTTCAATTACACGCACAATTGCAAATGACCTTCTTTTTAACCTTCACGCACAACTGTTAAAAATTATTAAACATTTTTCTTACATCTTTTTCTTTTTTTCTTTTTTTTTTAGGTATAGTATTTAATAATAATTTTTAAGTATAGGTTTTAACTATAGTATTTAGGTATTATTCTTTAATTTTATTGAATTTATATATTGCTTTAGCATTGCAATAAAACATTTTTATTTTTGCTTTTCATGTTTCATTTTTTTTAGTTTGCTATTTTAAGTATAACTTTATAAAACTTTTATCCTTTTTTTTTAATAAAATTTTAACCTTTTTTTTTCACTATTATTTTGTTCAAACTTTTTTATATATATATTTTTTTCTTTTTTTGAATACTTTGTAAAACTAATAGCACAGCTAATGTTTTTTTTTTTTTAATTTTCTGATTTTGGTTGATAGGATCGCGCGGTCGTCTTGCGGTCGATCGTAGTTGCCGTTTTTGAGTGCTGACGCTGATGCTTAGAAATGTATGTGGATCCACGAAGAGTAATTATTGTTGAATTAGATTTAGTGCCAAATCTAAGGGAGAGTTTTATTAAAACTTCTTTGTCTACTCATATTTTTTTTATATTCTGCATGAGAGTTTACCTGTTTTTCCAGAAAATGGCACTTGGTGGCTTTTTTTGTGCATTACTTGGCACAAAAAAAGCCACAAAATCTCCGATTTAAATTTAGAACTTTGTTCATCTTGACCTAATTATGCTCACAAATTATGCATATTAAATATGTAACTAAAAGGCATTTTAAAAAATGAAAATTTCCATATCAATAACAAAAAAATCATAGTGAGACTTACGTTGAGTAAATATATGATACGTTTAGAAAATTTGACAAAAATGTCTCGAAAACATTGCAGAAAAACTTGCAATTGTAAACTTCATATATCATTTCATGTGAAAAACTAGTAAATTAATTAAAAATGAAAAGAAATTGAAATTTTAAGTTAAATTAATTTTTATAATATATGTAATATAAAATATGAGTTTAGATAATTATACCTTACTGCTCGGCGACTGTATCAGAAAAGATCAGGTTAAATTAGATATTTCTCTATGTACCAAATATTCTTGCATGCATACAGAAAATTGCATTTATTGTTTTCCGGTGGAAAAGAAATGTACGTAAAAGTTTGAACATAAGGAAATAATACTTGTGGTTTTAATTACAGTGGTTTAGAAAATGTTGACTACTAGATGGCGACTGTAGGGCATACCCATTTTATTTAAAATTTGTTATTATTGTTTAATTGTATTGAATAAAAAATATATAAATACAAACAAATTAATTATGGCTACAAGCGATGGTATAAAATATAAAATATAAAATATAAAATATAACATATAAAATATAAAATATAAAATATAAAATATAAAATATAAAATATAAAATATAAAATATAAAATATAAAATATAAAATATAAAATATAAAATATAAAATATAAAATATAAAATATAAAATATAAAATATAAAATATAAAATATAAAATATAAAATATAAAATATAAAATATAAAATATAAAATATAAAATATAAAATATAAAATATAAAATATAAAATATAAAATATAAAATATAAAATATAAAATATAAAATATAAAATATAAAATATAAAATATAAAATATAAAATATAAAATATAAAATATAAAATATAAAATATAAAATATAAAATATAAAATATAAAATATAAAATATAAAATATAAAATATAAAATATAAAATATAAAATATAAAATATAAAATATAAAATATAAAATATAAAATATAAAATATAAAATATAAAATATAAAATATAAAATATAAAATATAAAATATAAAATATAAAATATAAAATATAAAATATAAAATATAAAATATAAAATATAAAATATAAAATATAAAATATAAAATATAAAATATAAAATATAAAATATAAAATATAAAATATAAAATATAAAATATAAAATATAAAATATAAAATATAAAATATAAAATATAAAATATAAAATATAAAATATAAAATATAAAATATAAAATATAAAATATAAAATATAAAATATAAAATATAAAATATAAAATATAAAATATAAAATATAAAATATAAAATATAAAATATAAAATATAAAATATAAAATATAAAATATAAAATATAAAATATAAAATATAAAATATAAAATATAAAATATAAAATATAAAATATAAAATATAAAATATAAAATATAAAATATAAAATATAAAATATAAAATATAAAATATAAAATATAAAATATAAAATATAAAATATAAAATATAAAATATAAAATATAAAATATAAAATATAAAATATAAAATATAAAATATAAAATATAAAATATAAAATATAAAATATAAAATATAAAATATAAAATATAAAATATAAAATATAAAATATAAAATATAAAATATAAAATATAAAATATAAAATATAAAATATAAAATATAAAATATAAAATATAAAATATAAAATATAAAATATAAAATATAAAATATAAAATATAAAATATAAAATATAAAATATAAAATATAAAATATAAAATATAAAATATAAAATATAAAATATAAAATATAAAATATAAAATATAAAATATAAAATATAAAATATAAAATATAAAATATAAAATATAAAATATAAAATATAAAATATAAAATATAAAATATAAAATATAAAATATAAAATATAAAATATAAAATATAAAATATAAAATATAAAATATAAAATATAAAATATAAAATATAAAATATAAAATATAAAATATAAAATATAAAATATAAAATATAAAATATAAAATATAAAATATAAAATATAAAATATAAAATATAAAATATAAAATATAAAATATAAAATATAAAATATAAAATATAAAATATAAAATATAAAATATAAAATATAAAATATAAAATATAAAATATAAAATATAAAATATAAAATATAAAATATAAAATATAAAATATAAAATATAAAATATAAAATATAAAATATAAAATATAAAATATAATATATAAAATATAAAATATAAAATATAAAATATAAAATATAAAATATAATATATAAAATATAAAATATAAAATATAAAATATAAAATATAAAATATAAAATATAAAATATAAAATATAAAATATAAAATATAAAATATAAAATATAAAATATAAAATATAAAATATAAAATATAAAATATAAAATATAAAATATAAAATATAAAATATAAAATATAAAATATAAAATATAAAATATAAAATATAAAATATAAAATATAAAATATAAAATATAAAATATAAAATATAAAATATAAAATATAAAATATAAAATATAAAATATAAAATATAAAATATAAAATATAAAATATAAAATATAAAATATAAAATATAAAATATAAAATATAAAATATAAAATATAAAATATAAAATATAAAATATAAAATATAAAATATAAAATATAAAATATAAAATATAAAATATAAAATATAAAATATAAAATATAAAATATAAAATATAAAATATAAAATATAAAATATAAAATATAAAATATAAAATATAAAATATAAAATATAAAATATAAAATATAAAATATAAAATATAAAATATAAAATATAAAATATAAAATATAAAATATAAAATATAAAATATAAAATATAAAATATAAAATATAAAATATAAAATATAAAATATAAAATATAAAATATAAAATATAAAATATAAAATATAAAATATAAAATATAAAATATAAAATATAAAATATAAAATATAAAATATAAAATATAAAATATAAAATATAAAATATAAAATATAAAATATAAAATATAAAATATAAAATATAAAATATAAAATATAAAATATAAAATATAAAATATAAAATATAAAATATAAAATATAAAATATAAAATATAAAATATAAAATATAAAATATAAAATATAAAATATAAAATATAAAATATAAAATATAAAATATAAAATATAAAATATAAAATATAAAATATAAAATATAAAATATAAAATATAAAATATAAAATATAAAATATAAAATATAAAATATAAAATATAAAATATAAAATATAAAATGAAAAATATAAAATATAAAATATAAAATATAAAATATAAAATAAAATATATAAAATATAAAATATAAAATATAAAATATAAAATATAAAATATAAAATATAAAATATAAAATATAAAATATAAAATATAAAATATAAAATATAAAATATAAAATATAAAATATAAAATATAAAATATAAAATATAAAATATAAAATATAAAATATAAAATATAAAATATAAAATATAAAATATAAAATATAAAATATAAAATATAAAATATAAAATATAAAATATAAAATATAAAATATAAAATATAAAATATAAAATATAAAATATAAAATATAAAATATAAAATATAAAATATAAAATATAAAATATAAAATATAAAATATAAAATATAAAATATAAAATATAAAATATAAAATATAAAATATAAAATATAAAATATAAAATATAAAATATAAAATATAAAATATAAAATATAAAATATAAAATATAAAATATAAAATATAAAATATAAAATATAAAATATAAAATATAAAATATAAAATATAAAATATAAAATATAAAATATAAAATATAAAATATAAAATATAAAATATAAAATATAAAATATAAAATATAAAATATAAAATATAAAATATAAAATATAAAATATAAAATATAAAATATAAAATATAAAATATAAAATATAAAATATAAAATATAAAATATAAAATATAAAATATAAAATATAAAATATAAAATATAAAATATAAAATATAAAATATAAAATATAAAATATAAAATATAAAATATAAAATATAAAATATAAAATATAAAATATAAAATATAAAATATAAAATATAAAATATAAAATATAAAATATAAAATATAAAATATAAAATATAAAATATAAAATATAAAATATAAAATATAAAATATAAAATATAAAATATAAAATATAAAATATAAAATATAAAATATAAAATATAAAATATAAAATATAAAATATAAAATATAAAATATAAAATATAAAATATAAAATATAAAATATAAAATATAAAATATAAAATATAAAATATAAAATATAAAATATAAAATATAAAATATAAAATATAAAATATAAAATATAAAATATAAAATATAAAATATAAAATATAAAATATAAAATATAAAATATAAAATATAAAATATAAAAAAAACCAGGAGAATCGTATATGCGTGAAGTTAACAACACTGTTTCAACAACAGAACGGGTGGAATCAACATCTGCCACCAAAAGTAGGCAGATCTAATTTCACTTCGTTCTCTTTGTAAAGAAGTGTAGTTGTGTCAGTGTTGCCACTTTTTGTGTAATTCCACAAAAACAGGGCATTTTTGATCTCATTGTGTATTTTTGTGTATTTTTTGTGTAAGTTAGAATCAAATAAAATTATACTACAAAAGAAAAATTTAAAGAGTTTCAAGAATATTTCCAGATATATATATGGGCCATTCCACACCAAATCGACCAAAAAAGTCAAATTTGAGATTTTACCCTTTTCGATCTTAATGAACTTAGAATGCTAGAGCCACTGTATCTCTGAAAGTAGTGTTCGGAAAAAATAAAAAAAAAATTGTTTAGTGCATGTCTCAATACCCTTTATCAGTTGCCAAAATTTCATTGAAATCGATTTGGTGTGGAATGGCCCATATATAAAACACTATCGCCTACTGTAACTCGAAGGCAATCATATAAAAGTTCTGTAGCGGTACGAATCGCTACGTGATTGAAGTATTTGAGTATCCGTCGTCTGTAGACAGTATATATGTACAAATTTATTACCTATGTATTTTGAATATTCACTAATTTTTATATTATTTTAATCATTATTAATAATAGTGATATCAACATATTTAAAGATTTTTGAATTTAGATTAAATTTATAATATTCGAAAATGAGAAACGCTTTTGTATTCCGCAGAACCAGTTAACAGGAAGTTTTATCTCAGGAAGTAAAAATGAGAAAATGATGTAATATTTTAGATATAGTTTGTTTAGACTTTGCCCAATATTTTCAGTCAAAAATATTATCTTGCATTAAAAAAATCCTTTATTAAAATAGTATGAAGTTATATCGATATCTTACAGGCAAAAGATAGCAACCAATAGAAAGCACAGAAGGAGAAAAAAGTCAAAAAATTGAGTAGATAAACTCGAAGTGTCATTTAATTGAGCTAACAATAATAATAGTGTGGCATAATTTTCAAAATATCCAATACTTGCAGAAAAATGTAGATGTCCCAATTTATTTCAAACAATTTTTCAATTCTTGAATTTTTTATGCAAACTTCTATGTTTTAATGTATATCAAATAACATACTTATTAAAACGTTAAATTCTGAAATTTCAAAAATACAATATATGTAATACCAGCTCTAGAATACGAATTTTGGCCTAGTTTAACTTTTTTTTTTCCAAAAATGGACTAAGCCTTTTTGATTCTCAACGATTATACTTTTTAATGTCATAAAAAAATTGTGTAATTTTTTTTTGCAAAACTATTGTATGTTTAGTGTTTACCAAAATTACTTCAACAATTTTTAGTCCATATAAACGCAAATGCAGAAAATGGTTTTAATATCGTAAAATCAATATAATATAAAATATCACCAGAGAATTTATTAACCGCATGGGTCGTTTTCAAGAAAACGATACAGAAGATTTGTATAAATATTCCTCCAAATCCTCCTAAATGCTTAAAAATTATAAAAAATAGTAAAGAAATAAAAATTTGATTTTTTGTGCATTATGTCATATTTACGATATCGTTTGAATATCTTAAAAATATAATTGGAAAAAATACGTGAAAGCAAATACAGTTTATGTTTTTAGTAAAAATTATTTTAGGTTTTTCTTTTTTTTATTATTATACTCAGAAGAAAATTGATCATCAAGTACTTAATAGTACGACCATTTGGTGTATGTATTAATCCATGTATTAATTTTTCCAGTATTGTATCTTTACTTTTATTCGTTTCATACTGTTTTATATGAGATATCGTAACTGTTACCAAATTATGGTTCCGGAATTAAAATGTTTCCGATAAAATATCAGTATGAAAAGTTTTTCAAACTGTAGAAATTGTAGAAAATTATATACTTTTCATATTTTATAATTTTTAATTTTTTTTTTTGTGAATATCCAATAATATCTTTCAACAACTATAGACGATTTTTCATTTTAAGGATTTTCACAGCAATGTGAAACAAAAAGAAATAAAACAAACAAAAAGGTTTTAATTCGTTTTACAAAAGCATTAAATAATAATGAAATAATCGTACCTTTATCGATTATTACAATGGCAAAAATCAAGATTATTAATCTGGCCACTCTGCGCACTGACGTTTGAAATTTAATAGAACGAGGCGGAAACGGAGTGAAATTCAGATCTGCCTACATTTGGTGGCAGATGTTGATTCCACCCGTTTCGTGGTTGAAACGGAGTTGTTAACTTCACATACGTGAGAATCGTTACTACTCCATTTTGTGCCATGTCATGCATGTTGCCATTCGTGTGAAAAATCTCATCAGTGGGATTTATTAATACATTTTTCCCACATTTACGAAAGCATTTGTACTGCGCATTGTCCGATATAAACATTTATTTTTGCCCTCGATATTCAAATGAAAAGTTCGATTAGTCGAATAATTTCCTATCAGTTGGTGGAACTGGCATAGGCATTCCATGGAAGATGTAGACGCCTCCAGAAAAATCTTAAATTTCATCGCGCGTTTTTTCTCGTGTTCGTGTTCTCGTAAGGCAACGTGTCTGAGTGCTTCAACATGGCGAAGCCACCGCAATCCTTGTCGGTGTCGTCTCAAGTCAACTCACTGGTCACCAGAATTGGCAAATTGTCAAATGGTGACACCTCCACTTCGGTGGAAGTCCTCCTCGTGGAAGTCCCTGGAAACGGCGCTCTACACCACCCGGTGTAGAAGTCGGCTAAAGTGAGTGGCGAGCATTTCCCTCAGAGTGAGGGTTCGTGCGTTGGGTTTGGGTTCCACCACGGAAAAAACCTATGCGCCCAATGAAAACAAAAAAGAAGCCTCGGATAACGACCGATTACAACGATGACGACCCACGCAAACGTTTTAAGGACCATGATTTACGGATATGCACCTGGAATGTCCGGACCCTTTATAGGGAAGGTGCCTCTATCCAGCTGGCAGATGTCCTCGAAAAATATAAGGCTGACATCACCGCTATCCAGGAGATGCGATGGACGGGACAGGGCTGTTCGAAACAAGCGTCCTGTGATATCTACTACAGCTGCCATGCGGAGAGAGACGAATTAGGATGTGGATTTGTGGTCGGCAAGAGACTCCGCCACCTTGTCTCTACGTTCACGCCCGTGGACGAAAGGCTGGCAACAATCCGCATGAAGGCTAAATATTTCCATATCAGCCTAATTTGTGCACACGCTCCGACGAACGAGAAAGATGACGAGACAAAAGAGCGCTTCTACGAGCGCCTAGACAACGCATACGAGCGCTGCCCCCGCCACGATATCAAAATCGTGCTAGGCGATTTTAACCCAGGGTGGGCAGAGAAGCCATCATTGTTCCACAATCGGAAAATTTAGCCTCCATGCCAACACTTCCGATAACGGAACGAGGCTAGTCGACTTCGCCGCAGCACGAAACATGGTAGTTAGTAGCACTAGATTCGAAAATTTCGATATCCACAAGGCCACATGGTTGTCGCCCGATCAAAAAACTCGAAATCAAATTGATCACGTTGTGATTGACGGAAGGCACGCGTCGAGCGTGATGGACGTACGCACTATCCGAGGTGCCAATATGGACTCGGATCATTACCTTGTAGCAGCCAAGGTCCGCACACGCTTAAGCGCTGCGAAGAACGTGCGGAACCAAACGCAGAGAAAGCTAGACGTCTGAAAGCTGCAATCACAACAGATAACGCAAACCTTTTCCACTCGACTCTCACACCTGCTTAGACAAAGCACTCCTCCTCTCGATGATATAAGCGCGCAGTGGAATCATATCTCCTGCTCTATGCGTACGGCTGCCGAAGAGGTGCTTGGATTCCAACGCCCCCTGAGGAATCAGTGGTATGACCAAGAGTGCCGCGCGGCCACTGCAGAGAAAGACGCTGCATACAAATCCACCCTGCAGTCAGTAGCTACGCGAGCTGCGAAGGAGCGTTACAAAGAGAAGAGGAGGGAAGAGAGACGTCTTTTCAGGCGTAAAAAAGCGAGGCAGAAAGACGTGAGTGTGAGGAGATTGAGATGCATGGGGACAGGAATGAGGCTCGAAAATTCTTCGAGAAAATATGACGCCTCGCCGGAGGTTCAAAATCCGGAGCCTCTTCCTGTAAAGATGAGAACGGAAATCTAGTGACAGATATCCAGAGCACACTGAAAATATGGAGGGATCACTTCTCTAAACTGCTGACCGGTGATGATGACCGCAATTCCACCGATAGAGAAGCAAACCCGGCAACCCCAGTACTTGATGACGACGTTGAGATTCCGCCACCCGACCATGACGAGGTCAGAACAGCCAATGCTCGGCTGAAAAACAACAAAGCCGCAGGTGCTGATGGCCTGCCTGCTGAATTGTTTAAGACCGGAGGCGAAGAGCTAATAGAGAGCATGCACGAGCTCGTAAGCAGAATATGGTCGGATGAAAGCATGCCAAGTGACTGGAACCTCAGTGTACTCTGCCCAATCCTTAAGAAAGGGGATCCCACTATCTGCGCCAACTACCGTGGGACCAGCCTACTCAATATCGCATACAAGGTTCTATCGAGTGTATTATGTGAAAGACTGAAGCCCATCGTCAACAGACTGATTGGACCTTATCAGTGCGGCTTATGACCGGGAAAGTCCACCATAGACCAGATTTTCACATTGCGCCTAATCCAGGAAAAGACCCTAGAAAAACAGATCGACATCTACCACCTATTAGTCGACTAAAAAGCCGCCTTCGACACTCCAATAAGGGAACGATTATACGCCGCTATGTCTGAGTTCGGTATACCTGCGAAACTTATAAGGCTTTGCAGGAAGACCCTGAGCAACACACGTTGCTCAGTGAGAATAGGAAAAGACCTCTCCGAGCCATTTCATACCGAACGAGGTTTCAGACAGGGTGAATCCCTATCGTGCGACTTTTTTAACTTATTGATGGAGAAAATAGTTCGAGCTGCCGAACTCCGTCAAAGCGGCACTATCCTCAACAAAAGTGTCATGCTGCTCGCATATGTTGACGATATTGATATCATTGGCAGGAGCACACGAGCAGTCAGCGCAGCATTCTCCAGATTGGAGAAAGAGTCGCGTCGAATGGGTCTAGCGGTGAACGAGGACAAGACGAAGTTCCTTGTGTCAACAAGCAAAAAAGAGTCCGTGCGTCTTGGACAAAAAGCTGATTTTGACACCCATAAGTTCGACATTGTGAAGGACTTCGTCTATCTGGGATCCAGCGTAAACAGCAACAACGACGTCAGCCTGGAGATCAAACGGAGAATAACTCTTGCCAACAGGTGCTACTTTGGGCTCAGTAGGCAATTGAGAAGCAGAGCCCTCTCTCGCCGGACAAAAATAACGCTCTACAAGTCACTCATCATGCCCGTCCTACTTTATGTTGCAGAAACATGGACGCTGGCCTCCACCGATGAGAGAGTACTGGGAGCGTTCGAGAAAAAGAGAGTACTGGGAGCGTTCGAGAAAAAGATTCTCCGTAAAATCTTTGGCCCTATCTGCTTTGCTAACGAGTATCGAATCAGGATGAACCACGAGCTGTATGAGTTATTCGACGACATTGACATAGTCAAGCGCATCAAGATCCAGCGGCTTCGCTGGCTAGGTCATGTCGAACGAATGGATGAAAACACTCCAGCCAAGAAGGTGCTTGAATCGAAACTCGCAGGTGGACAGCGTAGAAGAGGGCGTCCAAATCTGCGTTGGTAAGACCAAGTTGAGGACAACCTGGCAACGCTTGGTATTTCTAACTGGCGTCAGCGCACGCAAAGCAGATCCGACTGGCGCGGCTTCACGTCAGCGGCCAAACCCGACCCACGGTTGTAAGGGCCATTTAAGTAAGTAAGTAAGAGAGCAAACATCCTGATTTCTTGGACATTTGCAACAAAAATCTTGAGTTATTTTGACATTTGACTACAATAAAAAAAAAAATGGCGTACTTTTTTCCTTACGTTCGATTTGTCCACAACAATTAATTAATTCCACTAATACATTTTAAAGGTAAAAGTGAAAATAGAATATCCTGTGATTTAAATTATTAACACGTCATGGGAAATATTTCTTTATTTTCCATCACGTGAGTTTCAGAGTTTAATTTGATGATATCGTCGCCGGTCGGACTTGGTTCTTCTGCGAAGAAATCTGAAGTTATTGTACAATTTTGCCTTCGAAGATTTAAAAAGACGATGGCGATGTATACCAGGATGTACCGTGTACCAGGATACTGTTTTAATTCTAGAATAAATAAAAATACATTTGATTCATTTTCTTTCAATTCAATAAAAATTACTCCGCGAATTCTAATGGAGTACCTTTTCCAAATATTCATCAACTATCTTCCTATTTGTCAGATGTTTAATTGATGGTTGCTATACATGATCGTAAATATGAAAGATGGTTGGTAGCAATATTTATCGTTTTTGACAGATGTTTGAGAGATGGTTGTCTCAAATACGATTTAAATAATTTGTAAATAACTTGATATTTATGGCTGTGATATTTCTGGTAACCATCTTTGTTTTCTTAGTGTATATTAAATAAAAATATTTAAGAAAAAACTAATTATGGCAATACTGTTTTATTTTTAAGTAAACTATTTTTTTGGTCTGGCTAAATATAAAAATAGCAAGAGGTGCAAAAGAGATAAGAATATTATTTTTAAATGAGCGCAATGCTTTAGTTAGAAAGGGATGTCATGTCACATGTACTACACATCCCAATAAGCAATGAGTTTAAGGTTCGAAAAATTTGGAGAATTTTCTTTAACAACCAGTTTGGATGTAATGTCATGATCATGCCGAAGAAATGAATGTTATTCCAACGTTGGTTTCCGAAGTTAAAAAAACTTGAGACGAAATTCACTACACAAAATTATTCAGTGGCAACCCAGTGACGTCCTAATTTACCCAAGTAAAATCTTTGTGGTAACTTAAGTGGTAGCCACACAGTTGCCATTAAAGTGTTTATTCTAAATCAAGCGAAATATACATATTTGTCACCCAATTGCCAGTCAAAAAGCCCCAGGGCGAGGCTTAGTTGCCTCATATTTTAATCTATTAAAGTTTCGGATCACCTATTTGGAACTTAAACTGTAATTTTAACTTGAACTGTAATTTATGTGTAGATTAAAAATAATAAAGATCCTACGCAGTGCCATTAACGTGAATGTTTGTCCTGTCATAAAAAATATGCATGGCATAATAATATAAGTCTTTACGAACAGAGTTTTTGGAAAACTACAACTCTAATTTAACAAACGGTTCAAGTTTTCAGGTTAAAGATTATATTCTACCCCCTCTAATTTTTACAAGTACACAAAAAAATGCAATTTGTGAAAATTTATTAAAATTGTGATTTTCTTGATTTTTTAAATTATGCTTTTGCGGATGTATATTTTTGCAACACATATTTCCATAAACATATGTAGTGGATGTTATTAATATATCGTGTATTATAATACGCATTTATTAAATTTTAAAGTTAATTAGCTACATTATATATACACTAAGAAAACAAAGATGATTACCAGAAATATCACAGCCCTAAATATCAAGTTATTTACAAATTATTTAGATCCAATTTGAGACAACCATCACTCAAACATCCGTCAAATACGATAAATATTTCTAGCCACTATCTTTCAAATTTACGATTATGTATAGCAACCATCTATTAAACATCTTACAAATAGGAAGATATTTAATGAATATTTGGAAAAGGTACTCCATTAGAATTCGCGGAGTAATTTTTATTGAATTGAAAGAAAATGAATCAAATATATTTTTAATTATTCTAGAATTAAAACAGTATCCTGGTTAAACATCGCCATCATCATTATAAATCCTTCGAAGTTCGAATTGTACGACTTGAGATTTCTTCGCAGAAGAACCAAGTCCCACCGGCGATGCTGTCATCAAAGTAAACTCTGAAAAGACATATTTTCCATCACGTGTTGATAATTTAAATCACAGGATATTTTCTTTTCACTTTTACCACTGAAATCTAATATTTGAGTTGGCACTTTTTTACACCTTTTGATTTACTTAATTGTTGTGGATAAATCGAGCTTAAGGAAAAATACGCCATTTTCCTTTTTAATGGTAGTCAAATGACAAAATACCTCAAAAGTTTTGCTACAAATGTTCAAGAACTCTAGATGTTTGCTATCAGTCAACAGTAAATATTTCAATTTCCATTGCTATTGTGGCAAACATCTCGTAATTATCTGCATGTATGTCATATTTAAAAAATATTAATAGTTTTGCTGCAACTTTATTGAAACTTATGGTATGTTTGAATATTTGCTACAAGGCGTAAATTTAAAAGGATAGTTGCAGCAAGACTTTCATAAACATCTTGGAAAATGGCGTACTTTTTTCTTACGCTTGATTTATCTACAACAATTAAGTAAATCCAATGATTTTAAAAAGTGTCAGCTCATCAAATAATACATTTTAATAATAAAATTTCACGGGATTGAAATTATCAACATGTGATGGACATTTTTTTTTCAGAGTTTACTTTGATGACAGCAGCGCCGGACCAACTTGGTTCTTCCGCGAAGAAGTCTTAAGTCGTTGTACAATTTTACTTCGAATGATTTATAAAGACTATGGCGATGTATAAGCAGGATACTGTTTTAATTCTAGAATAAAAAAAAACATATGATTAATTTTCTTTCAATTCAATAAAAATTACTCCGCGAATTTTAATGAAGTACCTTTTCCAAATATTCATCAACTACCTTCCTATTTGTAAGATGTTTAATTGATGGTTGCTATAAATAATCGTAAATTTGAAAGATGGTTGCTAGCAATATTCATCGTATTTGACGGATGCTTGAGAGATGGTTGTCTCAAAGATGATCTAAATAATTTCTAAATAACTTGTTATTTAGGGCTGTGATATTTCTGGTAATGATTTTTGTTCGCACAATCAGTGAGATCATTGTTTTTCGCTTGAATTAGCAAACAGAGAAATCAATTAATATATAAGTGCAGGTTCAAACATGAAAGTCATCCCGAGAATTCTACTGCACGAAAAATGCACGATAAGCTGATATACAATGTAAGGTTTACGAATACGTTTATGAAATATTAATATATTTTCATTCATACGCAGACAACATTGATATTTTACGCGAACCAGGCAATGTTATACATCGCAGTGGCGGAATTGGATTCATTGGTTCACGGCACGTCGTGGATTTTACATGAAGTTCCTGTACACTGCCACCGGTGCAGGTGCTGTTTCAACTTTAGAACATACTTTAATTTAATTAATTTAATTCCTTTTATTTTATATTTTAACCTTTAATTATGGAAATATATGCGCTTGAATTCAAGTGTAATTTGAAGGTCGAATCACATTTTATTTATAACTTACAATTAAGTTAAACCTCGAATGTATATTGAATGTCGGAATTCAAGTTTAGGTAGAGGCTAGATTCAATTGGATAAAAAGCTACCAGTTTTGCTGGAGAACACTTTGGTTTTCAAGCTTACAATTACAAAAAGTTGAACGCTTTTCTCCATTGAAAGCTTCGATATCCATGTTCAATATGCATTCGATAATCACCTAATATCCAGATTTTTGGTTTATTGGTATGTGGGAATCTGTCGGTAACTTTTCTCCCGATGGTAGAACAAAAGTAACCGGCAGAATAACCTGCAATTACCAGTTAGTTAACCGTTTAGTTACCAGTTACCTTTTTTGCTGGGTAACCGACAAAATAAACTGCAATTACTAGTTAGCTAACCGCTTAGTTACCAGTTTTAATTTTTTCGAAATATCGAATCACTGTTAAATTTGATTATTTGTGGAATTCTATTACAATTTGCTTCGTACACCCTGGCGGTAGCATGAAAGTTAGACACATGAAGTTAGACATATGAAGTTAGACATATGAAGTTAGACACCAGATGGCGAACAGCTGTTTTTTACTATTGTGAACGTAAAATATTTTTTTAAACACCATGCATAGAGAATATAGTTAGATTTCAATAAAAAAAATCTTATTTTAATTTAATAAAGACATATTTTATTGTATTCAATGTGTCGCGCTATTGCAAATAAGCTGGAACATAAAAACTTTGGCAAAAAATACCACTGCAAGGAACGTGAAAAACGCGCTATTGCAGATAAGCTGGAATGTGAAAACTTTGGCGAAAAATACCACTGCAAGGAACATGAAAAATATCACGGCAAGAAACGCAAACCGGATAAGTGGCGCAAATTGTTGGAGCTGTTGGAAATCAAAGCTTCAATCTGTCGCAAATTATGAGCTAATAATTATGTTGTGTGAAATTGTGAGCATCACCAAAGCTGTGGAGAAGCTGCTACAGGCACGCTCGTAGCAAGAATTGTAGGTGAATACGTTTGTCAAAACATTAAAGCGATTCAGTCGCTTAGGACAGCCCTACAAAAACTCCGAGCAAAAGGATGCAGTACTGTTTTTGCAGCGACGGGAAGAGCTGGACAATATGTATGCAATGTGAGTGTTGGCGTGGTCATTTATAAATTATGTTTTATTTAAATTGTTTATTTTATAAAAATGTTTAGTTTAATAAAACTCTGTGCCAAGCATCGTGCCTGCCTCGAAGAAGCACGCAGCTTCCATCATTTCATGGAGGATTACGACAACGAAAAGAGCTCGCTGGTCGACAAACAGATCATCTACAAGACCGGCATTACGGCCAAGGATCTACGAGTTGTGCTGTCACTGCAGCATGTTGTGCTCTCACAAGGCTCTCAAGATGCGCAAACCCAAGTCCTAGCAAATGCCTGAGGCGGGCAAGAAACTAATCTGTGACAAGCATATACGCTCGGCCGAGGTAAAGCGTCACATCGAGTCACTGGCCAAATACTGGAAAGTATTGGAGGTTCCGAGTTCCGTCGACTTCAGTTGGTCGATTTCGCCGAAGCGTATCAATTCTATACGGACGCAAATGAGGGTGAGTCATGGAAAAATGTAGGTAAACTATTAAATTTACGTCAAGAGGTTTTAACTATAGGACAAGTTTTTAAATGAACACTAACATTATTTTAGTTGCTGTTTCTTTCTCCAGTTCTGAGCCAACGAACCAGAACAACCACTGCAAATCGAGCAAGAGGAGTGTCGGTTGGTTGAAGAGAAGGATGTCGGTTTGTTGAAGGAGAAGATTACGCAACGACGCAAAATACCAACGCTTCTGCGTCGTCTCAATGAACGTCCTCCCGAGACGCATCACCAAATTGTTGGGCAAAACTTGTAGAGAGTTTAGCACAAGTCTGGCGCTCTCGATTATTGACAATAAAACCGCCAAAGTGGAGCAAAAGGGTATGTTGAACATTTTTGTTTTGAATTAGAAATCTGTCATCAAATCCTTGAGTTTCTCGAGTACCTAATCTAGTTTCAATTTTAGCGTTTGTTTTGGTTAAATATAAAAATAAATAAATTGAGATTTTGTCTGACAATTTTTATATTCTCATAATCGACAGAATAACAAAATCATAATTCATGCTAAAATCAGGAAAGGGTATAGAGTTAAATACGTCGTTATTTTGCAAAGGCTCAAATCATATTTATTTGAGCAGAAATTTGTTATAATAAAAATTTACTTTTTAAGTAACAACTGTGATCAAGTTTCTGGCGATTGCACGAACAAATCATACATTATTGAAAAGGTCTTTTCTCATACGTACTTTATAATTTAAATTACTATTAAATATGCGTATAATCAGAAATCACTGAGTAATTACTGTTAATATCGTTGGGTAGGTAATGAAAGGATCTTTCTAACGAACTACGTTTGATTTATGCACTCCCAGAATTTTAATCACGATGTTCACAAAAATGTATGACTTAATGGTAACATCTCTCTGCTGAAATTAATATAGTTAGTGTCTTAGTCAAATTCGCGACGTATTTAACTTTACACCCATTAGTCAATAGAACATTTTCTTGATTGTCGCATGTAGATGTTTCGCACGATTTGAGTTTCAGGTTCAATTGTTTTAGTATTAAATAAGTGTCAGTCGTTTTTAACAATATTGGTCCATGTTATAGACAAAATTAACCTAGAGCTTAATTTAATTACTGAAACCAATATTAACGTTGGATAAAATATTTTGATTTTTTGAAATCAAATCCGTTACCAAACACTTCATACAACACTTTATATATAATCGGTTTTAAAATAGTTAAAAATTATAAAATAAATTTCAACAGTTTTTAGTTTCTTGTCTTATGAGTTAATTCGAGTTTTTGTTAGAGATATTCAAAATATGATAGCTTTTTTGAATTGAATTCCAAACGAAAAGTTCTGATTATTAATTGAAATTTTCTGAATTACCAATGGAAAGTTCTGAGTATCAGTAGGAATTTCTGAATTACAATTGATGTCTTGAACTTCAAATGAAATTTCTGAATTGTTATTGATGTATTTTAAATATCAAAAAGCAATGTCTGAATTAAAATTGATGTCTTTTGGATTTCAAATAAAATTTCGGAATTACAATTGATGTCTATTGAATTTTAAATGGAATTTCTGAATTACAATTGATCTTTTCTGAATTGCATTTCATACCTGAAATTTCTTGTTCTAGATTTAACCAAGGACACCTTGGACGTGTACTTCCTGCCGCACGACATAGATCGCCTCGAGTCATATTCGCGCAATCAAATAGAGTACCGTCTCATTTTGGATCTTCTCTCTGACGTCAAGTACAAATACTTGCAGGGAAAAATATATGGCCTACAAATAGATACACTCCAAAAGGTAACTGTTTGTTTAACATTTTAAACAGTATAATAGAAAAAATGTCACTGATTTAGGCTATACTGCTGGCGGTAGACGTACAGGGCAAAACATAGACACAATTGCTGGTTAGCTAAAAATGCCCGCCAATCAAGTGATTGCGAAATTCTATGATTTTCTTAAAAAGGTAACAAAATATTTTTTGAATGTCATCGAGGGTCGCATTGAGGACACAATGGTCAGTGAAACGCAACTGAATCCATCACGTTGTCGCTCAACGATGAACTCGGCGAAACGGCAAACGAGTTGACGAAGCAACAAAAAGCAGAGCTAAAAAAATGAACAGCCTTATGCTATATAATTTCGTGAGTGACACATTTTGTCAGGTTTTCACTCACATACGTAATAAAATTGTATGCTGTATATATTACGTATTGGTTCGTCGACATAAACATAAATATATACATATATAAGCATGTCAAAATAATAAGAACACGTATATTAAAATAATTCTTAGCTGCATAAACATTATTTTATTATTTTAAAAAACAAAAAACCGCTTTATATTTCATGATTTATATTTTATTTAATAATTTAAATAAAAAAACTGTATTAACAGCAATGGCTCTTTACTATTCATTAATAGACTATAAGTTCCCAGCATACCAAACGATCGTTTTTATAAATCCTTCGAAGTTAAAATTGTACAACGACTTGAGACTTCTTCGCAGAAGAACCAATACCGACCGGCGCACACTGGTCCAAAAGTGAAAAAAGCTGGCCAAAATTCAATATATTTTTTTAATTAGAATACAATAATAGTATTTTAATTCACTTATAAATATTCCAGACAATAAATGCGTCCAAGAATTGTATTCGAAAAAAATACTCTTTTTCAGATATTAACTCTCAAAGTACTTTTTTCATTGAAAAAAATGTACACCCAGAAAAAAATTCGCTCAAATACCATTAAAATTGGTCAATAGGACAATTATTGATTTAAAAGTATAAAAAAAATAAATCTTTTCATATAAAAAGAATGGCAATGTCATAGTATTTTCTAGTATTTAATGGTATTTTCCGATTAAAATAATAATTTATTCTATTGACTATTTTTAATAGTAAAAAACTATTATTTATATAGTATTTTTTTCTGGGTGTATGTTTTAGTGTGTTTTGATTTTAAGATTGCTGCTAATGTAGACATACTTTTTATATTATATGAAGATAATTATATAAATATATGTTTTAGGAACTTATAATACAACAAAAAACGGAACTAGTCTAAAGAACCAATAAGATATCATACAGTATATGTTAGCCTCTAAAACAAAAAGTAGATTGTTAAAAGTTAAAAAAGTTAAAGTGTTTTGCATTATTCCCATAAACGTTTAATGCAGTTTTGTTGCCAAATGTAGGAGCAAAATCAGTTTTTAAATTTTGCAAATAATTGCTTTTGCGAAAAAATGCTAACTTTATATTAAAAAAATTGGATTTTTAATATAAAATAGAAATGCATGTGAGAGGGACGATAAAAAATATTGAAACTCTAGGCATTCTTCACCAATGTCTTCTTTATCATCCTCTCCTTCATCTGCGTTATTTTCTTTTCCTTGATATTGTCTCTTTTAAACGAATTTCTTATAAATTGTATGTTCATATTTGCCTAAATACAAAATATTTTTAACTTTTTCTAAACAAAAAATGTTGACAGATCATTGCAATTTTTTTACCTAATCACACGAATTTGAGTCACACATTGAACGGTTACTTGTCTTTAATCGAAATAGACGATTTTTAGAATTTTGGCCAGCTTTTTTCAATTTTGGACCACTGTGCGGCGATGCTATCATCAAAGTAAACTCTGAAAATAAATATTTTCCTTCACTTGTTGATAATTTCAATCCCAGAAAGATTTATTTTCACTTTTACTATTAAAATGAAATATTTGAGTTGCCACTTTTTTACACCATTGGATTTACTTAATTGTAGTGAATAATGGATAAATCAAGCGATAGAAAGAAGTACGCCATTTTTCTTTTTTATAGTAGAAAAATGTCAAAATACCTCAAAAGTTTTGCTGAAAATGTGCATGAACGGATGTTTGCTATCAGTCAACTGTAAATATCTCAATTTTCATTGCTGTTGTGGCAAACATCTCTTAACTATCTGCATATATGTCATATTTAAAAAATATTAAGAGTTTTGCAGCAACTTTATTGAAACTTATAGGATGTTTGAATATTTGATACAAGGCGTAAATTTAAATAGATAGTTGCAGCAAGACTTTCATAAAGATCTTTCTTATTGTATGAACAATTCATCGTATCCACAATTCATTGAATATACAATTCATCGAATGCATTTCTCAACAAATTTTGAAACAACACTAGATCTATAACATTTATATGGAAAGTTATAACGGCAGAAATCCTCTTACCAAACCCTCCCAGTGGGTGCCGACTGGTAATAATCACCACAGTTGTCTCCAATGCACTGTATTGGTGACGGAGATAACTAAGGTCAGGTGTCAGTCCCTCATGTTTGTTACTCCTCAATAGTACAGCACCAGGTAATGGCACTTGATCATAGGTTTGAGGTACCCCCGCCCCTCATTTCCCTATCCATCATCCTTTCTCTCCCCTGGGCTGTGTCGATAATCTGCTAGGCTGTGGGCCCAGTTTAAAAATAGCGCAGTCGCAAGCGGCATATTCCGGATACCTGGCGCCCTCCGGAATTAACTAGCCTTACCCGCATATACGGATCTCTGTGCGGGTGGACCTTCCCCATCTCCGATACTCGTGGGACCTAATATGTACAACTCTCAACCCAAAAAAACCAAACAAAACAAAACTGACGGCAACGGCAACGAACAGGACAACTCAATCGACATCGGCACTGACAAAGAGTACGGATCTCTTAAAATGCCGATAGGAAGTTCGGTCTCTGCGCCCGCTTAAACTAGTAAGGCCGCAGGGGCAGTGGTTTCTAAAGGTGGTCCAAGCGGCTACAAGACACCAAACCCATATCAAGCGAAGACATTGGCTACCCAGCCTGGTCCAAGCTGCAACACTTCGGCAGCGGTAGCGTTCCCTGACGCAAAAATCCCGGATGCGGTTAACCTGTCGGCCTCGAGCTCTAGGCGAATCCGGCCCGGGACGAAGGCGTACTTAGCGCGGCGCGCTGCCTTCCGTAAGATCGACAAGATCAACAAAATCCCAGAGACAGAACGTACGGACAAGCAGACCACGGCCTTGGAGTATGCCAAGGGCCTTGTGGCTAACCACCTACCGAAATCCAATCTCCCGAACTAGAAGACCCTTCAGTGAGGTGCTGAAGGACAACAAGTTGTGGCTGTCATCGACAGAAATGATGCCGACGGCAGCATCACTCCGGAGAATTGGAGACTAGTGGTGGAAAGACTTTCCTCGCAATTCCTCTATCTCATCCTGGAGCACCCAGGACCAATGCCCACATGCAGAGATGCCGGATGGCATCAAGGGCACGTAAAACTTATTGCCTGCGCTGATCAAAAGTCACTTGACCTTTACAGGATAAGCGTAGGCAAAATTGGTGAAATCTGGCCTGGCGCGAAGCTGGAGGTCATTGAACGGGATCAGATCCAGAACAGACCCAGAACTCGCTGCTGGATACCTGCAGAACCGTCAGACCATGCATCGATTCTGAAGATAATCAGCATCTGCAACCCGCAGCTTCCTACTCACAACTGGAAGATAGCCAAGCTGGAGGAAGCAACTGGGAGCAGACGCCACGGGTTTATAGTGGTGAATGCAGAATCCCTGGCACCTCTAGCTGGCACCAACTGGGAGATCAACTACGGTCTCGGGTCGATCACCCTGAAGGTTTATCACCAGGACAGGAGTAGCACCAGTCCGCATAATTCTGGTCTCCAAATACACTCTGGCGACAAGCAGAACAGAGAGAGCTCTGTCTGTAAGAACCCGGTTGTGGTGGAGAATACGGAAGCGGCGGTGCAAACGGGTAGCACGGTTGCGATGGTGAACGCTTGTGTACCCTCTTTGGCTCCTCCCATGGATCTCGATTTTTCGTCATCCGAGACCGATATTGTGGATGTAAGCCAACTTTTTCTCGACGAGGACTCATTGTTGACGGATACGGACGATGAGGTCGACGCAACTATGATAGAGAGGTCTATGGGGGCCGGGTGCATCAATGCTCCGAATCCTACAGATTAACCTCCATCATTCCAAGACGGCATCAGCCGGCCTTATCCTCCGCCTTAGCGAAAGGTGTGAGGACCTCATCCTTATTCAAGAACCGTGGGTTATTGGTTATCAGATCCATTGACTAAGGACACAAAATTACAATTTAATCTATGAAAGAGACAATTGTAAACCTAGGTCCTATATTCTTGCAAAGAAAACACATAATATTTTCCTTTTATCCAATTACAGCGACGCTGATATAGTCGTAACCAATCTGGAGTTACGCACCAATTCATATTGTGTTATCTCGGCATATCTCGCACACGAACTTCACACGGAACCTTCACACCTGATAGCCTGCAGAAGGCCATCGGTGACGCAGAACTGAACCTTAAGGAGGTAATTATTGGTAGCGACGTCAACGCGCATCACACTATATGGGGTAGCTCTGATATCAACAATAGGTGAGTTACTTTTTGATTACTTAATGAGTACTAACCTTACAATATGTAACTCCGGTTCGGAACCAACCTTCATCACAAAGAACAGGATAGAAGTCTTAGATATTACACTTATCTCAGACCTAACTTCACGAAAAGTCATAGACTGGAGAGTGTCGAATGAGCACTCCTTTTCTGACCATCGTTATATTCAGTTCAGTATTAACGATCAGTCACCTACTCCACCTATCCCCCTGATTACAGGAAAACAAACTGGACACGATACAATGATATCGTAACAGCAAACCTCTCGACCATGAGACCCAATACTCCCTCTGGAGCAGCGGAGCTAGACTTACTAGTCGACACATTCACAAATACGCTTAATGCGGAACAGTCAAAAGCATGCCCAACGAACAAGAGCATAGGGAAAATAAGACCACAATGGTGGTCACCACAGATTAGAACTCTACGTAGTAACAGTAGGGCGTTCTTCAACAAAGCTAAGCATACTAGACTCTCACAGGACTGGGAATGCTATAAAGTCAGTCTTCGGACATATAAATCGGCACTCAGAAAAGCCAAGCGGGACTCGTGGAAACTTTTCTGTGGGAATATTAGCGAAACATCTCAAGCATCGCGATTAAGGAAAATCCTATCTACCAATCCCACCAATCCAAGCTATCTCACTTATCATGTTGGCACTTGGACAACATCCTGCATAGAATCCATTGAACTTCTTATGGACACTCACTTCCCTGGCAGTACGAATCACACCTCCGGGCAAGCACCCCCTCCCTGTGCAAGCCCTAGCAGGTCTGAGTTACTAGAATCGGCGAAAATAATTACCAGCGAAAAACTTTACTGGGCCATCAGTAGTTTTAAACCTTACAAATCTCCAGGACCGGACGGAATTATTCCTGCAGAGTTACAACAGACACTACATGTTATTGCACCATGGCTATTGGTGCACCTCCCTCCCCAAAAAGTGGAGGGAGGTGAATGTAGTATTCATTACTAAAGCAGGTACAGGTTCGCATAGCTCACCTAAGGACCTAAGACCAATCAGCTTGTCTTCCTTTCTATTAAAAACTTTCGAAAGGTTGATAGACACGTATCTCCGCAATAGTATTTCACCCTCTAAAATGTCAAATGCACAACATGCATACTGCAAGGGCAAATCTGTAGAAACAGCTCTGCATCAATTAGTTTCAGAAATTGAGAAATCTTTAGACCACAAAGAGTACACAATGATTACGTTTTTAGACATAGAGGGAGCCTTTAACAATGTCACACCTAATGCAATAACCAACGCACTAACAAATCTGGGAGTGGATGAATCTTTAAGTGTGTTAATTCACCAGATGCTGACAAGCAGGGTTATTAACTCTACACTGGGATCCTCCACTGTCAAACGTTTTGTTAGTAGAGGCACTCTTCAAGGAGGAGTGCTATCTCCCCTTCTATGGAACATTTAAGTAAACGATCTACTGTTCAAACTAGAGGAAGGGGGCTGTAAGGTAATTGCTTACGCAGATGACGTTGCATTAATGGTTTCCGGAAAATACCCAACCACTCTAAGAGACCTGACGCAGTTTGGTCTAAGACATACATCTAACTGGACAAAAACCTGCGGGTTGGGGGTGCTATTTACTAGGAAATACAAGATTCCTCATATCGACCCACCAGTCCTAAATGGAGTAAATCTTGAATTCAAAGATTCTGCAAAATACCTAGGTTTAATCCTGGACAGTAAACTATCTTGGAAACCAAACATTCAAGAAAGAATAAAAAAGGCCACAGTAGCCTTATATACCTGCAAGAAAGCTGTAGGACGAAAATGGGACCTAACCCCACAAATTATGCATTGGCTATATGTCACGGTAGTGCGACCCATACTCTTGTATGGAGTCCTAGTCTGGTGGACAGCAATGGAGAAAACATCATATCTCACCAATCTCAGCAGAGTACAAAGAAATGCATCATTATGCATCAGTGGCGCGCTTAGAACCACGGCCTCTGAAGCACTAAATATGCTTCTACATCTCATTCCAATAGACATCATAGGAAAACAAATGGCCGAATACACAGCAATTCGCCTCACTGCTACAAATCAGTGGCGAAACACGCATAGGGGACACACCACAATTATAAATCTACTGTCACGTATACCTAAAAATACAACTCTCGCCTTCGACAGAGGTTTTAATTGGTTTAGCTACGAGTAATAGGAAATAGATCCCGGGTATCACAATGGACCTCTTCTGGTCTAAGTGTGCTTTTTTAGCAGCCATTACAACCTAACCTATAACGAGAAAGCGATGCAGGCGAAAAAGGGTTCATTTTGAGATATATGAAATATTTTATTTTAAACTTTGTAATTTCGCGATTTTTTGGAAACATTTTTCATTTTTATCTAATTGGAACAACAGCTGATACATTACATTTATTGAAGAAGTGATAACAAGAGACAGGCAGAGGCGAATATTTTTTTTTCCAAAAAAGCGCGCGATTTTTGGAAAAAAATCATTTTTTTTACAAAAACAAAATTGTATAACTCTTCTGAGTATATTTCCTTTCGTTAGATGAATTGTGCATACGATGAATTGTGATACGATAAATTGTGCATACGATGAAATGTGCATACGATGAATTGTGCATACGATGAATTGTGTATACGATGAATTGTGCATGCGATGAATTGCATACGATGAATTGTGATACGAAGAATTGTGTTCGCTGAATTGTTTAAGATGAATTGTCCGGTTCTCCGATGTAACGAGTCGATTATTATATCAACCAAAACAGGGATGTTTTTTTCAGATGGACATCCCTAAGTCCATACAAACTTTATCAAATGGGCTCGTTGGTGGGTCAAGACCATTGGCATTTTTGTTAGCTTAGAACTTTTGTTAACTTGTCATGGTGTAGTCTTAGATCAGGTTTATGGTTTTAAATGTGGAATTCTACTAAAAAATTCAATTATTTTTGCCAGGTTTATAAATTATTTCGAACTAGTATTCTGATAATTTGTTCCTAAACCTTGCTATGCTACGCAGTGGCTGGTGATCAGTAAAAACCTTGAAGGGTCGCCCCAACAAATATGCTATATAATTGTTTGTGGTCCATACTATTGCCAAAGATTCTTGTTCAATAGTTCAGAATTTTGTTTCCGCAACATTGATAGCACTTGCAAATGCGATTGGTCGATCAGCACCTGACTCGCCCTGTGACAGGACTGCTCCATATTATTTACGAATTTTCTGTAATAATTTACTATACCTAAGAAGGCTTGTAACTGTTTCTTGGTCGTAGGTACCGGAATATTTTTGACACACCCTCTATATACTTCTTATCGCCTTAAAAAATTGTATTTTCCGTGTTTAATTTCAAATTATGTTGTCCCCTATTACATAGTCTTATTTCGTACTCCATTATATTTTTACCATACACTACTATGTCGTCCAGATATATGAAACAATGAAGTCCCTGTAATCCTGTTAAAATGTGGTTCATTGTTCTCTGAAACGTAGCAGGTCGACCCAAACGGCATTTTATTAAATTCAAAATG
Source organism: Dryomyza anilis (assembly GCA_951804985.1). Classification (NCBI taxonomy): domain Eukaryota; kingdom Metazoa; phylum Arthropoda; class Insecta; order Diptera; family Dryomyzidae; genus Dryomyza; species Dryomyza anilis. The sequence goes on along the minus strand of OX638130.1, from coordinate 31,666,361 downwards.
TCCCAAGCCCGTGTGGAACGCTGTTTTTTCCCTGTGACGTTCGTCCACTAGTACTTAGTGATAACCACTTGCAAGATCTAATGTTGAACAATTCCAGCTTTGTCCTAATTGGTCTGAAATTTCATCAATACGAGGTATTGGAAATACTTGTTTAATTGTAGTCTCGTTCAATTTCTGAAATATATTACCAATCTTCATATTTTTTTCTTTCCGTCCTTGTCACTCTTTTTAGACACCACCAACTGTGATGAATACCAAGGCGACGTGCTCGGTAAATATTATTTTACCGAGCACGTCGTCCAATAACTTTTTCACCTGTTTGTTGATTTGTTAGTGCGAGCGTGCTGTAGTAGGGGGATAGGAAAAAGGGAAAAATAGAGACAGATAAAAAGTAGAGAAAGAGGTAGGAAAGGAAAAGGACAACCCAGTGGAGAGGAGCGGGTGGCATGCTCGCGGACTTGCCGGCTACAGCTCGTCGGACATGGGGTGCTCATCCCTTGGGGTTACACGCACTAGTCAGAAATGTCATGCCGTCAAAACTAAACAGAAACTAACAAAACTCAAAACAAACTAAACCCTATCAAAAAACATATGCTGTGACGAAACGAAAACGCGGACAAAAACTGACGAACACAGGGCCGATTAGGTGGTTTTTAATTGACCCGGGCATATCCCTACCCACCATGGATTACCTATGCCCATAAATTGGTAACCCCCTATAAAACCTGACACTAAACACTTGACAATTCGCATCTCACTTTCCCTACTGTTCGATCCGACAGTCACGCCCATTTAAAACTGAAGGCTATCATAACGAAACGTAGAACAAAATCAAAAGTAAACGAAATTAATAAATTTTGTAAATATAAACATTTTCAATTAAACAAAATTAAAACTAATACATAAAACAAAAATTATTTAAATAAATTGAAATAAAAATGAAAAAAAAAACTAAATTGATAATATAAAAATACTGAATTTAAAATCATTTAATTAAAACAAAATTAGAAATTAAAAATAACGAATACCTAAACTAAATGCAAACAAATTAAATTTTCTCCCACTTTTCGGAGACGCGAAACAATAAAAACTAATACAAAATAATGGTACATACAAAATAATGGGTACACTTTGAATCCTCGTAACGACACTTACACGGTAGGGATGTTAAATTTAAAAATTTAATATTCATTCTTTTAGCAAGAAATGTAAAAAATGGAAATAAAAAATATGATATAAAAATATAATGTAACATAAAATTAAAACTAAAGACAATACAACATATACTAAACTACTGGGGCATTGGTCCCTCGCTGCGCGGACGTGCCAATGTACGCCGCGTTTAATAATTTTACCGCGGTGAGTTTTTATAAATTATAAACAAAATTTAATAAAAACGATGAACATTTATTTTGAGAATGAAAAAGTTAAGCCAAAATGGTGGCTGAGCCCTCGGGTATGTGAGGCGTCTATTTAATGTTTTCCTGCGTTGCGTCGTGCACTACCGCAGCTGCAGGTAGTGCACGACGATAAATATATATATATATATGTGTATAAAATTTGGAGCGTTTACGGTGGAGTTGGGCGACAACAACCGTCGTAGTTTCAAATGTTCAAATTTAAAACTTCGAACAAGGAACTTTATTATTTGCCCCTGGGGTATATTGTAAGTAAAGTGATACTTATCTTTCTATATCGGTTTCTAATGTTCAGCCAGTTGGATCTGCAATATGGATCCGCCACTTTGCGCCTCCAGGGACAATGAACAAACTAGTTACTCTGCAACATGTAACGACAATTGACGAACAATAACCACTCATTTGTTGCTAATTCGTTTATTTTATAATTAACGCCTAAAAGTATAGCAGGCTATTCTAAACGTTCAATTTCCGGTTCTATCGAACCATGCATTTGTTCTGAACGAGTCCAGTCTTTCATTTAGTGCATTTAAATTTGCAGTCGTAAATAAATAATTAAATAACAATTTCACTTCCGACTTTTTATTGAGGAAACTGTCACGCAACAGATTTCTTCCCTGTGACTGTGTGGTAATTTATATTGTTTTCTGTTAATTCGCCGTCTTTTGTGGGGATTTCGTGGGTGGGTGCATACGATAGCTCATCCCCCTCTGACAGGTATGACGCACATATTTTTCTATGGATGCCCTTTACCCAACATTTGCATTTGGATTCAATTTTAATGAGTCAAATATTTTGCATATTCTGTGTCAAATGTTTATGTTTTGTATGCTATTTATTGTGCCACTCGCTGGTTCCATAAATTTATTATAATTTGAGCCTATATTCTTATTCAATATTATATCCTTTTCTGTCGAGTTTAATTCTTGCAGTCTCATACGTGGCATCCTTCGCTGTTCGTAAGCGAAAAAATTTTCACCATCCGTCTATACAAGCTCATGTCGATCGATAATATTCAAAACTAAATATGGGTCAGCTCTCTGGGATACCGTCAAATTTAGGCAATTCATTTTTTAGTGTCATTAATGTTGTCTCTGCATCTAAGTAGTTATCATTGTTTACCGAGTTCTTTGCAGGCAATTGCTTATTGTGATCTTTGTCGGGAGTTTTAGTTGCCTGATACACTTTATTTATATAATTATGACTTCTACAATTTAAAGACCATGGAAAAAATATTACATTTATTTTACAGATAATTGATCATAGTTATTAGGAAATGCCCGATTTACATTATATCTCTGTGAGTCTCACTATATCTCCTAAGATTGCATTTTTTTCAAAAAACTGCTATTTGTATATGAAAATTTAAACAAATGCAACCCTAGGAGATACAGTAAGGAGATACAGTAAGACTAAGAAGATACAACCAAACAAGACATGCCTTACCGAAACTCCAACACAAACACAATATTATATTTTCGCACTTCTACATAAATAATTTGAAATACATCCCTGCAGTATCAATGATAGATATATGAACCGTAATATTACTAGTAATAAAAACTATTACTTTTTGCGCGTTGGTTTGCATCCATTTTTTATATTCGGGTTATTTATTACGTTTGCAACAGCAACCGCTAAAGCAAAAGTTGAAAAGAGATGTTAATAAAATTATAAACAATTGATAAACACTAAAAGAAAGTATATTGAAAAGATTATTTTTATATGTTGTTTATGTATTTATTTATATTGTAGATACCCAACTAGAACAAAATACGAAATGTTATCTTTGCGACTATCATTTTCAGGGAACTTAAAGGTTCTTACAAAAATTATCTATTAAGCATCGTATATATATAACAGAAATTTAACATTTTAAAGTAAACAAATCGGGATAATATAGTGGCACCTCTGAACTTCATACTTCAAAGTTGGCATTACTTTTTTTTTTTGTTGCGTCCTACCGCTTGCTGTTAGCGATTTTTGTGCCCGTGTATTTTGTGTGGACAAAAATGTCCGATTGATAGTAAAAATATTAACCGAGACGAGTAAATTACGCTTATGAATCGCTCCAAAATCGGGTCAATGAAATTGAAAATGTTCGTGGGCAGTTACTTACTGCAGGCGTCATTCTACCTTATAAGGAGGTGTCTCAGGACGTGACTATGGCAGTGACAAACAGTGCAGCTAAAATAATTTCAAATAAAAATGCATTTAAATTTATAACATAGCTTTTGGTTTTTCATTATTATTCTCTATTTTTATATTTATTTTTTATGTATTAGTTTGTCATTTGATTATTTCCATCAATTTTTGGAAAAAAAAAATAATTGAATGACAACCTAATACATTTATAATAATTTGTTGTCATATTTTAAATGTGTATTGGTAGTTAAAAGGGTTAACTAAAATCTGCATTTAAGTTATCTTATCGGCTGCCTAGAGGACAACTTTATGATGATGACTTTTAGCACACTAAGAAAACAAGATGTTTATGAAAGTCTTGCTGCAACTATCTTTTTAAATTTACGCCTTGTAGCAAATATTCAAATATCCCATAAGTTTCAATAAAGGTGCAGCAAAACTATTAATATATTTTAAATATGACATATATGCAGATAGTTACGAGATGTTTGCCAAAACAGCAATGAAAATTGATATATTTACAGTAGACTGATAGCAAACATCCTGAGTTCTTGGACATTTGTAGCAAAACTTTTGAGGTATTTGACATTTGACTACCATAAAAAAGGAAAATGGCGTACTTTTTCCTTACGTTCGATTTATCCACAACAATTAAGTAAATTCAATGGTGTAATGGTGTAAAATATTACATTTTAATGGTAAAAGTGAAAATAAAATATCCTGTGATTTAAATTATCAACACGTGATGGAAAATATTTCTTTTCAGAGTTTACTTTGATGATAGCATCGCCGGTCGGACTTGGTTCTTCTGCGAAGAAATCTCAAGTCGTTGTACAAATTTGCCTTCGAAGGATTTAAAAAGACGATGGCGATGTATACCAGGATGTACCATGTACCAGGATACTGTTTTAATTCTAGAATAAATAAAAATACATTTGATTCATTTTCTTTCAATTCAATAAAAATTGCTCCGCGAATTCTAATGGAATACCTTTTCCAAATATTCATCAACTATCATCCTATTTGTCAGATGTTTAATTGATGGTTGCTATACATAATCGTAAATTTGAAAGAAGGTTGCTAGCAATATTTATCGTATTTGACGGATGTTTGAGAGATGGTTGTCTCAAACATTCTATGTTACGTAAAATATTTCGTAAATTTACCAGTAATTTTATCGTCACTTATTACCAAAAGAACAGTGACAAACATATATTCAATTGTATCTCATTGTAGATGAATGCGAAAGAGATAAAAATTCACACATACACAAAAGTTTCGGTTATTTATGTCCCGACGCTCGTAAAAACGTTATAGAAACTTTTACTAAAACTTTCAGTTTTGCTACTACCTAATAAACCAATAACCTGGATATTAAGTGTTTTTCGAATATATATTGAACATGGATATCGAAGCTTTCGCTGGAGAAAAACGTTCAACTTTTTGTAATTGTAATCTTGAAAACCATAGCGTTCTCCAGCAAAACTGGTAGCTTTTTATCCAATTGAATCTAGCCTTTCCTAAACTTGAATTCCGACATTCAATATACATTCGAGGTTTAACTTAATTGTAAGCTATAAATAAAATGTGATTCGACCTTCAAATTCAAGCGCATATATTTCCCTAATTAAAGGTTTTAATATAAAATAAAAGAAAACGCAGATAAGTCATAATACTATATATTAAAAAGAATTAAAGTTTGTTCTACAGCTGCAACAGCACCTGCACCGGTGGCAGTGTACAGGAATTTCTTGAAAACCAGTGAATCCAATTGCGCCACTACGATGTATAACCTTGCCAGGTTCGTGTAAAATATCAATGTCGTCTGCGTATAATAATATTTCATAAACGTATTCGTAAACCTTGGCAACTTACATTGTATATCAGCTCATCGTGCATTTTCCGTGCAGTAGAATTCTCGGGATGACTTTCGTGTTTGAACCTGCACTTATATATTAATTGATTTGTCTGTTTGCTAATTCAAGCGAAATACAATGATCAGACTGATTGTGCGAATGCAGTGGCACATATGTAGTGGTGAAAAAAAATCGAAAACCAACGTTGGAATAACATTCATTTCTTCGGCTTGATCATGACATTATATCCACACTGGTTGTAAAATAAAATTCTTCAAATTTATCGAACCTTAAACTCATTGCTTATTGGGTAGTATATTACTGCTCACAGCAAGAACACTTGCTGGGAATGTAAATCGGGCATAAATATTTAAAAGCCCAGTGAGTTGTCTCTGAACTCTTTAGGAACTAATCCGTAGCTAAACGTCAGAATTATTTCACCAGTCTCAGAATTATGTTTAAAAAATGATCAAAGTAAAAAAGCTAGACTTGTTGATAAGAGATTTTTGACATTTCGCCGACCTAAAGATGATCCAAAAGAAAATGTATGATAATTAAAACAAAGGTATTATTTTATGTATTCCACGTTTTAATCAAGTATTTTTTTACGAAGTTGTTTTTGTTTGTGTGAATTTTACATAAATTCAATAATAAATATAGTATTAAAAAACAATGTTTACAACCGAAACTTAAAATTACAAATAAATTCAACTATATTTTAAGTAAACTAGGTTAGGTTTGTAAGGAGGTGTTGCTGAAATCTAATCAGCAAACACTCACGGGGGTTTAGTGGTCCATTGTGTTCCCTTTTTATCTGTGTGGTAACTATATTTTGTTGATAACTGTGGTTTAGTTTCTTCAAAACCAACCTGATCTTCTTACGAACCCTAGCAGATTTTCAATTGGAACTTCTACTATTTCTTCCAGTTCTCCAAAGAACCTGTTCCCCATGTACTGGAGTCGCATAGTAGATGTACGATTGATTCTACTTCCTCAATTTCTTTGCAACTCCTGCAGTAGCCGGGCGCGGGGATGCCTAGTCTGTGTGCCATTGTTCCGATTACACAATGTCCTGTCAGGACGCCGATGAGGATGCGGGTAGCTTCTTATTGTTATTTATCAGGCTTTTTGTTCTTTGTTCATTGGTGTGTGGACAGAGGCGACGAGGGATAATGCAGTCGTCTCTGGATGACCAGTTTGCGTTTGTTTTCTCTGTCGTTTTAAGGTCAATATGCCTTCTTAAGACACCTAATGGAATCCTAGTCGAAGAACATGCATCCTATATTCTACGTGCATTCTATATTGCTATGTCTCGGAACCCAGCATATGGTTATCGCCTGGGTTTGACTTAGTATGTTGAGTGATCGACACAGTTGAGTACTGTGTTCGATTTTATGACCGCATTGTCTAGTGCTAGGATGGCAGCCTGATTATCCACAAAGATTGTAATCTCCGATGGATCCATGTTCGTTGTTTGGATGGTCTGTGCTGCTTTATCTATCGCGAATATTTCTGCTTGAAAGACACTGCAGTAGTCGAGAAGTCTATGTGACTCGTGAATTTGTAGTGCGTCGCAGAAAATGCCGGATCCAGTCCCTATTTCCATCTTAGACCCATAGTAAAGACTTGAAGGTGGCTATTGCTTGTTGGCGAGTTAGCGCTCCATTGTTTACTAGGTATTACGATGGAGTAGTTTGGATTTATTTCCATCTGTGGTGTTATATAGTCTGTTTTTGGGAGTTCGATCATGCTGAAAACTTCGAGGATAGATGTGTGTCCATATGAGAGTTGCTTCCAGAATCCTTATTCTCTAAGTCGAATCGCGTTCTTTGCTGCTGTACTTCTAGTTAAGTCGTCTACTGGCAGAAGATTAAGCATGATTTCCATGCCTATTTGTGGGGTCGATTTCATTGAGCCTGTAATACTGGTGCATGCCAGTCTTTGTACTTTTCTCATTTCCCTAAGAAATGTAGTCTTCTTTATATCTTCCCACCATACAGTAGAACCATACGTTAATATGAGTCTGACGATCTCTGTGTACATCCAGTGGATTATACTTGGTCTCATGCCCCATCGTTTACAGACAGTTTTCTTGCATAAATAGAAAGCGCATAGTACTTTTTTCACTCTTCCTTCTGGGTTGCGTTTCCATCGAAGCTTACTGTTTAGTATAGTTCCGAGATATTTCGCTTCACTAGATAGAGCGAGAGTGCAGCCATCAAGTTTTGGAAGCTCAAAGTTTCCAATTTTCCTTTTATTTGTCAAGAGTACGACCCAACTAGAACAAAATACAAAATGTTATCTTTGCGACTATCGTTTTTCAGGGAACTTAAAGGTTCTTACCAAAGTTATCTATTAAGCATCGTATAGATATATCAGAAATGTAACATTTCAAAGTAAACAAATCGGGATAATGTCCACATAGTGGCACCTCTGAAGTTCATACTTCAAAGTTGGCATTAGTTTTTTTTGGTTGCGTCATACCGCTTGCTGTTAGCGATTTTTGTGCCCGTGTATTTTGTGTGGACAAAAATGTCCGATTGATAGTAAAAATATTAACCGCGATGAGTAAATTACGCTTATGAATCCAAAATCGGGTCTATGAAATTGAAAATGTTCGTGGGCAGTTACTTACTGCAGGCGTCATTCTACCGTGTAAGGAGGTGTCTCAGGACGTGACTGTGGCTGTGACAAACAGTGCAGCTAAAATAATTTCAAATAAAAATGCATTTAAATTTTAAACATAGCTTTTGGTTTTTCATTATTATTGTCTATTTTTATATTTATTTGATATGTATTATTTTGTCATTTGATTATATCCATCAATTTTTGACATTATAATTGAATGACAACATAATGCATTGATAATAATTTGTTGCCATATTTTACGTGTATTGGTAGTTAAAAGGGTTAACTAAAAGATGTATTAAGCTATCTTATCGACTGTCTAGAGGACAACTTTCTGATGATGCCTTTTAATAGTTGACTTAAACATAACTTTTTAATTATCTTTTCGAGAGCAAAAAGTCAACAAAGTGGCGGACATTCGTAAGTCTTTTTGATCACTTTTACGACTGCATTCGGATATCGTTATCTTTTTATAGTTAGCATAAAGTTAGGTTATGGGCATCGTTTCTCTGGTTGGGGAGTTCAGTATTGGAGGCGTTTACTCCTAGGCCGTTTTTTCCTGCCCACATTGACAGTTCTTTCAGTGCAGTTTCCATAAAGCTGCTAATAGTAGGAAGGTATTTTCCGCTTGCCATATGCTAATGCTTTTATTCCTTTATTTCTTAGTATTGCTAGGATTTCGTCAACTACTAGAAGCCCTCCTTGCGGTTTACCACTAGTTATTGTTTTCCGTGCTTTACTAATACCCAACTGCGAATTAATTATTCTGTTGTTTAGCATTTTATAGATCCATTGTGTTGTCTTGGTTTCTACCTGAACTTTCTCTAAATTGGTTTTTATGGATTCCGTTTTTACGTCGTTAAACGCTCCTTCGATATCCAAAAATGCTGTTAGTGTGAAGTCCTTGTAGTGTAGGTTCTTTTCAATTGTCGTAACTACCTCGTGCAGTGCTGTTTCAACGGAGTTCCCCTTAAGGTAGGCGTGTTGATAGCTGATAGGTTATCAATTAGTTTTAGGGCCCTATTATGATTAGCGAAGCGAATGGTTTTGGCGAAGCGAACGTCCAAAAAGCTATTACGGTTACATTCGCCAGACTTCATTCGCCAAAAAACGGGAAAAGTTAAGCGAACGTAAAAAAACATGCAACACTCAACCGATTTTCATTCGCTTCAAGTGTCAAAATCATGCGAATCAACAGTTCATGTGACGAATCGGCGAACGTATCTTTATCTATTGTGTTTCAGTTTTTCTTTTGATTTTTAATTTTTTTTTCTTTTGTGCTTTTGTTTATTAGGCTTTTTCTGATTTTCAATTTATCTTATCCTTTAGTTTATATAGAAGGATGTCTATAATTTTGAGTTTTTTGTGACCTAACTAATAAACGTAAAAAAAAAACAATTTTTTCCACACTTTTTATTTTTATTTTAAACTTAACACTAATAAAAGAAATGTCTGGAACTGCTCCGACTGCTGCTGAGGATGCTGCTTGGTTCATCGCGCGAAGTTATTTGTGCCACAGAGGAGGACAGACCACCATCACTGTAACTTATTGTAGTCTTCCTCCTCGTCGTCGCTCCAGCTTTCTGCACACCGCATTGGCTTCTGTTTAACACGCTCTTCTATGATTGCTTTGGGCCCATCGTTTTTTTGGAACATTTTTATTATTTTTCTAAACAAGTATATTCACATCAGCTGTTTTGAAACTCTAGGGTTTCTTTAAATTAAAATAAAAGAAGTATTGCTCCAAATAAAAAAACTACTTTTTTTAATAAAAAGTATTTATTTTTATGTAAAAATAATTCCAATATTAACATTTAAAAACATATTTTATTGTACATTTTAACTAATTTGAATTGTTCCGAAGTTTATTTGGATACTTTTTAATCTTTTATAGACAAAAAATAACAAAAAACCGAAAAAGTATTATTGTTCTGAATCGAGTTAACGTTTTTTAAACCATAAATAATATTAAATGGTTTTTTAATAATAAAAAAATAGATATTAAGATAAAATAGTATCTGTTCTAAAAAAAAAGGCAGTACTAAAAGTACGCAACATGATACTATTTTTTTCAACTCTGAAATGATAATTCTATCCGTCAATGTTGTAAGTGTTGCTCACTTTTAAAACCATAAAAATTAGTACATTCGCCAGTTCATTCGCCAAATTGCGTTCGCTTCGCCAAAGCGTTCGCTTCGCCAAGTACATTCGCTTCGCTAATCATAATAGGCCCCTTAGTATAATGTTTTGGTCAAGAATTCTCTTCAACGTTTTTAACATAAACGATGAGAGACTTATTGGCCTATTGCAGTAGAATGTGTTGTCTTTCCCGCTTTGGGAATGAATACCACTCTGACTTCTTTCCATTTCAGCGGTATGTACCCCAGCCTAAGACAACTTTTGAAGATTGCCTTTAACCATGTACCAATTGCTGGAAGAGCATGTATCAACATGGCTGGTATTATATCGTCCGGTCCTGCGGATTTGTAGGGCTTGAACAATTGAATAGCCCATGTTATTATTCTATCTGTTAACATACTGTCTACATCGGTGCCGATTTCAGTGTGATTCGGTGCCAAGAATCTATTGTGAATCGGCTCCGAGATGTCGTCAGAGTCTCTACAGCCTGGAAGTGAACTTCTATTAGGAGTGCCGATTTCAGTGTGATTCGGTGCCAAAAATCTATTGTGAATCGGTTAAATTTAGCGTCCCTTATGGATTTCGTATAGGTATTTAGTTCTGAGCTATACTTGGTCCAGTCAATTTTAAGCTTACTTTTCCTGGCCTTGTTATGTATTTTTCCAACCTCTGTTCTCTGCTTTTTAAGTTCACTCGTCCACCAACATTTTTTTGTAGTTTTGTGACGGCGAGAGATTGGGCAACACTTTAAGAAGGCTTTCTTCATTGTCTTCGTGATCATGTTTACCGCGGAGTCTATGAATATACTGTCAGGAAAAGAAGTTTCGCATGTGTGAGGCACGTTTTCCGATATCCACTCTGAATATTTTGACCACTTTGTTTTCGCAGAATTCCTAAAAGGTTTTTGCTTACTAGGTTTGAAGTTAATGTAGAAAAGTATTCGAAAATGGTACGAAAAGGAGATTTTAGAAGACACTTTCTAGTCTTCAACCTCAGTCAGTTCAGTGTTATTGATTAAAGTCAGGTCAAGTATTTCCTCTCTTACTCTATTTTGAAATGTGGGGTGATCTCCCCTGTTACACAAGATAAAGTCCGAGGACATATGAAATTCAAAGATTGGCTCATCTCGATCGTTGATATCCTTACTACCCCACTGGCTGTGATGTGCGTTGGCGTCACAGCCGATCACCAGTGGCAGGTTCCGTGTGTTCGCATAATCTGCAAAATTCTCGGACTGCTCTCGGAGGGTGTCTTCCTCGTCATATGGCATATAGGCTGAACTGAGAATTATCGTTTTCTCGTTGTTTTCAACCTGTATTGCCACCGTCTCATCATTACTGTAATTGTGTAGGAAAGAAGCATTTAGTGTTTTCCTAGCTAGAATACAACATCTTATCTTACCTCCATTTGTAGAGTGAAACAGATTGTATTGTTTCGATCTTAGCCCTTGCACCTGGTTATGTGGTATCCAGGGTTCTTGAACTAAGACCACGTCTACATCATCTTAAGTTAAAAGGAGCATTAGGTCGTCCGTTGCAGTGGTGCAAATTAATTTGCACCACCTGCACGACTTTTTGCCCCTTTTCATCGTCATCCTTCTCGGTCCACGCCCTCACTGACCCAAGACCGAACTTCAGCATACCGTCTCTTTCCTCGAGCAGCCGCGCTGAATGCCTGTCAACAACGAAGAGAAACACCTTCCCTCCGTTGTTTTGGCTTTGCCGTGCGTTGAGTAACGTCCAACCGCCTATCGGAACATCCCTGTTTTGGGCCGCCAACAGTTTGACTATGGATCCATCCTCGTGTTTTGCAGGAGGAGGAATCCATAGCCTGTACTGAAAGCGAAGTGGTAGCGCGGATCTGGAGATCACTTTCAGTTTTGACCCCTTCCAAAGTTCATCCATTTTGGTTATGGAACTGGTCAAAAATTACAGTGATCCCTATGAGCCGCTTGCAACGACTTTAACCCCTCTATACCATCCTGCGCCGTCGAAGTTGTAGTCTCTCGGAATACCGGCTTCGACGCGCACCATCATCTCTTTGAGGACTTCATTCTCTACAAGCAGCCATCTTTCCGAATTGATCCTGCCATCAGGATCCGATTCGTCAATGATGGCCACTTGTAGATCCGCTGGAGTGGCCTCGAAACTGGTAGACTTTTTGGTCCGTTTCGGAGTTTTTCTCCTTGCGTTCTTCCTCCGACCTTTGCCTCTTGGCTGACAGCCCCGAAGTTCCGGCTCTTTCACCTACTGAGATTTTGCTGTCCAAAACCTCGTGGGATTTGAGTACCTTGTTGGATTTGGAAGCATCCTCCCTTTTCCCCGATGCCTCTCCCTTGTTCGCCTTTTTAGGGGCAAAGTGAGGTGGTTTTTCTGGGGCCAAGGTGCTTGAAGCAGCGAGTGCGGGGGCTTTGCTGAGCTCCCTCCGTTCGTAGCTTTTCACCACCTGCGTGTGCTTCTTTTTGCGTGCCAAGCCTCGATCAGTGAGGCTAGCCTGATCCCTAGCACTCAGTTTTTTGAGGTACCTCAATGACCAGTTGTACCTCCGGCGTTTGTTGTCCGTCGCCGGTGTAGGTACAGCGATGAGCGTCGTGTCGTTATCATCGGAGTCCCCTACAAACTCTTCTTCCGTGTCCGGGCCTGCGAAGACCTGTGAGGGAGGGTTTGACACCTCTACCTCACTGTCAATGTGAGGGGTACCGAAGAACGGAAGGACTTTCACCATCGTCTCTGCGATAACATCGTCGATCATCATGGGTGTATCGCCTTAATTGTTGTCAGATGGGGCGATACCAGTTTGCCTGACTAGGCCAGGTCTTTCGGTCTTTTCGTTTGTTTGTTGTTGTCATTCATTTTACGTCCCACGAGTTGCGGAGAAGTACAGTACCACCCGCACAGAGATCCGCTATATACGGATGGGGCTAGCAAAGTTCAGAGGTCGCAAGGTATCCGATACCTCCGCTAGCGACAGTGCACATTTTTAAACACTGCCAGATTAGATTGTCAGCACGGGTACCTTAATCCATCCCAGGGGATAATGGAGATGGAAGGGAAAGTTAGGATGAGGGAGAGGAGGGATGAGAAGACCTCTCACCTAGAGTCAGAGAGCATGAGATGGGAGTTGAACCATTAATGGGCATCAACTGACATTCATTCTTCCTGACCTTGGCTAATTCCATACTTTAATAGGACACTGGGGAGGTTATTTCCAGTTGGCACCCACGTGGAAGATTTGGAATGAGGATTTTTGCCAACCTAAATAAACTATAATACATCGGCCATGCGAGGGGGACTGAGAATTCTGAAGATGTTTAGATTATAGATTATTAATATAATATTTGGGTTTTTCTAGATAATATTTATTTTCGAAAGAAATTTGTATGTTTAATTAATATATATATTTATACATTTATATATTTATATATTTATAAATTTATATATTTATAAATTTATAAATTTATATATTTATATTTATATATTTATATATTTATATATTTATATATTTACATATTTATATATTTATATATTTATATATTTATATATTTATATATTTATATATTTATATATTTATATATTTATATATTTATAAATTTATAAATTTATAAATTTATAAATTTATAAATTTATATATTTATATATTTATATATTTATATATTTATATATTTATATATTTATATATTTATATATTTATATATTTATATATTTATATATTTATATATTTATATATTTATATATTTATATATTTATATATTTATATATTTATATATTTATATATTTATATATTTATATATTTATATATTTATATATTTATATATTTATATATTTATATATTTATATATTTATATATTTATATATTTATATATTTATATATTTATATATTTATATATTTATATATTTATATATTTATATATTTATATATTTATATATTTATATATTTATATATTTATATATTTATATATTTATATATTTATATATTTATATATTTATATATTTATATATTTATATATTTATATATTTATATATTTATATATTTATATATTTATATATTTATATATTTATATATTTATATATTTATATATTTATATATTTATATATTTATATATTTATATATTTATATATTTATATATTTATATATTTATATATTTATATATTTATATATTTATATATTTATATATTTATATATTTATATATTTATATATTTATATATTTATATATTTATATATTTATATATTTATATATTTATATATTTATATATTTATATATTTATATATTTATATATTTATATATTTATATATTTATATATTTATATATTTATATATTTATATATTTATATATTTATATATTTATATATTTATATATTTATATATTTATATATTTATATATTTATATATTTATATATTTATATATTTATATATTTATATATTTATATATTTATATATTTATATATTTATATATTTATATATTTATATATTTATATATTTATATATTTATATATTTATATATTTATATATTTATATATTTATATATTTATATATTTATATATTTATATATTTATATATTTATATATTTATATATTTATATATTTATATATTTATATATTTATATATTTATATATTTATATATTTATATATTTATATATTTATATATTTATATATTTATATATTTATATATTTATATATTTATATATTTATATATTTATATATTTATATATTTATATATTTATATATTTATATATTTATATATTTATATATTTATATATTTATATATTTATATATTTATATATTTATATATTTATATATTTATATATTTATATATTTATATATTTATATATTTATATATTTATATATTTATATATTTATATATTTATATATTTATATATTTATATATTTATATATTTATATATTTATATATTTATATATTTATATATTTATATATTTATATATTTATATATTTATATATTTATATATTTATATATTTATATATTTATATATTTATATATTTATATATTTATATATTTATATATTTATATATTTATATATTTATATATTTATATATTTATATATTTATATATTTATATATTTATATATTTATATATTTATATATTTATATATTTATATATTTATATATTTATATATTTATATATTTATATATTTATATATTTATATATTTATATATTTATATATTTATATATTTATATATTTATATATTTATATATTTATATATTTATATATTTATATATTTATATATTTATATATTTATATATTTATATATTTATATATTTATATATTTATATATTTATATATTTATATATTTATATATTTATATATTTATATATTTATATATTTATATATTTATATATTTATATATTTATATATTTATATATTTATATATTTATATATTTATATATTTATATATTTATATATTTATATATTTATATATTTATATATTTATATATTTATATATTTATATATTTATATATTTATATATTTATATATTTATATATTTATATATTTATATATTTATATATTTATATATTTATATATTTATATATTTATATATTTATATATTTATATATTTATATATTTATATATTTATATATTTATATATTTATATATTTATATATTTATATATTTATATATTTATATATTTATATATTTATATATTTATATATTTATATATTTATATATTTATATATTTATATATTTATATATTTGTATATTTATATATTTGTATATTTGTATATTTATATATTTATATATTTATATATTTATATATTTATATATTTATATATTTATATATTTATATATTTATATATTTATATATTTATATATTTATATATTTATATATTTATATATTTATATATTTATATATTTATATATTTATATATTTATATATTTATATATTTATATATTTATATATTTATATATTTATATATTTATATATTTATATATTTATATATTTATATATTTATATATTTATATATTTATATATTTATATATTTATATATTTATATATTTATATATTTATATATTTATATATTTATATATTTATATATTTATATATTTATATATTTATATATTTATATATTTATATATTTATATATTTATATATTTATATATTTATATATTTATATATTTATATATTTATATATTTATATATTTATATATTTATATATTTATATATTTATATATTTATATATTTATATATTTATATATTTATATATTTATATATTTATATATTTATATATTTATATATTTATATATTTATATATTTATATATTTATATATTTATATATTTATATATTTATATATTTATATATTTATATATTTATATATTTATATATTTATATATTTATATATTTATATATTTATATATTTATATATTTATATATTTATATATTTTATTTTTTTTATATAAAACAACCCCAACAATCAACTCCAACTCCAAACAGTACTTCGGCCGAAGACGGAATAGATTTATACGGATCAACATATCCTCAAGATAAAAATTACAAAAAAATTTATATATAATGTTTGTTGCAACTTATTAGTTGCGACCCAATTTAAATGAAATATACTATTTATATTTGCGTTTGCCCCCGCCAATGCTTCGTTGATCTCCCGAACATGTTTGGCAAGCCATGAACCTTCAACGGTTAACTTAAAGTTAACAATTTTAAAAACCATAATTATAGTAAATGATTTAAAGTTAAGTACATAAGAAATTCTAGTGATATATTTTATATATAATAATTTAATTGAAAATGCGCAACATCATCACAGGATCGTCTTTTTTTTTTAAAGGCTTGTTCATAGTTTTAGAGGTCCTAGTTTCAGAAAGTCAACGCGGAGCGTAAGAAAAATTAGTTCTAAATTTTTCATACAAATTCGAATGAGTCTAGTGTGCAGCTTAAAGTTGAATTTTATAGTACGGTTTTATAACTACAATATTGAAAAATCGTATAAACTCGTACTGATTTTTTTCTTTGCATTTGTATAACTAGACATTCTTTCTTAATTGCGATATAGAACATTATTTTTATTTGTTAATTTAATATTAATTTCTTGTGACAATTTATTTTTATTAATATTTAAACCATAAGAAATTTTTATTTATTGTATTGGGCTGTAAATGCACGTACCATGGAAACTACATTTTTTTGTAATATGTGTTTTTGAAAATTATTCATTGATTTAGATTTTGAGTCAAAAACATGTTTTTGAAGTTATTCTTATCGGTTTAGAAATTCAATAATCTGTAAATAAAATTTTATATATTAAATGATGCTTTTTGAGATTATGAAAATTTTAAGTAGGTTGCAAAAAATATTGAGTTTTCAAAAAAAAAAATAAAAAAAATTTAACTTTTTGGGTTAAATCATTGACAAAAATTACAAATATTGATTAACATACAAATACCTATTTCGTGCAGTACTTTGGATGTGCCTTAATGTGATATGTACACGGATAGAAAAGATTTGTTTGAATGTAATTAAAAAGTAATACGAAATTACCATATATGTTTTAGGAATGAAGTGTAATTAAATTATAATCGAAATTGAATCTGTCAAATTTACCATACATATGTTACAATACCAACATAACTGTTTCTTGGCAATTTACTTGGTTAAAACTATGTTTTGAAACACAAAATGCCAATCAAATATTAATACAACGTATGTTCGCCACGCTCGTTTTAATTCGATAATTTATCAACTGACGAAGTTGGCAACGTTGTGCAGCATTTTCTACCTACGCCATCTTTTGCTATCGTTCGAACATATTGATGTTTAAAAACAAACAAAAAAGAAATAGGATTTAAATAAATGTATTCTTGCAACATTCATCTTGTATACGAAGTTGGCACTCGTTGAGCCGAGTTTTCTACCTACATCTCTTTTGTCGTCGTTTGAAGTATGTATAGGGTCATTTTAAATATACTGATGTTTGAAAAGAAACAAAAAATTAATTCTTGTATATAAAGTTGACACTCGTTGATCGACATTTTCTGCGTACGTGTCTTTTGTTGTTCGTTGAGAAAACGTGTTCGCGTCGGTAATTTGTAAATTAAATAAATATATAAATTGTGTTATATAAAGTACTGATAGTAACAGAGTATAATATAGTGCAGTATATAATTTCTGAAACTAATGTGAAAAAACCACAAATAAAAATCAGTGTTTCGATTTTCAAACAGAATTTGGCATGTTTTTTTTACAAAAGCCTCCGTGAATTCCTTGCCTACGCTATGTGCTGTACTGAGACCAACTGTAATTGTACCAAATATAAAGCGAGCCTGGATCGTCTGGTTTAGCGTCTGCAGGTGCAATTGTGCATTCATTGGTGCTTGTACTTCAGTTTTAAACCAATTATTTATTTATGCATTTAAAATTTTGTATATGAATTCTATTATTATTGACCGTACAGCTGTTTCGGAAGCAGTCAAGCTTCCTCATCAGCGGTCTTGTATGCAGTTTGTGCTTAGCTAAACCTATAACTCACTTTGTATAATGAACAAAATGCGAGTTCTGTTCTGCACCAAAAACTTGCTGCAACACAACTACAGTAATTGACAAAAATTAAACTTGGTGCAATTGCCTTCACCATATGAGCTAGTATCGCATTTCGATCTCTGTGAAGTGCAAAAAATGGTAAGTGAGTGATAAGTATCATTATCACGTAGATCCAGAATCTGCCCCCAGCTGTGCCTACATGAATAAACTAAAACAATTATTATTGATTCAGTTATAGATGGCTTTGGTCTAATAAGGCAAAAGCGATATCCTTTGCTTAAATTCGCATTTTACAAATAAATACCCATTACAATGTGTTATACATACACTGACTCCATAAAGTCTCCGTACAGATACGACAATTTTACATATTTCACTAATCATGTTATGAGTTTTAGGTTAGATAAATTATATTTTGTTATAAATGCGCACTTAAAAGGATATAGTTTTATTACAAAACATAAATATATAAATTTAAGTGTAGGAAGAATAATTCAATTTATTCGATTGATACAAAAAGTATACCAAAAAAGTTTCCGTAACGTATAGTTTATATAGTAAAAATTATTTTTTTTATAAGAAAATATGCACATTAATATGTAGTTAGTCCTCCTTTATTCATAACTACTTGACTGAATCGGTTCTTCATGGAATTAACCAGCTTATTTGTTGTTTCTGACTCGATCTTTTCCCATTCCTCAATTAGTACCGCCTTAAGCTGATTTTAGTTGGCAATGTTGTGCTGTCGAATTTTTTTTCTAAGTGGTCCCACAAATGTTCCATTGGGTTGAGATCCGAGATCTCAATGCTTTTTTTGATTTGGGACGTTGTAGAGCAACCACTGCGTCACCACACTCAGATTTTTTTGTTGAAGACATTGAAATATTTGGAAAATAAGAAATTTTATACAAAAACCGAAACCGTAACGAGGAATAAACCGAAATCGAAACCGTTATTTGTTTAGGTTTCAATCCTTGTATTATAGTAATACAAATTTTGTAATAAGCTCAACACCACATATTAAAAAAAAATCCTCACCATACACCATAAATAGTCACCACATTAAACATACAAAAAATGCATCCAAGCAGTACTTACCACTGCGCAACTCGCCTGCCAAAAATTCACCATTTTAGTAGTTACGTAAAAAAAGTCAACACACTAAATTCACCACTATCGAAAAAAAAAATTGCACCCAAGTAGTACAAGCCATGGGACGAATAGTTGTCGACTTTGAATTTAAAAAGTTGTCAAGTTAGAATTTCAATTTCTGTTCGGCAGATAGTGTTATGGACAATTCAGCTTTCTGCACGATACGCCCTCATATTTGTCGCACACAGTGCCGTTCATTTATATGCATGCGTCCGACTTTCGTGCAGGTAGCATGCTATCATATTGCCATCATTTAGGTCGCACTTTATGTCCCGCATTTTATATTCATTCATGCGAGTGTTATGCCCTCAAATTGCCTTAATTTGTTCAACCATTCACCATCATAAAATGTAAGCAAACTTGACAGTAAAATTTCAATCGATGGAAAACTCGATTTATATTTTTCGGATGAACATTTTCTAATATACGTCGCATAACTGAGTTGCACGATAGCTTTTTTATCAATTCAGTCGGAAATGTCTCCGGACGCGTTTCTCTATTGGGCTGACTAGTGGCGTCACGACAATAATGAGACCACTTTTGTGGTGTATTTACAGAGATTTCGATCAGGTTAAATATTAGATTATATTTTTTTATTTACGCTCTACTCTAGTGTACATGTTTTCTTTTTTTTTTTTAGTTAATTTTACTGATCGCCGTCGGTTACACTTTTATAAGTTCGTGCGGTGTGCAACAAAATAAAGTACGTATTCGTTTGTATGTCTTAATGTTTGTATGTGCTCATAATGGTAAATACTCAGTTATCGCGTTTTCTAAACTCTGAACTGAGCTCAAAGAAAAATCAATTTTGTTGACGAGTAATTAAAACAAAATTAACTATTTTTTAAAAATATACATGTAGTATTTTAATTAATATACGTATAATGATAGACATTAAATTTAATTTTGTTTAAGTTTTCTGATTATATTTTGGTCTATTGATAATTTTTTAGTGAAATATTTTCTGTACTAAACATATTTAAAATTGTCGCTTTTTCGTCTAATACTATTGAAGTTATTTGACGTAACGTCGTGTTTGTCATAAAAGTTTAAAAACTCCAGCTTATTCAAATTGTAACATATTTGATTAAATTATTTAATACAATTTGCGCTCAAAATGTTTTTTAATCCCATCATCAAATGTTTTTTGGTTTGTTATTTGACAAGACACATAAACTTATGTTAATATATATTTTTTCATAATAATAAAAAATATTTGTATTCGTATGTGCTTATTGATCCATTGCTTCTTGACTGGTATCATCAATTTCCATGCCAGCCGGTTCATCTTTTGTAAGTTCTATAGTGTCAGTAGCCATAGCAGTAGCACAGCTGCTAGTTTCAGTCATAGTAATCTCTTCAACACTTGTTGACGCCACCACTTCAGCAACTGAAATGTTCGTCACAAAAACGTCTGTGTTTTCTTCCATTGGATGATCGTTTAATGCCAATGTCGGCGGTAATATAGGTGTAGGTAAGACCGACAGTTTTTCGGCGTTAGTATTTAATGTCTCCTTTACAACCACAATTGGTTCTATTGCTGCAACATCTTCTTTAGCAGTCGGCGGAAAAGATGATGACTCTACTGCCGCGCTGGCATCCGCATCAACAGAGGAAGTAAAATCAGAAGCATTAACATGAGATCCAATTTCTGCAGTTCCTGTATTTGATTTAACGTTGCTGACTCCGTCAGTCTGTTTAAGGGTTACCTTTTTGAGAGTTAATTGTCCTATTATAGATTTATTTTCTTCAGCAAATTCTTTGATATCTTCTTTTTGCAAAGATTTTTTTTTATCATCATCAATTAAGTCAGGTTTTTCTTTGAGTTCTTCTGGAAAACACGTAATTCCAGCAGCACCATCGTCAGATTCTTGATATTTATGACCATCGGTTGTTTTTACTTCAACGGAAATATCATTTTTAGTAAAAATCTTTTGCTCTGCATCAGACGCAGTTGTTACCTTTTGAAATGCATAATCAGATGTATTATCTTTTTTTTTTTCTATATCAGCTCGCTCTAATATGTCAACTTTTTCAACAACCGTGTCTTCTGAAGAGCAGTTTTTTTCATCCGTTTCAATTTCTTGTTTTTCAATAATTTTCTCTATAGTAACATTTTTATTTTCTTCTGAAACATTCTTCACATCGACTAATTTATTGGCCTCGTCTTTTTGAATATTAGAATTTATTCCAGAATGCTCTGCTTCGTTAGTCATCATTATTTTTTCTACATTATCTGAATCCTTTTTAACGACTTCTTTACTGTCTTCTATTACAGCTGTTTTTTCTTTGCATTCAGTTGCATATTTTTCAACAATTTCAACGTTAGATTTCATGTCGGATGCAGCATTTTTATTATTTTTATTTTCTTCTTTTTCTGTCTTATTTTCTAATGATTTACATTTATAATCTTTTACTGAGCACGCGATGGTTATGCTAACTGAAGAAGCTGCTTCTTCGACGCCATCGATATTTAAATCTAATTTTGGTTTCTTCGGATTGGGAAGAATATCATCATCAGACTTGTGTGGGACATTCGGCGACTTAGTTACCGACCTTTCACGAATTTCAGTTGTAGGAACTGGAATTATAGCAAGAGTTTCTTCTGCTTTAGTAACACCAATAGTGTTTGAGCCGTTACCATTCTGTGCTTCCATATGAAATAGAGTCTCATTTTCCATTTCAATATCCACATTAACATCTAGTGATAAGTCCCCATTAACAACAGAATCCAGAGAATCGCCATTTTCACTATCCGTGCGTTTCCTTCCGGGCTCAATGGTACTCACTACTGAAAATAAATTAAAAATTATAGTGAATCTCCTTTTATAGAAATGAGGCTTTTTACGAAAGTGATTATCTTGTATTTATAGCCCTATTCTGACGAGCATCACCAATTGCCAAAACAAAGTTTACGTCTGAAGAATCTTAAAAATAAAAGTTTCGGTTTTAACCGTGATCCAATAATTAAAGGTACGATAACTTTGACACTAGAGGTGAGTTCGGGCAAAAGTTCTAAAAAACTCGGGAGTAGAGTTAGATTACAGTTAGATTTTTTTGAGAAATATTTTTAACATTATTAAAGTTTGTTTTCTTAAAGTAACCACGACAAAATTATGTAATACGTGGGCATGTGTCCAACCTATTGAACCATCGTGAGTGATAAAAAATTTTGAAAAAAGTAAAAAAATAATAATAATTTTATCTTTTCCTAACCTTCTTTACATGAAATAAATAGTTTTAAAATACCAATTGACAAGTTTATGATCTTGCGATTAAATTAAAACTTTATTATCTTAATAAAAAGTAATAAAAAATATATACTTCAAATTTTATTACCTACAAAATAAATTTAAATAAAAATTATTTACTTCTAATTTTATTACGTACGTTATAAATTTAAATATAAAGTATTTACTTCAATTTTAAATTAAAAGTATTTAATTTAAATAAAAAAGACAACGGGTGAAAAACGTGTCGAAAAGTATTTAAATTTATTCCTTTTTTATTTAATTTTATTACTTTCTTCCCTCAGTGTAGGGATTTGATAGAGTATATCAGTATATATGTAGAGTTTCGGAGAGTAAATCCGTGCAATAACACTCCAAAAACTGGTCTGTAAACAGTAAGTCAAAAACTGTTAGCTTGCTGGTAGGGATTTCAAGAATATTTCTGCCACAACTGCCTTTATGAATGTGCTTTTATGATAAATATTTATGTCATATAAATGTCATATAAATTTATGTCAGATAAATATTTATGTCATTTTTTATGTCATATTTTTTTTTTAAATTGGTTCAAAAATTCAGTCTACGGAAAACTGTTCTACGAGTTCGTATCGCTGGATTGGGTACAAAATAAAAACACTCTTATTTTTGTTTTAACTACACTAAGGGCCAGTTTTTCAGTGCTAGTTGAACTTTTTTTGTGGTTTAAACTTTGTTTAAAATCAAAATCGGTTTTTTCAGTGAACTTCAACCCTCGTATAAACTTAGTTTAAACGACCGATGCTGATGGTTTAAACTACGTTTAAACTTTCAAAGTATTTGACATGAATTTTTTTCACAACACTTTTCACTATTTTCTGTCGCTGCGCTGTTTCACAAATTATTATTAATTTTTGTATTTTCGCACACTATGCATTATAGAAAAAAGTCTCACGTGCACTTTAGTTGCTCGATCTCTTGTTTAAATTTAAAAATACATTAATTTAATTTGTTTGAAACAAATTTTTTATTTATTAAATTATGAATGACATTTATCAGAAGTCAAAATCGAGTGAATTATTTGTCATTTGCCTGTGGTGCCATATGTATTGTCTTTTTGGTAGTATTTTGAGGTATTTTCACATTTGACTATCATAAAAAAGGAAAATGGCGTACTTTTTCCTTACGCTCGATAGCTCGATTTATCCACAACAATTAAGTAAATCAAATGGTGTAAAAAAGTGTCAACTCAAATATTACATTTTAATGATAAAAGTGAAAATAAAATATCCTGTGATTTAAATTATCAACACGTGATGGAAAATAGAGTTTACTTTGATGACAGCATCGCCGGTCGGACTTGATTCTTCTGCGAAGAAATCTCAAATCGTTGCACAATTTTACATTCGAAGGATTTATAAAGACGATGGCGATGTATAACCAGGATACTGTTTTAATTCTAGAATAAATAAAAATGCATTTGATTCATTTTCTTTCAATTTAATTAAAATTACTCCGCGAATTCTAATGGACTAATAATAATAATAGTTTGGCGCTACAGTCCTGTATAGAACTTCGGCCGAGCTCTCTCACCATTTTGAGCTGTGCGCGTTATATTTGTACTCAAAATGGTGGGACCTACAGTTTATTGCCGAATCCGAACGGCGGGTGAGAGCTTTTTCATAGGCAATGGTTTTACTCTCGTAGGTTTGTCATTTACTGACGAGAGATAGGTAGCGCGGTATAGAAAAATGTTTCTATGAAAAGATGTTATTAGCCCCAGACCACTGAGCTACCGCGGCTACAACCTTTTCCACTACCTTTTCCAAATATTCATCAACTATCTTCCTATTTGTAAGATGTTTAATTGATGGTTGCTATTAGACATCTGCACAAGTCCATTTGAAACCCTCTTCAAGACATTCACTTCGTTTCAAAACATTTACTGTCGTCAACTCTATGCTTGAAAATCAAATGAATGTCTTGCTCACAACAACAAAGAACCCAGTACTGTCAAAACAAAACATAAGCAAAACAAAACTGAAGTGAAGAGGTCTATGATGATGTGCAATAAACATTCAAATACTGAAATGAACTGCTTATGACACCGAGTACTTAGTGCATTTTTCCTTTTTTTTTATTTATCATTCTTACTAGAGTAAGGAATAGAGTAGGAATTTTCATTAATATCATCACATAATATTTTATATTAAGTTTTTTATTTATCGAAAAACATTTTTTTCATTATTTAATTTTTTCATTATTTAATTAATTTTTTTTTTTCATTATTTAATTAATTTTTTTTTTTGGATATTTTGCTTTTCGACCAAAGCGTTGTTTTTGTCGTACAAAATTTTTTTTTTACAATTTTTTTTTTAATATTATTTGTTGTATTTTTTATTAACACATAAACACCAATAACAACATTACTGCCGTCGAACGAGCGTCAGATTTGTTGTGGTTTTCAATGTTCGTCTTCTCACTCGTTACTCGTTGCGCTCACTCGCTGCACCTACTGTATTCGTTGCATGTTCAGCGACAGTGTTGTCGTTTGTTGTGTTTTTCAAAACATTGAATGTTTTGAATGGCTTGATGTTTTGACAGTGCTTGACATCAATGAAACAAATACTGAAGTGAAGTGAAGTCGCTCAAAGAGACTTCACTATAATACTGTCGATTGTCATTTGTGAAATGAATTCAAAACTGTAGAGTGCAGTAGTGCATATTTGCAGAGGAAACTTCAAAACCATTTGTGCAGATGTCTAGTTGCTATACATAATCGTAAATTTGAAAGATGGTTGCTACCAATGTTTATCGTATTTGACGGATGTTTGAGAGATGGTTGTCTCAAATACGATCTTATTAATTTGTAAATAACATGATATTTAGGGCTGTGATATTTCTGGCAATCATCTTTGTTTTCTTAGTGTAGTATTAATTAACTTTATTCATTTAAATAACATCTTACATTTTAGATAAACAAATCACAACTGAAATGCTGCGTCTCAGATGCGGCGCCCTTATATACTGCATACATCGGATTTGACATTTTTCGAGAACCTTCTACTCTTTTTATGAATGCATCCCTTTTGCATCTCATTCGCACTCATGTTTTTTATACACTACACACTACGTCATTAATTCTTTAAATTATCTTGTATGGACTTTCTAGTGTGTTTGCAGTTTAGGGGATAAGCCTTTCTTTCTTTGTGCAAAACAAACAAAACAAGATCTTCTTCAGTAAAACCTTCTGAATTTGTTCACAAGTCGTATGTGGCCTTCATCTTATTACTCTAAAATTGTTTACGCTCGCATTCTATGAATTCGACATTCTTGATTTCCTTAATTTTCGAATGACATTTATCAGCCGTTATACATTGAGAAAAATTATTTGTTATTACCAAGTTCAGTGAAAGTTTAAACATAGCTTAAATAAATATTTCTAAGGTCTATAGTTTTAAATAAAAATGTCCGAATTTCTTTAAACTTTACTGAAAGATAGATATACAATTAGTATTCAGTTAATATGAAATTTTAATTATATGTAAAATATTGACTATAATGTGACTGAAAAATGGATCATATACAACAAATTAATTATATTAGACTTGGTTTAAAATAGTACTGAAAATGGGCAAGATAAAAATATTTTTGAATACTACATTTTTGTCATTGATATTTTTAGTTTCGAAATTTAAATTCTCAATAATCGCAATCTTTAAAATACTGAAAATAATATTGTTCAACTATTAATTGGCATGTCAAATTTGCAGCTCTTACATTAACTTAAAATTTATCCTATATTTAAAAACATAACATAAGATACATTCAACAAATGTTAAAGAAATTTATCTAGAAATCGTATTTAATAGATAGTGTTTATTAGAAGCCAAACTATGATCATTCACATGATTGGACTATAGAGATATGTTCCAGTTTTCGATCGAATCCGATTTTACCGGCCAAAATTCTACACATACGAATTTATTATTTTACAAACAAATTGAAAGCGTTGAAGTCAACGTTTGCTGTTTAAATTCATTTCAAAAATTATTTATTGGACTAAGATATCGAATCTAAAAGTAAAAACGTTTGTTTTAAAATTTCCATATGAAATTCAATCAAAAGTTGGAATATGTCCCTATATTCCAATCCTTACAAATGTAACAGATTCTAATTTGTAATTCCCCACCAAAAGTGGACCATTCCTCGATTGCCCTCTAGGACTAAAATTTCCCACAAATTGGGGAAACCCCTGCAGTTGACATCACTGATACATATATATATTCTTAAAAATATTTTAATTAACCATAAGTACATAAAATTAGTATATATTTGGTAAATGTTTCATGATAAATGTTTTTTTAGATATATTCATTCACATTTAATGTTATATACAGATGGTTCTTATATTTGCCACATAGATTCCTTAAAATCTCTTCTTTTCAATGATATCAAATACTTATATATTTACTTTACATATGTGTGCAATATGACATATTAAATAACATCATGTTTTATTATAATTTAGCATTTTTTAATTTTATGTTTATTTTGCACACCTGCAGTAAAGCCCAACGTAAACGTAATATATGCCATACGAAATACAAAATTGTCTACACCAGAATCCAGTTTGTATAGGAAATTAAGCAAAACTAACATTGAATTTGATTAAATATATCTAACGCTATATTAACGCTATCATCATAAAACGGAATACAAACTACCCAACAAACGCCCAGATTCCAGTTATGCTCAGGCTCACAAAACATGAATGTAAAATGAATGTGAACGATTGAGTATGTTTGATTTTTAAATCAATTTGTACTAAAATATTGAAATTGTCAAAATAAAATAATTATTATTTGTTGTGAAAATTATTATATGAATTTTGGTAAGTTTTTAAATTAATTATTGAACAATTATTTATGTAATTATATTTTTAGAATTTGTGCACAATTGCTCCTGGAACTTGCAAATATTTGTGGAAAGATATTAAATTTAATTTGATATTATTAAGAACAAAAAAAGCGATTATGTCATACCCTTCCTTATATTATCTTAACAGTTTCTGCTTGGTCAACCAATTCCTTCTCTGGATCAAATCGAATTTTCAATTAAATTAGTCGTAGCTACTACATTGCAGCAGCTTTAAACACGATGAGTCAATTAACCTAGCCTGTCATACTTAACGAACTGTTTCAAAGTTTCAAAAGGCTGTATCGTTTGGTGACAGCAATTTGATCTTCGTAGATATCCTCACAGCCGCAAATATTTTTTTGCATATTGGCAAATTAAAAATTAAGTTAATCGATGAACACTTTGTACACAAATTGATGTTTGTGTTCATTGTATCTGGCGCAGGGCTGCGTCCGAATCCTATGTTTATGATGACGATTACTTTATGTACACTAGAACGTAGTTTATATGTTTGGCCATGCAATTTCCAGGAACCAAATGATTCCTGAGTTCACAGTCCAATTGATTTTGTTGTCGAATAAACTTGTGCTTATCGTGAATAACAAAATTGTTGGCATATTCGTTTGGTTGGCCATTTGGTTGTTTGAACTTTCGATAATCTTGTGGTTCCTATAACCTATATATTTGTTTTTCATGCAAATTGTTTTTTATCTTTCGATTATTACATTTCTACCAAATTTTATTATAATCCGAAGGTATATTACCAACCATGGTTTAAATTACTAAAATTTGTAAAATACACTTCACCTAGTTTTTTTAAACCCTTATGTAAAATTTTATGTTATTACGATGCGCCGTTTTTAAACTATTTTTTTTCAATTTTTCATTCAAAAGTTTTAATCGCTA
Organism: Dryomyza anilis; assembly: GCA_951804985.1. Lineage (NCBI taxonomy): Eukaryota > Metazoa > Arthropoda > Insecta > Diptera > Dryomyzidae > Dryomyza > Dryomyza anilis. Next base: position 31,637,480 of record OX638130.1, on the reverse strand, counting down.
CATTTTTCTTTACTTTCATAAGATCTCTATTTAAAAACTTTAACATATTTTTTCAGCGAATGACCCTTCTACAATAAGTGAGTGCAGTTCGATGGCTCCAAATTTATTCCACGGGTTTAGAAACGCATGTCACTGATACGTCAGAGGCAATAGCACATAAAACATGCCAATTTGTGCACACACCATTAATATTCAATTAATTCAATAAATTTGTTTTTTTTTTATTACTTATATTATTGTAATATTAACACACACTGCAATAAATATTTAATAATTTAATAAAAATATTAATTATAAAAAAACTTAATTTTTTATTATGAAATTTATTAATAAATAATAGCTAATTTTAAATGCTATAAATGCTCATAAATGAGTCCTTTTAAACATGTTTTTAGAGGGTATTTAAGCTCATGATATGATCTTGTAAGATCCTCTATCGAGATGCTTTTGAGATTGCATTTAGGCTCCAGTTGAAGATGTTTTTTAGGCTCAAATTTGAGATTGTAAATAGATTCTATTCAAATGATCTCACTTAAATGACGCATTTTGCTCAAAACGCATATGTTTTTAGACTCATTTTTGAATGAATACTTGAGCGCTCAGGCTCAGGAAAAAGATTGAAATACCCTCATATATGAGCTTCAGTGTTTCTTGGGAAGTCCTTTTTATTTTCGGAAATAATGTTGTCGGAAATAACTTTGACGGGCAAAAAATAAGTAAGGTTAGAAATGTTTAGAACTAATTTATCTTTAAATTTATCTAAATTTGAAAGCTTTTCTGTGCAAAATAAAACTAAAATTAAAAAATGCGAAATTTTAATAAAACATGATGTTATTTAATATGTCTTATTGCACACATATGTAAAGTAAATATATAAGTGTTTGGTATCATTGAAAAGAAGAGCTTTTTAGGAATCTATGTGGCAAATATAAGAACCATCTGTATATAGTTTCTGAACACTTTTTTTTTGAAAAAGAAGAAATAGATATAAAATAATATGTGAAAAAACTTTAAATTTGATTAAATATATCTAAAAAAAAGTATTAACCTTATGATCATGAAACTTTTAACAAACACTTACAACTTATGTTTAATTAAAACATTTTTAAGAATATATATATTATAAAGTGAAAATATAACGGTTTTAATCTAAGTCGCTTAAACAAATGTGTTTTTGGAAAAAAAAAAATGATGTCGTAAACATATACATCGCCGGGCAAAAAAAATCAGGGGTAAACATATGAAGAAATAATTCGTCCTTAAAATTGCTTACTTAAATTTTGACTTTGGACTTTGAAAACTTTTCTGCAGGGTGTCAAAGTAAAAAAAAAAAATTAAACTTTAACTTTGGCCAGTGTTGCCAGATTAGTTAAATATTTTTTGGATCTTTTTTATCGTTTATAAGATTTTAAGTAATGTTATCAATCAAAAAAATATAATAAAAGTACATATTACTGAAGAAAAAAAATATTACGGAGATTTGCGTATAAGTCCAATTTTCCAAAAAAACGAAAAAAATGGAAAACAATTTCGACTTTAGAATTTTATATTTACTAAACCACTTGAGATATTTAAAAACTGTTTTCAGTTTATGATTTATGTATATGTATATATATTATGTATATATATATATGTATATAGATATATGTATATATATATATATATATATATATATATATATATATATATATATATATATATATGTGCACGCGCAAGCCAGTAGCCGACTTCTGTTAGTTGCCATAGCTTCTCCTACACAATTCCTAGTCTCACCCTCGCGTTGGTGAACCCCGTTAACCCAAGCAACCAGCTGAAGATCGGGTTTCAACCCCGGTGGGAGGTCTGGTCGGGGACAAACGAGACATGGATATTGGCCCTCCAAAATGAGGGTTGTGCGTTGGGCTTGTAACCCGCCATATAAACAAGCTGATTCAACGAAAACAGAAAAAACCTACGCAAACGTATAAAGGACCATGATTTAGGTATATGCACCTGGAATGTCCAATGCATTTATGGGGAAGGTGCCACTATTCAGCTGGTTGATGTCCTCGAAAAATACAAGGTTGACATCACCGCAATCCAGGAAATGCGATGGACAGGACAGGGCAGCTCTAAACAGGCATCCTGTGACATTTACTACAGCTGCCATGCGGAGAGGCATGCATTTGGTTGTGGATTTGTAGTCGGCAAGAGACTCCGCCACCATGTCTCTAGGTTCACACCCGTTAACGAACGACTAGCAATAATCCGCATCAAGGCTAAATACTTCTATATCAACCTAATTTGTGCGCACGCTCAGTCAGTGCAGCATTCTCCAGTTTAGAGAGGGAATCGCGTCGAATGGGTGTCAACAAACAAAGAGTCCCAGCGTCTTGGACAACACGTCACTATTGACAACCACATCTTCGAAGTTGTGAAGGACTTCGTACACCTAGGAACCAGCATCAACAAGGAAAACAATGTCAGCCTGGAGATTAACCGGAGAATAACTCTTGCCAACAGGTGTTACTTTGGGCTTAGTAGGCAATTGAGGAGCAGAGCTCTCTCTCGACGGACAAAAATGACGCTCTATAAGTCGCTCATCATGCCAGTCCTCCTCTTTGGCGCTGAGGCATGGACGCTTGCCAACACACAGGAGCGTTCGAGAAAAAGATTCTTCGGAAAATTTATGGCCCGATATGCGTTGAAAACGAGTACAGAATTAGATGGAATGACGAGCTGTATGAGCTCTACGCCGACATTGACATAGTCAGGCGCATTAAGATCCAGCGCCTACGCTATATATTAACTTATGTATTCGGCTTCAATTTCTGACTGTTGGTCCTTTTCCTGGTATACATTGCGGATAACTACGGATCCAATGGACAACTGACTCTTGGTTGACCCAATAAAAGCGTTTTTTTACTTTTTCGACCGATTTATTTATGCTCAAATTACATCCGCTTTATCCATCATGGTATTCCGCTTATATCTTTTTTATTTTGACTTGGAAACTACAATCAAACTTCGAGCGGACGTGCTATCTTCACAGTGAATTAACCATCTAAGCTGCGTGATCAGTTCTCAAGTGAAACTGTTGTCCGTACAGATATTTATGGAAAATGTTCACACATTCCATTACAGCAAGAAGCTCAAGATTTTACTGTAGTATGCGATCACTTTTTCTTGGTTATTTATCACTTGTGAGAGAACTCCGCCTATTCCGTATTCACTTGATACGGATCAAGTATAAATTTTTCACCTGGGATAGGATACGCAAGAATTGGTAGTTATTTTTCCAATCGAAAAAATACTTCCTCTAGATTTCTTAGATGTTCGTTGAAGTCCTTGGCCATTACAATTATGTCGTACTGTATACCAGGCAAGTTTTCCAGTGCAAACCTTTAAATACATGCTCCATTAACCGCTCGAAGGTTGCTGGGACTTTGCATAGTCCACACTGCTTTACCAGAAATTGTCATAGTCCATCGCCAGTACTGAATACTGTTTTCTCTCGATCGTTCTTATCGATTTCTACTTGCCAGTAACCGCTCTGCAAGTCACATGTTGAAAACCACTTTGGTTTGATAGTGTATCCAAGGTATCATCGATTTTGGGCAGTGGATAACTATCCTTCTTGGTTAAATTATTTAACTTTCGGGAGCTCTCTGATCGTTCCACCACACTATTTTTGTGCATTTCTGTGATACTTCGTCTCTTTTGGCAAGTGGCACTTTTCTTGGCGCCGGAATAATTGGTTTGAAATACCCAATATCTCGCTGTTTATAATCGATGATCCTCTCGACACTGGCCAATCACTATTCCCTTTTGATTAATTTTGATGAGTTTTACAGATTGATAACTCTTTTAGGGACTGTAGTGTAATGTTAAGATGGTTTTGTGTTTATTAAATACTTGTTGTTTTATACTTAATATTGTCTGTATATATAAAAGCTTGTTCAATTGTTTATGTTCAATCAAAAATAATTGTATATTTCAATTTCAAAATTCATTCAGAAAATTTTCTTTAAACTCAAATGTTCAATTATTAATATTAAAATTTGTATTCAACAATAAATTGATTTTATATTATACCTATAAACTGGCGATCCTGCACTGAACCAATTAATAAATAGATAAATTTCTATTATTACAACATTTCATTATTTGGATTCGGATTTATATATATATACAACCAACATCAACCCAACAATAAAAATAATCAATGTCAATATTGCAGCATTAAACTGGCAGCATCAATATTGCACCATTTGATATAATTTGCTGACAACACCAAAACATTGCAAACCATCAACAACATCAAATACATCAACGCAATCAACCAGATAATTTTGCATGATTCAAGAACAACTTTAAACATCGTTACACTACTGTTGCATTACTTCGGATTTTCCCTAAAAAAGAATCTAATCAGCGATATTCAGGTACGAAATTCCTTAAAAACACTAACCTGATCAGAGGAGAAGCAAGTCCATTAAATGACATTACAATTTATCGAAGATCATTTCAAGCTAACTCTTATTCTAAATTTAATTTATTAAACTATTAACTTATTTAAGAACACTTTTTACTTTTAAAAAAATCAATTTATTTATTTATTCATTGTAAACACACTTCCTCTCCTTCAAAATGTGGACACGGTATCCACACAATCTACAAATATCGCTAATTCTGATACTACTAATACAAATAGTTAATGAAGATTAGACACCATCACATACATAACACAGATAATTCTGAAATATTTTCAACTTCATTGAAACTTCCAAGTTTCTGGACAGACCACCCAGAAGCTTGGTTTATTCACACTGAAATGCATTTTACATCAAAAAGGGTCATAACAGATAATGCAAAATACGAATATTTGATTATTTCTTTTCCTCAAGAGATTATCATATCCGTTCTTGATATTATCCAAAACCCACCTCAAAATTATAAATATTGATTACATTAAAAAATATTTAATTGATCGTCATTCTCTAAGTGAACAAAAAAACTAGATAAACTTCTCCCAGACTCGGAAATCGGAGATCGTAAACCCTCTGAATTTTATAGATCTCTTATTCTTCTGGCCGGTTCTACTATTGAACCGAACTCGTTCAAAAATTGTGGATTAGAAATTTGCCTAAGAGTTTAAATATTGCACTCGCTGGTTCAAATGTATCAGAAGAAAATAAACTTGTGATATTAGCTGATAAGATATGGGAAGTGTCAAACAAAAGTGAAATTTCCGCTGTAAGTCTATATATTTCGAAAAATGAAAATAGCTCCCAAATAGAGAAGGTTGTTGAAAATTTATTAAAAATGAAATTTAACAAGTTGTCTATCGATGTTTGCTCAATTAAACAATGGTTTGAGAACCGAGATTCGCGACCACGTTGCAAACAGTCATATAACAGAAATCATAGTCGCACCAGATCCACTTCGCGAAATTGGCTTTGCCGATTTCATTATCGGTTTGGCACGTAATTGCGAACAACCATGTTCATACCAACCGTTAAAGGAAAATTAAATTTTCCCATCATGTCTGCGACGAATGATGGGATCAAAGATTGTTCAACGCGTCGCTTGTTTATTTACGATAAAGAAAATAAATTAAAATTTTTAATTGATAGTGGAGTAGAAATTTCTGTTTTACCTTCTTCAAAGTTCAAAAATAAGTTCAGACATTTTATTAACTTTCGGAAAACAAATATTAAATACAAATCTTAGACTCGGAGGCTATTTTCATTTATATTTACTATTGCTTAAATCACCAAACCTATTATAGGAGCAGATTTTCTTTCTAAATACGGCTTATTAATTCATTTGAAGAACAAATGCTTAATTCATCCACTTACGAAATTATCAGTTAATGCCATTTCAAGTATTTGTAATATATCGTTACCAAAATTGTTCATTGTAGATAATAAATATACTGTATTACTTAAGAAATACCTCTCCCTAATATCAGAACCAGTACATCGAATAGTTACAAATGATCATTTACCATTTTCCAAACCACGTCGTCTTGACCCTATTAAATTTAAAATAGCTAAGTAGCCGCGGCAGCTCAGTGGTTAGTGCGTTGGACTGCGAGCCGAAAGGTCCCCGGTTCAAGCCTGGACTGGGGCTAACAACATCTTTTCATAGAAACATTTTTCTATACCGCACTACATCTCGTCAGTGAATGGCAAACCTACGAGAGTAAAACATTGCCTATGAAAAGCTCTCATCCGCCGTTCGGATTCGGCAATAAACTGTAGGTCCCACCACTTTGAGTACAAATATAACACGCACAGCTCAAAATGGTGAGAGAGCTCGGCCGAAGTTCTATACAGGAATGTAGCGCCAAACTATTATTATATTATTATAAGTCGGAATTCGATTTCTTAGTAAAATCTGGTATTTGCAGACCATCTAACTCACATGCTGCCTCGCCTTTACATCGCGTTGCAAAGAAAGAACCAAATGATTGGCGACCATGTGGTGATTACAGAAGGCTCAATTTTGTTACCGTCCCAGATAGATATCCTCTTCCTCACATACATTACTTAAACATTGACCTCAGAAATAAATACATATTTTCAAAAATTGACTTAATACGAGCCTATCATCAATTTCCTATGAAAGATGATGATATACACAAGACAGCGATAACGACCCCGTTTGGAATGTTTGAGTTCGTAAGGATGCGTTTCGGTTTGCGAAATTCAACTCAAATATTTCAACGTTTCATATATGAAGTATTCGCAGGTATAGATTTCATTTTTATTTATCTAGATGACATTTTAATAGCAAGCAATAATGAGGACGAACATTTTCAACATCTTAAAATTGTATTCGAAAGATTAGATGAATTTGGATTAAATATTATTACAACATTTCATTATTTGGATTCGGATTTATATATATATACAACCAACATCAACCCAACAATAAAAATAATCAATGTCAATATTGCAGCATTAAACTGGCAGCATCAATATTGCACCATTTGATATAATTTGCTGACAACACCAAAACATTGCAAACCATCAACAACATCAAATACATCAACGCAATCAACCAGATAATTTTGCATGATTCAAGAACAACTTTAAACATCGTTACACTACTGTTGCATTACTTCGGATTTTCCCTAAAAAAGAATCTAATCAGCGATATTCAGGTACGAAATTCCTTAAAAACACTAACCTGATCAGAGGAGAAGCAAGTCCATTAAATGACATTACAATTTATCGAAGATCATTTCAAGCTAACTCTTATTCTAAATTTAATTTATTAAACTATTAACTTATTTAAGAACACTTTTTACTTTTAAAAAAATCAATTTATTTATTTATTCATTGTAAACACACTTCCTCTCCTTCAAAATGTGGACACGGTATCCACACAATCTACAAATATCGCTAATTCTGATACTACTAATACAAATAGTTAATGAAGATTAGACACCATCACATACATAACACAGATAATTCTGAAATATTTTCAACTTCATTGAAACTTCCAAGTTTCTGGACAGACCACCCAGAAGCTTGGTTTATTCACACTGAAATGCATTTTACATCAAAAAGGGTCATAACAGATAATGCAAAATACGAATATTTGATTATTTCTTTTCCTCAAGAGATTATCATATCCGTTCTTGATATTATCCAAAACCCACCTCAAAATTATAAATATTGATTACATTAAAAAATATTTAATTGATCGTCATTCTCTAAGTGAACAAAAAAACTAGATAAACTTCTCCCAGACTCGGAAATCGGAGATCGTAAACCCTCTGAATTTTATAGATCTCTTATTCTTCTGGCCGGTTCTACTATTGAACCGAACTCGTTCAAAAATTGTGGATTAGAAATTTGCCTAAGAGTTTAAATATTGCACTCGCTGGTTCAAATGTATCAGAAGAAAATAAACTTGTGATATTAGCTGATAAGATATGGGAAGTGTCAAACAAAAGTGAAATTTCCGCTGTAAGTCTATATATTTCGAAAAATGAAAATAGCTCCCAAATAGAGAAGGTTGTTGAAAATTTATTAAAAATGAAATTTAACAAGTTGTCTATCGATGTTTGCTCAATTAAACAATGGTTTGAGAACCGAGATTCGCGACCACGTTACAAACAGTCATATAACAGAAATCATAGTCGCACCAGATCCACTTCGCGAAATTGGCTTTGCCGATTTCATTATCGGTTTGGCACGTAATTGCGAACAACCATGTTCATACCAACCGTTAAAGGAAAATTAAATTTTCCCATCATGTCTGCGACGAATGATGGGATCAAAGATTGAAAAAAATAAATTAAAATTTTTAATTGATAGTGGAGTAGAAATTTCTGTTTTACCTTCTTCAAAGTTCAAAAATAAGTTCAGACATTTTATTAACTTTCGGAAAACAAATATTAAATACAAATCTTAGACTCGGAGGCTATTTTCATTTATATTTACTATTGCTTAAATCACCAAACCTATTATAGGAGCAGATTTTCTTTCTAAATACGGCTTATTAATTCATTTGAAGAACAAATGCTTAATTCATCCACTTACGAAATTATCAGTTAATGCCATTTCAAGTATTTGTAATATATCGTTACCAAAATTGTTCATTGTAGATAATAAATATACTGTATTACTTAAGAAATACCTCTCCCTAATATCAGAACCAGTACATCGAATAGTTACAAATGATCATTTACCATTTTCCAAACCACGTCGTCTTGACCCTATTAAATTTAAAATAGCTAAGTAGCCGCGGCAGCTCAGTGGTTAGTGCGTTGGACTGCGAGCCGAAAGGTCCCCGGTTCAAGCCTGGACTGGGGCTAACAACATCTTTTCATAGAAACATTTTTCTATACCGCACTACATCTCGTCAGTGAATGGCAAACCTACGAGAGTAAAACATTGCCTATGAAAAGCTCTCATCCGCCGTTCGGATTCGGCAATAAACTGTAGGTCCCACCACTTTGAGTACAAATATAACACGCACAGCTCAAAATGGTGAGAGAGCTCGGCCGAAGTTCTATACAGGAATGTAGCGCCAAACTATTATTATATTATTATAAGTCGGAATTCGATTTCTTAGTAAAATCTGGTATTTGCAGACCATCTAACTCACATGCTGCCTCGCCTTTACATCGCGTTGCAAAGAAAGAACCAAATGATTGGCGACCATGTGGTGATTACAGAAGGCTCAATTTTGTTACCGTCCCAGATAGATATCCTCTTCCTCACATACATTACTTAAACATTGACCTCAGAAATAAATACATATTTTCAAAAATTGACTTAATACGAGCCTATCATCAATTTCCTATGAAAGATGATGATATACACAAGACAGCGATAACGACCCCGTTTGGAATGTTTGAGTTCGTAAGGATGCGTTTCAGTTTGCGAAATTCAACTCAAATATTTCAACGTTTCATATATGAAGTATTCGCAGGTATAGATTTCATTTTTATTTATCTAGATGACATTTTAATAGCAAGCAATAATGAGGACGAACATTTTCAACATCTTAAAATTGTATTCGAAAGATTAGATGAATTTGGATTAAATATTATTACAACATTTCATTATTTGGATTCGGATTTATATATATATACAACCAACATCAACCCAACAATAAAAATAATCAATGTCAATATTGCAGCATTAAACTGGCAGCATCAATATTGCACCATTTGATATAATTTGCTGACAACACCAAAACATTGCAAACCATCAACAACATCAAATACATCAACGCAATCAACCAGATAATTTTGCATGATTCAAGAACAACTTTAAACATCGTTACACTACTGTTGCATTACTTCGGATTTTCCCTAAAAAAGAATCTAATCAGCGATATTCAGGTACGAAATTCCTTAAAAACACTAACCTGATCAGAGGAGAAGCAAGTCCATTAAATGACATTACAATTTATCGAAGATCATTTCAAGCTAACTCTTATTCTAAATTTAATTTATTAAACTATTAACTTATTTAAGAACACTTTTTACTTTTAAAAAAATCAATTTATTTATTTATTCATTGTAAACACACTTCCTCTCCTTCAAAATGTGGACACGGTATCCACACAATCTACAAATATCGCTAATTCTGATACTACTAATACAAATAGTTAATGAAGATTAGACACCATCACATACATAACACAGATAATTCTGAAATATTTTCAACTTCATTGAAACTTCCAAGTTTCTGGACAGACCACCCAGAAGCTTGGTTTATTCACACTGAAATGCATTTTACATCAAAAAGGGTCATAACAGATAATGCAAAATACGAATATTTGATTATTTCTTTTCCTCAAGAGATTATCATATCCGTTCTTGATATTATCCAAAACCCACCTCAAAATTATAAATATTGATTACATTAAAAAATATTTAATTGATCGTCATTCTCTAAGTGAACAAAAAAACTAGATAAACTTCTCCCAGACTCGGAAATCGGAGATCGTAAACCCTCTGAATTTTATAGATCTCTTATTCTTCTGGCCGGTTCTACTATTGAACCGAACTCGTTCAAAAATTGTGGATTAGAAATTTGCCTAAGAGTTTAAATATTGCACTCGCTGGTTCAAATGTATCAGAAGAAAATAAACTTGTGATATTAGCTGATAAGATATGGGAAGTGTCAAACAAAAGTGAAATTTCCGCTGTAAGTCTATATATTTCGAAAAATGAAAATAGCTCCCAAATAGAGAAGGTTGTTGAAAATTTATTAAAAATGAAATTTAACAAGTTGTCAATCGATGTTTGCTCAATTAAACAATGGTTTGAGAACCGAGATTCGCGACCACGTTACAAACAGTCATATAACAGAAATCATAGTCGCACCAGATCCACTTCGCGAAATTGGCTTTGCCGATTTCATTATCGGTTTGGCACGTAATTGCGAACAACCATGTTCATACCAACCGTTAAAGGAAAATTAAATTTTCCCATCATGTCTGCGACGAATGATGGGATCAAAGATTGTTCAACGCGTCGCTTGTTTATTTACGATAAAGAAAATAAATTAAAATTTTTAATTGATAGTGGAGTAGAAATTTCTGTTTTACCTTCTTCAAAGTTCAAAAATAAGTTCAGACATTTTATTAACTTTCGGAAAACAAATATTAAATACAAATCTTAGACTCGGAGGCTATTTTCATTTATATTTACTATTGCTTAAATCACCAAACCTATTATAGGAGCAGATTTTCTTTCTAAATACGGCTTATTAATTCATTTGAAGAACAAATGCTTAATTCATCCACTTACGAAATTATCAGTTAATGCCATTTCAAGTATTTGTAATATATCGTTACCAAAATTGTTCATTGTAGATAATAAATATACTGTATTACTTAAGAAATACCTCTCCCTAATATCAGAACCAGTACATCGAATAGTTACAAATGATCATTTACCATTTTCCAAACCACGTCGTCTTGACCCTATTAAATTTAAAATAGCTAAGTAGCCGCGGCAGCTCAGTGGTTAGTGCGTTGGACTGCGAGCCGAAAGGTCCCCGGTTCAAGCCTGGACTGGGGCTAACAACATCTTTTCATAGAAACATTTTTCTATACCGCACTACATCTCGTCAGTGAATGGCAAACCTACGAGAGTAAAACATTGCCTATGAAAAGCTCTCATCCGCCGTTCGGATTCGGCAATAAACTGTAGGTCCCACCACTTTGAGTACAAATATAACACGCACAGCTCAAAATGGTGAGAGAGCTCGGCCGAAGTTCTATACAGGAATGTAGCGCCAAACTATTATTATATTATTATAAGTCGGAATTCGATTTCTTAGTAAAATCTGGTATTTGCAGACCATCTAACTCACATGCTGCCTCGCCTTTACATCGCGTTGCAAAGAAAGAACCAAATGATTGGCGACCATGTGGTGATTACAGAAGGCTCAATTTTGTTACCGTCCCAGATAGATATCCTCTTCCTCACATACATTACTTAAACATTGACCTCAGAAATAAATACATATTTTCAAAAATTGACTTAATACGAGCCTATCATCAATTTCCTATGAAAGATGATGATATACACAAGACAGCGATAACGACCCCGTTTGGAATGTTTGAGTTCGTAAGGATGCGTTTCAGTTTGCGAAATTCAACTCAAATATTTCAACGTTTCATATATGAAGTATTCGCAGGTATAGATTTCATTTTTATTTATCTAGATGACATTTTAATAGCAAGCAATAATGAGGACGAACATTTTCAACATCTTAAAATTGTATTCGAAAGATTAGATGAATTTGGATTAAATATTATTACAACATTTCATTATTTGGATTCGGATTTATATATATATACAACCAACATCAACCCAACAATAAAAATAATCAATGTCAATATTGCAGCATTAAACTGGCAGCATCAATATTGCACCATTTGATATAATTTGCTGACAACACCAAAACATTGCAAACCATCAACAACATCAAATACATCAACGCAATCAACCAGATAATTTTGCATGATTCAAGAACAACTTTAAACATCGTTACACTACTATTGCATTACTTCGGATTTTCCCTAAAAAAGAATCTAATCAGCGATATTCAGGTACGAAATTCCTTAAAAACACTAACCTGATCAGAGGAGAAGCAAGTCCATTAAATGACATTACAATTTATCGAAGATCATTTCAAGCTAACTCTTATTCTAAATTTAATTTATTAAACTATTAACTTATTTAAGAACACTTTTTACTTTTAAAAAAATCAATTTATTTATTTATTCATTGTAAACACACTTCCTCTCCTTCAAAATGTGGACACGGTATCCACACAATCTACAAATATCGCTAATTCTGATACTACTAATACAAATAGTTAATGAAGATTAGACACCATCACATACATAACACAGATAATTCTGAAATATTTTCAACTTCATTGAAACTTCCAAGTTTCTGGACAGACCACCCAGAAGCTTGGTTTATTCACACTGAAATGCATTTTACATCAAAAAGGGTCATAACAGATAATGCAAAATACGAATATTTGATTATTTCTTTTCCTCAAGAGATTATCATATCCGTTCTTGATATTATCCAAAACCCACCTCAAAATTATAAATATTGATTACATTAAAAAATATTTAATTGATCGTCATTCTCTAAGTGAACAAAAAAACTAGATAAACTTCTCCCAGACTCGGAAATCGGAGATCGTAAACCCTCTGAATTTTATAGATCTCTTATTCTTCTGGCCGGTTCTACTATTGAACCGAACTCGTTCAAAAATTGTGGATTAGAAATTTGCCTAAGAGTTTAAATATTGCACTCGCTGGTTCAAATGTATCAGAAGAAAATAAACTTGTGATATTAGCTGATAAGATATGGGAAGTGTCAAACAAAAGTGAAATTTCCGCTGTAAGTCTATATATTTCGAAAAATGAAAATAGCTCCCAAATAGAGAAGGTTGTTGAAAATTTATTAAAAATGAAATTTAACAAGTTGTCTATCGATGTTTGCTCAATTAAACAATGGTTTGAGAACCGAGATTCGCGACCACGTTACAAACAGTCATATAACAGAAATCATAGTCGCACCAGATCCACTTCGCGAAATTGGCTTTGCCGATTTCATTATCGGTTTGGCACGTAATTGCGAACAACCATGTTCATACCAACCGTTAAAGGAAAATTAAATTTTCCCATCATGTCTGCGACGAATGATGGGATCAAAGATTGAAAAAAATAAATTAAAATTTTTAATTGATAGTGGAGTAGAAATTTCTGTTTTACCTTCTTCAAAGTTCAAAAATAAGTTCAGACATTTTATTAACTTTCGGAAAACAAATATTAAATACAAATCTTAGACTCGGAGGCTATTTTCATTTATATTTACTATTGCTTAAATCACCAAACCTATTATAGGAGCAGATTTTCTTTCTAAATACGGCTTATTAATTCATTTGAAGAACAAATGCTTAATTCATCCACTTACGAAATTATCAGTTAATGCCATTTCAAGTATTTGTAATATATCGTTACCAAAATTGTTCATTGTAGATAATAAATATACTGTATTACTTAAGAAATACCTCTCCCTAATATCAGAACCAGTACATCGAATAGTTACAAATGATCATTTACCATTTTCCAAACCACGTCGTCTTGACCCTATTAAATTTAAAATAGCTAAGTAGCCGCGGCAGCTCAGTGGTTAGTGCGTTGGACTGCGAGCCGAAAGGTCCCCGGTTCAAGCCTGGACTGGGGCTAACAACATCTTTTCATAGAAACATTTTTCTATACCGCACTACATCTCGTCAGTGAATGGCAAACCTACGAGAGTAAAACATTGCCTATGAAAAGCTCTCATCCGCCGTTCGGATTCGGCAATAAACTGTAGGTCCCACCACTTTGAGTACAAATATAACACGCACAGCTCAAAATGGTGAGAGAGCTCGGCCGAAGTTCTATACAGGAATGTAGCGCCAAACTATTATTATATTATTATAAGTCGAAATTCGATTTCTTAGTAAAATCTGGTATTTGCAGACCATCTAACTCACATGCTGCCTCGCCTTTACATCGCGTTGCAAAGAAAGAACCAAATGATTGGCGACCATGTGGTGATTACAGAAGGCTCAATTTTGTTACCGTCCCAGATAGATATCCTCTTCCTCACATACATTACTTAAACATTGACCTCAGAAATAAATACATATTTTCAAAAATTGACTTAATACGAGCCTATCATCAATTTCCTATGAAAGATGATGATATACACAAGACAGCGATAACGACCCCGTTTGGAATGTTTGAGTTCGTAAGGATGCGTTTCGGTTTGCGAAATTCAACTCAAATATTTCAACGTTTCATATATGAAGTATTCGCAGGTATAGATTTCATTTTTATTTATCTAGATGACATTTTAATAGCAAGCAATAATGAGGACGAACATTTTCAACATCTTAAAATTGTATTCGAAAGATTAGATGAATTTGGATTAAATATTAAACCAAACAAATGTATTTTCGGTGTTTCGCAGGTGGACTTTCTTAGTTATAACATATCTAATAATAGAATCAAACCATCTGAAGAGAACGTTAAAGTTATTAGAGAATTCCAACGAACTAAATCCATTAAACAATTACAAAAGTTTGTAGGCATGATAAACTATTACCACAGATACATTCCTAAACTTGCAACGTTACGAAGCCCAGTACACCTCATGATAACTATTGCATCTAAAAAGCGATAAATTACTTAACAGAACTGCAGAAGCAAATGATTCATATACAAAAATTAAACATAGTTTCGCTACGAGGACTCTGCATCAACAATCGCAATAGGTGGAGTTATACAAAAACACATTAATCATTTCGAAGAACCTTTAGCATTTTATTTAAAAAGAACTAAGTCCTTCCGAAATTAAATACAGTGCCTTTGATAGAGAATTATTAGCAATTTACTCAACGATTAATCAGTTTAGACATTTTCTTGAAGGACAAAATTTCACTGTTTATACTGATCATAAACCATTGACATACGTTTTAAATTCAAAAACTGATCGTAGCCCACGACAAACCAGACAATTAGAATATATATCTCAGTTTACGAACGATATACAACATGTATCTGGGAAAACAAATATTGTCGCAGATATGTTATCTAGAACACCAGAAATATAAGTTATTCAAATTGGAAATCTTAATCCAGGAATATTGTATAAAGAACAACAAACAGATGTTACACTCCAAAATTTACTTAATAATCCAAAATGTCTTTATAAATTAGAACAAGTTTTGATACCATCG
Source organism: Dryomyza anilis (assembly GCA_951804985.1). Taxonomy (NCBI): domain Eukaryota; kingdom Metazoa; phylum Arthropoda; class Insecta; order Diptera; family Dryomyzidae; genus Dryomyza; species Dryomyza anilis. The sequence goes on along the minus strand of OX638130.1, from coordinate 31,621,704 downwards.
TTAAATTTAAAAATATGGTGCGAAAAATCAAACAACATTCTTAGACCTTACATTCCAGACAGCCTTCAAAAGATAACATTCGATAGTTTACACAATATTTCCCATCCAGGCACAGAGCCTCACGTCGGTTAATAACATCAAAATATTTTTGGCCTTCAATGAATAAATTGATTAATGAATGGTCAAAATCATGTATAACTTGCCAAAAATTCAAAATTTTCCTACACACTAAATCCCCAGTCATGAAAATCAAAATTCCGAAAGGTAGATTCGAACATATACATATGGATATAGTTGGTCCCTTGCCTGTTTCAAATAATTGTCGATATATATTGACAATCATCGATAGATACACACGTTGGCCAGAAGCTTATCCGATAAAAGATATAACAGTTCAAACAATAGCTACTACATTTTTCCGCGAATATGTGTCTCGATTTGGTGTACCAATTCAAATAACTACTGACCAAGGCGTTCAGTTCACTTCAAGTATTTTTAATGAATTAACTAATTATCTTGGATGTCAACATATCACAACTTCGACGTATCATCCTCAATCTAATGGCATGATTGAACGGTTTCATAGGCAATTAAAAACATTTATTAGAGCTCGAGAAAACTCCGTCAAGTGGTCAGAAGAACTACCAATTGTTCTGTTGGGTTTACGATCTACCTTTAAAGAAGATATAAATGCTACAACAGCTGAAATGGTATATGGACAAAACTTACGTCTTCCAAATGAAATTATTGTTAAATCGGAATAAGATTTTAATACAACAGAGTTTTTAACAAAAATAAAGACGCATTTCAATAAAACTCGAACAAATATTTCACATCATAAAAATTCATATAAAATATATGTTCCTAAAGACCTAAATTCTTTCACACATGTATTTGTGAGATCAGATATGATTAAACCAAGTTTACAATGTCCATATGAAGGTCCCTTTGAAGTTGTTGAAAAGACACAAAAATATTTCAAAATACATATTTACAACACTTATAAAAACATTTAAATAGATAGAATAAAACCAGCATTTATTGATAACAAAATTAATTCAAAATTAAATTGTCCAAAAAATAAAAAAAGCGTAACTTTTTATTTAAAAGCTTGTTCAATTGTTTATGTTTAATCAAAAATAATTTTATATTACAATTTCAAAATTCATTCAGAAAATTTTCTTTCAACTCAAATGTTCAATTATTAATATTAAAATTTGTATTCAACAAGAAATTGATTTTATATTATACCTATAGGACCTTTCACCTCGCATGTCAATGCACTAATCTCTAAGCTACCGACGATAATAAATACATCAGTAAAGAAGAAGAATTTTGTACAATTTGCATAAATAAAATGCCGAAAAAAAATAATTTTCAACAATTCAGTTGCACTACAATATCTGCAAAGGGTCTGTATACTTAAAATGTGCGAACTTGACGACCAGCAACTACACCTGTCTCCATTATCACTCAGAATATTTTGAAGAGAAGTAAATGCACAATTTTCGTATTTTCTGAGAATAGCTACTCAGATTTTTATGAATTTAAACCATTTCTTTTTTCTTGCATTACCAGTCTTTTCTTAAGACCTTATTATATTTTTTATATTCTTAATAAATAAAACTCTGTTATGAAAAAGAATGAATAATATCGTCGATGACACTGCTAAACAGCCTAATTGCCATTGAAAATTACGCCTAATTTTGTATTATAATCTGGTTTTAATTTTCGATGAAGTACAGAATTGAGACTCAAAACAATTTTTTTTCTGTAAAATTCATTTTGTAAGCGGTAATCAAAAAAGGAGATGGGCGGTATTGCAGTATCGCCGACGATATAGCATTATGGTAAAAAATTTACCACTTTACCACAACATTTTTCAACAAGTCCGCAATTGAGCTGTTTTGAAAAATCACTCAAAATCAATTCCAACGGGAAATAATAATAATAGTTTGGCCTACAGTCCTGTATAAAACTTCGGCCGAGCTCTCTCACCAATTTGAGGTGTGCGTGTTATATTTGTACTCAAAGTGGTGGGACCTACAGTTTATTGCCGAATCCGAACGGCGGGTGAGAGCTTTTTAATAGGCAATGGTTTTACTCTCGTAGGTTTGCCATTTACTGACGAGAGGTAGTAGAAATATGTTTCTATGAAAAGATGTTGTTAGCCTCAATCCAGGCTTGAACCGGGGACCTTTGGGTTAAACTGGGTTCAATATTACTATTTAGCAGATGTCAGATATAAGGTTTTTCGGAGGTTCCTAAATATCTCTCACTAAACAACATTTAATAAATAAATCAGGGAACAAAACAAAATTTATGTACAGTGTGACTCATAATAACTGTCAGTAATTTTCAATTTGATACTAATCAGCGAAATATCCATTTAAAAAATTTTGAGAATGCCATTTTTTCAAAATTAATTTAGTAATTGGGCAAATTGGACCAAAACATCTTTATAGACAGAAATAACTGATTTTTAATTTGTATTTAAAGGAAATGAAAACTTCAGATATACATAAAAAGTTAAATCCGCAAGAAATCGAAGTGAAACACAACGATAACCTGCAAAAATTCAAATGAAGTGTGGACGTATACGACTGTTCCCACGAATCGAACCGTAATATATGTCAGAGGAACATTTCGACAACATTCAGCGACTGTCGGGAGGGAGCTTTTTCTGTTCTGGTAAAGGATGCAAATATCCAGTGTATCCATGCGGAGAACCCTGAAAAACAATTTACGCATCAAAGTCTACCAGTGCATGGACTTACCGAAAAGCAAAATTTGTTTCGAGTTGAAAAGTGCAAAAACATTAAATTGTATTATAATCAGCAGAATAATCGTGTGTAATCAGTAAGTCTCAGTAAGTCTCCCCAAGACATAAATTGGCAGTGGATTAATTTTAAAATTACTTAAAAAATGATGATTTGAGATCTTTGATTTGTACTCCAGTGGTGTTAATAAAATTTGTCGGTTTTATATCAAGCTAAAAAGGTCATCTGCACCACTATGTTTCAATTAATTGGACATTTGAGTTTGGATTTGGGATTAAAGGGCCGCTTGCCAATATTTTTTTTCAACGTTTGCACCAATCAATCGAAGAAACCGTCGAAAGATTTGAAGCAAATGATTAATTTTAGAAATATATAAATATAACGAAACAAATTTTAAAAAATTACCAAATTTCATGAATTACTTTAGTTTTTTTACTGACAGTTGCTATGAGTCACACACTCAATATAATCAATGCGACAATTAATGAAATACTTTTTCGTAAACATAAATTTCGTAAAATATACGATTAATTGTAAATACAACTCAGCATTCGTCATTTTTAATTTCGTTCCGATTTTATATTTACGATTAGTATATTTTACAATTTGATATTCGTAAAACAAAAAGAAGCAGAAAACAAGAAGACAAAAGAAAACGAGCTGAAAACAAGACAGAAAAGATCAAATTTTCTTTTCAGCTTCGGTATTTGTAAAAATATATTGAATTTAATTCGTAATTCAATGGCGTGTGTAATAAATGTGTGAAATTATTAATAATTTTTATTAAATAAAAATTTGACTATTTTGTATGTGTACCAATGTTGGAATCGACCATCACAATGTCGAAACATTTCCATTTATTAAAAGAGGACAAATATATGTGAGAATATAAGAGAGAGAGACAGAGTATGTTAATTCATTATTCATTAATCGTAAAATGTACGAATTAATTCGTGGATTATTTTCACAAATGATTTTCGTAAACTATACTGTGACGATCACATTTGGCGTCAAATGTAACCGCAGAATATCGGTGCACAATATCGGCGAGAACGACACTATTCGACGGCGCTAGCAACGCCGTCCGAAACAACGAGGCGCAGAGGAGCAAAAGCTCACCAACAAAGCTTCAACGTATGTCGTTTACACACACACATGGTGGTGAGCGAACGAGAGAAATCACCACTGTGCGCCTCATCACTATACACGCGCTAGTGAGCGAAGCGACATGGAGATCGCTAACACATGCGCAGTGGTGAGCGAGCTTTGGCATACCAACAGGCCAAAGCTACAAAATAGTTGGCCAACAAAGCACAAACGGCGTGCTACAATGCACCAACGCTTCACCAAGTGCTCGCCTATAAAAGGCCATGCACAAGTGAAAATCTCTACTCTCTTCGATAGCTCTTTGCTTGCAGTAGACCTGGACGACAGTGACTAGTGGCAGTGTATCCTCGGCTTCTACAGGATATACTGTGGACTAGCATGTGGCCCCGGATTCTACGGGACCACACGAAAAATCACTAACGACTGACCAAGTTTCCCGCCCTGGTTATGGGTACCGACAGTTAGCGCAATACCGGAAGTACAACACCATGAAGGACTAGCACAATACCGGAAATACAACCCCATGAAGGAGTAAGTTTGGTTAAAAGACATCCTACTTAATTACCAAAAGCAGCCACATGCGGCCACCGCATAATTGAAACCTCGAAGAAAACGGCCACATGCGGCCAGCAGAATACTGAAATCTACAAGAAAGTGCCACATGCGGCCATATTCAAAACGCATGAATTAAGCTGCAGAGGCAGCCTATAACCATAATTATATAATACAGAATTATTTAAAAATAAAGAATTATTATCTCTTATTAAATCTCTGTGTACGGCGTATTTATTCGTAAAGGGGTCTTGAGGGGTCCCCTGTCAACTATAAATAAAGAGTTGCACACAAATAAAACACCACGTAGCGGCGAAAAATAAGCAGAGCGTCGAAAATAACCAAAGCAGCGAAAAATAAGAAGAGCGTCGAAAAATAAGCAAAGCAGCGGAAAATAAGCAGAGCAACGATCGTCGCAGTGGTAAAATATGAGGTGAACAACGCAGTGAATAAAGTGAACAGTGAACATAGACAGTGAAAAAAAAGAAGGAAAGAAACTTTGGAAAAAATAAAACGAATGAAAGTGAAAAAAAAGGCAGTGAAAAAAAAACCATGTGAACGATAAAAGAAAAGCCTGAGTAAAAGTGAGAAAACCCCATGTGAAAACAATAAAAAAAAAACAGAGAGAAAGAAAAACCAAAAAGGGGAAAAACAGTGAGTGAACAGTGAATAAGTGGACAGAAGTGAACAGAACAGCCATGGTCAAGGTGACATGGGTGTATGGTCTCCGGAAGGAGGACCTAACTACGTACGGCGCAGAATTTGGATTCAACGGCGCTGGCACCGTAGAGGAGGTGCGGAAGAACTTCGTCGGCTTCATCAACGAAGGAAATTATGGCAGCAATGATGTGGAACGGCTGGAGAAACTGGAGCTGCGACACAGCAAGAGTGTCTCACCATTGCCGACGACAGGAGCCGTAGAACAGGAATCATTGAAGGTACCACTCACTGGACGGACAACGAGCGAAACAACACTACCTGCGGGTGAGTTAAAGATAATTTTTACAACGAGCGAGGAGACGTGGACACTGCCCACGTTCGTCACTAGGCCGTTAATGTCGGTAGGGACGACGTCACCCTACACATTTTCAACGACGGGGACACAGGCACAAATGGCGCACCAGGCGCAAATTACTCAACTGGCGCAACAGTTGAAACAACAGGAACAACAACAGGCACAAATTACGCAAATGGCGCAGCAGCTACGACAGCAAATGGAGCAACAGGCTCAACAGGCACAATTGGCGCAACAGTTGATGGAACAGGAGCAACAACAGGCGCAAGTGGCGCAGCATTTGGTACACAGGGAGGAACAAATTCAACAGGCGCAACAGCAGATATATCAGGAACAACCACAGGCGTAACCACCGGTGCAGCAGTCACCACAGGCGCAAAGGGCGCAACCACAAGTGCAGCAGGCACATCAGTCACCACAGGCGCATATGGCGCGACGCGCACAAGTGATGCGCGAGAATCGCGATGACGCCACCGCGGGACAAATGGGTGTCCGCAAAACGATCGCACGCGTGGCTAACGATATTTCTGGCTGGGCATGAGTTGGTCAATACGACGATACGTGCGTAATTGTGAATCATGCCAAAAATTCAGGGCGTCGCAGCAGAAACCTGCAGGTAAAATGTTGACCAGGATCGCACAGGAGCCATGGTCCTGGCTGCAGATTTTGTGGGTCCCCTACCACGCTCCAAACACGGCAACACAATGCTGTTGGTATTTTTTGATAAATTTTCAAAATGGACCGAGATGGTGCCATTGCGCAAGGCAACCAGCGGGCGTTTAGGGAGCGTATTCTGGCGAGATATGGCGTCCCTAAGGTGCTCATCACCGATAATGAGGCGCAATTTACTAGCAAGGTATTCAGGCGGTTTCTTCAGGACATGGGCGTGAGACAGCAGTTCACGGCTTCATACACACCGCAGGAAAACCCTACTGAGAGGGCAAACCGGACACTGAAGACAATAATAGCGCAGTTGGCAGGACATCGGCAGAACAGATGGGACGAGCAGTTGCCGGAGATTGCATTGGCAATCAACACAAGTGTGTCTGAGACTACAGGCTACAGTCCGGCATATTTGACTCAAGGACGGGAGCCACGACTCCCGAAGGCACTGTACGACGAGGTTACTATAGGGACAAGCGTAGAGGCACAGACACCGGATGAACGAGCAACCGAGCAACGAGAGGTATTTGGACAAGTGAAGAGGCAACTAGCACGGGCGGCGCAGGATCAAGCGCCACTACAATCTACGGCGAAGAGCATGGAAACCAGATGTGGGTGAGCTGGTACTGGTGAAGCACCACCACCTGTCTAAGGCGGCCGACGGATTTGCGGCGAAATTATCACCGATTTTCGACGGACCGTTTCGGGTAATCAACTTTGACTCGCCTGTCATCGCACGAGTGAAAGGATTGGGGCAGTCGAAGACACGGGCAGTTCATGTAGGAGAACTGAAGCAGTTTCATGGGATGGCGAAGACGAACGGCGTCAGGAGGTGCAAATAGCAATGGCGGTAACCGCAACACGTAGACAGCAACACCCAAATGCACCACAGAGTGGTCAAAGCAGCAACGACCGCGGTAAAAATTCAGCGAAACCTTTGAATCCGTTTCGGGTCCCGACGCCACCGGGGGTGACGATTCCTGTCCGCTATACGAACAAATTAAAATGTCGCGTGGAAAATCAACGCTCAAGGGAGCATAATAAATTAAATTGTCGCGTGAAAAGCAATAAATTAAAATGTCGCGTGGAAAATCAATAAATTAAAATGTCGCGTGGAAAATCAACGCTCAAGGGAGCATAATAAATTAAATTGTCGCGTGGAAAATCAACGCTCAAAAGAGCATAATAAATTAAAATCTCGCGTGGAAAATCAACGCTCAAGGGAGCATAATAAATTAAATTGTCGCGTGGAAAAGCAACGCTCAGGGGAGCATAATTCGAGTCAGAGTCGCATGAGACAGCAACGCTCGGTGCAACGCAAGTTAAATCCATGGGAGATGGAAAGTCGCGCGGAAAAGATCGCAAAAATTTTAGAAAACATTTAAAATGTGACGGAGGCGACGTCCGCATAAACTTAAATACACAAATCGCACAAACCGTGACAGAGAGATACACCACGGTCGAGAGTGGCAAAACTCACCGCGAAAACAATCAACGGTGACGCGCAGGCGCTCTAGGCGAGAGAGACACGACGCGGACACACACATATGAAAATAGTGGTGTGCGTAACGTTCGTGCATGATCGGCGGACGTTATAAATTCAACGTCGGCGTTTCGCGGAATTTGGCGTAACAATTCGCGAAGTGTGGGGCACGAAGAAGCCAACACACAAAGACGCTCGACATTAATTTCGCAACAGTCAAGCGACCAACACGTGTGCAGCGCAAATAATTAAAAGTTTTCCAAGTTTTAGTAGATACGATGAGTCAACACAAGATGATGAATGTAGAGCAGGACGCGGGTGAATATCGGCTGCATCTATTGGCGATGCTCCGCCAGGAAGATGGCGCACCATTAGACGACGGTGGCTTGACCGAGGATAGTCGCCAAGAGCTCCGCGCAATATTGCGCACATCGTCGAAAGCAACACAGCATTTCCTTGCAGAGGGGAGCAACCTGCAAGCGACACCGTCCATATTAGACGCCGAAGAACAGGCAAGTAAACGGTTCCGGGCTGAGCAGCAGACGGACCAGACGACGCTAGTGGCACCAAGTGACACGGCACCCAGCCACAAGGGTGATGCACACCAACTATGCAAATACCCGCCGGGTATACGAGGAGTGCCTGTAACCGTTGGGGATTACCGCCGCCTAGCATATGGCCGGTCGAAGACGCGGTACCAGGACGTCGCATGCACGTGTACGACACGTTTTTCCATGCCAGTCTGCCCAACGGAGTGGATAGATGTGTACGAACATGGACCAAGCGTGTAGACCCGTTTGCGCATGACATTATAGTGGTGACTGTGAACGAACAGAACCATTGGTACCTGGCAGTTTTGTGCATGAATGGCACGACACTGGATAATCCAGCGTGGCGAGCCGCGCAAGGCATCGAACCGCGCACAACGGGCCCGCGTATCCTAGTGATGGATTCGCTGGCAACACAGACCCGTCGCCACGTGTCAATGAGGCTGCGTGAGTTCCTGACAGCAGTTTCGCGCAAGGATGGCAAGGTAGGCCACGATTTCACGGAGCTCAACACGCCTTACCATGAGGTCAGCGTCCCGCAGCAACCAAATATGTGTGACTGCGGTGCATATTTGCTTCGGAACGTTGAGTGCCTACTACGAGACCCACAGCGATACCTGTATCCGCCGTTGGAACGGAGTAGATGGTTCAGTGGCAAAGACGACGACGCACAGCGCGGGATCATAGCGCGACAGATCCGCCTTTTGGCAACTGAGGAAGGGACAGCGGTCCCAGTATGGCATGATCTGGCAAGGCAGCCAGCGCAGCGGGCGTTTCAACGATTGGCTCCAGCGACGAAGACGACGCCAGCAGCGCGTCAGATGGCTGCGCCTACCCTGTTGCATGTGGCACCGCAGGGTGGTGTACACACGACGTTGACAGCGAGGGTGATCGCTCCAACAACGACAGCAACACGGCATAGGGCTGCGCGCACCAGGCAGCAGGTGGCACATCAGGGTGTTGCACACACTACAGCGACAGCAAGGGAGATCGCTCCAGCGACGACAGCAGCGCGGCAGATGGCTGCGTCCACCGTATTGCAGGTGACATCACGGGGTGGTGTGCACGCTGCAACGACACCAGCGACAAAGCAAGCGACAGCAGCGCGACAAAGGGCTGCGCTCAACAGGCATCGAGTGACGCATCAGGGTGTTGCACCCACTACAGCGACAGCGAGGGAGATCGCTCCGGTAACGACGACAACAAAGGCAGCAACGCAATAGCGAGCGGCATCCACCTGGGATCAGGATGTAACGATGCAGCGGGTTGCAGACTGGGTGAGAGACACCTCACAGCGGACGGCTGTGGAGGTACGGCGTCAGCAAGACGCACATATGGGAGAGAGAACACAACAAGAGACCGCAGAGGCGGTGACCGGCGCTCCAAAGTGGGAGGAGGTCTGGCGGAGTGCGCAGCGGACGGCTGAAGGCATACAGACAGAGGAGGTATTGGACGCTGCACCCATGGTTGGCGTAGAGACGCAACCAGATGCCGAGGCAACCAAGGCAAAGCAGCAGGAGGTGGCTGGCGCGACAGGCAGCGCCCCACAACAAGCAGAGACGACAGCGAGCGCCCCACAGCGGATGGCTGTACCGGCGCAGCGTCACGACGACGCAGAGACAGTGGTGAGCTCAGGTGTGCATCCGACGACTACCACACCGTGGCGCACAGTAGCCCCACGGAAGGCATACGGGCATGCTAGCGAGGCTATCAGCAGTGGCAGGCGAAAATACAGAACGCGGGCCACAACGGGACGATGAGGAGCAGGCGGTCGAGGTACCATGGATCGTGGACACTAACGACATCAGAGCAATGCCAGCGGAATTGGTGGAGCTGGCGAAGACTATACGTCAACAGAAGCCTGGCAAGGAGATTTCCTGCAGACGTACCGTGGATGGATTTACGTACCGGATCCGCATCAGCCGGGGACGTCACCATCACCCGACTGTCGCGGCCATCTTTTCGCACCCCGGAGTAAGCGGGGGGGTGTGACGATCACATTTGGTGGCAAATGTAACCGCACAATATCGGTGCAGAATATCGGCGAGAACGACACTATTCGACGGCGCTAGCAACGCCGTCCGAAACAACGAGGCGCAGAGGAGCAAAAGCTCACCAACAAAGCTTCAACGTATGTCGTTTACACACACACATGGTGGTGAGCGAACGAGAGAAATCACCACTGTGTGCCTCATCACTATACACGCGCTAGTGAGCGAAGGGACATGGAGATCGCTAACACATGTGCAGTGGTGAGCGAGCTTTGGCACACCAACAGGCCAAAGCTACAAAATAGTTGGGCAACAAAGGACCAACGGCGTGCTACAATGCACCAACGCTTCACCAAGTGCTCGCCTATAAAAGGCGATGCACAAGTGAAAATCTCTACTCTCTTCGATAGCTCTTCGCTTGCAGTAGACCTGGACGACAGTGACTATTGGCAGTGTAACCTCGGCTTCTACAGGATATACTGTGGACTAGCATGTGGGCCCGGATTCTACGGGACCACACGAAAAATCACTAACGACTGACCAAGTTTCCCGCCCTGGTTATGGGTACCGACAGTTAGCGCAATACCGGAAGTACAACACCATGAAGGACTAGCACAATGCCGGAAATACAACCCCATGAAGGAGTAAGTTTGGTTAAAAGACATCCTACTTAATTACCAAAAGCAGCCACATGCGGCCACCGCATAATTAAAACCCCGAAGAAAACGGCCAGCAGAATACTGAAATCTACAAGAAAGTGCCACATGCGGCCATATTCAAAACGCATGAATTAAGCTGCAGAGGCAGCTTATAAACATAATTATATAATACAGAATTATTTAAATATAAAGAATTATCTCTTATTAAATCTCTGTGTACGGCGTATTTATTTGTAAAGGGGTCTTGAGGGGTCCCCTGTCAACTATAAATTTTGTAGCGTACGGATCCCAGCTCTGAACCCGCAAACCGGCTCGTTACAATACAATTAAAACATAAATATATTTCGTACCTTTACGAAAGTTAATTCGTACTACGTACGAATGTTTTAGTGGATCATTTTCATGACCACCACTGGGTACATAATTGAAACCCTTTTTGATGGAACGCATTCAGCCATACGTTCGACATGTCCAAGACAGCGTATCGGGCCATAGATTTTCCGAAGAAAATCGAACGCTCCTAAATTGTGTGATGACAAAAAGTGGCAGATTTATTGTGCTAAATTGCGATTTATGCAGTATAGGTTGAAAGATCAATAGGTCAACGAAATCCCAAGGAATCAAAAGAAAATTTAAAAAATTTTGAAACTCTGGCAACCCTAAACGGCGCATTTTAGAGATGTCAAAGTTGGCAAATTTATTGTGCTAAATTGTAATTTTTTGCAGCATGGTCAATAGTACAACGGCATCCCAACAATGTGCAGCTCTTACTCTTGTGCAGCTCTTGCAATTTTCTCCATTATTTGGAATAATGAGTATAGAGAATCGCCTTGTCTGAAACCTCGTTCAGTATTAAACGTATCGAAGAGGTTAAAGAAGTCGATAGAGAATCGCCTTGTCTGAAACCTCGTTCAGTATTAAACGTATCGAAGAGGTTGGTCCCAATTCTCATTGTGCAACGTGTGTCGCTCAGGGTCATCCTGCAAAGCCTTATAAGTTTCGCAGGTATATCGAACTCAGACATGGTGGCGTATAGGCGACTCCTTATCGGACTGTCGAAGGCAGTTTTGTAGTCGTCGAGAAGGTAATGGGTGTTGATCTGCCTCTCTATGGACTTTTTCAGGAAGTGGCGCAATGTGAAAATTTGGTCTATGGTGGGGATGTCAAAAAAAAACAGGCACTTTCAAAAAACCTGTTTTCGGTTTGTTGATTTAAAAAAACCAAAACAGGTTTCGGGTTTTAATTTTTAAACCGGTTTTTCGAAATTAAAAAAAAATTAAAATAAATATTTAAAATTCAAGTTTTTTAATTTATATTCATATTTGAAATTTAAAAACAATATATTTATAGATCAAAATTTAAAATCCATTTTAAAAATAATGCTTAAGGAAAATAATACTGTCAAAATGATTAAACTCAAGCCGATTTTAAGTTTTAGTTTAAAATAAACATTAATCTGAAAAATATTTTTACATATTTTCGCATATAGAACCAATCAGTTAATGTAATGAAATTATTGTCAATTCTAATTTTTTCTTTATATATATAGAATTGATATATGTAATTCGAAATAGGAGCTAAACTGGACGGTATTTGAGATCCTCTTGATTGAATTCAATACTTTGCATGTTTTGAGTGCTGAATTGCTTGTACCGAAATACCGTCTTCAGCAACACATAACGCCACATTTTTCCCAAATGTTTATTCCAAAATGGATTTCAAATATTTACTGATCCGTTCATTAAATATTCAATTTGTAAATTTAATGTATTAAGTAATAAGATAAAAAAATGAACTAATATTTTCAGTAAAGCAGCAGAATAAACACAACTTTGCCAAAAATTTAAAAAAACGATTATTGGTTCGTGGAAAAAACCGGCCTGGAAAAAAACCGAACAGCCGTTTGTGAAACCAGTATTTTTTTACATCCCTACTTGCCACGTCTGAAGTCGCACTGATAAGGTCCAATCAGTCTCTTGAAGATGTGCTTCAGTCTTTCCCATAATACGCTCGTTATCGGCGGAGTAGTTGTCGTCTTCGTCGGTTAGAAGATGAGAGAAGTGGTCTCTTCATAATCTCAGTGTACCTTGGACATATGTTACTAGATTCCCGTCATCGTCCTGACAGGAAGAGGGGTCCAGGCTTTAAACCTCCGGTCAGGCGTCTTATCTTCTGAAAGAATTTTCGAACTACGTTTCTGTCGCCATGCATTTTAATATTTTCACAATCGCGTCTTTCTAATTATATTTTCTTGCGCCTGATTTTCTTGCCGCTCGCGTAACTACCGACTGCAGGGAGGCTATATATGCACCGTCTTTCTCTGCAGTGGCTGCGCGACACTCTTCGTCAAATCACTTGCTCCGTAGGAGGCATTGTAATCAAAGCACCTCTTCTGCAGCCGTACACATTGAGCGGGAGATGGGCATATATCATAGAAGGGAGGAGTGCCATGGGCAAGCAGGTGTGAGAGTCGAGCGGCATAGGCTTGTTCGGTCTTTTGTGTGCAACTTACTGACGTCTAGCTTTCTTTGATTGGGTTTCCGTGAGTTTTTCGCAGCACATAAGCGTGTGCGAACCTTGGCTGCTACAAGGAAGTGATCCGAGTCATTGTTGGCATTTCGGATCGAGCGTACTTCCATCACACTAGAAGCGTGTCTTCCTTCAATCACATCATGATCTATTTGGTTGCACGTGTTCTAATCGGGTGACCGCCACGTGGCTTTGTGAATATCAAGATGCTTGAATCTAGTACTACTAATTACTACTGTTTCGTGCTACGGCGAAATCGATCAGCTTCATTCCATTGTCGGACGTGTTATCGTGGAGGTCCAACCGTTGGACCAAAGATACCTATGTCGTGTCGGGGACAGCGCTCATAGACTTCGTCGAGGCGCTCATAGAAGGTATCTTTGGTTTCATCGTCCTTCTCATTCGTCGGAGCAGGCGCACAAATAAGGCTAATGTAGAAGTATTTAGCCTTGATGTGGATTGTTGCCAGTCGTTCGTTCACGGGTGTGAACCTAGAGACAAGGTGGCTTGCCGACTATAAATCAGCAAATGGGAGCTGTAGTAAATGTCACAGACCAGTAGTAAATGTTTAGAGCAACCCTGTCCTGTCCATCGCATTTATTGGATTGCGGTGATGTCAGCCTTGTATATCAATAAGTGGCACCTTCCCTATAGAGGGTTCGGACATTCCAGGTGCATATCCGTAAATCATGGTCCTTTATACGTTTGCGTAGGTTGGCATCGTGTTTTCGGGTCGGTATCCGAGGCATGTTATCTGTTTTAGTTGTCACCCACAGTGAACGCACATCCATTGTGAATCTCACTTTGTTCGTGCGAATCATAAACCGAAGAGTCAGTCGACTTGCAGCGTCTGAACAACGAGGACATAAAACGTTCAGCGTAAAACATATTTTATTTTGCAATGTAACATATTCTTTTGTGTGTTTTAATAAATATTAAACTAAAAACGAGTCGACATAAGTCAGAAGGGGGATTAAAACCAAAAGACGCCTACAAACGGAAAACTGTACTCCTCTCAAATGTAGACGAAGACGCGGTTAGCAACGAAACACACACACAATCAAGTGCCGGTAGAGCTCCAAGCAACGAAGCACGCACGCTAAGCAAGCTACAGCAACGCAGTAAGCAACGAAGCCGAAAACGAAATAAACAACGAGAATAAATTCTACGAAGTCTGTACAAGGACAGTACGAAAAAGCATCGAGTAAAGGCAGTAGCAAGAAGCAACGACGCGTAGCGGACTTTTTTTTTTATAATTCAAAAATTAAAACGTTTCAAGTCTGAAAATGCTTGATGAGAGTACTAAAAATACAGTAAACTTATATCCACTAAGAGTTGAGCAATTAAATAGAGTGCTGCGCGCACAAAACTTGCCAACGACGGGTATTAAATCTGCAAAAATCGAAAGATTACGAGAAGCATTAGGATCTGACGAAATCGAGTGCGAGGAGTTGAATGAAACGGAACCATGGCAACAACAAATGCAGGAAATGCAACACGTAGTCACAGGGTTACTCGAAGCAGTGGCACAATTAGCAATTGCAGCTGAACCAACGATTCGTGGATCAGTTCAGGATGATTCTGCAACAGTGAATGTCATTCCACAAACGACACAAAGTGTTCCAACGACACGACCGACATCCGAGATTCGAACACACAGCTACGTTCATTAAGCGACGTGCACAACGTTATTGGCATTATGCCTGAGTTCAACCCAATTAAACGTGCGCCCACATCTCATCAATTCATAAGCAAAGTTGAACAACTACAGCAATTATATATGTGGAGCGATGAGACGGTTCTGTTCGCAGTACAACATAACATGTGTGGCATTGCAAAGGATTGGTTAGATGCACAACCAGTATTTGAAAATTGGATTGAATTCAGGGTTAAACTGAAAAATGATTTCCCAAGTACGATAAGTGCGGCAGACGTCCACCGCGAAATGATGCAACGTAAACGCAAGTCAGGCGAAACATTTGTTGAATATTATTTTGCAATGCTGGCGATCGCGCGTCAAGGTGAGTTAGATGAAGTTTCAATAAATTCATATATAGTGAATGGTATTAACGATTCTAACCTCACCCGAACGTTACTGGCTATGAACCTACAATCATACAACGACCTGCTGAGATCAATTGAAAATCTACCGACGATGTCTACAATGCCACAACGAACCATCAGCACAGGACGATGTGAACCAGTGGAACGGAAAATGGATAGCTCACATGAACGACGTGGGCCGAAGTGCTTTAATTGTAATGAGGTGGGCCACATTGCAGTCAAATGTCCGCAACCGCAACGGAGAGTGCGTTGTTCGATATGCTCTAAAACTGGTCACGAAGGAAAGAACTGTAGGTCAGCAAAGAGAACAACAATTGCAAAAGTTGAAGCGAGCGTACATCAAATGCAGGAGAGCCCCGCTGTAGCAACACCTGACATGAAAGAAATTATAATAAGTGGTCAAACTTTAAATGCATTTGTAGACACTGGGAGTGATTTTTCGTTGATCAATACATCATCAACGCCAGCAGACAGCCAACGTATAAAGTGTTACAAACGTTTAAAAGGTTTCGGTGGATCGATAGTTGAATCGCACGAAATACTACATGTCGAATTGCAAATGGACGGACAACGCATAAATGCAGGATGTACTCTTGGGCCGCGACATTTTGTGCTGAGAAAATCAACGCGTTGTTATCGAGTCTGGTGTTCTGCAAATAAAACACAGCACACATACGGACTTCAAAATAAATGATCAGCTGGCAGTTGACAACAAACTGTGCGAAGTATCATTGAAAGTTATGATGAATGCTTTGCAGAGAACATCGAACGCTTGGGCCGCTGTAACACGACGCAAATGGAAATAGAAATTATAAGCGACAAGCCAGTTGTTGGTAAACGTTACCAAGTAACGTTGCTCAACGACGGACACTATCAGGAATTATTAACAATTTGCTTACGTATGGAATTATAAGATCAAGTACGTCACCGTATGCCGCATCAGTGGTGCTGTCGAAGAAATCTAATGGAGAGAGCCGCATGTGTGTCGATTACCGCATACTGAACGCGGTCACAATCAAGAAGTAGTTCCCGATGTCTATTGTAGAAGAGCAACTGTCACAATTATCCGGACAGACATTTTTCACAACATTGGATATGACCTCAGGGTATTATCAAATACCACTTAAGGAAGAAAGCAAACGTTACACTGCTTTTCTAACGCCTGCCGGATTATTCGAGCATAATGTCATGCCTTTCGGACTTGCAAACGCACCGATGTATTTCCAAGAAATGGTCGTAAAAATCATACAAGGTTTGAGGCATCGACACACCGTAATTAGCTACGTGGACGAAGTTATAATTGCTACAGAGACAATCGAACTCGGAATGATTGTGCTACGCGAACTTTTGGATGCTATCAAGGGAGCCAACCTCACCCTACATCCATCAAAATGCGAGTTTTTGATGGCTACAGTGGAATTCTTGGGCCACGTGATAAGCTCCGCTGGCAGTCCGCCTGGAAATGTAAAACCTAAATGAAGAATTTCCAACGCCGTCGAATGCAACTGATGTCCGCAAGTTTTTAGGCGTTTCCAGTTTCTTCCGGAAATTCGTCGACGATTATGGACGCATTCCTCAACCATTAACGATGCTGCTGAAGAAAGATATCAATTTTAAATGGGAGGCGGCGCAGACAATAGCGTTCGACAAGTTTAAATCGGCGTTGACAAGCAAACCAATTTTAGCTCTGTTCGACTACACCAAACAACACGAGGTGCACACGGACGCTAGTGCACTGGGCTTATCAGGAGTTCTGTTGCAGTATGAAGCGGAAGGCATGCTAAAGCCGGTATTTTATTATAGCCGACGATGTAGCGAAGCTGAGAGTCGATATGCCAGCCACGAACTAGAAGTACTAGCTATCGTGGAAACGTTGGAGAGATTTCGCGTCTATCTGTGGGGCACAACGTTCATGGTAATCACAGATTGCAATGCTGTGGCGACAACTAAGGCTACAACCCCATTGCCCCCGCGTATCTCTAGATGGTGGTTGAAATTACAAGAATATGATTTTACTTGTAAATACCGGGCCGGGGCGAAGATGCAACATGTCGATGGTATGAGTCGAGCACCTGCGTTGCCACCGAAGGAAACTACTACCGTGGCCGAAAAGATTCTCAAAATATTTACCTACGGTCTATACAATGCAGATTCAAGACGATAAGCTGAAACACATAACAAGTGTTTTGAAAAATGAATTAACAACTGATCAAGCAAACGCGAAGCTGATCAAAACTGATTACGTTATTCAAACAGGGCGATTGCATAGGAAGATTGGAGACGAAACCAGATTGGTTGTTCCACAAAACATCAGATGGCGTATTTTAAAGGCGTGTCATGTCGGACACTTCGGCGTAGATAAAACTATCCAACGGGTGCAAAAGTCATTCTGGTTTCCGAGAATTCGCCGCTACGTTAAGTCATACGTTGACTCTTGCCCTGAATGATGTTTAAATAAGGTGAAAGGAGGAAAATCGGAGTGCCAAATGCACATAATGGAAGTGCTGCCAATTCCATTCCGCGCCGTCAACATTGACCATCTGGGTCCATTTTTGAAGAGTAAGAAGGGAAATGTACACATAATTGTTTTAGTATGTTCCTTCAGTAAGTTTACCATTGTGAAAGCTGTGCGGAATACGAAAATGACATCAGTGATCACGATGCTGCAGGATGTCATGTCAATTTTTGGCCAGCCGTTGCGTCTTACGTCTGATCGAGGGACGGCGTTCACGTCAAAGGAGTTCGAGAGTTTCTTGGCAAAGCATGGCATACATCATACTAAATCCGCTGTAAGAACGCCAAGAGCAAACGGCCAAGCCGAACGAATTAACAAGACTGTTTTGAGTGTGCTCAAATGTTCAAAGAATGGGACATCACACTGCCGACGATTCAGTGGAGCATAAATTCACAACGCAATGGTACAACGAAGTTTAGTCCGAATGAGTTGGTATTTAATTTCAATCCACGCGATGTTAGTCAAAATCGACTGATACAAGCCCTCCACGATGAGATGACGGATGCTGATCAAAATAATCAATCGGAAGCAGCTGAGAACATCGCCGATGCTCAAAATAAATGGAAACGCAGATATGACACCAGACACCAACGGCCACGTATATACTCTGAGGGCGATTTGGTGGTAATAGATCATGTACTACTGGGGAGTCGCACAAACTTGATCCGGCATTCAAGGGTTCATATATGGTGACGAAAGTGCTTAACTTAGATCGCTACATAGTAGAAGATTTACCTGACAAACCACGCACTCAAAGACGTTACAGTAATGTTATCTCGAGCGATCATATGAAGCCATGGTGCAATTCCGACCCGAATATTGATCTCGACGCAACACCTGAGGATGAGACTACACCAGATTCGCCCATGAAGGACGATGATCAGGAGAGGCCGAGCTGTCACCCACTGTCAACGCACATCCATTGTGAATCTCACTTTGTTCGTGCGAATCGTAAACCGAAGAGTCAGTCGACTTGCAGCGTTACAACGAGGACATAAAATGTTCAGCGTAAAACATATTTCTTTTATTTTGCAATGTAACATATTCTTTTGTGTGTTTTAATAAATATTAAACTAAAAACGAGTCGACATAGTTGAATCAGCTTTTTTATATGGCGAATCACAAGCCCAACGCATAATTATTTTTACTAAACTAAAATCTTATTAAATGACCAATTTATAATTAACTAAAATTTATATTATATTAAATTAAAATTTATATTATATTAAAATTTAATTAAATTAAAAATTTAAATAAAATTACAAATTAATAAAATTACAAATTAAATATCCCTGTCTCGTTTGTACCAGACCAGACCTCCCACCGGGGTTAAACCCGATCTTCAGCTGGTTACTCGGGTTAACGGGATTTACCAACGCGACGGTGAGACTAGGAATTGTATAGAGGCTATGGTAACCAACAGAAGCCGGTTACTGGATTGCGCATGCACCATTCTGAACATGCTACTGATAATTTGTAATAAAGAAAATTCTATTACCTTCAAAATGAGACCAAAGTTGACGCTATACGATGTACACCCCTCCCCTCAATATGGGCTCTGTGGATATTGTGCAGTCAGCTGCTCTTAACGTTCTACACATATCAATTCATTGTGACCTCCGTTGGAATGATTATATATATTTGATGTGTCGAAAGAAGCGGCAAAGTGTCTCGGTTTTCTAAAACGGTGTAAGACATACTTCACTCCTGCTGACTTACGCACTGTCTACAACACCTATATTCGGCCTATGATGGAATACAACTCGCACATTTGGGCAGGGGCTTCAAAATCATCTTTGGAGTTCCTGGACCGAATACAACAGCGTGCGATATATTTAATAAGGGATGAAAATATTTCATCCTCTATTGGTTCTCTTAACCACCGAAGGGACATTAGGTAAGTGTTCGAGGGAAATACATGGTCTGATTCCACAAGGTCGTATGTTCTCTCGTTCTATTCGGGCATCAAACCAAGACCACGCCGTCGTAGTCCAATCGGCTCTCAACAGAACCAGGCATTATTGAGAGAATTCATTCTTCAGTCGCACGATACGTTTGTGGAACATTCTCCCTGCGTCTATTTTTCTCGACATTTTTGATATTGGCAAGTTCAAAACAAACATCCACCGACACTACTCCATCTTTCCTCCCTCCCTTTAACCTATCATCCCTTCTTACGATCAACATTGGGCATTCATGAATAGGGGGCATCCCCGTTGGTTAATTTGTAAAAAGAAAGGGCCAACATATAAGGTCAGTTGATTTAACCGGACAACTATGTAAAGGGAACTCAACTCGCTATAAATATGGAAAGACAGTCATTCTAAACGAAAAAAAATCTGCGGAGAAGCGGCACACTATATACAGGAGCTTGATGAAAATGCAACGTGGCAAAAATGAAACTTAAACAAAACCTTAAGCCAAAGAGAACGAATACATAGGTACAATACTTTAGAAGTATTAAAGTAACCCTGCAGTGTAGTAGCATAAATATGTTGTATTAATATTAGTCACAATGTTTCTAGATCGGTAACTAGTTAAAATGGATGCAGAGAAAACCTGTTAAAAAATTTTCGTTGACAAACGTGTCAAAATTTTCAAAAACAAAATAAATTCTGAAATACAATTTATATTTCTTTTATCTATTTTGTAGGAAACTTCCCAGCTAACGCCAGAGTTCAAGTTACACTCAGGCTCCAGTGTCTTGAATCTTACTTGAATGTTTTGATTTTATTTCACAATTGTTTTAGAACTATTGTTCTGATATATATTTTTTTCATCAAGCAATATAATTATTTAACAAAAAAAAAAAACAAAATATATTGGGACTTCGTCAAGACGATAGTTGATTATGGTGAGTAAACAATTAACTTAGTAAATTTATAAATACCCTACACTTATGTGTGGTTACTATTTAAAGTGGTATATAAGTCACCAGGGTATATGAATCCTGAAAATAACTACAATCTTTCAAATGCTGAAGAATTTCCATTCATTCGATACCCATATTTACAAATGGGTAGGTGTACCGAATTTCGATTTTTTTGGAACTACAAGTCTTTTCGCGGGAACACATTTTTTCCATGTATTTGAGCATGTAGTGAAAGTTTACCCAAAAATGTTTACCTAAGCACGTATGCAGTAAAATTGATCTGTAGATGTACATTTTATATGAGGTATTTGAATATAAGAAGTCAGATCACAGGTCACAATGAACCGATTTTTTCGAACATACAGTGTAGGTATATAAGTAATCTAAATTATGAGTTCCATTCATCTAACTCTTCAATTAATTAGTAGGACGGACGGACTCGACTCAGGAGGTCATGCTGATCAAGAATATATATATATACTTTTCCATACCGGAGATGCTTCCTTCTGGGTGATACAAATGGCGTACCGAACTGAATATACCCTTTCACTCTTAGTGTAGGGTATAAAAATGAATCTCATAAGATTCAGCTAAAAGAGCATTATTAGCTTACTTTTAGGCTCATTTGTTAGATTTTTAGGCTCCGCTACAAGACTCAAAAAAGAGCCTTCTACCTGGGTTCAGGCTTGAATGACGCATTTTTATCAGAAAATATATATTTTTACAATCTTAAATGAAACTTGAGCGCTCAGGCATCAGATATCTTTCTTTTTTATTTTGTTGTGGGTTCCATCGTGCCATTTGAAAGGCCCTGATAAAAAGCCGCGCTAATCGCTCTCTCCTACTCTGTCCACCATCAAGTCTCATTTTAAGACTTTGACTGGAAAATTTCATCCATTCGTTCCACATGACCTAGACAGCGAAACCATAGATTTTGATGAGCTAGACATGTCAATTGTCGTCGAATAGCTAGTGTTCCAACATAGAATATGTTTACTTCTGTACATAAAATGTTTACCCTATTGCACACAAAGATTGAAACTGTAACCGAAACCGATATCCATTTAAACCCGTTTCATTTTTATAACCGAAACCGTAACCGTTATATGAAAATCAAAAATAAACCGATATCCAAAAACGAAATAAACGGTTTCGGTTTTATACCGGTTTAAAACGGGTTTTAAAAAAGTATAAAAAGAAAACGAAAAACATATTTTATTTTATATAGAAGATCTTAAGTACAAGGTATGTTTAAATGCCATTTAATAAAATTATGAGTTCCCAAAATAAAAATTTCCCAAACAAATTGGTCTAAAATTGTTTTTTTGTTTGTTTCATTAATTTGTGTGGCGGCAGGGGTACTGAACAAAATGAACAAAAAAATAAAGTTCAGAAAAAAAACGTTTCAATCTGAAAAAAAAATTATGTTTCAAATATAAAGTTCTAAACGAACCGTTATTTTTTAAAGAACGTTTGAATCGTTCTTGGAATATATAGTTCTTAAAATGAACAAAATATTTTGATTTTCGTTCAAAACTTCAAAAAAATTAAATTAAAAACAAATTTTCTTTTTTTGAAGCTTTCGAAAATAGTTGCTTCTGGCAACGCAACTTGAATAGCAGTCGCTATAAAAGATGCGACAGGCGCAATTGACGAAACTCTAGCTGACTTTAAAAGAAGCAGTAGTACCAGAAGAAAAGCACATGAAACAACAGACAGCACAAGCGCTGGGTCAATTCACGCTGCTCGTCGAGACGCCCGTTCACAATCTCAAGACATAACATAGCGTTACACGTTGCAAGCTTTAAACGCAGAACCAAAGCTACTTAAACAACATGAGAATGCATTTGGAGCCATTTGCACAAACGAAATGAAGACGCACACAATTACCCAGTATGCCATTCGTATCGATATCGTTACGAGATCATTGCGAGTAGATGGAGAAATCACACGATATCGGACCCGTTCTCGTAACGATATCGAGTGTCAAATTGGACCTAGTTGGAAGGTAGATATCGGAACGTTCTGTTGGAGTTTTCTCGATACGAAAAAATGTTCGAGATCGGAACGATATCGAAGAAAAAAACAATAAAAGTTCGAGATTGCTGCGAAAAATATTGCGATATCGATTTGATAAATGTTTAAATATCGTATCTTGTTAAAGAATTTGAATGTACGAACATTTTTAAAAATTAGAATCGAGAAAGCAACGATATCGAACTTTTTTTGTCGAAGTTATTCGAGAAAGCTTCGAGGTATCGAAGGTCTCCGAGACATGGCATTCTGGGTATATATGTCGTCTTGGCGTGGTCGAAGTCATTGTTTCTACAGCCAGCTTAAACAGGGACATTCCTGGCGATTTCTTTCTGAACCACAGATTTAGATTAACTTTACCCACTACTCATCAGGCGCATCATGATGCCGCAGTTCTATTTCGCGACAAAAGTACTCAAATAATGTTTTCTGTAGAGCCTGTGTTTTTGTGCTTCATACACTTAAAATCCAAACGCTTTAAATTCCTATAACGACCACTCGGCATCTTCTATTTATCTTGAGGAATTTGTCCAATCACAATCTTCCATATCCCCTAGATGAGAAACCTAGTTCAGGGTTTACGTTTTGTATCAATTAGGGCCATTTTCATATGTTTTATGTCCTGTCGCGATGCGCAGGAGAACTGGAAGTTGGTTGTTGCTATTATAATAGTTTGGCGCTACACTCCTGAAGCCGAGTCCTGGCTGAGCTCGCTCACCATTAGTGCGTATTCAAAGTGGTGGCACCTACTGTTAATGCCGAATCCGAACGACGCACAGTGGAGTATTTAATTAAAAAAGTTGACCAAAATTATGTTTACGTTCCAAATCGCTTCGAATAGAAGTAATATTGAGTGTTATAAATTACAAGGTGGATTAGGCCATTTTTGTCACAGTTACGACTACTTTTACGCCCACAAAAAGCTTAAAATAATTTTTACCGTCCACCACACAAAAATAAAAAAAAAAATAATTTATACCATCCCTCTTGAAATGTCCAATAAAAAATTCAATTTTAAAATTTGACCACTCTTGAAATTTGGGCACCTTAAAAATTAAAAATTATGAGAGGTCGGGGATTTCAAGAATATTTAAAAAGATAACGGAAAAAATCAAAATAAAATCGACACCTCCAGCGAAAAGGATCTTCAGATGTTAGCAATAAAAAATACAGTCTACTACAACCTCCCTAATAATAATAATAAAATCATTCTTTATAAAACAGTATTTTTTAAAAAGGTACATATGTCAAAATAATTAAAAAGGTGGAATGACGCGTTCTTCTACCTGCATAGATAATAATGTTTTGCACAAACATACAAAACCATACAAATATTATATTTCAAACTTTGCAAGGAGTCTTCATTACCAGACCCTGTACAATCTAAGAAATCCAGGGTTATCGGATTATAAAAAGCGATTGGTAGTTTAATGTTTCGCTTGACAACGGATTGCTTCTTTTTTCTATCTCATTATTGAACTGCATTAAGAAGATTGGAACTTAGTACTAGTCTGTTTCAGATGTATCTATTTTTTGATCCATAAATAAAAAAAATTGCATTCAGCGCTGTCTCCGAACAGTCTTTCATTCTATAAAATATTACTTTTCTTAAATTAAAAATTAATAAATCAACCATATTTCTTGCCAAAAAAAAAAGCCTATATTTCAGAATGCGCAACATTGCGCAATTTGCATTTTTTATAACAACTTTAAAATAATATATAATTGTATTAATTTTTATCGACCTCATATGAATATTAAGTTATTTGTTTTACGGGCTCAAGGTCCAATTAAAAATACTCTTTATTTGTATTTTAATTTTTATTTTGTCCAACATTTCGGCCTTCGTCGAAAGCCATCTTCAGGGACTCTGTCAAAGATGTTAACATATTAATCAACTTATTATAAATTTTACACAACAGATTTATAAACTTACAGAAATTTTAAACAAATATATATTATTACATATAACATATACTTTAAATAAAATATTCCA
Organism: Dryomyza anilis; assembly: GCA_951804985.1. NCBI lineage: Eukaryota > Metazoa > Arthropoda > Insecta > Diptera > Dryomyzidae > Dryomyza > Dryomyza anilis. The sequence continues at coordinate 31,596,896 of OX638130.1, read as the reverse complement.
CAGTTTTTGACGAATACGACAATTAACAACTTGTCATTGCACCGTCTGAGTCTTCACTGATAATTTTTGGTTCATTGTTTCCTAACTAAGTGTCTGTATAAATGCGCGCATTTTTCCGTGTCCGTTTTGTAGTTTAGTCTTTCTTCGTTCGGCGTGTTAATTATGTGGAGCATTTCCAGAGTGTACCTTCGGAAGTAGTTCGGCTCCTGTTGTAAAACGTTAACGTTTTCGAAGTCTGGAGAGTGTCCGAGTTTTCCGCAGTGAGCGGCTAGTGCTGTTTTCTGCTCTATCGGTTTGCCTTGTATTTTGTGATCAGATTTATGCGAAGAAATTCTTGTCCTAAGTTTGTTCTTTGTCGTCCCAACATATGTTTTATTACATATATTGGACCCATCACCTTTGCATCGAATTCTATATATCAAGTTAGCTTTATCAAAATTGTCTGTCTTGGTTTTTGTATTACTGTATAGTTGTTGTAATGTGTTACTTGTCTTTAATGCTATTTGATATTTATCTTTGTCGTATATGTCTGATTTTATAATCCTCTCCGATAGTCCATTTATATATGTCATTGATTTGTATATTTTTGGCTCTTTGTAATTCCGCGGTCTATGATTTTGTTTGTAATAATTGTCAATTAAATTCTTTATCGTCTTCTTGGGGAATCCATTTTTATGCAATATTGTCCTGATCTTTTCGATGTTGTCCTTGTGAAACTCATTGTTGCTTATTTCTAAAACCCTACTAATGAAATTATTCGCACTGTTGAATATTATCCTCCTTGGGTGTCTTGAATTGAAATTAATTAATCGTCCTGATGCGGTGGGTTTCTGATACCAGTCAAGTGTTAAATTGTTTCCTTTTCGTATTACTAGTGTGTCCAAATATGGTAATTTTCCGTTGATCTCCTCTTCTTTTGTAAATTTTATATTTCGGTGAAATGCGTTAAATCTTCTTAAAGTTTCGTCTATCTTGTCCAGTTTTATTATCGCGAAAAGGTCGTCTACATATTTTGTTACCAATCTTGGTTTTGTCTCCAGTGCGTTTAATGATTTGTCTAATAATTCTTCCATGATGATGTCAGCTATTACTGGAGATGCTGGGGATCCCATCGGCATTCCTTTTTGTTGATTATATATTAAGTCGTTGTATTTGAAATATCGGTTGATCGGTTCAAAATTTTCATAAAAATGTCCTTATTCATATTTGTATAGTCCTTAATTTTGTTCCATTTATTTTCTATTATTTTTACTGCGAAATCTACAGGGATACTAGGAAACAAGGACACCACGTCAAATGAGATAATAATTTCATCGTCATATATGTATGTGCCGTTTACCCGGTTTTTAAATTCTATTGCATTATTAATATTGTAAGTAGACTCTTTCGTCAAGTTTTTTAAAATTGTAATTATATATTGGCATAGTCCGTATGAAGGTGAATTAATGGATGAGCAGATTGGTCTAAGGGGTGTGTTATCTTTGTGAATTTTCGGAAGTCCATAGATTTTTGGGGCTGTCGCTATGTTTGTGGTTAGTTTTCTTTTTTCTTGTATCGTTATAATTTTGTTTCTAAATAATGTTTCCACCAGTTCATTGTTTTTTTGTTGTAGGGCCGATGTGGGATCTCGTTTTATTATTTTGTACGTAGTAGCATCTCTTAGCATTATTCTCATCCTTTTGTCATATTCACTTTTTTCCATTGCTACCGTCACATTACCCTTGTCCGCGTTTAAAATTAAAATGTTATTATTTAATTTTAAAAACATTTTTGTCGCCTGCACTGTGTCTAATATTATTTTGTCTTTTGCATGTGTTTTCATCTTGTTGACGTGCCTGTCTATGTGTGTTATTAATTTTGTTCTCGCGATTTCTTGTTCTTCACCCTTTCTTATTGTCTGTACGCAGTCCTCTCCTTCAGCGATGCATTTGAATATCGGCAATTGTTTTTGTGTTATAGGCAGTGCGTGCTTTGGTCCAAGTGAGAGCAACCACTGCATGTCTGTTGGTATGTCGACGTCTGTTAAATTCTTGAACCATTCTGTGTTGTTATTGTTAATGTTTAATTCTTCTTTTTGTGCTTCTTTCAGTTTGTTATATTTCTTTTGTTGTGTCTTTTTTATGCGGGTGGTCAAGTTCTCATGGAGCTTTCTCTCGCTCTCAAAGAGAAGTGTGGAGTCACTTTTGTCTATTTTTCTATTTATGTTATTGGTTATTGTGTTTAATTCTTGTTCGTTTTGTTTTAGAGTTTTGTGTTTATGTTGGACTAGTAGGTTTAGAATTTTAATTTGAAATGTTGTTATGTGTTTGTTGAGAATTTTGTTTGTCTCTGTTGGTATTTTGTTGTCAATTTTAAATATTTCGTTTACCTTATTCGTTGTATTCGTAATAAAATTTGGAACTTTTGGAAATTCTAAACCTACTAGTCCAACATAAACACAAAACTCTAAAACAAAACGAACAAGAATTAAACACAATAACCAATAACATAAATAGAAAAATAGACAAAAGTGACTCCACACTTCTCTTTGAGAGCGAGAGAAAGCTCCATGAGAACTTGACCACCCGCATAAAAAAGACACAACAAAAGAAATATAACAAACTGAAAGAAGCACAAAAAGAAGAATTAAACATTAACAATAACAACACAGAATGGTTCAAGAATTTAACAGACGTCGACATACCAACAGACATGCAGTGGTTGCTCTCACTTGGACCAAAGCACGCACTGCCTATAACACAAAAACAATTGCCGATATTCAAATGCATCGAACAACAAAATAATATTAGACACAGTGCAGGCGACAAAAATGTTTTTAAAATTAAATAATAACATTTTAATTTTAAACGCGGACAAGGGTAATGTGACGGTAGCAATGGAAAAAAGTGAATATGACAAAAGGATGAGAATAATGCTAAGAGATGCTACTACGTACAAAATAATAAAACGAGATCCCACATCGGCCCTACAACAAAAAAACAATGAACTGGTGGAAACATTATTTAGAAACAAAATTATAACGATACAAGAAAAAAGAAAACTAACCACAAACATAGCGACAGCCCCAAAAATCTATGGACTTCCGAAAATTCACAAAGATAACACACCCCTTAGACCAATCTGCTCATCCATTAATTCACCTTCATACGGACTATGCCAATATATAATTACAATTTTAAAAAACTTGACGAAAGAGTCTACTTACAATATTAATAATGCAATAGAATTTAAAAACCGGGTAAACGGCACATACATATATGACGATGAAATTATTATCTCATTTGACGTGGTGTCCTTGTTTCCTAGTATCCCTGTAGATTTCGCAGTAAAAATAATAGAAAATAAATGGAACAAAATTAAGGACTATACAAATATGAATAAGGACATTTTTATGAAAATTTTGAACTTCTGCATCAAGGACAACCGATATTTCAAATACAACGACTTAATATATAATCAACAAAAAGGAATGCCGATGGGATCCCCAGCATCTCCAGTAATAGCTGACATCATCATGGAAGAATTATTAGACAAATCATTAAACGCACTGGAGACAAAACCAAGATTGGTAACAAAATATGTAGACGACCTTTTCGCGATAATAAAACTGGACAAGATAGACGAAACTTTAAGAAGATTTAACGCATTTCACCGAAATATAAAATTTACAAAAGAAGAGGAGATCAACGGAAAATTACCATATTTGGACACACTAGTAATACGAAAAGGAAACAATTTAACACTTGACTGGTATCAGAAACCCACCGCATTATCAGAAACAGGACGATTAATTAATTTCAATTCAAGACACCCAAGGAGGATAATATTCAACAGTGCGAATAATTTCATTAGTAGGGTTTTAGAAATAAGCAACAATGAGTTTCACAAGGACAACATCGAAAAGATCAGGACAATATTGCATAAAAATGGATTCCCCAAGAAGACGATAAAGAATTTAATTGACAATTATTACAAACAAAATCATAGACCGCGGAATTACAAAGAGCCAAAAATATACAAATCAATGACATATATAAATGGACTATCGGAGAGGATTATAAAATCAGACATATACGACAAAGATAAATATCAAATAGCATTAAAGACAAGTAACACATTACAACAACTATACAGTAATACAAAAACCAAGACAGACAATTTTGATAAAGCTAACTTGATATATAGAATTCGATGCAAAGGTGATGGGTCCAATATATGTAATAAAACATATGTTGGGACGACAAAGAACAAACTTAGGACAAGAATTTCTTCGCATAAATCTGATCACAAAATACAAGGCAAACCGATAGAGCAGAAAACAGCACTAGCCGCTCACTGCGGAAAACTCGGACACTCTCCAGACTTCGAAAACGTTAACGTTTTACAACAGGAGCCGAACTACTTCCGAAGGTACACTCTGGAAATGCTCCACATAATTAACACGCCGAACGAAGAAAGACTAAACTACAAAACGGACACGGAAAAATGCGCGCATTTATACAGACACTTAGTTTGGAAATAATGAACCAAAAATTATCAGTGAAGACTCAGACGGTGCAATGACAAGTTGTTAATTGTCGTATTCGTCAAAAACTGTGGAATATTTTATTTAAAGTATATGTTATATGTAATAATATATATTTGTTTAAAATTTCTGTAAGTTTATAAATCTGTTGTGTAAAATTTATAATAAGTTGATTAATATGTTAACATCTTTGACAGAGTCCCTGAAGATGGCTTTCGACGAAGGCCGAAATATTGGACAAAATAAAAATTAAAATACAAATAAAGAGTATTTTTAATTGGACCTTGAGCCCGTAAAACAAATAAAATAATATATAATTTACGATTTTATAAAAATCTCGACTTGTTCGGGTTGGGAACATAAACAAAAAGTCGTATTCAAAATCAACATCGTAATATTTTATTTTAGCAATTAATGCAGTACATAAATATGAAACCATTTCAATTTTAAAACTTGTTATTACAAAATAAGTATTCTGTATGATAGTTCTTACCATTGATATTCAAATCCATAATGATTTTATCAAAAAAATTAAGTATAAATACTGCAAGTGACTTGAACATGAGGTAGAAAAAAGCTTAAACAAAATATTAAAAAATTAATCACACAGTTACTGATTTCAATGATTTTTGTTTAAAAGAATAAATGCATTATATTCTCCAAATCATTGTATTTAAATGTATTGAATATTGTATACGCGAAAATTAATTTTGACATTTTTTACAAAGTTTGAAATTTTGACTTTTGGCGAGGTTTTTCATACAAATACTCCTCTGTGCGACGGTAAGAGCGCGGTATAGAAATATGTTTTCTATGAAAATATGGTGTTAGCCCCAGCAGTGATTTGAACATGGGACCTTTCGGCTCGCAGTCAAATGCACTGACCCTTGAGCTGCCGATGCTACAGGATATATTGTAACGACAAAAACACTCTATAAATGTGTGACTAAAAATTGTATGCATATAGCATATTATGTTGTCTTTACTTTACAACATTTTTTGCCAAAACATTTGTGAAACTCGTGCTTACTTTTTTCTTTCAGAACTTTATTTTTAAATATATATATATATATGTGTGTACTTTTGAATACATAACGTTTCTTTTTGGAACAAAATAATTTTGTTTCGTACAGGACAAAAACTTTATTTTTTTGTTTTGTTCAGAACTAAACGATTGAAAATGCAATTGTTTTCGTTTTTCTTTTTTTTTTTGTTTCGTTCCGTACCCCTGAGTGGCGATAAATCGAATTAACAACAAAATACCAGCAACATCATCTCAATATCGGACATTAGAAAATATTAGAAGAAAAAAAATTCTATATTATTAACATCTCAGTAACTGCTAAATATGAAAAATAAAGTGCAAGTTCGAACATTTCAAGTATTTCCAGTTGAAATTTAATTTCTTTGGCTTTTTTGGATGAAATTGTAAAAAATTCTTCTTCTTATAAAGTTTAAAATATTTTCCGATGTATTCCTGTTGCTCTTGTTCAAGGTTCGCTTATCGGCTCTCTTCTGCAATTCAGATCATTTCAAAGTCAAAATGTTGCTATTCATTGGTTTGTGTTACGATTGAAGTTTTTTCTTTGCGAAATAATTTAAATAATTCATATAACACAATATTTTCACTAAAATTACAATAAACATTGCATAAATTACGTTTCCCACTTTACCACCAGAAAATGATTCTTACTTTACCCCAATATCACAATTTGAACATAACTTAGCACAAGTGTTACTCCTCTATTCCGGTAGGTTAGTGCGTTGGACTGCGAGCCGATGGGTCCCATGTTCAAGCCTGTACTGGGGCTAACAACATCTTTTCATAAAATAATTTTTCTATACCGCGCTACCTCTCGGCAGTAAATAGCAAACCTACGAGAGTAAAACATTGCCTATGAAAAGCTCTCACCCGCCGTTCGGATTCGGCATTAAACTGTAGGTCTCACCACTTTGAGTACAAATATAACACGCACAGCTCAAAATGGTGAGAGAGCTCGGCCTAAGTTCTTATAGGACTGTAGCGCCAAACTATTATTATTATAACCATGGATGAAAAGGTTTATGTCATATTAAGAAGCACTTGACAATTGGTTTTATTTTTTTAAGTGCAAAAACATGTCTACAAATTGCAATTTCCCACATTACCCCATGTCTCACTTTACCACGGGTTTTTTGTTGAAGACATTAAAAAATATGGAAAAAAAGAAATTTTATACAAAATCCGAAACCGTAACTTGGAACCGGTATACCAAAGACTATAAAACGTGCGATTTCGCAAAAAACATATAGCAAAATCCTGTTTTTTATGGTATTTTTTGGTACACGGATTGTGTACATGAGCTCTGCCGCATCTCTGATGCATTTTTGTTGTTTCACCGTGTAAAATTTTGGACAACACAAAACAGTTATTTGTTAATTCAGATACTGAACAATTTGTGAAATTAGCCAAAATTTACATATTTTTTGCAACCGAACTTCTTAAATGCAGAAGTTTTGAGTTACACGTAATGAGTCTAAAAATTAGCACTAATTTTTTAAAACTATGCCTAAAATTCATAGTCTAAGGCAGGAATGTCAAACTCATTTGGCATCACGGGCCGCATTGGCAACTCAAAAGATGAGGCGGGCCGCAATTGTGTACCATCCAAAAAAAAAATCATTAATTTTTTACATTTGTTTCTTCTCTTGTAAAATAAAATATAATGTTAATATGATAAAATTTTCCATTGATTTTTGTCTGTTTGAAATATATTGAAAAAAGGTTCGAACTTCTTTAATCCTGCCAAAAATGTTGTCTGGGGTATATACAATGGAGTATATTTCTAACACTAGACACAGTATTATAAAACAGATCTAACAATCATCCAAAATTGATGCAACTTTTTATGTCCGCAAAATCGTACGATATCGAATTAGTTCTTGTACCAATATCAAAGGCCAAATCGTACTAAAACTGCAAAAACAGTTCAAAGCGACATATCACCGGTTTTTTTTTTTTGAAACGATAATAAAAACGATGCTGGATTAATATTGCATCAAATTGTTCATAGGGATATATTTCAAAAACATTGCGATGTGGAAAATGTTAAATATTCTAACATCAAATTTTGCTGTACGAAAATTACGAAATTTTAAATATTAGCAACGAGTTCGGATTTTTGTTATTTTATAGGTTTTTGGAAACCTAAACATATTGTAAACATATTGTAAAAGTTTGTTTTTAAAATATCGTATATAATTTTGATATTTATATACATTTGAAAAGGGTTCCTTTTTATGCCAAATTTATTTAAATTGCAAGGACAATCCATTGATTAGATGTTCGGATTTAAAAGTTATGACGACGTTTGTTTTATTATCCTTAACACGAGGTTTGCAGTATTCTACGGTCGAGTTTTTTTTTCTACAACCACAAAAAGTATTTATTGATTTTTTTTTTTGAAACTTTGGACCTTTGTATCTCTGGAGAGGGTGAGTCTTGAACTCTGGTAGATTTGCTGTGGAATGTCTCTAATACAAAAAGTTCTACTTACTAAAATAAAATGTTAAAATGAATCCAATTTGTACAATGCAAGACTCTTGTCTGCAAATTTTGATTGTTGTTTTATTCTGATTTGATACTGGAGCTGACTCCGAAAATGTTTTTGTTAAATACTGTCCAGTTTTTAAGATTTTTAAGTTTTAATTATTTTTCTCTTCTTTTATTTTTAATAGTCGAACCAAAAACAATAACATAATTTTCTCTTCGGTGTTAGATGTACAAAACAATGCGCTACCATATATTTTTTATAAATGCCGGTGAAATATAGCCAAGGGAAATTCAAAACTTTACATTACATTTAAAATTTTATGAATATAAAACAATATTACTTGATGAAAAAAGGTAAACATTAAAGTTATGCCATTTGTGCAACGTCATTTATAATATTTAAAATGAAAATTGGGAAAATAAATTAAGACTCTATATTAAAAATTCATCAATTTCTTAATATTAAATTTTGGAAAATACAAAAATATTGTTTTTTTTTAATAAATTAATGAGTTTTTAACCAAGATTAGTAATTTAATTTAATATCATTTTAACGCCTGAAAATAATTTTTTTCAATTCTTGAAAATATATTTTTTTATATTATTTAAAAAGTCTTCGCGGGCCGCAGAGAAATGTTGGCGGGCCGCGTGTTTGACATGCCTGGTCTAAGGGAAAAGTGAAAAAATAATTAACATTTTCTCAAAAAAGTACAAAAATTACGAGAAAAAAATAGCAACTTGGTGAATAAAACCAGTGTGTCCCCCTTTTCATTTGTTTATGGGAAAAGGGACAAAACTTGCAAATATTACAATATTAAAATAACTTTATTATATATTATGTTTATCTTCATATTTATAATATTATAAATCGTTTTTTTATTATGAAATTATGTGTTCGCTGTAAACACTTACTTGTACCAAATATGGAACAATATTGCGCTTAAGTATAAATTAAAATTGTGAATTTACTTACGGCCGGTTGCATACAGTTATCAGTTAAAAACAATCTGACAAATAAATTTATTTTTTTTGTTTTTATATCAATATTGAAATTCTCAGATTAACTAATCGATTTTCATCGATTATCGCTAACGCATGGTTACAAGTTTTATGCATCCGGGCCTTAAGCAATTAACAATCTGATAATCTTCCGTACAGATTTTTTAAAATTTTGTTCTATTTGTCAATTTCGTGCGCTTGTTCAGCAAAATATAGCTCCTCATCATGCCTGACAAGGATATCATCCATAATTCTTATCAAAATCGGGTGAATATTGTACTCACACGATCAATTTTTGAATAAAACTAAATAAATATAAACTAAAACGTTGTTTACGTCCGTTTTGAGTGTTTTTATGTTGTCAGAAAATTAATTTGTTACTAAATTTCTGTTTGGCGCAAACATCAAAAGCAGTGGTGAATATGTTGAATGTAAAGGGGGGAAAAATGTCAAAAATGAGAGAAAATCTAGGCATTATTGTCAAGTTGAATAAAAGTTGTCTAAGGGCCAGTTTTCAGTGCTCGTTTAATTAATCTTTTTTTTAAATTAAACGTCGTTTAATTTTGTTAGCAGTTTTTCAGTGATGTTTCAAATGAACACAGCAGACCAAGACAATACATATGGCACCACAGGCAAATAACAAAAAATTCTCTTGAGTTTGAATTCTGATAAATGTCATTCAAAATTAAATAAATAAAAAAAGTGTTTCAGAAAAATAAAATGAATGTATTTTTAAATTTAAACAAGAGATCGAGCAACTAAAGTGCACGTGAGACTTTTTTTTATGCATAGTGTGCAAAAATACAAAATTAATAATAATTTGTGTAACAGCGCAGCGACAGAAAACAGTGAAAATAGTGTTGTGAAAAAAATTCATGTCAAAATCTTTGAAAGTTTAAATGTAGTTTAAACCATCAGCATCGGTCGTTTAAACGACTTTTAACTAAGTTTAAACGACGGCTGAAGTTCACTGAAAAAATCGATTTTGATTTTAAACGAAGTTTAAACCACAAACAAAGTTCAACACAAAGTTCAGCACTGAAAAACTGGCCCTAAGTTGAATAAAAAGTTGTCCATATTACAACTGCGACGCATACTAACAAAACGATTTTTACATCTACATTGACGGACTTTCATGTCTTGTGGTCTATGACCGTGTCGTTATAAAAACTTAAAACCGAAACGCGGAAGAAACCGAAATATTTATTCGTTTAGGTTTCAATCCTTGATTACACATATTTCCTTGCGTGTATACTGTGATCGCATATTCTATATCTTTTGAAATACAAATGGGTTTTGCTAAGTCCGAGTAGACATTTAGTTCAGAGTGCGATCATTGTCTGCTCAAACTGCCTGATTTTGAAATAAGATAATGATCAGTGCCCGTTTATGTATCACTTATCTAAGGGTTTTCTCGAAATAACGTCATTATGACGTCATTCTCGAATGTACTGTTTCTGTAATTGAGAATTCTGCATTCAGTGTAACCATATTGGCATTGCTGACGTTCGAGTTCGTTCTTGCCTAAGAAGCAGTGAGAAGGAAAGTGCGCAAAAAAGTAAAATTAATTTCTATTTAATGTTTTGTATCTTAAAATGAGCAGGTAATTCTTAATTGATATAAACAGTATACAACAAAACGTAAAATTGAATTTATCTGAGAAAATAGTACAAACTTCTCATGTGGTGAATTTAGCAAGTTACAGAAACTCAAAATGTATCGAATACGAGAATGACTCTTCGAGAATACTCGACGTCACTTTTATTCGAGTATTTCTCGAATGAATTACAAAAACTAGCCACAGGAGTACACATCAGTACCTTATTCAAAACGTGACGCTATTCGAAGTTGCTATCCTGATCAGGAAGCCTAATCAGGCCTTCCTGATCTTACCCTTATCCTGACCTTATATTATTAGTGCTTTGGACTACGAGTCAAAAAGTCTCTGGTGCGTTGGACTAAGAAGTGAAAGGTCCCGGGTTCAATCCCTGTGACTGTCAACATCTTTTTCATAGAAAACACATTTCTATGCGACGCTACCTCTCGTCAGAGCTGCCAGATTTGTGTAGGGTCTCGTCCCCATTTCCTGTAATCGAAATCCCAAATATCCCCAACTTTTATCTCAAATCCCAAATAAAATCTCCATTTGAAATATTAACGGACATATATGCTGCACTTGTGGCGTTCCATGTTTGAGTACTTCCGCAATTCTTTCTTTTATGCACTATCTCCGTGGACCTATAGCAAACAAAATCAATATATTAAAATATAGAAAAGATACACAATGTTTTATCTTTAGCCCATTTCATTTGCGTTCATTTTTTTTTGTTAATTTCGCTATCCATTTTAAAAAGTTGTGGCTATTTCAGAGGAATTCTAAATCTTTCCGGCCATTACAGATTTAAACGTATTTATTAAGTTATGACAGATAAAATTATACTTTTGTAGAATTATTAAAATAATTATGTTTGTATGTCTGTAGCTAAGAGATTAGTGCGTTGTACTGCGAGTTAAATTGTCCTATATTCAAACATGGGCTGGGGATAACAACATATTTTCATAGAACACATTTTACTATACCGCGCAACATCTCGGCAGTCAATGGTTTAAATGATGAGAGAGCTCGGCCTATGTTATTTAGGACTGTAGCGCCAAACTTATAATATTGGTTAGACATTGTACGAATATGACAGAACTATGTTAACCACTTTTCTGCTTGTTCAAATGTTTAATGAAATAAATATAGCTGATTCATATAAATATAGGATTTTTTAAAACTACGTTAATTTGCCTTGATTTAAAAAAAAAAAAAACAAATAAAATCACATTTTATTTCATCTTCATTTCACATAATACGACACCAAAAACAGACTACTTGTCCATCACTTCGAAAGAAAATTTTACCCTTTTTTATAAAATATTCTTGTTTTTGTTATTTTTCGTAATAACAAATACAAATTTAATATCCCCAAAAAAAAACCCCATAATTTATAGACAGATCCCCTCAAAATCCTCATATCCCCAAAGCCTAAAATCTGTCCCCAATATCATTTTAAAATCCCCAAAATGGGAACAAATCCCCATATCTGGTAGCTCTGCCTTTCGCCAGTCAATTGCAAACCTACGAGAATAAGCCGTTCAGATTCGGTAGGTCCCACCACTTTGAGTACACAAATATAACACGCAGAGCTCAAATGGTGAGAGAGCTCGGCCTAAATTCTCCACAGGACTGCAGTACCAAACTATTATATTATTATTGTATTTAAATTGTTCTGAAACAGCTTTTACAAATTTGAGTTCTTTGAAACAAAAAAATAGTTTAACATTTGCAATGACAAAAAGTAAACATTTGAATTTATTTTGAATTCATTCAGACATTCATTTATTAGAATATATCATTTTATTAGAAAAATTTTGTAATTTAACTATTGTTTTAATAGTTTATTGTATAGTGCAATACTATTGATTATTAATAGTTTGAGTCACATTCATTGAACTATTATAGTAATGTGAAGAAACCATTATCATTAAAAAGTGCTTTTTTAATGTTGCTTTTAAAAAAAATAAAAATAGTATCATTTTTGTCAATTGTTGTTTGTTTCACTCCCCAGTACACAGCACTTTGTATCTAGCAAGACCTTGAGCCCGCAAAAACAATATTTTTGCAATAACTCTATTTTAGGTCGAAAAACAAACAATTTATACATTCGCAGGGCACAGCGCATAAAAATATCATAAAATCGAGAGATTTTAATTTTTAATAAGCGTGCAGTGGTCGTATTTGATTCTGTAGTGACACTATAGCCTATATGATGCTTGCTGCAATGCGACAACAACAATTGACAAGCATAAAGTTGGTGCAATTTTTGCATGTTTTGCCTGTTTGTTTTGTGCTTCGCATTTAGTTCATTTCCCAAAATGATCTTATAGGCCTTGCTATGCAGAAGTTGTGCAGACGACCGCTGATGAGGAAGCTTGGCAGCTTCCAAAACAACTGTACAGTCAGCCAACAACTTTTTGTTTTTGTCAATTGTTGTTTGTTAAACTCCCCAGTACAAAGCACTTTGTATCTGGCAAGACATTGAGCCCGCAAAAACAATATTTTTGCAATAACTCTATTTTAGTTCGAAAAACAAACAACAATTTATTCATAAGATGTTTTTAAATTTGCAATAGAGCTTTTTTATCTTTAAATACATTCTGATAAGGCAGGTTGAATAAAAATATAACAAACAGTTAAAATAGGGATGTACGAATAATTCATTTATGATTAATAAGATTATTGATTAATGAATTAATCAATTGATTAATGAATTAATCAACTGATTAATGAATTAATCAATTGATTAATGAATTAATCAATTGGTTACTGAATTAATCAAAATTATAATTAATTCATTGATCAAAATTTTTAATTAATAAACTTCTGCGTCGAAATTTTTTAAAATGAATTTTGAACATTAAAATCACCTCTTTATATTTTTGATATATATGAAAAATATTTTTTTTTTTATAGTGAATTTAATTTAAAATGTGAATGTTTTGAAACCATTTTATAATTAAAATCATGCCAAATGTTGTCAGCAACTTTCAGAAACATAGACGTTATTATTAACTTGAACACTAAGAATTTATACGATTCAAACTGTCTCAAATTAAAATCATATAAAAATAACTGCTCGCAATATAATATAGCAATATAATAATATCTTTATTAATACTTGAAATTATTTATTCAATTTAAAAATTATATTAATGACATATTAATAGTATTAACTACTTCACAAATGTCCCCGTATGATTTTTTTTTATTATTTTAATGTGGGATAAAAAATAGAGCCACAGCACTCGCACCCAAATCAGTTTCAGTGTATTGTATTTACCAACACAATTGAGACGTGATCTGCATTGACGTACAATTTTGGATGTGATGACCTGGTTGTTCAAAGCCATAAAAGCAGCCTGACTATCGCTGCAAACTGATATAGCCCTGTTCTGCCATCTATTATCCGCAATGTAGTCCATAGCCATAAGTATAGCATAGACTTCGGGTTGAAATACCAAGGCATTGTGAAGTCTGCGGTCATCCGGTTCCACAAACACTCCAGCACCAGATCCCTGCTCGGTTGGGGAGCCGTCTGTGAAAATGCGGTGTGACCCCTCTACCCGGCTCACAGTCAGGCGTTAGCCAGTCTTGAATGTCAGGTTGGCAGACCTCAAAATTTCGTCTTAGTAATATTTCTGTTATCATTGCATCAGAGGGCATCTCCAGTAGACAGGTGTCTAATGGAGTGTCAAGTGTAATGTCAGAGATATTCCAGGGAACATTAAACCAGATTCCACCTCGTTTTAGTCTCCAGCAGCCTTTCATGGCTTCGCCTCTGATGAAGATGTCAAGTGGTGGTAGGTTTAAGATTGCATTCAGTGCTGGACCAGGTGTAGTGGGAAAGGCACCCGTAACACCCAGACACACGGTTCTCTGAATCTTGGCAAGACTAGTTGTCACGCATTTTCGCGACAGCTTGTTCCACCGGACTACCGATGCATATGATATCATCGGTCCTATCATTGCCGTGTAAATCCATAAGGTTTTGCTCGGCGATAGTCCCCATGTCTTCCCAAAAATTCCTCTGCATTGCCAGAAGGCATTCAATGCTCGCGAAATTTTATTTTCAACATGTAGTTTACTATCTAGAGTTAAACCCAGATATTTTACTTCGTTAGACAGAGGAATGGTGACACCCTTAAGTACTGGTAGAGATAATCCTGTCATTATTCTTTTCCTAGTGAAGAGAACAATCCCTGTTTTGTGAGGGTTGACGGAAAGTCCGTTTGCAGTACACCAGCTGTCAGTTCGGTTCAATGAGTTTTGTGTTTTAACACAGACCTCATTGAGGGAAAAGCCTGTGGCAAGAATGGCAACATCATTTGCATAGGCCTGGGAATAGACACCTGGTCCATCGAGATCGTTGACTAGAGAGTCAACCAGCATACACCAGAGCAGGGGGGAGAGAACGCCTCCTTGAGGACAACCTCTATTCACCCCTGCCATAATATACTGACCGCACTCCGCCTCAGAAGTGATGGTCCTAAACATTAGCATTGACCTTAGCCATTTGACCAATGTTTCATCTATTCCATGCCTTCTAGCTGCGTCACACATTCCGTAAAAAGTCGCATTATCAAAAGCACCCTCGATGTCAACAAATATGCCCATCACGTACATCTTCCTCTGAAAAGCATGCTCGATCCGGCCAACCAGATTTTGCAATGCTGTTTCACAAGATTTTCCACGTTGGTAGGCATGTTGTCTTGATGATAGTGGGTACCTTGACAGCGATGTTTTTCTGATGTGCAGCTCAACTAGTCTTTCTAGACACTTTAGTATGAAGGACATCATACTAATGGGTCTGAAGCTCTTGGCTATGGAATAGTCTTCTCTTCCAACTTTAGGAATGAAGGCTACTTTAATTAAACGCCAGGATGTCGGAATGTATGCCCATGCGAGACTTGCTCTAAAGATCTTCTTTAGGCATGGTAGCAATTGAGTTATACCTTCCTGTAGCATGACTGGGTAGATGCCATCCGGTCCAGGTGACTTGAAGCCATCAAAAGAGGCCACTGCGTATTGGATAGCTTCATCGTACACAACCAATCTGGCAACCTGCCAGTCATGTTTTGTCACATTAGAGTTGTTATTGCAGTCCCCAGTGCTGGGATTACAAAGCGGCCCTATGTGGATTTGATTTCCCGGAAAGTGAGTCTCAACTAGGACACTGAGTGCCTCTGTCTTAGACTCAGTATACGAGCCATCAGGTCTTCGCAGTGAGTCCAGTCGAGCAGTTCGGTCTCTTTTAAGAAACTTGACCAATCTGCTAGTCTCACTGCAGGATTCGATGCTACTGCAGAAGTCTTTATAGGAAACCCTTTTCGATTTACGAATTCGTTTCTTATACTCTTTCTGCTTAGCTCGATAAAGAAACCAGACAGAGTCTAAGTTGCTCCTTAGGGCTATTTAGAAGCTTTCTGGAATCCTTGCGCAAGGTTTCAAGACAAGCGTTCCACCAAGGAACGGGAGGTCTAGATAACGTTTTTCGTACCGGACATGTTCGTACAAAACTAGAATTTATGACATCGTTCATAACTTGAACGAACGTCTCAATACTTTTTTTGGTACGAATTCTGACAGGAATATTTATGGAATTCTCAAGTTCATGTATGAAGCGTGCCCAGTTCGTTTTTCTAGGGTTTCTTACCGTCATAGAGGGCAGCACCTCTCGGTCAGTATGAAACTCGATATACCTGTGGTCCGATAAAGAATCTTCTTTAAGAACCTTCCAGTTAAAGATTGACTCTCTCAGTCTACAGTTAGACTGAGAGAGTCACTTTTCGAATAATTAGTAATCGAAAAGTACTAAATTGCTAAAATTTAGACGTTCATAAAATTAAATCCGTAAAATGCAACCATGACTTTGTTTAAGTTGAGCGCTCAGCGATTGAATTCTTCACTTTTGTCTATTTGTTCGTGCAGTAAAGTGAAAAGTGCAGAAACCGTGACAGTGGCGGATCCGAAGGAGGCGATCTGTTGGTACTAAAATACTTTATTACTTAGTGGACAAAAATGTTAAAAAAAACATTTGTATGCGCTTTTATGTGGCGCCAAGTATCCTCTTTAAAACCTCATTTATGTAATAAACATTTTTATTTTTTTGAAAAATTTTAACTACTACATTCTTATATCTCGCAAACAAATTTTTGAAAGAAAATTTGTATTTTATGGCGCAAAGGTTTTCTGCGTCTTAGATGGAAAAGATAATTTCATTTTTCTTTATTTGAATTTTAAAAATAAATTAAGACTTAAATAATGGGAGATTAAATGGGTAAAATGGGATATATCTCAAAAACTAGAGCCAATTTGACTAAACTGAATGTATCCAAATGTATCCAATATTTGCTATAACTTTTACTGCACAATGTCAAAATTTGAATTTTGTCGGGCAGTGCACCAATACTGAAAAATATAGATTTACTATGTTTTTTTGTCAATAAATTTTTGCTGACGTTTGAACTGCGTTAATTTATTAAGCTTGTCTAAATATAACAAGATAATGTAAATTAGGGCCTAAAAGTTACAATGTGCTGCTAGAGTTTACTACAAAAAATTAAAAAAAATAAATGTCCTGTATTCGTACATTGCAAATGAAGTTAAAAAAAAATTTAAATCCATATTTTTAATTTTTTACCATCTAAATAAAGTTGTTTTGGATCAAAATTGTCTTAAAAACTAGAGATTGAATCTTTTAATAATAATAATAATAATAGTTTGGCGCTACAGTCCTGTATAGAACTTCGGCCGAGCTCTCTCACCATTTTGAGCTGTGCGTGTTATATTTGTACTCAAAGTGGTGGGACCTACAGTTTATTGCCGAATCCGAACGGCGGGTGAGAGCTTTTCATAGGCAATGTTTTACTCTCGTAGGTTTGCCATTTACTGACGAGAGGTAGCGCGGTATAGAAAAATGTTTCTATGAAAAGATGTTGTTAGCCCCAGTCCAGGCTTGAACCGGGGAACTTTCGGCTCGCAGTCCAACGCACTAACCACTGAGCTACCGCGGCTACTCTTTTAATATCCTCCTAAAATTTCACCAATTTTGCATAAATTTTAAGCTCGAGCATCCTCCTTGAAGTTGAAAACACCCACCAAAATGATTATTTATTTTTTTTATTTTTGTTTTCGAATGAAATATTTTGTAGTAAACTCTAGCAGCACAATGTAACTTTTAGGCCCTATTACATTTTAAAAGAAAAATAAAATTTGGTTATGTATTTGTCAATCATCGAAGTTAATGGGTATTCAAATAGATTAAATATTTTACTGGAATGCAAATATTTTTATATTGAAAAATTATTATATTCTTCTCATGGTATTTTCCTTAAGCAAGCATTCAAAAAATTCAAGAATTTTTACGTAATTCAAAAATAAACCGAAAATGTTCGAAATTAGTAGATGTTTCTATGAAAAGATGTTGTTAGCCCCAGTCCCGGCTTGAACCGGGGACCTTTCGGTTCGCAGTCCAACGCACTACATATATATATATATATATATATATATATATATATATATATATATATATATATATATATATATATATATATGTAGTGCGTTGGACTGCGAACCGAAAGGTCCCCGGTTCAAGCCGGGACTGGGGCTAACAACATCTTTTCATAGAAACATCTACTAATTTCGAACATTTTCGGTTTATTTTTGAATTACTGTGGTCCGATAAAGAATCTTCTTTAAGAACCTTCCAGTTAAAGATTGACTCTCTCAGTCTACAGTTAGACTGAGAGAGTCACTTTTCGAATAATTAGTAATCGAAAAGTACTAAATTGCTAAAATTTAGACGTTCATAAAATTAAATCCGTAAAATGCAACCATGACTTTGTTTAAGTTGAGCGCTCAGCGATTGAATTCTTCACTTTTGTCTATTTGTTCGTGCAGTAAAGTGAAAAGTGCAGAAACCGTGACAGTGGCGGATCCGAAGGAGGCGATCTGTTGGTACTAAAATACTTTATTACTTAGTGGACAAAAATGTTAAAAAAAACATTTGTATGCGCTTTTATGTGGCGCCAAGTATCCTCTTTAAAACCTCATTTATGTAATAAACATTTTTATTTTTTTGAAAAATTTTAACTACTACATTCTTATATCTCGCAAACAAATTTTTGAAAGAAAATTTGTATTTTATGGCGCAAAGGTTTTCTGCGTCTTAGATGGAAAAGATAA